>JAWHQI010000517.1:0-600000 GCA_033032865.1 Dactylorhiza incarnata
CGGACCGGCGCGGATCCGCCAGCCAAACATGGCCTTAACCTTTTTGACCTTCAGATTCATACTTCGTGGGTTCATATAAATTGGTCAAGAAATTTATGACTTACCATACATTTTCAGTCAAACGCAAGTCTAAATGTGTTTAACAAATATGTTTATTAATTAAGCTTGATGTGTGTTTAAGTTGGTGTCATTATTAGAAAAACTAGGGATACTATTAGGTATCTGCAAACAAACTTAGGGGCAAAGATTCAAATCACAAAGGATGCTAATACCAATCCACATTATTTTACTCGTCTTGTTGAGCTAGTAAGGACTCTGGAAAGCATCAGTAAGGCAGAACACTGATCAGCGATTTCCTTGCGGAGGTTCATACGATTATTTTCTTCAATAATTTATTTACAGTTAACTATGTTGGTTTGTTGTTTGGTTGATGCTTATGAACTGAATGCATCTCTTGTTAGTCGGAAGCTGGAGGTTCCCCTTCACTTGTGGCTAGAGGATTTATTACTCCTGGTGGAGAACAACTAGAGATACAAATTCCAAATGAGAAGGTAACATCCACAGGAAACTGATGCGGTTTTATGTTCCTTTCGGTCCTTTCCTTGACTATTATCTTGGACCATTTGTCAGGTTGGTGTTATTATTGGCAAAGTAGGTGAGACTATCAAGAAACTTCAAAGAAAAAGTGATGCTCGCATGGAAAAAGTGGTGCTCGCATGCAGGTATATCAACTAATTCTCATATTGGATGATGCTATTGGAACTTGAATTTGTTGGTGTTCAAATACTATCTGCTTTTATCATTCAGCTATTACCACCACATCTTCCTGATGGTATTCATCAAAGGAAAGAACAGTCCGAATTGTAGGGAACAAAAAGCAAGTTGAATCTGCAAGAGAATTGATCAAGGGTATTTTGAATCAGGTTTGTATGTCATTATATGATCATTGTGTTGTTTTTCTGCTGATTTTTTTCTTTCACCAACTTATTTTGAGCAGTATGCTGATGTTTTCTTCATGGGGATTTTGACCTATTGGACAACCTCTACAGAATCATAATCTTTCAGTCATACTTGATAAATATCTGAGATTAATTAATTTTGTGTCCTTTCAATTCTTCTTTCCCTTGAGGAAAAGGTTATCTAATGGCACTGCTATATTCATAACAGCATTGTCTTTATCCATCTTAAACTTACTATGAGGAATATAAGTCCAAGGGGGAGTAGTCAGAGATTGTAGGTATGAACTAGATGTAAGTTGTAAGTTAGCTGTATCGTCAATCTGCCATCAACAAATGCCAACTAGTTACCATTGTACTTTCCATCAACATTTAATTTTCTATTTTTTGTGGCTACTTCCTTTTTATTATTCATGTCTAGCATGAATTTTCATTTTGTATACTATATATTCACTGAATTACTTGTTTATTATTTTCTTTTAAAATAAAATATATCAAGAATTTTTATATGTTGCTTTACTTATGAATAACCAATTTTATATTATATGCTATGTTGTTAAAGGTGCACGTTATATGCACCTAAGGCTCAAGACTCACCAGAGATTTGCTCCTTAGCATAGCAAAGGCAAGTGACCTCACCATAGTGCACACCTTATAGTCTTCACACTGGCCTTTTTTACGCCTTTGCAATATAAAATCTGCGTATGAGTGAGGTTTTTGTTGTAAACCTTTTTTTAAAGAAAGATGGAAATCATGCAATAGCTCAACAACATTCGAATGGTTCATTGTTTACAAAATTTATTTGACGTTGGGGTTTCGATATGATCTAAATGACCCCATTGATCCCATTTCTTAGGAGATAAAGATAATAATGAATGGTTGACGAGTAGAATGTGTGAATAATCTAATCAGGAAGAAGAATTTATGTTCAATGATGATTATTTAAAATGAGATGTGATTGTGTCTTGCCCTCGTTAGGTGCGCGTATCCGCCTAGGCTTCATGACCCTTTTGCGTCTTGATACGCCTTGAGCCTTGTGTTAGGGTCCCACATCATCAGTTATCTATTAGCGATTCTTCTACGCGTTCTTTTATTATGTGTTTTTATGTATCGAGTTCGATTTGTATGATTCAAGTCAAGTAGAGTCTTTAGAATCTAAATGTTTTTGCGTTATCGTTTATTTAACGATTTAGGATTATTGTCTTGGGTCTATAAATAGACCCCTTGGGTCAATGTATGAGGCATCAATCAAAAGTATGAAAGTTTTATTTCTCTCTTAGGTTCTCCTCTCCTCCCTCAATTTCTAGGGTTAGGGTTTAGATCGGGTCTCCTTTTTCCTCTCCCCTCGCATTCTTCGTGAATTGAGCTTGGTTCCCCTTCTATCTCTGCCTTCGTGGGTTGAGCACGGAGCAAAATGAGGCGGCATTGCCTCAGGGCTTGGCGGCGACGAGGCCGGTTGTGTGAACCGCGAGGTGGGAACAACTGGAGGCGATGGTGGAGCAACCATAACTGCGGCTGTAGGAGGGGTTACTTAGAGCGCATGTGGGATCATGACTGCGGTAGTGGAATCAATAGCGACACCAGTGGAATCAGACCTCTGAAGCGTCGACCAATACTAGTGGTGAGTTGTGCCAGTGCGACATCATATGACACCGACATCTCTATGAATTTCTGAAGCATCGAACAGTCTATGAGTGTGATACGGCCCTTCGACTGTGACCTACTTCGGCCGGGAAGAAGAGGGAAGTCCCGTAGAGGGTTGGCGCGTTGCTTGCGAGATCCAATGATGTCTGATGGGGAAGGAGGAGGCCGGATGGGGAAGGAGGAGGCCGATCGAGCACGATAGCGGGCGCGGGTTGGCGCAGGAAGCAGCGGCGGCGTGCGTTACGCGGTCGGGGTCGGGCGAGCGGCTTGGAGGGTTACGAAGGGTTTTAGAAAGAGAGAGAGAGTAGAGAGAGAGAGAGAGAGGAAAATTCTTGCTTGCCATTTCATCAAACCCTCAAACCCATATATGGGTGAGCCCAAAACCAAACCCAAGTTCACAAACTAAGCATAACAAAAACAACACATAAAAGATACAAGCCACCCCAAAATGAGCGACTAATCAGATCGTGTCGGGGCGCGGCGCTTGTAGGTTAACCCCCAACGTGGGTCCGTAACATCTCCGTCGGCGTCTTCATCAAGCTTGTCCTCAAGCTTGTCCTGCAGCTGTGGTGGTATGTCGACCAATGGCTCCTGGGGGGGGCTCACCCACGAACGGTTTCAACTGGGATACGTGGAAGACATCATGGATCTTTGCCTCGACTGGTAGGTGGAGACGGTATGCCACCTCTCCGATGCGTTCTGCAATCGGGAATGGCCCATAGAACTTGGGCCCCAACTTGTTGTAGGCTCTCTGTGCGATGGACGTCTGCCTGTATGGGCGGCGTTTCAGCCATACCCAATCACCTGGGGAAAAGAACAACTCACGGCGCCCCCTGTTGTAGGCCGTCTCCATATGGCCCTGAGCCTGGAGCAGCCTCTCCCGGGCCATCGCTAGGACCTGGTCACGCGTGGCCAGCTCGGTGTCGACCGTCTGAGAACGGCGGAGGCACAAGTGTACCAAGGGAGCCATCAGACCCAATCCTTGGGGCGGTCCCCCGTGATACAGCGCAAATACATCTCTAGGGTCCGGTTGACCACCTCCGTCTGGCCATCCGACTGCGGGTGGTAGGGCGGACGACATCGCTACTTGGTACCGCACATCGCAAACAACTCCTGCCAAAATAGGGACGTAAACACCTTGTCCCTGTCGGACACGATGCTCTCTGGAATGCCATGCAGACGGAACACCTGGTCGAAAAAGATGCGGGCTACCACATCCGCCTCTACGGGCGGCTCATCGCCGTGAAGTGAGCGCCCTTGGACAGGCGATCGGCCACCACAAAATAACCGATCGCCCCCTTGACTTGGGTAGTCCCTCAATAAAGTCCATCGATATGTCGGCCCAAATCTGTGTCGGAACGGGAAGAGGCTGAAGTAAACCGGCGGGTGAGAGGTTGTCTGTCTTGCTGCGCTAGCAGACGGGGCAGAGTGCTATGAAGTCTTGTACCCCCCTTTTTAATCCCTTCCAAAAGAACTCGGCTCGAACCCGCTGAAGGGTCTTATGAACCCCTTCATGTGTGCTGCCATGTAAGCCTGTCAGAATGTCCGATATCAAAGGCGAGGTGTTCGACAGGTAGAGGCGGACCTTGTACCAGATGAGGCCGTCCCGAGCTGTCCTCAGTGTGAAGGAGCACGTCCCTCCTCAATACGGTGTAGTAGCTCGCAGAGAGTCGGTGTGTCTTGGATCTCCTGCTGAAGGCGGTGCTGGATGGTCGCTGTCGGGCAAGAAATGGCTAATACGGACCCCTCCTGATGGTCGCGGCGGGAAAGTGCGTCAGCGGCGCGGTTCAAGGCGCCCGCCTTGTATTCCACACGGAAATCAAATCCGAACAGCTTGCTGATCCAACGCTGTTGCGGTGTAGTGATGAGGCGTTGCTCCAAGAGGTACTTGAGGCTGAAAAAACCTCTACAGAATCATAATCTTTCAGTCATACTTGATAAATATCTGAGATTAATTAATTCTGTGTCCTTTCAATTCTTCTTTCCCTCGAGGAAAAGGTTATCTAATGGCACTGCTATATTCATAACTGTACAACCCTCATTCTCCGAAGGTGGGCCCCACTGAAAAGCCACGTAGGCGGAGATCAAGGTCAAAAGGTCAAGACAGAAGTCAACAATCCCGAAGGCGAAGGAAGATCAAGAGCTTTGGTTGTGCGAGAAGGTACTCGCTCGCCCCATGACGAGGAGGAAAGCCCTGCCCGGCGTTCCCTACCCGGACAGGCAAGGAAGCCATGAGCTCGGACCTACTCGCCTATTGGCGACTTGGTCAGCCAACTCGCCAATTAGGTCTGGGTTCCTTACCTGTTCGCACCACCTATTGCCTTGTCTAAAAAATCAACTATAGGGGGTCAGGGATGATCATCTGCTCCCCCCCCCCCTAAGATTTGTCTATAAATAGACCCTCAGGGGTACTAGAAATGGCACTTGTCAAAATTAGAGCTGCACCCCTCCCCCTTTGACAATCAAGATAGCAAGTGCCTACCTAGTACCGAGCTCGGCCATTCGTGGTTTTGGAGGAGAAGACTCTTTAGAGCTTCTGGGTACGTGGTGGAACCTCCCTGCCGCATCACCTGGGGTTGTGTCACTTATCTCTTCATTTCATCCGTAGTGGCTAACCAAAACCTTCTCGCTGAACCGCTGGGCAAGTAGCCTCAGGCCGCATTGATTCGAATTTTGGGGCCAGGATTTTCCAGGCGTCAACACTTTGGTGCGGTGAGCGTGGATCGCGGCCAGAGGAAGAAAGTCTGGTAGAAAAGTGAGATGGTAGCAGCTAGCGACCACGAGGAGGTGGCGGGAAACTCGGCTCGAGGCAGCGAGTTCGTATCGTTGGCTGTCTTCGAGGAATTTGCGCAAAGGATGGAAGGCACCATGCGAGTAGCTCTTCTACCTCGCACGGAAGGAACGGCGACCCTCGCCATAATCGCCCGGGCCCGTCCGAGGAAGGTGCTCGTACTCAGCGAGCAGGGAAGGCGCACGTCGAGGAGTTCGAGCGGCCGAGGAAGTCGCAGTTTGGTCTGCAAGTGTCTCAAGGACCTGGAGGAACTCGTTTCCGCGAGGAGGACGAGCAGGCGAGATTCTATCATACTCGCCAGATGAGCGAGTATGGGGGAGATACTCGGCCAGATGATGATCGTCGCCAGATAGGGGGGAGGAGCCCGTTCTGCGAGGAGATCCTCGCCGCACCAGTACCGGAGGGGTTTAGGGATCCCTCGATGAATTACTACTCCGGGAGAGAGGACCCTATCCGTCATATCCAGTGGTTCGAGGATGTCGCTTCCCTTCGGACCATGTCGGACAGCCTTCAAGTGTAGGCTGTTCGCGATTTCCCTCCGAGGGAAGGCAAGAGAATGGTTTCACCAGTTGCCGGAAGGCTCCATCTACTGCTTTGAAGACCTTTGCCGGGGGTTGAACATGCGGTTCGCCACGACAAAGAAGTTGAAGAAGGAGGCTACGGCCCTTTTCCATCTGACCCAGGGACCAAAAGAAACGCTGTGGGACTACATCGATCGCTTCCAGGAAGAGGTGCTACACATCCAGGAGGTGGATGGTCGCACCCTGCGGTTGGCCCTAACCTTCGGCCTTCGCGAGGGCCTCTTTAAGTTGGAGATCGGTAGGAATCCTCCCTACTCCTACGCCAACCTCATCGAAAGGGCCAACCAGTTCGTCCAGGGTGAAGCTTCCAACCGCGGCTTCCTAGCCAGGCTCACCCGAGTGACCAAGGAGGACGAGGAAGAGGAGGAGGAAAGTCCCCCCCGAGAAGAGGAAGACGGAAGAGCCTAGGAGGGCGGAGAAGCGGAATCCAGAAGGAAGAGGCAGAGAGGAGAGGAGAGAAAGAGAACCCAGGAGGGAAGAGCCGAGAAGGAACGAGGAGAGGAGACTCATCGTGGCCCCAGAGCGTCGGGAGGAAGAAAGACGCTACCAAGTCCCCGCTAACCGGCCACCGTGGAAGCCGGCCAGGGGACCTCAACGTCAGGAGCGGGGAAGGAGATCCCCGGAGAGAAGGCGTTACGATAGGCCAGAGGGGCGCCGGGAGAGAAGAAGGGAGGAAGCAATGGCGGTTGCCAGGCGCGGCAACCGCCAGGGCCGGAAGAATAAGAAGCAGAGGAGGCCACAGGTGGAGGAGGTTCCCCTCTACTGTGAACTCCACCAGGTGGAAGGGCACGGCACGATGGCCTGCCCGGACTTTTGGGAAGCCAGGAGAAGGCTGGCAGCAGGAGAGGCAGGAGGAGAGCGGCGGAGAATAGAAGCTCCGGTCGAGCAGTCGGCGGTTCAGGACGCCGGCCGAAGAAGGAACGAGGACCGAGTCGACCACGGAGGTCGAGGAGAAGTGGCCCCAGGAGGTATAGGAGTGGGGGTGATCCACGGGGGTGCGGGGATAGGAGCTTCCCGCAAGGGAAGTCTCCATCAAATCTATCGAAGCAGCGTCGCTTCGACCTCGCAGGCACCGCCCCCGTTGGAGGAGATCACCTTCTCCGAAGAAAACATGCTAGGGAATGAGAACCCCTTTCATGACGCCCTCGTCATCCAGGCTGCCGTAGAAGACTTTACCGTTGATCGAATCCTGATCGATAACGGTAGTTCCGTAAACGTCATCTTCAAGAAGACGTTTGACGGACTGGGAGTCGGCGCAGGAAGGGTCCGAAAGCCGGATGGACCCCTCTTTGGCTTCTCTGGAGAGAAGCAAGAGGTGGAGGGAGGAGTAGATCTCCTTGTAATACTCGGGGGCACCCCTCTCCAGTGTCGTTTCGTCATCGTAGACGCCCCGAGCTGCTACAAGGCCATCTTCGGGAGACCACTTCTCAACACCTTCAAGGCCGTCCGATCCTCGTACCATCAGTGCCTCAAGTATTGCCAAGGGGACGTCCAGGTGAGGATCAGGAGCGATCCAAGAGCCGCCCGCGAGTGCTACCTCAGCTCGGTTAGCACCATCAGCTGGATGGCTGACGCGGAGGAGTTCGAGAGGGTTACTGGAGGCACGACCCGGCTGGAGGCGTCCGAAGAGGTGGAGGAGATCGAGGTACTCTCCGCAGCGGGAGTATCGGGGCTGCTGAAGATCGGTGGATCGCTGAAGGTCACCGAGAAGGTGGAGATGGCAACGTGCCTGCAAGATAACGTTGACGTCTTCGCCTGGAGTGTTGCTGAGATGCCTGGGATCGACCCAGAGGTTGCCTGTCACCACCTCAACCTCGACCCCGCGGTGAAGCCCGTCCGCCAGAAGAAGAGGTCCACCGCCACCGTGTTGGCCGGACCTATCCGTGAAGAGGTGAAGAAGTTGCTGGACGCAGGTTTTGTGTCGGAGATCCAGTACCCAGGTTGGGTCTCCAATGTTGTAATGGTTAAGAAGGCTGTAGGCAGCTGGAGAATGTGTGTGGACTTCTCTTTATTGAATAAAAGCTGCCCCAAGGATTGTTATCCCTTGCCTCGAATCGACGCGCTGGTTGATTCAGCCGTCGGTTTCCCTGTAATGAGTTTTCTTGATGCGTTTTCGGGATACCACCAGATCCGGATGTATCCCCCCGATTGTCGCGATGTTTCCTTCATCACTGGGGACGGGTGCTATAGCTATAAAATGATGCCCTTTGGGCTAAAAAAATGCAGGAGCCACCTACCAGCGGATGATGGACCTTGTCTTCAAGGAACAGAAGGGAAGGAACCTGGAGGTGCACATGGACGACCTCTTGATCAAGAGCAAGAGCGTCCCGGAGCATCTAGCTGATCTGGTGGAGACCTTTGCGACGCTGAGGAAGTTCAAGATGAGGCTCAACCCGGCGAAGTGCGTGTTCAGAGCTGAAAGGGGGAAGTTTATGGGACATCTCATCACTCCGGGAGGGGTGGAGCCGAACCCTGACAAGGTTAAGGCAATCCTAGAGATGGCCTCACCAAAGACCATGAAGGAAGTTCAGAGGCTGACAAGAAGGTTGGCAGGTCTCAACCGCTTTCTATCCAAGGCCGGGGAGAAGTGCTCTCCATTCTTCAAGACGCTTCGCAAAACTGAGAATTTCGCATGGTCCGACGAATGCGAAAAGGCGATCGGGAGGCTGAAGGAGCAGTTGACTCAGACACCTCTTCTTCAAAGCCCGAAAGAAGGTGAAGACCTACTCCTTTATTGGGGAGTAGGGGTGGAAGCAGTAAGTTCTGTGTTGGTCTGAGAGGAAGGGAAGAAGCAGGTCCCAATCTACTACGTCAGCCAGGTGCTCAAGAAGGCGGAGTTGAAGTACCCAATCTTGGAAAAGCTCGCCTTCGCCTTGTTGGTATCGGCAAGGAAGCTTCGGCCTTATTTTCAAGCTCACTCCATCCGGGTCATAACTGACCATCCTCTCCGAAATATCCTAGAAGGGGTGGAGCACTCGGGGAGGCTGGCGAAATGGTCGGTAGAACTCAGTGAGTTCGACATTTCCTTCTCCCCTCGGGTGGAGATCAAAGCACAGGCAGTAGCCGATTTCTTAGCCGACTTCTCGGTGGAAGCGAAACCAGGAGAGGAGGCTTCTACTCCCATCCCTTGGAGGATGTTCGTGGACGGAGCCTCAGGCAGGAGCTCTGTGGGGGTGGGCATCGTTCTTGTCAGCCCACAGGGAACTAGGATCGAGCAAGCAGTCGAGATCCTCTTTCCCGTAACGAACAATCAAGCGGTACGAAGCCATCGTAGTAGGCTTGCGCCTCGCAAAGGAGCTGGGCATCCAAGACGTCATGGCTTTCACCGATTCAATGGTTGTCGCGTCTCAGATTCGGGGAGAGTTCGAGGTGCGCGACATCGTTCTGAAAAAGTACCTCTTAAAGGTGAAAGGATTGATCGGAGGCTTTCAATCCTTCTTCGTCGAGCACGTACCGAGAGAGGAGAACTCGGCGGCGGATCGTCTTGCCAAGTACGGGCCAAGAGCAGGAGGGACTATCACGGAGTTGTTTCGACCATCCATTGAGGAAGGAGAGATGATGGAAATCGATCATCGTCCCTCGTGGATGGATCCGTTCATTTCCTTTCTAAGTTCTGGGCAACTTCCGGCGGAAGAAGGGGATCAAAGGAGGTTTCGGTACAAGGCGGCCTACTACTTATTGCAAGATGGGGAGTTATATCGTAAGACCATCTCAGGCCCTCTGGCTAGATGTGTCTCTGAAGAAAAAGTACCTCGAGTGTTGGAGGAGATCCACTCGGGAGAGTGCGGAAGCCATTCTGGGACTCGCACTTTGGAGCAAAGGATCCTGAGACATGGCTACTTCTGGCCCACTATTCGCAAAGATGTGGAGGCCTTCTCGAAAGAGTGTCAGAAGTGCCAACTGTTCGCCCCCCTTCATCTACAGCCAGCCCAGCATCTTCGTTCTATCACCGCCCCATGGCCGTTCGCTATCTAGGGGATGGATTTGATAGGTCCCTTCCCTCCAGCTAGCTGCCAGAGGAGGTTCGTCCTCGTCATGATCGACTACTTCTCCAAGTGGATTGAGGCCAAGGCTCTGGCCAAAACCACCTCTCAAGTCGTGAAGAACTTCATCTGGGGAGAAATCGCATGCAGATTCGGGATTCCCCTCGCCATCGTCACCGACAACGGACCACAGTTCGCCAGTTTGGAGTTGGAGGATTTTTGCGGACAGCTCGGAACTGACCTCCGGTTCGCATCAGTACATCATCCCAGGAGCAATGGACAAGTGGAGGCCGCCAACAAGTTAATTATCAACCTACTAAAGAAGAAAGTCGAGAACCTAAGAGGTAATTGGGCGGAGCAGCTCCCCTCGGTGTTGTGGGCTTTGAGAACCACTCCTAGCTCAGCCACAGGGGAAACCCCGTTCAAACTCTCTCACGGGTCCGAAGCTCTCATCCCAGTAGAATTCGAGGTCAGAAGTCCTAGGGTGATTGCGGCAGAAGACGGAAATGAAGAATGGCGACTAGAGAACGAGGAAGCCCAGAAGTTGTCCCTCGACTACATCGAAGAGCTTCGTGATCTAGCCTCGGCTAGGCAGGAGGAGATCAAGCGTCGCATGGAAAGACACTTCGACAAGCACGTCCGTCTCAAGCACTTCCAAGCAGGTGACCTAGTCCTGAAGAAAGTGGACGCAGCTGGGAGATCGGCGGCCGTAGGAAAGCTCAACCCTAATTGGGAGGGACCTTTCATCGTTCAGGAAGCACTCGCAACAGGAGGGTATCGCCTACAGAATCAGGATGGGGAGCTCTTGGGGAACACATGGAACGGTGATGATCTAAAGAGGTTTTATCCCTAAGCAGGGATGTATACCCTTCTCTTCTGTAAATTGATTGCTTAAAATATAAAAACCCCTGAACAAGGGATGAGGAAGCTTTTTCATGATAGCAAGCCTTAAAATAAGAAAGCAGGTGAAGTTGATCTCCTAGTCAGGTTGGGAGACTGGCCTCCGACTTGATTCTCGTAAAATCCAGAACGGATGATGGGACGGTGCCTCGGTAGTGCGTTCCCCTAAGACCAAGTCTCTGCATTGACGGTCGAGATCAGCTCCCCCCTTGCATGTTGGCCGCGGTTCCCTCCGACTGCACCTCTCATCCGACTGGAGAGATTATCAGGAAGAAGTCATGACGCCGACCTCCTAGCTCGACGATAGGATGATCAACTTAACCCATCAGGGGACCCTTGAATAAAGGTGTTGTGTACCCTCGAAGGCTGAGAGCCCGTAACAAGCAATTCGTCTCTAATTACTTCCTCCAATCGTGTGAGTTAATGTACTTAGGTGTGCTTAACTCTCCGTTTAATTGTTGAGCAACAGGGAGCAGGTCGGCATCCAGCATCCGAGTAGGATGGAGACCTTGGGATGTTGTGTTCCTTTGGAAGGTGCTCCTCTGGAACCTCCCCGACAGTCATTCTCTACTGTGTCGACCTCTTCAACAGCAGGATGGAGACCTTGGGATGTTGTGTTCCTTTGGAAGGTGCACCTCTGGAACCTCCCCGACAGTCATTCCCTACTGTGTCGATCTCTTCAACAGCAGGATGGAGACCTTGGGATGTTGTGTTCCTTTGGAAGGTGCTCCTCTGGAACCTCCCCGACAGTCATTCCCTACTGTGTCGACCTCTTCAACAGCAGGATGGAGACCTTGGGATGTTGTGTTCCCTTGGAAGGTGCTCCTCTGGAACCTCCCCGACAGTCATTCCCTACTAAGTTGTCCTCCTCAATAGCACCAGCTTCGCACTAGAAGGAAGATTATCGGGGATATGAATCCCCTTGGCCCCGACCGTCTTTTCCTATCTAACGCCCTTTTCAAAAGTCAGGGTGCGAGTAGGATGCCAACTCGCAGGGGCGCGAGTAGGCCTATGAGCGAGAAGCAAAAATAACAACGAGCAGGTCAAAGGAGCGAGCAAGGTAGATGGTCGGCCGATCCGATTTCTTACTAAGTCGTCCTAACGAGAAAGACAAGGAAATATGCGAGCCTATGAGCCTAGCGAGATCACATCAGCACAAGGAAGATTCACCAAGAAAATAAATATTACTATCAGAATGAATGTTATCTACCAAAAATATATATACTCGCAGAGCCGCGAGAAGCACAAGAAATGTCAAAAAATAAATAGTTTTACTTCGACGGCGGAGCATACTCGGCCGAATCCGATTCATCCTCTTCCTCGTCGTCGTCCTCGTCGCTGGCATTCAAGATGTCCGACAGAAGGCCCTCCGTCGTCAAGCTATCTGCCCCAGGAACCAGCAAGTCGGCCACCGAAAGCTTCGCAAAAACTAAGTCCCCGGCGGCTAAGGCAATCTCTCGCCGAAGGGACGAGAGCTCCTGCGACGTCATGAACGAGCCAGGAGTTCGGCGAGAAGGTCCTGCTTCCGAGAAGGAAAGCGCAGCCATCCTCGATTCCAGCTCGGCGTTACGAACCTGCGACGCCTCCAGCAAGACTTGGCTCGCTCGCAGGTCGCACTCAAGCTTGGAGATCGTCTCCGCCGCCACCAACTGCTCTTCATGTACATACGAGAAGGACAGGTTAGAAGATGTGAAAGGAAGACAGCGAGTTTCAATCCAAGCTCGCGTAAAGTACCAAGATCACCTTGAAACTCCGACTGGACTCGGCTTTATCCTCGGCCACCTTGGCGCGCCTTAGAGCCTCGTCCTCTCGCTTCTCGGCCTCCATCATCAGCTTCCGATGAAGCGTGAGCTCCAATTCAGAGCCAAGAAGATTCCGCGCTGTTTGATGAAATAACTCAGAAGCTCGCAGCATTGCTCGCGACCCCTGGTCGGCGAGAAAGCGAGGAGAAACCTCCTGCAGAACCTTCGCATCATCGCGACCGTAGAGGCCGAACAGGATGCTGAAGGCATCATCTTTCGGGATCTCATCCTCGCTCCACGAAGGCAGGCGAGTGCTCAAGGTCACCTCGCTGCGCTCCTGACTCCAAGTAATCAGCGGCTCGCCGTCCAAGCCCCTATTCAGCGAACCCTGCCCAAAGTTGGGATGGTTCTCAGGGACACTATCTTCTTCCTCGCGGGCGCGATCCTCCGCCACGCGCCGGGCAACTTCCTTTCTCTTCCTTTTCTTAACCGCGGGGGGTTCGTCCTCGACCGGCCATCCAGCTGCGCGAAGGATCTCAGCCTCGGCACTAACCCCAGGATGGATCTCTGCGACAGGAGACCCGTGCTCGCCTTCCTCCTCCTCGCCATGTTGCATTGTCGCGGGATCAACCGCGGGAGATCGAGGAGGTGGGGTCTGACCCCCCACAGGCAGAATCGTGGTGGGAAGATGCCGACAAGCTGAAGATAGTCGTTAGACCAAGAAACGAAGGTAAAATTATTTATTAGCAGCGACTAAGGAAGGTTACCCTCGGCAGGCGGCACGAAGGCGAGATGGTCGACGTCCTTTCGCCAGAACTCGATGTCGAGTTTTCTATTCTTCAGGGCGCGGAAGAGTTCCTCGCGGTTGCCTCTCAGAGCCGGAGTGGAGAGCGTCGTGGCCGGTCTTTGCTGAGGGCGATTTGGTATGTGCGAGAAGTCACCCGTGACGAAGATGAACCTCTCGCTCCACCGGTGGACCTTGTTCGAAGTCCCAACCACCTTACAGTGATGGCTGCCGAAGAAGATCACCCCATCCTTGGTCGCTCCCATGTAGAAGATCTTGCGGAAGACGTCCAAGTCGAAAGCGATCTTCTTGCTCCGAAGGAAGCAGAGGTAGCCGATGATCATCGCTACCCCATTCGTATTAATCTGGGCGGGGACCCAGCCGTAGTACCGAAGAATCTGGCAGAACTTGGGCCAGAGAGGAAGGCGCAGGCCGACCTCGAAGTGCGACAAGGAGAAGGCGAGCTTGCCCTCCGAAAAAGTGTTAATCCGCTCATGGGGAGCGGGAAGGCCGACCCGGAAGCCTTGCGCGAGGTGTTGATGGACGAATCTCTCCAGATCGTCCGCGCGGGTGATGAGTTTCTTGAACTTATGCGCGACAAAGTTCTCGGCATAGGTCAAGTGACGGGTCTCCGCTTCCAAAGAAGGCGTCATCGTAGCGAGTAAGAAGAAGAAGACGAGAAGGAAAGACAATTGAAGAAATTCGAGAAAGCGCGCCGATTTCGGACCCCTACCCCCCTATTTATAGAAATCGGCAAAAGGGAATGGGGGGGGGGGGGGGTCGCGACGATAATTCGTGCGAGGTGTCTACCTACTCGCTAACGTGGGAATCGCGCAAAATATCTTATACGAGGGGTGTTAACTACCTTCTCGCGTCTAAGCGACGATCTACAAAAAACGCAAGAAAGCCCTGCAGAAGACAGGTCAACATAAAATCAAGCGATAAGGTTTGAAAGTCGCAACACACAGATAATCCTGGATTATTACAACACTCGCAGAATAATGTTCTAACAATACAAATCAGCAAGCAATCCTAGTTGACATGAGGATCGTCGCGCCTATCCGAGGTTGCGCCAAACCGCCCGTTGAAACCCAGCTGACGCGCGAAGCCCATCTGCTCATTCGCTCTCGCCATGAATTCCTCGCCAAGCCGGATGTGCTCCTCTATATGATTCAACGTCCCAAGGGACCCCATACTCGCCCGAAGGCTGCGCACTTCGGCCTTCAGCGCCTCATAGCGATGTTCTATGCCGACCATCCGACTATTCAGCTCGGTGACGAGATAGTGCTTTCCCTCTGCCATCTCTAGCCGATGCTCGAATCCTTCGATGTTTGAGACGCGTCCCTCAAGCGAAGTTATTCGCCGATGAACCTCGTAGGTCAGCAACCTCTCTACCTTTATCTCCAGGTCGAGGTAGGCAGAGGCCATCTTCGTCCTATACTCGCGAGTAGGAAGTCCGGGCGCCTCAATGAAAGCAGACCCCGGAGACATGGCACGAGCTGGAAGATGGCGAGTTAGAGGAAGAATCACCTAAAGACAGCACTTCACAAAGATTATACCTGCCCGCACAGGCGTCGTTCTCGGTTGATGACGAGGAGGCGAAGGAGACCGCCGAGGAACGTCCCGACGAGGAGGAGAGGCAACCCGACGAGGAGATGGAGTCTGACGAGGACTGAGCCTTCGCCGAGGAGATCTGCGAGGAGAAGGCGAGCGCCGAGGAGTATGCCGGCCCCCTGAGCGCCCACCCCGTCCGTTATGGGACGACGGCCCGCTGTCAGGGCGCCGAGGAAGCTGAGCCGTGGGGATAACCGAGGAAGATCCTCCCTCCCCCCTTCCTCCAACAATAGTGACCCGGGAGTTCTTTAGCAGTATCCGATTCCCGCCTATCACACGCTCAGGAATGGGGGATGGTGGCCGAAGGGGTTCTCGCTCGGAGATGACCCCTGCGGGAAGGACCGGTGGAGGCGGTAGGTGCTGAGAACCTACACGCTCTATCGCCGGGGATGTCTGCGTATTCGTCCCCGCGGGAGGTTCACCTGCAAAAGAACGTCGGCATCAACGAAAAGTCCGCACAAAGATCGCAGTATCTCGACAAGGCGCTTACCTTCTCGGAGAGGGTCCGGGTTAACGTTCTGGGATTCTTCCTCGACAACAGTTAGAGTAATTTCGTCCCCCAACCTCTCCGCAGTCGACGGCGCAAGGGGAGGTTCAGGCGCGGAGGTCGCCGGATTTGCCTGACGAACCTCCTCAGCCAAGGGGCTAAGACGACGCTCGGAGGCTCCTCTTTTCCTCTTGCGAGTATCCGAGCTTTTCGTCTTCTTCATTAACTTCATCAACAGCTCGGTCTTCGCGAGCATCTGCTCGGCAGACAGCATCTCGTCGATTCTAAAAAAGTGGCGTGCCAAGGAAGGACCACCCCCATCTATTTATAGACTTCCGGGGGTCCTAGACCTGCCGAGTAGGTAGATTTCCCGCCAGAACAAGTTCGTCGAATAAGGTTTGGATGATTCTTTCCGACCAACTACGTTGCTCGCAAAGAGCGGGGATTGTGTACAACCCTCATTCTCCGAGGGTGGGCCCCACTAAAAGCCACGTAGGCGGAGATCAAGGTCAAAAGGTCAAGACAGAAGTCAACAATCCCGAAGACGAAGGAAGATCAAGAGCTTTGGTTGTGCGAGAAGGTACTCGCTCGCCCCATGACGAGGAGGAAAGCTGTCACGACCCGTCTAATAACGAATATCAGAGTGCGCTACGGGCGGGTCGTGATGCCGCAGACATGGGTAAAGAGAAATCATGTCTGCTAGGCGGGTGCTGTAATACCAGAATAGCTGTATAAAATAATTAGATTTTGAAGAACAATACCAGTTAGATATATTATGCGGAAACTTGAATTAAAAGTGATGCTCATGCACTTTGATTAATTCTCATACTATAATTATGATGTAAAAGTAGGTGCTAGTAAACCGCAGAAACCAAATGAACATTTATATAATGCTGAAATACATCCATATCATCCTAAGAGTTGTCCACGATACAAGGAAAATGCTTGAAAATAACTAGTACAGGAAAGCCAAATCCAAAAGTAAAAGAACAAGATACAGAGGACCTGATGCAGCAATTACAAAAAAAAGTAAACCTCCGACAGACGGGAGCTGGGCGAGGAACAGCTCAGGAAGTAGGCGGCGCAGTCACGAACCCTAAGGCAAGTCCAAACAGAAGGAAAAGCCTCAGAACAAGATCAACAACAGAGATTCAAGTTAATAAAATGAACAAGTAAACTGGGAAACAAGCATAGCAGTAAAGTACGTCAGAGACTAACTGAGATTCTTTAGTAAATTTTAGCCTACTCCGGAGTTTAGCCTAAACACAAACGTATAAGCATAAATCAATGAAAGGCGTGTGTGCCGCCATTTGATGTACAAGATTCTAGCATGGGAGTAGATGCAAGGCTTAAGCTACCGCTGCTTACAAGATTCCCTTATTGGTTTCTGTTACCATTCGAGCGTGAACTCATTTTTTTTTCGGTGTCACATCAAACGACACATTCCCTTTCATTGTTTGCCTATGACGTCTAATGAGCTTACTTATCTGCAAGTAATAAATTCAAGTGGGGGCTAGTACGGTACCAGTGTGACTTAAATAAAACTTGTTTGCAAGCGAGAGAGTTTTCTCTACTTGCCTTAAGGAGAAGCCGGGCTTGAAGGCGGCGGCTAAGAGGCAAGGTCTAAACTTTAGCGGAACCTGTTCAAGATGCGTTCACATGAAATGTTTGTTTCAACGCTTATTCCTACGCGCACACATGACTATGTTGCGTAATTAATTCAAGGGGGCGAGTACAGGAAAATTTACCTCCCTCGTCAAAGAGGGGAGAAGTGGATACCACAAGAGATCCGAAGGTTTTGGCGGCGGTTGAATCCGGGAAAACCCTAAATCGGAGAGGGTTTGTGATGATTCCATCAATCAGGTCGACGAGAGGTACCGGAAAAATCACAACACAATGCGGTTAGTCGATTATATGAGGGTTACATGCTTGGTCTTTAAAAACATACGCGATTAGGAACACGAATCTACACTAACATTTCTGAAAATTCTGAATAAAATGGAGGAAGAGAGATCTCTTACCCAAATAGCCCAAATCCGGCCAAAAAAACTGAGAAAAGGCGGGTCCGAGCAAACCCTAGATGTTCTCCTTGCAAATCTCCGGCTAAATCGAAGAGGAAGGGCTGCCGGAGGAAGGAAGGGTGGCTGCCGGGGGAGGAGGGTCTGGCTGCCGGCCAGAGGAGGAGAATGAGGGGGCTGCTGTCGGCCAGAGGAGAAGAAGAGGGGAGGCGCAGCTGGAGGAGGCGGCGGCGGCTGGAGGAGACGCAGGAGGTGGCGTCGGCGGCTGGAGGAGCAGCAGGGGTCGACGTCGGCAAGGGGAGGTGCAGTCGCAGGCGCAGGCGGGATCGACTTCGCGAGCGGGAGACGGAGCGCTGGAGGGAGTCGGAAGGAATCGGGAGCGGGAGCCCTAGCGGGTTGGTTTGCGATTTTTGCGTGAGTGCTGGGCCGCGATTTTTAATCGGGGGAGGGGAGATAGGCGGGCTGCGGTTAGATGAATAGGGAGGTAACAATTGGTTTATATTTAGTGTTTTGGGTTATTACAAAAGCCCTGCCCGGCGTTCCCTACCCGGACAGGCGAGGAAGCCATGAGCTCGGACCTACTCGCCTATTGACGACTTGGTCAGCCAACTCGCCAATTAGGTCTGGGTTCCTTACCTGTTCGCCCACCTATTGCGTTGTCTAAAAAACCAACTCTAGGGGGTCAGGGATGATCATCTGCTTCCCCCCCCCCCCCCCCCCCCCCCCCCTTAGGATTTGTCTATAAATAGACCTTCAGGGGTACTAGAAATGACACTTGTCAAAATTAGAGTTGCACCCCTCCCCCTTTGACAATCAAGATAGCAAGTGCCTACCTAATACCGAGCTCGGTCATTCGTGGTTTTGGAGGAGAAGACTCTTTAGAGCTTCTGGGTACGTGGTGGGACCTCCCTGCCGCAGCACCTGGGGTTGTGTCCCTTATCTCTTCATTTCATCCGTAGTGGCCAACCAAAACCTTCTCGCTGAACCGCTGGGCAAGTAGCCTCAGGCCGCATTGATCCGAATTTTGGGGCCAGGATTTTCCAGGCGTCAACAATAACAGCATTGTCTTTATCCATCTTAAACTTACTATGAGGAATATAAGTCCAAGGGGGAGTAGTCAGAGATTGTAGGCATGAACTAGATGTAAGTTGTAAGTTAGCTCTATCGTCAATCTGCCATCAACAACTGCCAACTAGTTACCATTGTACTTGCCATCTTCAACATTTAATTTTCTATTTTTTGTGGCTGCTTCCTTTTTATTATTATCATGTCTAGCATGAATTTTCATTTTGTATACTTGTTTATTATTTTCTTTTAAAAGAAAATATATCAAGAAATTTTATATGTTGCTTTACTTATGAATAACCAATTTTATATTATATGCTATGTTGTTAAAGGTGCACGTTATATGCACCTAAGGCTCAAGACTCACCAAAGATTTGCTCCTTAGCATAGCAAAGGCAAGTGACCTCAGCATAGTGCACACCTTATAGTCTTCACACAAGTCTTTTTTACGCCTTTGCATTATAAAATCTGCGTTTGAGTGAGGTTTTTGTTGGAAACCTTTTTTTAAAAGAAAGATGGAAATAATGCAATAGCTCAACAACATTTGAATGGTTCATTGTTTACAAAATTTATTTGACGTTGGGGCTTCGATATGATCTAAATGACCTCATTGATCCCATTTCTTAGGAGATAAAGATAATAATGAATGGTTGGCGAGTAGAATGTGTGAATAATCTAATCAGGAAGAAGAATTTATGTTCAATGATGATTATTTAAAATGAGATGTGATTGTGTCTTGCCCTCGTTAGGTGCGCGTATCCGCCTAGGCTTCATGACCCTTTTGCGTCTTGATACGCCTTGAGCCTTGTGTTAGGGTCCCACATCATCAGTTATCTATTAGTGATTCTTCTACGCGTACTTTTATTATGTGTTTTTATGTATCGAGTTCGATTTGTATGATTCAAGTCAAGTAGAGTCTTTAGAATCTAAATGTTTTTGCGTTATCGTTTATTTAACGATTTAGAATTATTTTCTTGGGTCTATAAATAGACCCCTTGGGTCAATGTATGAGGCATCAATCAAAAGTATGAAAGTTTTATTTTTCTCTTAGGTTCTCTTCTCCTCCCTTAATTTCTAGGGTTAGGGTTTAGATCGGTTCTCCTTTTTCCTCTCCCCTCGCGTTGTCTGTGAATTGAGCTTGGTTCCCCTTCTATCTCTGCCTTCGTGGGTTGAGCACTGAGCAAAATGAGGCGGCATTACCTCAGGGCTTGGCGGCGATGAGGCCGGTTGTGTGAACCGCTAGCTGGGAACAACTGGAGGCGATGGTGGAGCAACCATAATTGCGGTTGTAGGAGGGGTTACTTAGAGCGCATGTGGGATCATGACTGCGGTAGTGGAATCAATAGCGACACCAGTGGAATCAAACCTTCGAAGCGTCGGTCGATGCTAGCGGTGAGTTGTGCCAGTGCGACATCCTATGACACTGACATCTTTATGAACTTCTGAAGCATCGAACAGTCGATGAGTGGCTCGATGGGGCTTGTCATCAAGCCACAACAATTAATTAAATCAACTAATCCAATGAATAATCATTTAATTGGCTAAAAATTTTGGAAAACTTTTTGCAGATGCCACGCGACCTGAAATGGGTTGGTCTGGGACTGTGTGGTGAGCTCGAGGACGATAAGGGCGGCTCGATGAGGAGGGGTACGGTGTGCTACTCGAGAACAGGTAGGAGCTCAATTATACAGAAATACGATAGGGTGGTGGCTTGCAGAAGATCGCAGGTAGCGCAGTGAGATAGCGGGAGATGCGAGAGGAGGTAGACGGCGCGGAAGATGGCGGTGATGCAGACGATCCGCGTTACGGTTGTTGGAGATGGGGCTGCTGTCGAGGAAGAGGGATGGAGTCGCTGCCAATGAAGAAAGATGGAGCCACTGTTGGTCGTGGACGCGAGAAGAAGCGTAGACAAACTGACGGCTCAGTGTGATCCAGAATCGTCTTCGGCGGTGGATCTGCTAGTTATGGGAGAGCGGAGGAGGACCATGTATTGAGCGACGGCTCATTGCAGAGCAGAAGGCCCGTCACGACGAGGGAAGGTGATGAGTTCGATGTTTATAGTGTTTTACGGACTCATCCGGGCTACTTTTCACTCTTGTACACTACAATTTTGGTCTTTAATTGCTTATATTTCACGTGTACACACTTTCACTCTAAGTGCACTGTTTAGGCCTGTAGTGGTGTGCAATTGCGCATTATGTTGTTGGGGTAAGCACATGGTGCTCCCCATTTCTTTTCCTGTTATATTTATCTATTAGCATGTGTTGGAGGAGTGCTTCAGGCTGGTATGATTAGATGTGCAGGTGGGCAGATCTCCCTTGTTGCCCAATTCTTTTCTGTAGACGTTGCACGGTCGTGCGTTTTCTTCACGCACGATCGTTTCGACCGTGCGATGCCTACAGAGCCCAAGAACGGTGATCTGCCCCGGCCGTGCGATTTGCTCTCGCACGGGTTGTTTTGCCCGCGCGTGATCAAATCGCACGACCTTGCCCTTTTGTCTAATTATTTTATGAAATTATCGCCCGTGCGTTTTCTTCACGCGCGATTGGATTCAACCGTGCGCGAAGGAAATCGCACGATCTGTCTGTTTGCCTGGTTTTCAGTGATCTGACTTGAACTGTGCATTATGTTTTCGCGCAGTCTGTTTTGCCCGTGTGTGATCAAAATCGCACGGTCTGTTGTTGTGTCAGACTAGGTGATTTCTGCACGTTAAATATCGCACAATCCATGCACGGTCGTGCGTTCGGTCGTGCGTGCCTATTTTTCTAACTGTTTTCTATTTAAGCCGCAAACTTCGCCCTATTCGGGGATCATCTTCTTGTTTGCGCCCAGGGGTCCAGTTCCGCCCTAATCCGCCGCTCCATCGGCGTCCACCATCGGGAGGTGCTTTGGCCATATTCTTAGTACAAATCCAAAGCCAGGGCATCCTCTTGGCCTCCTCCATCATTCGTATGCTTCCAAGCTTCATTTCAAGGGATTTCTCGCTACACTCTTGGAGTTCTCCGACAAGGTCGTGGCCGAAGGTGATTCACGAAGAAGACGGGTAAATTGAGAGGAACACATCCCTCTTCTACCCCGGACGGCGGTTGAAGACCGAGCACGGACGAGGCTTGACAACCCTACGATTCCGACCGCGAATCTCCGACGAGTCTTCGTGCTTTGGTTGTAATCTTACCTCCTCCTTGTTGTTATAGTATTTTTATATTGAATGTTTGGTTGTAAGAATGATGTCCTTGAACCCTAATTACTATTATTGTTATATATACATGTCTATGTGGTTAGTTTTGTAGTTCATGTGAAGCGATGAGCCCCCCCATTCCATCCTCCATCCCGCTGTTGCGTTGAGTTTGCCGCACTAGCAATTGCTAGTGACGTGCTTTGTGACGAGGTGCTTGCGACCCTCATTCGGCACTTGCTCCCATTCCATCCGCAATCCTTCTCGTTCATCTGTGTTGCGAAGCAGTGCTAACGGCCCGTGTAATCCATTCGCCTAGCCAATAGGTGCTAACGACCCTCCTTCAATTCCGTCGGCGGGAACCCTTCATCCGCTTGCCTTCTCGCCCATCTGCCTAGTGAAGCAGTGCATAGTGGCCTGCATAGTCTTCATCCACCTTGCGAAGCAGTGCATAGCGACCTGCATAGTAATTTAGTAGTTTAGCTTTAACAACCAATTCACACCTTCCGCAATCCATTCAACCGCAAGGACTTCAATCTCAAGTCCTTCCATGTCTATGTGGTTAGTTTTGTGGTTCATGTGAAGCGAGGAGCCCCCCCCCCCCCATTCCATCCTCCGCCCCGCTGTCGCGTTGAGTTTGCCGCACTAGCAATTGCTAGTGACGTGCTTTGTGACGAGGTACTTGCGACTCTTATTCCGCACTTGCTCTCATTCCATCTGCAAGCCTTCTCGTCCACGCGTTGCGAAGCGGTGCTAACGACCCGTATAATCCATTCGCCTAGCCAAGAGGTGCTAACGGACCTCACTTCAATTCCGTCGGTGGGAACCCTTCATTCGCTTGCCTTCTCGCCTATCTGCCTAGTGAAGCAGTGAATAGCGGCCTGCATAGTCTCCATCCGCCTTGTTAAGCAGTGCATAGCGACCTGCATAGTAATTTAGTTTTATTCTATTTTCCATAACCAATTCACACCTTCCACAATCCATTCGACCGCAAGGACTTCAATCTCAAGTCCTTCCTCGAAAATTAACTTCACCTTACTGTGTTCCTTGTGAGATCGATAATTGAGAAAATTCGCCCATTTTATATTACTTGTGCGACCGGTACACTTGTCGTAAGTGCATCAAGTTTTTTGCGTCATTGTCGGGGAACACAGTCGTGTGAGTTTCTGGAGAGGGAGAACCTGAGAGAAAAGTTCTTTCTTTTGTGTATAGCTTTGTTTTTGTTATTTCCTCTTATTCCTTTTTTTACTCGTTTAAAATTAGGTGTCTTAGTAATCTATTGTTAGGTGTAGCGTTTTGCACAATTGTGTTTTTCTGTTGAATCTGGGTATCTTCACGCAATGTGGGCTACATTTAATATTTGTTGTTGTTGGTGTGGAGATATTTCCCACGCTAGTGATAGATGCCCATCAGGAGATACTAGCTCTAGTCCTCAAGGCTCAATGTATCGGGCACCGACATCGTACGGTACCTCACACATTGTGCCTAAGTTCTATGGCTACTCTTCCGCGCCGCATGTGCCATTTTTGAATTCATCTCCGGCCCTATTTGGACCGAAGAAGAATGCAAAACAGTGCTTGTTTTATCGAAGCACAGATCACGCTCTGAAGGATTGTGTCGAGTATCTTCGCCAAGTAGACGAGGATGATGAGCCGGATATACAGATCGTCCCAACTCCTAAATCTGGCAGCACACCTTTAAGTCTTCAACATTTGGTTATGTGTCCATGTCACCTCCATGCTTTGAAGGGAATGATGTGGACACAGTCATCAGATGTGTGGTTGATCTGGGCTCTGACATGGCTGAGCCTATCTCCCCTGTGCATATATCACCTTGCGTGGATTCGATTCTTTGTGTGGAATCAGTGCTTGACTTTTATCTGAGCACTATTCCTCCACCTTTTGTGCATACTACTACATTCGTCTCTGACGACATTATTGATGATGCGTCGTAGGATGAGGCAGGCTATCTATGTATTTTGCATGTTTCTATGGAGGAGGACAACCTTCAAGGTGAAGAGGATTTTACCTCAACTCCGGTGGAGGAAGTCCAAATCATGGGTGAGGCCACTGTTGATCCTGCTGAGCCTTGCAGCCTTGTCGACAATGCCGACAATATCTTACTACCCAACCTCTTGGGAGTGAGACCGGGACCACTCCCCCGATTGATGTTTACTTTGTTAGATATGTTGTACATTGAGTAGTAGTGTTAGCTTATAGTCACCTCGGGTATTAGGAGCACCCTCTATTATTCTTGTATATGTATTACCTTGTTGAAGTTATGAATACATAGAAAATCCTTTCATCCTATCATGGCATCAGAGCTTAGGGTTTTCCGGTAAGTTGCCTTGCCGATCCCGTCGAGCTTCTCCCATCGTTCTCTGATCCAGCCGATCCCGTCTCCTGCAGAGATCGAGCATCTCCTGTCGATCCAGTCCATCCTCGATCCCGTCCATCCTCGATCGTTCCCTGCTGTTTCCTTCGATCGATCGATCGATCTCGTCGATCCCTCCTGCTACCGTCGATCGCTGCTTTTGTCGATCCCTGTTGCTTCCGCCGATCGTTGCTGCTACCGCCGATCTCGTCGATCGATCGATCTCCTGCTTCAGATCAATCGATCCCTGGTGCTACCGATGATTACTCGTATCTCTCCTCTTCTGGCTGTTTCCACAAACCCATACTCCTCCGCCCCATCCGCAGCCCGCCGATCTCCGCTGCCTTCTGCAGCCCGATGCCCGCTGATCTCCGCTGCCTTCTGCAGCCCGAAGCCCGCTAATTTTCGCTGCCCTCTGCAGCCCGAATCCTACCGATCCCTGCTGCCTTCTGCAGCCCGAAGTCTGCTGATTTCTGCTGCCCTCTACAGCCCGAAGCATGCTGCTCTCTGTTGCCTCCTGCATCCCGCCAGTTTTTTTCGCCGGTCTCCTCCGTCAGACGGACTTTTGCCCTAGGCCGCCACCTCCGTCCTCTTTTTGGTTCGATGGCTGCTCACCAGCTTCCACCGCAGTCCTCTCTTGTTAGTGCTCCTCGTCGCCAGCCGGTCCGCTGTCACTATTGTCAGTGCATTGGACACGTTCAATCTGGGTGTCGCAAGCTTCAGAGTGCTCAGCAATCTGGTCAGCAGCATGCTCCTGGTGTTCCTTCCACTCATTTCTCGGCTCCAGCGCAGTCTCCCTCTGCCTATGAGCTCGTGCAGCTGATTGTCCAACAACTTTCTCTGGCCTGCTCTTCTGCTTCTGTCTCTCAGTCGTCTGCCTCCGCCCTTGCAGGTATCTCCACCTCCGACTGGTTGCTTGACTCTGGCGTCTCTTTTCACATGACCTATGATGTTACACACCTTTTGTCATGCCAGCCCATTACTCCTGCCCTCAGTATCATGGTTGCAGATGGCACCATCCACCCCATCACTAGTCTTGGCCTCCTTCACACCACCCATTTTCACATTCCCGATGTTGCCTACATACCTGAGTTATCCATGAACCTTATATCTGCCAGCCAGCTCACATCCCATGGTTGTCTGGTTACCTTTGATGAGTTCACATGTCGTGTGCAGGATCGTCTGACCGGGGCACTCCTTGGGGCTGGTCGTCGTCGTTGCGGGGTGTACGTCCTTGATCGTCTTCACCTTCCATCCACTTCATGGTCACCTGCAGCTTCCTCCCTTTGTCTTCCTTCAGTGGATTTCTCTCAGTGGCACCACCGTCTTGCTCATCCCAGTGGTTCACGTCTAGCTTCTCTCATTGGTCATGGTTTCCTTGGTCGTGTTTCTATTGATCGGTCTCACTCATGTTCAGGTTGTAGGCTCGGCAAACAATTACAACTCCCCTATCAGTCTAGTGAGTCCAGGTCTCAGCGTCCCTTTGATCTCGTTCATTCTGATATCTGGGGACCCACACCTTTTGTATCCAAGGGTGGACACTGGTACTACATTCTTTTCGTTGATGACTACTCTTGTTATTGTTGGGTCTATTTTATGCGTTCTCGATCTAAATTTTTTCAGATCTATGTTACCTTTTCTGCTATGGTGCGCACACAGTTTTCTGCTTCCATACACATTTTCTGTTCTGACTCGGGTGGGGGGGGGGGGGGGGGGGGGGGAGGGGGGAGTATCTCTCTCATGCTTTTCGAGATTTGCTAGCTACTCACGACACTCTCCCTCAGCTTGTCTGTCCCGGTGCCCATGCTCAGAATGGCACCGCTGAAAGGAAGCATCGTCATATTATTGAGACAGCTCGCACCCTTCTTATCTCCTCTCACGTTCCTCCTCACTTATGGGTTGAGGCTGTTTCCACAGCTGTCTATCTTATTAATTTTCAGCCCTCCACTTTCCTTCTAGGTCAGTGTCCCGGTGAGTATCTGTACTCTCGACCCCCACGTTACACTCATCTTCGCGTTTTTGGTTGTCGATGTTATGTTCTTCTCTCTCCACGTGAGCGTACTAAGCTCTCTGCTCAGTATGTTCCTTGTGTCTTTCTTGGGTACAGTGCTGAGCACATGGGCTATCAATGCTATGACCCCGTTGTTCGTCGACTTCGCATTTCACGTGATGTCACTTTTGATGAGTCTCACCCTTTCTTTGTGTCCCATGTCTCCTCGACCTCACACTCATCCGTTACTCCCTCTGACGTGTAGTTTCTCACTCTTCCCATCTCTTCGCCTCATGTATCCTCCCCTCCGGTATGTCCCCCTCCTCTACCCATGCCACAGTCTACTTCGTCACCTTCTCCTTTGACGCACTATACTTCGTCTCCTCCTCTTTCCTTGCAGTCTACTCCGTCACCTCCTCACTCCTCTCCCTCTGATGAGCTATCAACTTGGGATCGTGTCTCTCCTCTTCCTTATCACTATACTCGTCGTCCTCCTCCTATCTCCTCACCTCCAGTGCCCCCAGACTCAGTACCTACCTCCTCCAGCGAGTGCCCTATGGATGATCCTCCTGTGCGTCGCAACCCACCTCGTGAGAGGCGTCCTCCCGACTGTCTTAGCCTTGCTACCCTACCGCTGGACCTACCTGCCCTTCCCGCCACTGCCTGCAGTACTCCAGAGCCGACTTCCTATCGTGAGGCTGCCCAGATACCTGAGTGGCAGGTTGCTATGTCTACTGAGTTGGAGGCGCTTGAGCACACTCGTACATGGGAGCTTGTTCCTCTTCCACCTGGTGCTGTTCCTATTACTTGCAGCCCGAATCCTGTCGATCCCTGCTGCCTTCTGCAGCCCGAAGCCTGCTGATTTCTGCTGCCCTCTACAGCCCGAAGCACGCTGCTCTCTGCTGCCTCCTGGCCGGTCTCCTTCGGCAGGCGGACTTTTGCCCTAGGCGGCCACCTCCGTCCTCTTTTTGGTTCGATGGCTGCTCACCAGCTTCCACCGCAGTCCTCTCTTGTTAGTGCTCCTCGTCGCCAGCCGGTCCGCTGTCACTATTGTCAGTGCATTGGACGCGTTCAATCTGGGTGTCGCAAGCTTCAAAGTGCTCAGCAATCTGGTCAGCAACATGCTCCTGGTGTTCCTTCCACTCATTTCTCAGCTCCAGCGCAGTCTCCCTCTGCCTCTGAGCTCGTGCAGCTGATTGTCCAACAGCTTTCTCTGACCTGCTCTTCTGCTTATGTCTCTCAGCCGTCTGCCTCCGCCCCTGCAGGTATCTCCACCTCCGACTGGTTGCTTGACTCTGACGTCTCTTTTCACATGACCTATGATGCTACACACCTTTTGTCATGCCAGCCCATTACTCCTGCCCTCAGTATCATGGTTGCAGATGGCACCATCCACCCCATCACTAGTCTTGGCCTCCTTCACACCACCCATTTTCACATTCCTGATGTTGCTTACATACCTGAGTTATCCATGAACCTTATATCTGCCAGCCAGCTCACATCCCATGGTTGTCTGGTTACCTTTGATGAGTTCACATGTCGTGTGCAGGATCGTCTGACTGGGGCACTCCTTGGGGCTGGTCGTCGTCGTTGCGGGGTGTATGTCCTTGATCGTCTTCACCTTCCATCCACTTCATGGTCACCTGCAACTTCCTCCCTTTGTCTTCCTTCAGTGGGTTTCTCTCAGTGGCACCACCGTCTTGGTCATCCCAATGGTTCATGCCTAGCTTCTCTCATTGGTCATGGTTTCCTTGGTCGTGTTTCTATTTATCGGTCTCACTCATGTTCAGGTTGTAGGCTCGGCAAACAATTACAACTCCCCTATCAGTCTAGTGAGTCCAGGTCTCAGCGTCCCTTTGATCTCGTTCATTCTGATATCTGGGGACCCACACCTTTTGTATCCAAGGGTGGACACTGGTACTACGTTCTTTTCGTTGATGACTACTCTTGTTATTGTTGGGTCTATTTTATGCGTTCTCGATCTAAATTTTTTCAGATCTATGTTACCTTTTCTGCTATGGTGCGCACACAGTTTTCTGCTTCCATACGCATTTTCTGTTCTGACTCGGGCGGGGGGGAGGGGGGAGTATCTCTCTCATGCTTTTCGAGATTTGCTAGCTACTCACGACACTCTCCCTCAGCTTGCATGTCCCGGTGCCCATGCTCAGAATGACACCGCTGAAAGGAAGCATCGTCATATTATTGAGACAGCTCGCACCCTTCTTATCTCCTCTCACGTTCCTCCTCACTTATGGGTTGAGGCTGTTTCCACAGCTGTCTATCTTATTAATTTGCAGCCCTCCACTTTCCTTCTGGGTCAGTGTCCCGGTGAGTGTCTGTACTCTCGACCCCCACGTTACACTCATCTTCGCGTTTTTGGTTGTCGATGTTATGTTCTTCTCTCTCCACGTGAGCGTACTAAGCTCTCTGCTCAGTATGTTCCTTGTGCCTTTCTTGGGTACAGTGCTGAGCACATGGGCTATCAATGCTATGAACCTGTTGTTCGTCGACTTCGCATTTCACGTGATGTCACTTTTGATGAGTCTCACCCTTTCTTTGTGTCCCCTGTCTCCTCGACCTTACACACATCCGTTACTCCCTCTGACGTGCAGTTTCTCACTCTTCCCATCTCTTCGCCTCATGTATCCTCCCCTCCGGTATGTCCCCCTCCTCTACCCATGCCACAGTCTACTTCGTCACCTTCTCCTTTGACGCCCTATACTTCGTCTCCTCCTCTTTCCTTGCAGTCTACTCCGTCACCTCCTCACTCCTCTCCCTCTGATGAGCTGTCCACTTGGGATCGTGTCTCTCCTCTTCCTTATCACTATACTCGTCGTCCTCCTCCTATCTCCTCACCTCCAGTGCCCCCAGACTCAGTACCTACCTCCTTCAGCGAGTGCCCTATGGATGATCCTCCTGTGCGTCACAACCCACCTCGTGAGAGGCGTCCTCCCGGCTGTCTTAGCCTTGCTACCCTACCGCTGGACCTACCTGCCCTTCCCGCCACTGCCTGCAGTACTCCAGAGCCGACTTCCTATCGTGAGGCTGCCCAGATACCTGAGTGGCAGGTTGCTATGTCTACTGAGTTGGAGGCGCTTGAGCACACTCATACATGGGAGCTTGTTCCTCTTCCACCTGGTGCTGTTCCTATTACTTGCAAGTGGGTCTTTAGGGTCAAGTCTCACTCCGATGGTTCTGTGGAGAGGTACAAGACTCGACTTGTTGCTCGTGGTTTTCAGCAGGAGCAGGGGAGAGACTATGACGAGACTTCACCCCAGTTGCTTGCATGACTACAGTACGAACTCTTATTGTTATTGCCGCTGTTCGCCTCTGATCCCTATCACAGCTCGACGTGAAGAATGTTTTTCTTCACGGTGATCTTCAACAGGAGGTATACATGCTTCCTCCTTCGGGTCTATCCTCGCCTTCAGGCCTTGTCTGTCGCTTGAGGCGAGCTCTTTATGGGCTCAAGCAGGTGCCCCGCGCGTGGTTTGCACGTTTCAGTTCAGCCATTACATCTGCCGGATTTCAGCCATGTCCACATGATCCATCTCTGTTTGTGCACTCCTCCTCCCGTGGTCGGACCTTTTTGTTACTATACGTGGATGATATGATTATTACTGGTGATGATCCCTCTCATGTGACCTTCGTCAAACATCACCTTCAGCAGCAGTTTCAGATGACTGACCTTGGGCAGCTGAGCTACTTCTTGGGTCTTGAGGTCAGCTCTACAGATCGCGGTTTTCAGCTCTCTCAGCAACGCTACACATCAGATCTCCTTGCTCGGTCTGCTCTCTCTGACTCTCGCACAGTGGACACCCCTATGGAGCTTCGTCTTCAGCTACGTCCGGATGATGGGGTTCCACTCTCCGATCCTACTCGATACCGCCACCTCGTAGGGAGTCTCGTCTATCTCACCATTACTCGACCCGACATTGCCCATGCAGTTCATGTGCTAATCCAGTTTGTTAGTGCGCCCACCTTTGTGCATTATGGCCATTTGCTGTGACTCTTGCGGTATCTGAGGGAGACGACCTCTCGTGGTTTATTCTTCTCCAACAGTAGTTCTCTACAACTACGTGTTTACTCTGATTCCACCTGGGCTAGTGATCTTGTTGACCGTCGTTCTGTCACTGGTTTTTGTCTGTTCTTGGGTTCTTCACTTATTGCATGGAAGTCCAAGAAACAGACTGGTGTTTCCCGTTCCAGCACTGAGGTCGAGCTTCGATCCATGGCTACCACTGCTAAGGATATTATTTGGCTCCGTTGGCTTCTTGAGGACCTTGGCGTCTCTTCTCCATATCCAACTCCCCTCTACTGTGACAACACCGGTGCCATTCAGATTACTCTAAACCCGGTGAAACATTCTCTCTCCAAGCATATCGGGGTGGATACCTTCTTCCTGCGTGAGTACTATAGCCAGGGCACTCTTGCCCCTTCCTTTATTCCTTCCGAGCAGCAGATTGCAGATTTGATGACTAAGCCGCAGACGAGGACCCAACATGCCTATCTACTGTCCAAACTCTCGGTGTATGATCCCCCGTAAGTTTGTGGGGGGTGTTAGATATGTTGTACATTGAATAGTAGTGTTAGCTTATAGTCATCTCGGGTGTTAGGATCACCCTCTATTATTCTTGTATATGTATTACCTTGTTGAAGTTGTGAATACATAGAAAATCCTTTCATCCTATCATACTTATGTTCTTCTTCTCTTTTATTTCATAACCCCCCTCCTTTGTCTGAGCCTGTGCAGGTTGAATCTCCGCAGGTACCTCATGAGGACTTGGAGCAATTTGCTCCAGTCAATGAAGAGTGCATCCTCTTATGTGAGGAGGTTGATCCCTCCTCCATAGAGGAAGCCTCATTCATTGCCTTCTCCTCTTGTCGCCTCCCTGAAGACGACACCTTGTTGACAAAGATTCCTTGTCTTTGGTGAGATGAGTGAGGATTCCTCCTCCTCCTCTTACATTCTCTTCCCTCTACCTGTGAGGAGCAGATATGATTATTTAGGTAGAGGGGTAATTGTTTTATCACCGTATCGACATCCGTTACCGACACGGATATTAGAACGGTTACCTGTCCACTTATCTTTCCATACTCCCATTAGCTAGAACTCTTAAAGTTCTGAATAAGTCGTGTTGGGAGGACAATAATTCCAGTAGTTATCTTATTTATTCATGCATTTTTATTTTATCCAGTTGGTTTAGTTAGTTGTGTTTCATTTTAGTTTGTCTATTTTCTTTTGTTTTGGCAGAGCTAACCCCTGTAGGTTCTTTTTCTGGATGGCAGATGCTTCGGCTTTTCCCTGGATTTACACGCGTCTTTTGGTATGCTCACTTGTTGAGCATTGGGTGCTCTCTTCCTCTAGCCTCTATTTTGAATTCCATGGTTATATCTTGTGTTGGGTTGTTTAGTTTAAGTCTGGAGAGAGCCGTTTTCTGTGCTCACTCACGTGCACAATTGCTTAGCATGCTAGAAGCTTTTATTCAAGTTTTGGTTGCATTTTCTCCGCACACCACAACACCCACATGAACGTACGCTTAACCGTAAGAACATCACGATTTTAATTCGTTTCTTTTGCGTGATTTGGGAAAATCTCTATGCTGGCTTAGGATTGTGAGACGGAGTAAAATGTTTACTCTTGCAGTGCTTCTAGTCGAGTGCTCACGTCTCGCATGGAAAATCGTGTAGAATTAATTTTTCTTTATGCTTATAGTTTTAGACTTTTTCTATTTGCGTAAATATTGGTTATTCTACTCAAAAGTGGTGAATCCGGTGTGAATCTGACGGTAGCGTAGGGATGTGTGTAGACGGTTGCTATGCTCGTATTGCTCAAGTCGTGAGAAAGGATTATCTTTCTTGGTGGCTAAGAACTTGCCCCGAGCGACTCTTGAAGTATTGGTACAAGTTAGATTACTGCGTGAGCGTGATGTATGCCATCATTTTGGCCAGATTGAGCCTTTGTACCTATTCCTATCGCTCTATCCTCGCTAGCCCCATTGTGCCTACCCTTCCTTTGATTCAGCTCCACTGCTATCTCACCAAAGCCAAAAAGGCATGCTTAATCGCACACCCATGTTTGAGCTTTAGTTTATACTATGTTTTCATGTTGGGGTGTTGATGTGGTTTTTTTTAATTGTGAATATGTGGATGTGCTCCAATGAATAAATGTGCTGAAAATAGTTGAAAAAAATGATGTAATGAGAAAGTGATAAATTAAATAAAAAGAAAAAAAAGTTATAAGTTAAATTTTTTGTGGATTGTGTTTTGAGAGTAGGCGGTGACACACCCTTGTAGTCAAGTCTAAGACTGGGGGTGTGGAGCACCCGCGTGTAGTTTTGTGGTGCTGCGTGGAGAGTTTTAATTTTCCTTTAGCTCTTTTTGGTTAGGTGCATTGAGCCTTCGTGTTTATCATTGTACACCCTACCGTAACCTAAGCCCCATCTCTAACCTAAAATCATACTGACTCACACAATGAACCAAACTAGTGCCGTGGAGAGAGTGCGAATGGGTGAGCTTATGATCACCGACATTGATGGATTTCAATGGAGGTAGTCTCGAGCACCGATCTTTGGCAATGCTCGCCTCATCAATCAGTTTACTTTCTCTTTACGCGTAACCGGCTGATTCACCGTGATTCAAATTTTGAGTAGTAATAATATATATATACGCTCATAGAAAATATAAACCATTGTGCATAATTAGAAATTTCGTTTACTGTATTTCTACACGCGCGAGCGCGCGACTTCGCACGGTACTCCGCTTTACAATTTCTAAGCCAGCTATCATTTTTCTCGTCCGTATAAGGGGTGGCTTACTCGGGACGAGCAAATGGTTAAGTCCGAGTCTGATATTTATAGTGTTTTACGGACTCATTTGGGCTAGTTTTCACTCCTGTACACTACAATTTTAGTCTTTAATTGCTTATATTTCATCTGTACACACTTTCACTCTAAGTGCACTTTTTAGGCCCATAGTGGTGTGCAATTGCGCATTATGTTGTTGGGAGTAAGCACATGGTGCTCTCCATTTCTTTTTCTGTTATATTTATCTATTTGCATGTGCTGTAGGAGTTCTCCAGGCTGGTATGATTGGCTGTGCAGGTGGGCAGATCTCCCTTGTTGCCCAATTCTTTCCTGTAGACATCGCACGGTCGTGCGTTTTCTTCACGCACGATCGTTTCGACCGTACGATGCCTACAGAGTCCAAAACGGTGATCTGCCCCGCCCGTGCGATTTGTTCTCGCACTGGCTGTTTTGCCCGTGCGTGCTCAAATCACACGCACTGACTAAGTGATTTCTGCGCGTTAAGTATCGAACGATCCACGCACAATCCACGCACGGTCGAACGGTGCATATTTTTCCAACTGTTTTCTATTTAAGCCGCAGATTTTGCCCTATTCAGGGATCATCTTCTTGTTTGCGCCCAGGGGTCCAGTTCCGCACTAATCCGCCGCTCCATCGCCGCCCACCATCAGGAGGTGCTCTGGCCATATTCTTCGTGCAAATCCAAAGCCAGGGCTGTAGGAGTTCTCCAGGCTGGTATGATTGGCTGTGCAGGTGGGCAGATCTCCCTTGTTGCCCAATTCTTTCCTGTAGACATCGCACGGTCGTGCGTTTTCTTCACGCACGATCGTTTCGACCGTACGATGCCTACAGAGTCCAAAACGGTGATCCGCCCGTGCGATTTGTTCTCGCACTGGCTGTTTTGCCCGTGCGTGATCAAATCACACGCACTGACTAAGTGATTTCTACGCGTTAAGTATCGAACGATCCACGCACAATCCACGCACGGTCGAACGGTGCATATTTTTCCAACTGTTTTCTATTTAAGCCGCAGATTTCGCCCTATTCAGGGATCATCTTCTTGTTTGCGCCCAGGGGTCCAGTTCCGCACTAATCCGCCGCTCCATCGCCGCCCACCATCAGGAGGTGCTCTGGCCATATTCTTCGTGCAAATCCAAAGCCAGGGCATCCTCTTTGGTCTCCTCCATCATTCGTATGCTTCCAAGCCATTTCAAGGGATTTCTCACCACACTCTTGGAGTTCTCCGGCAAGATCGTGGCCGAAGGTGATTCACGAAGAAGACGGGTAAATTGAGAGGAAGTGACAGTCCTCTTCTACACCGGACGACAGTTGAAGACCAAGCACAGATGACGCTTGACAACCCTACGATTTCGTCCGCGAATCTCCGACGAGTCTTCGTGTTTTTGTTGCAGTCTTACCTCCTCCTTGTTGTTATAGTAATTTTATATTGAATGTTTGGTTGTAAGAATGATGTCCTTGAACCCTAATTACTATTATTGTTATATATCCATGTCTCTGTGGTTAGTTTTGTGGTTCATGTGAAGCGAGGAGCGCCCCCATTCCATCCTCCATCCCGATGTCGCGTTGAGTTTGCCGCACTAGCAATTGCTAGTGACGTGCTTTGTGACGAGGTATTTGCGACCCTCATTCCGCACTTGCTCTCGTTCCATCTGCAAGTCTTCTCGTCCATCCGCGTTGCGAAAGAGGAAGGGGGAGGCATGTGTGCACTCAACTTGTGAGGGGTGTTAATATTATAGTTTTGAATTTTTTAAGTTGTGCTGCTAGCCACAATACGTGTCTTTTGAACCCTAGAGCGTCACTCTGCCAAAATAATTAAAATACATTGCACGCTCTTTTGGGCTGAAATTCCCCGTCCCACGCCGTCGCTTTGCTTCACGCCGGACAGATTCTCTGTAGGAGCTCAGGGGCGGATTGATGGCGTGCAAAATAATCGAAAGGCTCTTTCTCCTCGCCGCCTACACTATCTTCGTCTCAATGCTCACTCTTGCGCCTCTCCCCATCCATTCCGCTTCCCATGTTTCTCATCACCATGGCTTTCGCAAGGTAGGTCAACCATTTTACGAAACCCACTGCCTGCTGGACGTGTTACTCTGAACCGGAGATATCCTCAGGCCTTACGGCTTTGTCGGATTCTCTAGAAGCTGGTAAAAAGTAGTAACACACTCTCCCTTCCAGAATCAAATATGCTAGACCGCATTTGAGAATTTCCGTTGTTACTATCACTAATTCCCTGTCTCATATTTTTGCAAATTAACAAAGTTATATTTTGAATGCATGCTAACTGTTTGCTACACGTTAACTCTAAAGTAGTGTAAACGGTTGGATGCGCCTGTAGCTTGCGAACTGACGGTTCCTTTTCTATTGAAAACGTTTGGCCGTGCCACCGTTTTGTGTAGGGATGATCATACACGATCATTGTGTGATCGCGTGCAATCACAATAATGATCCTGTATAATTGGATTCAATCATTATCATTGTGCTAGATCGGAGGCATTCATTATCGCCCCAAGTAGAATGGGAGATTATTATAATGCTCGAGATAAAAATACCCGGGTGATATGCTCATAAATTTCTATCATGAATGAGGAAGGTGAGAGATGCTCTTTGACGTAAGAACAATCTTCTTTAAACCTAACTAAAGTGATACAGTCATATATATTGTTTTTAACTTACTCAATAATAATGGTGACATCCTATCACGCGCCATTATTATTGTGATCTCTTGCCATTGCAATGCTCGAGTGTGATCACATAATGATTGTCCACAATCGTCCCAAACATAATAATTTGTGTCCCAGACCTGGACACAAAAATCCATCCTTTCTTTACACTACTAACTTGTACTAAGTTGAGCGCCATCCTCATCACTTTCCTTTACCATTCTGAATTGTCACTATATGAGTACTATAATCTGTAAGCTTGTCACACCTATAAGTAGATAACCGAAGATATCAAGACAAACATTTTCTTTATGATTTCAGAGATGAAATCTGCAAACAACACGGATTCTCATATGTCCTCTTCAACATTAGAATTTATTAAAACTCGAAGAACATTAGAATTTATTAAAACTCAAAGAACATTAGAATTAATCAATACCGTTTAACGTTTCAAAAAGGGCATTTTACACAAACTTAAAAAAATTTTGCATGCTTAGAAATTTTTATGAATCTAGACTAAATTTGTTGTGACTCAAAATAAAATTTTCATTTATAATTGGGTCAAATCTTTACCTTGATGAATAAAATCCTACGCCTGACTTAGATTCCCCGGTTTCGCTGCAGACTCAACCATGTAACTCGATTTCTCTGGCTTGACTCCTGACAACTATTCAAGGATTCTCCAACCTGGCTCCAGACGTAGCCATTCAACTCAGATGCAACTTCTTGACTTTAAACTTAGCCTCTCCAAGTCATTGTCCCTCAGCTTGTGTATGCTTCTTTGACTATGCTCCATAAGTTCACGAGCTGTAAACACATCGTTTCCCTCGTTGACAGTTGTCATGTCCCAGAGAGTCAGAACAACAATTGTAATCAACCTACTCATAGTAGAACTTTCTCAACTGGGCTGGACTTCTGATGTTTTCCCATTTGATGTCAAATCTTTACTCTGATCGTGTATTCCCTTGGTATAATTTCAAGTCTAGACATTAAAATTTCAAGTCTAGTCATTCTTTTCTACTTACTCAAGGAACGGTGGCTAGGACGCAAAACATGCCATTAAAAGTAGTGACATGTGTTAGTTAAATATTAAATAATATAGCTTTAATTTTCAAGATCATAGTTGTAGTACGTGATATATATATTTTAAATGTATTTGAATTCAAATGTAACATTTTGTTCTGATGATCATAAACTAAGCAAAGGATCATCTCCTATTGAATTCATGTACTCTACTGTAGCAAACATAAAGATTGCAGTACTTGAATACCTTTTTTTGTATTGCATTGTTCACAAAGTGGATAATACTGGGAGTAGTTATGCAAATTTTCTCAAAAGATAAAGAAAAATTAATAAGACCTTTTCTCTCTGTAGCTTTGGCCTTCCCTGCTCCTTCACATACAATTCAAGCTATGTACTATACATTTTTCCTCTAGTTCTTCTCTTTCTGTTGTTTTACGCTCTCTCCATTTCACGAAGAGAGAAATCATTCTCACACTTATTCAAATATGCTAGCAAGACTATGTATTTGATTCTGGATGGGTTATATTTCTGTATGTTGATGAGTATGAGTCACCAATGATTGTCGAAATGTTAGCCAAATAATATTTATCCTCTTTGCCTTAATATACCAGGAGAATATCCGAGGCTTCAAAATATCTGATGACATGTTTTGGAAAGATGGTCGGCCATTTCAGATCATAGGAGGGGACTTGCATTATTTTCGTGTTCTTCCCGAGGTATTTATCTCTTTTAACTCTTGTTATTCATTATCCTTCTGCACAAAATTAGAGAGATTAGAGTTTAAGGTTCATACAAGCTTGTTTTACTCTGAACATCTGCTGTTTTATCTAATGAACTGAAGATAAATGATTTTTGATGAATCGGAATTAGCAGAAATGTTATGTGATTGATTATCAAATATATACAGCGATTTGAAAGAAAAGAATGCCCTGTCCTGTTCTTTCTGTAAATTTCTACCATAATTTTTGAAGTTTTTAATTTCGCCGTGGTTTGCATAAAATTAGAAATTATAATGATTATTTCTATATATTTGTATATGTAACTATTTGGAGCTTATATATATTATATGTATATATCTATAATATATATGTATATATATACATATATATACACGAGTGATAGTGCATAAGGGACTCCCGTGCTCTCGCGATAGTACACTTTGTCGCCCGCGTCACTTGTCGACAATATGAGGTGTAGGCAACATTACCAATGCTGCATACATCTCAGTCATACATACAATCGTACATTGAAAATTTATTACACTTTTTTCATAAAAGTTATTTAATGCAATTGGTAAATAATTGGTAAATAGTGTTTGTGGAACACTCTTGGTCTCTGGTTCAAACCTCATAATCTTTGTTAAATTATTAGTTTGATATTTTTATTAAAATATTGCCTAAATAAATAATTTATTTTTTATTTAAAAAATATTTAATTTGAAAATAAATTTAATGGGGGGGGGGCAACCCGGTGCACAAAGGCATCCCCGCGCAACGAGGATCCGGGGAAGTGTCCCACCACAAGGGTGAAATGTAGGCAAACCTTACCTTGCATTTTTGCAAGAGGCTGCTTCCAGGACTCGACCCATGACCTCAAGGTCACACGACAACACCTCAACCGGTGCTTCCAGGACTCGAACCCGTGAAAATAAATTTAATGACTGAGATTAAACTGATGGTCCTCCCCATTACACCAGGGCACAACAAAGTTTTTCTTTTATTATATTCTATATATATACATTATATATAAGGGAAAAGGCCACTTGGAGAAACATTCAATCTTTCCGATTTTGGGTGCGGTAGGGTTGCTGGGGCACGGGGGAACCCCGTCCATGACATCTTATATATATATATATCTATATTATATAAAGGAATACATTTAGGACCATCTTGAAACCAAATTAGAACCATAGCTTGAATCTTGGCCGTTGGATCATGGCGATCTAGGCTGCAAATAGCCAAAAATTGATTGATTAGGACTGCGAATAGCTCAAATCAGAAATTCCCCCCTCCAAAATCCCGAGCCAAGCCTGACTCCCCTGTTCACCGCCGCCAGCCCCGACGTTTCCGTCCGGCGGTGGCCCTGACGGAGCGCCGCCGGGATGACCCCGCAGGTTCGCCAGGGTCCGGCGACCACGCCGGTGGGCTCCGGTAGGCGTGCAAATAAGGCCTGCCGGGCCCAGGCCCTAGGGGCCCGGGCTTTTTTGCTACCAGGCCCAGGCCAGGCCCAACTCAAATCGGGCCCAGGCCCTTACAAAATCAGGGGGCCTGCTGAGCCCACAAAACCGGGCCCAAGCAGGCCCCAATGTTAATGGCTAGCTGCCATTTGGCAGCTAGTTAGCTTCCAAATGGCAGCTAGCTGCCATTTAAAATGGCAGCAGGAGCTGCCATTTTGCTGCTAATTAAAATGGCAGCAGGAGCTGCCATTTAGAATGGCAGCAGGAGCTGCCATGTGGCAGCTCTTGCTGCCAATATGTTGGGGCCTTGCCCCAACATTAAATGTTGGGGCATGGCCCCAACAAATTAAAAACGGGCCTTGGGCCTGACAGGGCCTATGCCTTGCCCGGGCCGGGCACCAGGCCGGGCTCTGGCCAAATAAGGGGGCCTGGTGAGCCCCCTTAGGCCTGGCCTGGGCCTGGCCCGGGCCTAACCAGACTCGGGCCTAACCGGGCTCAGACCCGGGCAGACCCGGGCCGGGCAACTAGGATCAGGCTTTTTTTGCACGCCTAGGCTCGGTCAGGCCGGAGGTGGCTCCGGCGGCGGCGGTGGACGGAAACGTCGGGCTGGCGGTGGTCTAAAAAAAAACTAAACCTAAATATAAATTATATTTATATTATAAATTCAGAAATTATATAAGTTATATAAATAATAATAAATATATACATAAATGATATATAAAATATATATATATATATAAATATTTAAAAAAATTCAGAAATATTTAAATAAATTCAGAAATTTATATATAATGTAGATATATATATATAATACAGAATTTTAAAAAAAATAAAAAATGAAGAAATGAAATAAATGAAATTTCTATAAATAAATGAAAAAAAGAAAAAAAAAACAATAAATATAAGTGGGTGCGTGCTGGGGGTGGGCGAGAGCCGCCGGGAACGGGTGAAGCCCGCCGGGGGCGGGCAGGGTACTGTCGCGCGGGGCACGGGGGGCCCCCCGTGCACTGTCACTCGTATATATATATATAAATATAAAACAATAGAAAATTGTACATGAGAAAGGATGAAAGATTTGAATCTCCCTTGCTATTCCAAAGAGCCAGCGACATTTATGCAAGAAATGTACAAGCGCCTTAAGTCATATATTCAATGTGGGACTAAATACGAAAAGCAAAGTAAATAATCATAGTTATACTCTACATGTAGTATCCAAGCTTGCAAAGAAATTGAAGATACAATGGACGTGATAAAGGATTGATGAGAATGTCAACAATTTGGGAGACATCATGAATATGTTGATACCGTATTTCTCAAAGCTTGAGTTTCTCACTAAAAAAATGAAAATCAATTTCGTTGTGCTTTGCGCATCATAAAAGAAAAGATTTCAGTGATATGTATCTCAACTTTATTGTCACAAAGGAGTACCACATAAGTAGGGAGAGAGACACAAAGGTTGTTTAAGAGATTTTTAGCCAAGTAAGCTTGTAAACCTATGGTCCATTGAACCGTATTCAACCTTAACCATTGAGTGAGCAAAAATCGGCTGCATATCACTATTCCAAAGAAGGAATCTACTCGTTGAGCGACGATATTCAATAGACTCGACATAATCAGCATCAAAATGGCCCACAAGTGCTGGTATATAATAGCTGATGTATAAATTCTTGACCAAGAGAGCACTTTGGGTATCTTAGAATGTGCTCAATGGCCTGTAGGCTAGAGTCCCGAGGAATGTGCATGAATGAGATTACCACATTGTCGTCAAATGAGATTTCGAGATGCGTGGCTGTTAAGTAAATCAACTTTCCAATGAATCTCTAGTAATACTTCAGATTAGTAGTAGAGGATAAGAGAAAAAAAGTAACATAGGAGATATAATAGGTAAGATTAGTAGCAGAGGATCTGGTGGAAAAGAAATGCGACCCTTGTAAGGTGCAGGGTGGCACAAACTGAGCTCAAGAGTGGGACACCTAGGATTGGTAAGGAATTATTATCTTGAGGCCCCATAACTTGGAATTCGTTCTTGTGCTTCCCCCAAAGTTATTTCAACATTCTTGGCTTGCCCTTATGTCGTAACCTTAGCGCCATTTGCAATAATGAGTGGTAAACTTTCATCCACAATGTGTTTAAGTTGGAATTTCTCCACATCTTGGAGTGATATTAAGTCGCGGGAGGAACCCGTGTCACAAATAGCTTAGGTAGCAGTGTTATTAATTACGCAAGGAATTACAATACTCCCCTCATATGATGGTGCTGTGTCCGAAGCAGCACAAGCGTGCTTCTTTGTGTTGGTCTCAGTATTGCTGAGAAAGAGTACACTGCTTCTGCCCAGTCAGGATTAAAGCTGTCACGGTTCCGGTTCTACCAAAACCGTGAATCGAACCGCTAAGGTAACGATTCTTCAAATTAAAACCAAAACCTTATTTGGTTTGACCAGTTCCGGTTTCGGTTCCAATATAATTTTTTGGAACTGCAGTGCCTACGGTTCTAGTTCAACAAGACCAAAACCAAATTATCGACTAGCGGTTCGGTCCGGTTTTATGCGGTTCCGGTTCGGTTTCAGTTCAAATCAATAAAATATTAAAAAACAAGAAGGTCGTAAAACGAGTAAACTGAGCGCCACATATAAATCTGTTTTTAAAAGAAAACTAATAGAATGCACTCTAAACGTGAATCAAACTTTAAATATGAGCAGTAACAAATAAAAAGGGCAGCCTGGTGCATGAAGCATCCACGAAGCAGCCCGGTGCATGACAGTAACAAATCATTCAATAAAATATAGTGAATAAGAGGAATACTTGATATGATAAAAGTTGCGCGAACTGCTTACCTGCTCATATTCGTCTCTTCGCTCTTCGTCAATTTGTCGCCGACTTGTTAGCTAGCTTGAGATAGGGTGCAGAAGATGGAAGTATGGAAAAACTGTGGAAGCGGTTGCGAGATAGGGTATGCCCTACTACTCGTGGTGAAGAAGTTAAAGTGGATATAGGGGGCTGGACAGTGGGACAACATTGGCAAAGAAGTAGTAGCTGAGATGCGGTGTCGGGATGCTCGTCGAAGTCGCCGTCAAGAAAAGAATTAGGGCAATGGGACTCACGCGACTCTGGTTTGGAGAGAAAAATGCACGCGGGCCGCGCCTCTCCGCGTGATGATGGCTTGATGGAGTGATGAGTTTAGCTCTGCGTGACTGCGTCTGATAGCTTGGAGTGGGACTTTTGATTGAAAGGCAGAAAGTTGAAAGCCTGTTTTGTTTTTTGAAAAAATTACCTTGGGCCTTTTGATTTAAAAACAAAAAGCCTGAGGTTTTTTAGGAAAAAAGTAAAAGCCAGCTAACTATATTAAGAATATTATTATATAATAAAACATATAAGAAAAATATATTAGAATAAAATAATAATAATAATAATAATAGCTGGTTGCGGCTCGGTTCTGCTTTGTTCTGGTCTGGATTGGGTCTAGAAATTTTGAAATTACTCGAGACTTGTATGTTGCAGTTCCGGCTCCGGTTCTGGTCCGGATAATAAAATGAAGAAATCGCACCCGGACCATTGTTTTTCATGGTTTCAAAATTCAAACCGGAACCAAATAATTCGCGTACGGTTCGGTTCTTTGCGGTTCCGGTTCGATTCACGGTTTTAAGTTTTAAGTAACAACTTTAGTCAGGATGTTGGCTATCTGCCCCAGTTGATTCTTCAAGTTCTTAATGGACACTTATTGACTTTGCAATGTTGTTTCGGTGCGTGCCATAAACTTCTCCATTAATAAATCCATATTGTTTTTCTTCTCTTGCTACTGAGGTTGGTGGAAATTATTTTGCGTTAAATTGCTTCCGCCCGCCTGCACACAATGATTTTGATGGCCCTGACTCCATGTAAGATTAGGCTGATTTCTCCACCCTGTATTATGGGTATTGGAGTATGGGTTGTTCCTTTGTTGCTTGTCTACATAATTAACACACTGATCAACATAAAAAGGTGGAGCAAAAGAAGTGTACCCATTTGGCATTCAAAGTTGTGGTGCCTGGAAGTGCCACAGTTATCACAAGAGATCGCCATAACCGTAGGTCGTGCAGATATAGGAGGGCCCATCGGACTCAAACTATCCATCTTCTTCGTCATGACACCCATTTGAGCGTTAACAGCGGTGAGGGAGTCAACCTCAAACCTTCCTGCAGCTCTCTTGGGTGCAGCTCTTCTTGCATCCCAATACTAGCTGTTGGAGGCAATTTCCTCCAATAAGAGTAAGAGTAGTGCCTCCTCAAGTGTCTTCCTCATGAGAGATCCTCTTGCAGCTGCATCAACAGTGGCTCGAAAAGGAGGTTCAAGGCCAAGATAAAATGTTTGAACCTATAGCCACGGTTGAATCTCGTGGTGGGGGCATTTCCTTAACAAGTCAGAAAAGCATTTCAATTCTTCAAAAAGAGCTTCTTGGTCGAGTTGGGGAAAGGTCGTAATTTCACTACTCAACCAGCCCATCTTTTTCGAAGGGCAAATTTCGCCAAGAATCATGAAGTTAGCAACTCCCAAGAAGTGATAGATCCTGCAGGTCAAGAATGCAACCAAGCTTTGATTTTATCCCTCAAAGAGAAAGAAAAAGAAACGCAACCTAGTTGCCTTATTAGAAACTCCATTGTACCTAAATATGTCACAAATCTCAAGAAAATTATAATAATACAGATTAGGGTCTTCAAGAGGGGAGCCAAAAAACTATACCAAAATTTGCACCATCTGAATGATGGTGGGCTTTATCTTGAAATTAATGTTAATGGTTGGCCTCATGATGGGGGAAGCACTTCCCACTGTAGGGATGGAATATCCCATCACTATCCTAGGCCGCGGGGGCTGCATTACCTCTTGCCCTAACTCCGTTTGCTAATCGGGGAGATGATCACCCATTTGTCTTACTTCTCTTCACAAACCACAGTGCGCTCAGTTTTAGGATCAAAAGGAAGTAAATCCTCCCAATCTCTCCCTTGCATAAGATGTAAGAAAATGAAAGAAAGAACACAAATTAGACAATAAGGCGTTAGTAGTAGTCAAAATTAAAGAAAACAGAGAGTTTTACTAAAACAGAAAATGTTTAAACTAGCTAAGATACTTTCGTCATGGTATTTCCTAAAGAACCATCTCTGCTCTCCAACAACGGCGCTCAAAACTTGACAGTGTACCCGTCACATTTAATAAAGAAGTGAGTTAAGTGTATCATTTTCACAGGGAGCACAAAGAGGAAATTTCCAAAATTAGTATATCAACAAGCTGTTTAAGCTACCAAAATTGGATTTCAACTACTCTACAAGTAAGAAATGAAAATTAGAAATGAAAATCCCACTTTACGAGCATTCATGTTCATTCCACACAAACATTAACAATAAGAAGATGAAATCAATACCAACATTAGCATTAATTGTGAAAGAATGATTACAATCTATAGTAGTTAATGTTCACAACCATGCCACATTAATGATGAAGAAATCACAAACTTCTCTAGCTTCAGGCGAAGGAGGAAAGAAATAAAAGAAATAGAAAAGTGACTTTACCTCCGGTATGTAGGAGTAAGTCCGGGTTGTTAATCTGGGTCTTCTTCCAATCCTTGGTTGCCTCCTGGGTTTAGGAGCTGTCACCAACCTCCCAATGTTACCCGTCTTTTCTGTTTGATTATTATCTCCACGTTCCCTTTCGTTTCCTTCTAATCTCTTGAGATAATCCTTTAAATCCTAGGAATGACAGAGAAAAGCTTAGGGGCGGAGCCCCTATGCCACGAAATGAAAAGAACAAAATCCATCAAAAAGTGTCGAACCCGACCATCGTTTCGGCTTAAATACACGAGCAAAAATGTCCGTGCACGGCTAGGCGCACGATCGCATACCTGATCGCGTGTGACCTCGAAAACACTGGCTGTAAAAGAATTAGGGCGACGGAAAGACAAGACGACTCGATGAAAAGGCAGATGCATGATTGCGCATCGTAAGTGACATGATCGTGCCTCCAGAATTGTTATATGCACATCCCTATGCGCCGGTGCGTGATCTTGAGTGAAGAGCGCGCACAACCAACTGGCAATACTCTGATTTCTGGCTGGATAAGTGGAAAAAGCGCACGGTCATGCGTTGTGAAGCGCACTATCGTGCGTGGCTATGAAAAATGCATAAAAAAGCCAGGAATTAGGAGAAATGGTCGCACCACCGTGCTCATGCTGACACAGGACCATGCACCCCTAAAAACAAACATTAAATAACAGTAAATAAGAGTAAGGGTGAGGGAAATACTGGGGGTGCACGTCTATGCTCAGAAGAGCACATAAACATGCACCATATACAAAATATCAGATAATATTCCTCACGACTCCTGTTAACATGGAAAAAAGCCCTCTCATCTCCAAGTGTGCTCATGTATCAAACTTAAAGAATATTTGGAGAATATGCGATTATATCGTAAAGTTAGGAGCAAAATGCATGAAGATAATAGCTAAAAGGGCGCTGAAAATACTGTATAAAAATCACCTATCAGTAGTTACGGTGGAACACTAGCCATCATAACAATACCAACCTCTTCTTTGTAAGATCTTGAGTAGCTAGATCAAGAGGGGCCGATTGCTACTGATTCCAGGCCTTAATCAAGACCTTATATTGAGCTACAAATGATGTCACATCTCCATCTGGACGGCTGGACCTAGCTCGGCGGTTTGAAGATCTTGAAATAGGTCAAATAGATGCCGGAGACTATTCTTACCTTAGTAGATGAATTTCGCTATCTTGCGTTTCATCACCATCTGATACAACACAAATACAAAAGAAAGTGAAAACTTTTATCTGCTATATATATGAATATATAAATAATATATATATTTTTATATATAATAATAATATATATAATTGTCTTACTTCCTCACTGGTCCAAGCTTATTTTAGTTGTCAGTTTTTTTTCCATAATTCAGCTTTAATTACTATGTTCTTATATATTTATGCAGTATTGGGCAGATAGACTATTAAGAGCAAAAGCATTGGGCTTGAATACCATCCAGACATATGTTCCGTGGAATTTGCATGAACCATCCCCACAGAAGTGGGATTTTGAAGGAATTGCCAATATCGAATCATTTCTAAAGCTCACACAAGAATTAGGATTTCTTGTGATGCTTCGTGCTGGGCCATATATATGCGCAGGCAGGTGACACCTATATAAACAACTTATGTGAAGGATTTGCTAATTCCCTTGTGTTAAACCTAGCCTTCAATACTTTCTTTAGTTTTTTGCGTGCGAAGTATTCCATTGATTAATCATGACAAACAAACTTGACAACAAAAGAATTAGAACACATGTTATGAAATAGGAATAAAAAAATTTATTTATGGCCCAAGGTGCTACCGAGCAACCTCCTAAAAGTATTCGGAAAGAGAGGAGACTAGAGAAAGTGAAGTCAAAATTCCACTCTACCCAATTTATTGAGTCCAAAGTATTTTGGGTAGTATAGAAGGAGTCTGGTACATGTCGTTGTTTGAGATCGGGTACGAGGACGATCGAGGGAGAAGTCCCATAGGTGTTCAACGTGACCCTTCTAGGATCCCTTTGAACCTATCTCGCCGGAAGGGAAGAACACCGAGAGAAGCTAGCGAGGAGGGGCGGTGGAGCTAGAGTTTAGGATAATACTTTTCATAACAAAAAAAAAAAACCCCACCCCAACCCTATAACTGGTTGGGGCTAACACATGTCTGATATATCCAAATACAAAACAAAGTGTGGATACATAAAATAAAATATAGCTTGTAAGTTATTCCCCCGTCGCAGGCCCGTAACATTTCCGCCTGCGTCGACATTAAGCTTGTCCTTAGTCTTGTCGTGTAGCTGTGAGGGCAAGTGTACCAAGGGCTCGGGTGGTGGAACCCCCACGAATGACTTCAGCTGCCAGACGTGGAACACATCGTGGATCCTTGCATCGGCTGGTAGTTGGAGACGGTAAGCCACCTCGCCGATGCGTTGTAAAATCTCAAACGCCCCATAGAACTTGGGGCCCAGCTTGTGGTATGGACTCTTGGCGATGGTCGACTGGCGGTAAGGGTGACATTTAAGCCACATACAATCCCCCGGAGCAAAGAATAGCTTGCTGTGTCCCTGATTGTAGGCGGTCTCCATGCGTGCCTGGGCCTGAGGAAGGCACTCGCGGGCTAAGTTGAGGATCTGATCGTGAGTCTACAGTTTGCTGTCAATGGTGGTCGATCGAGTTGTGGCGCTGATGTATGTGAGTAGGCGCGGCGGTTCCCGACCGTAGATGAGTTGGAAGGGAGTGGTCTGCATGACCGTATGATAGGATGTGTTGTAACAGTATTACACCCATGGAAGCCACCATGCCCAGTCTTTCGGGCGGTCCACTGTAATGCAACAGAGGTACATCTCAAGTGTACGGTTGACCACCTCGGTTCGCCCGTCCGAATACGCACTGCATTGTAAGACATTGCACATTTAGATTTGTCATTTTACTATTTTGAACTTTACTGTTACTCTTTGAAGCTGTATTATTCATTAATAACACTTTGAAGATATTATCTTTAAACGTAGGAGACAGTTAAAAATAAAATGGTTGCTCTGCCAAGTATGCTTTCTGATGTATGAAATATTTGTCATGTAGGGAGTATTAATGATGTGGACTTGTAGGCTTTAATGCAACATATTTTAATATATTTGCAAGCGTGCTCTCACTAATCTATGAAAATTAGTTCCAAAAATAGAAATGAAGTTTGTTAAATTTCAATAAAAGAAGAAAGTTCCACTTAGGCCCCCAAACTAGAAGTCAAATTCAAGTGCAATCAGTTCATGAAACGAAGATTCTCATCTGGTTTAACAAGCATTAAAATTGTTGCTATTGCAGATACTTCTCATATTCTTTCTTCTAAGTTTTTGGGATGATTAGACATCATAATTCTCATCTGGTTTCACCTTCTGCTTTATATTCTTTTTCTATTTTGGAGGTCTAACCTTCTCAAGCTTTCCTCGTCAGAATGGGATCTGGGTGGCTTTCCTGCCTGGCTACTTGCTATAGAGCCTGCTCTAAAGCTAAGATCTTCAGATCCTGTATACCTTCATCTGGTATGTTACTTTTATTGTATTTGAAAAATCCAACTATTTATGATATTTTTTTGACTTTTAGTATTATCATATTGTCACAGTAATCATGAACTAGGAATTTATATGCATACAACTATACAAGTTGAAAAGGCTTGCTCAAAAATCCATTGTATTAGAAAAATGACTTATTGTCTCATTTATTAATTCGTAAGAAAATATAAATGAGATCTCACACCTGATAAAGGCATTCAAGTGTTTCTTGGCTCATTCTTTTGGATTTCTGTGTAATTTTACTAGTTATAATTATGACACATATCCGACTTCTTATTTAGTAACTTAAACCTTTTCTATATATTTTTTTTACCTTGAATGTGTAAATTTCTTCTTGTTTAACTGTTAATTTTATTTCGAGTATTCACAGGTGAGGCGATGGTGGGGAGTTGTACTTCCTAAAATTATTCCATTTCTGTATGAAAATGGAGGTCCTATTATCATGGTTCAGGTTGTGGGTAACTGTCTTTCTAGTTTGATGAGCCTTCTTTCTCTCCATCAGACTATTGGATATTAGCAGTTACTTACACAAGTACTTTTGCTAGGTTGAGAACGAGTTTGGATCATTTGGAGATGACAAAACTTACCTTCGCCACCTAGCAACTTTGGCTAGAGGACATCTCGGGAAAGATATAATTTTGTAAGCAACTGACAGTTAAAACAATGCATCCTTTATAAATTAAACATGACAACTGGTATAATTGTTGAACTTTCATATATATAAAATCCCAAAAAACTGGCTTATCAATGGTCTAATTATTGAACCAAGACATTGCTTCACTAATAAGTACGTCAATGAATTCTAATATAAGGAACCTGCTGTAAAATTAAATTCATATTATAACAAAGGTGGATAAATGTAGAAATAGTTTAGAGATGACAATCAATTTATTTTCCATCTACCCTGAAAGGCTTCAATGTTCTATTATTCTTGGTATCTCGGATAAATTTTTTTGGTAAGGAAACCAATGTTAAACAGTGACCTTAAAGTGAATTGTGCAACCAAAGTAGCCATCTGATATAATCTTGACACAGGACAGATCATCCCATTATTAATGCGCGTAATCATTAATCATTAATATGTATCGCTGCTTCCATATGGTACCCTTCTATGTCAGCTTTCAAACATTGAAAAGATAAGTACCATTGCATTCAAAGGGTCACTGTATAATATTATATATATTTTTAAAGAATTTCTTTATGATGAGTATAAATGAAGTGTTAATATTTTCTTTGTTGATGCCCTACCCATATAATGAGGATCATCGTAACATGTTGATGGGGATAGCCGAGACCTTTCAGAGCATGAGTTCTAGGCACATTTGGGCTAATTTATTACCTGCCATATTTGACATCACAAATGGATGATCCGAGTCTGCGGTCGTGTCCGGAGCGATGTTTTCATATCTCTATTTATTTTTACTTTTTTATTGAGCGACATCGGACAACTATCGTGAACGATCAATCATAGCCATCCATGATGATTTCCCTGTCATGTTTTATTATAAATTGAAGGGGGACTGGTTTGACGGCCATTGCAGATTTTTATTGACGGCTATTGACCACCCTCTAATCCTCCTCCTTCCTTGCAGTCTTCCCAAAATCACCCACCTTTCATTGCAAAACAACCCACCCAATCATTACCCTATATCTAAATCCTTGGCACACCTCTTCCTTCTCCTAACAACATCCTGTTCGCTGCCAAATTACCCACCCAATTATTTTCCTGCAGCTAAACCCTTGGCGCTCCTCTTCGTTCTCTCATTAGCAGCCCGTCCACTGCCAAATGGCCCACCCAATCATTTCCATGCATCTAAAACCTTGGCTTCATCTATTCCTCCTTCCAACAGTAGTCTCCACCTTCCCACCTCAAGCTTCCCTGCAGTCCATCCACCTGTGTCAGCCATTATAGTCGCCACCAAGCCCCTGTGCTCCTTTCCAGCACCCACCAGTCACCCCAAAGCCTTTCCCTCACAGCCTCCAGCCTCTAACTCCCAGTCCTACCCACCCGTAGCCCACCCGACCCCATTCCCCCTCCATCCTTGGTTGAGCACCAATCAGCTACACCCCCTTAACCGAGCCTCATGCCCCTCCCTAGATTGCACCCATCAACAAATAGCCACCCTCCTCTTCCGACAACAACCATCCAGTATCCCTCCACCTCCGGATCGCCGTCGCTCTTCCAATTATCATTGGATCTTCCCTCCTTCGCCTACGGCCCCTCACCAGTAAGTTTAATTGTTTGGTTGTATTGTTTTCAACATTATTGTACGAATTGGTTATGTATATTCTCATTGATGTCATTCTATATTAGTGAGTTTGTTATTGTTATTAATCGTGGTTTGCAGAACTTATTTGCTTGCGCATTTAATTAACGATCCTCCAATCAGAGGAAAGCCTAGTTTATTAGCCTGATCAATTATTTTTATATTACTTGTGTGTTAATTGCTAATGTTTTATTTGTTAATTATTACTTGCAAACATTCTTGATCGTTCTTGCATCATAGTATCATCCTAGGGTTAAACAAGATATTCCCCCCAACAACCTAGGGCTTGCATAGTTTTTAGAGCCACACTTTCACGCATCCCTATCCTACGCCAAATTTTGTATGAGAGCCCAATGTTTGGCCACATTTTTGCTACATAATGGTAGGTCATATAGAGGACTAATGTCTAGTTTGGTCTTAATTTTTGATTCGTTGTAGTAGCATTTAGAGGATATTCATTGCATAATGATTGTTTTACACGATTTTATAATGATAAAACAATATGAATTATGAATCGATGCAAGGGCTTTGTTAAGGGTTAACCCAAACAGAGGAGGTGAGGTGTGAATGTCCTCCCATTATGAATACAATGAGATTCAGGTGTCCTGGCTGGACTCCTGGCTAGTTGATAACCTTGAATCTGAAAAGAATGTAAGTATGTTAAACAATAAACACGTAATGAATGAATGCATGAATAATAAAATTTCTCCTTAACATTGCCTAATGAATGGAGCTAAAGATAAAATGAATGATAAGGTGATACCTATGCTGGTAAAAGGTACGTAGGGAAAATGATTCAATTGAGCGTTTAACACTTACAAGGAAAACATTTTAATTTAAAAAAAACATCTTATAAGAATAAAGATAACAATGATGTTTTTTAATTATTCTTATAAACTGCTGCTAATCCTTTTGTAGGTAATTAAGGAAAATAAGAATTCGCTTAGTTTTTTGACTAATTCTTTAGATAAATAAATTAATATAGGTGAAGGATGAAGCGGTTCCCGACACCATCACTAAACATGGTGCGGAGAGGAAGCGGCTTCAGATAGAGAAGAAGTATCGTCTTTGGGTGGAGGTGATTTAGTGTGTGGAGTACTCGACTCTCACTGGGAGAGTTGCAGGGACCCGGACTGCCCGCCTGAGAGCTTTCAGTTTTATTTTATGTTGAGTGATCTTGTCTGTGTGTGATGTATATATTTTAGATGTTGGTTAGTTAGGTGTTATATATATAGTCTAGATGTTAGTTAGATTGTTAACATATGATACATCTTTTCTATGCCCTGACTTTTATGTCTTATATGTAGGGCTTTCTCTATATATCATGTTATATGTTTAATGAAATGAGCTATTTTGTACTACACTTTTCTTAATTATACATGAAATAAAATGAAATTATTAAATTGTATCGGTTGCCAAAAATGGGGCTGTTCCATGTGGGACCAAGAAAAATTGACTCGCAGTTTAACCCGTCCTTCATTATACCCCAGCTACGCGTGCGCTGTAATGCACCAAATTTACTTATAAAACCTTCTGACCTATACATTCATGAAATGCATGAGGTGAGTTCAGTGTGTCGAGCACAAGCTGCAAACCTGCAGTTTCTACATGCATGACCGTGTGGTGGTGTATCACACGACTTTGCGTTTCTGTAGAGTTTGAAAGGGCAGAGTTCGAAGGTCCTGGAATTGATCGTGCGCCCTCGCCCCCGATCATGTGCCCGATCGTGTTCAAGGTCAGGTGCAAATGGTCAAGTTTTCGAAAGTTTTGAAGTTGCCCGTGCGCCCTCATGCACGACCATGCGCCAGATCGTGCGCACTTTGGGTTGCAATTATCAAAATGGCTCACGATTGTGCGCATCGAGTACACGATCGTGCAGTTGGTGAGATCTCGTATTTTAACATCTAATCCGAGCCGTGAATCTCAGTCCAACAACCCAAATCCCACCCCTCGTGCCCTAAAGCATTAGTTTCAGGGTTTAGGCCCCATTTCTTCAAGTGTGAGCTGGTGGGAGAGGACCATATACGTCCCGCTATGAGAATTCAGTGTGAAGACGACCCTGTACCTTCCACTATGATGATTCAGCGTGAAGATGACCCTATACCTTCCGCTATGACGAGATTCGGCGTGAAGTGAGCCCGTCAGGGCATTCCTTCCATCATGACTCTGCTTAATAGGTAAAGAGAAACCCGATGTTGGTTACATCTTACTTATTATGTAGGGTGTTTGCGTGTATACCGAGAAGGATTGGAATCGGGTGGCTGTGGGTTCCCTCAATTTATGTGATGATGTGTGAATGCTATGTTGATTCATACGATGATGTGATAGGGATTGCGCGTAACAGCCTGTAGATCGCCACAATTTAAATTTGATATCCTGAAGTTGAGTTATGAATTTGATTTTAGCGCAACACAGACGCGTGTCACAATAAGTACCAATTACACACAAAATAATAAATTTATGTTGCATTAAAAGCTTAGTAATGCATGTCTAAGTTCCATACGAAAATAACGACACACCTGTTCAATTCTTTCGCTCCTGAATCACTTTAATCAAACTATTTTTTTATTCAGATTCCTAAAAAAGTGAGAACTACGGGGTTAGTCATAAACAATATGACTAAGTGAGTACTTTACCTCTTCAATTGCTGTACAAACACACGAAAGATTAGTAACAATATGCATATATACGTGCAGTAGCAAGAGTAAAGAGTATAATAACAGTATAGGTGTACAAGTACCAGTAAATAAAGTGAGGAGCAGGTAACAAGTTCAGTATTTCCTTTTTATTCATTTTCTTATCTGTGTTTAGTTAAGAATTTTCTTATTTAATCTTGGTCTTCTGAAATGTTTTAAGGGTAATTGTCGAATCTGTCAGTCATCTGGGCCCGTCAATGTCCAATCTAGGACGATCAAACATGCAACTGGCTCTCTAGGACGATCAAACAACTATGAAATTCCTCCACAAAACAACCCCCCCCCCCCCTAATCAACTAACTAAATGAAATTCCCCCAAAAAATATCATCCAGGAATTAAAAGGAGGAAGAAAGACTTACTAGAATTGATGGAAACGAAGACGAATTGCTGCATAAAACGATCACGAACTAAAAAGTCCCGCAACAACAGCTGATCAGCCACACGTTTAGGGTTCCTCTATCGTCGAGAGAGAGAGAGAGAGTCGACGACAAAGCACAGTCCAGAGAGAAGGAAGAAAGACCGACATAAGCCCTAGCTCTAACCAGCCTGCCGAAGGCTCCAGACGGCGAGAGTAAGGAAAAATATCTAGAGAATGATGTCTCGGGTCAGTATAAAGGAGGAGAAACCTCTCGAAACCTCAAGAATATGATCAACCCACCGACTCACTTAATTCCTGCCTTAATAAAGACAATAATCAAGCTTTAATACATTTTTCGTTTAGCCGGCCTGAGTGTATCCCCACATATATAATGATTCAGTTACTAATATATATAAGCAAATCCACTAACATATTCATACTGCATAATGATTAACTACAAATTACGTCAAACAAAACATCGAAACGATCGTCGCAGAACATCGGAAAACTCGAACTTCAAAATTTAAATGTGCGACGTCGAATCGACACTGATCATTATTTTTCGTCATTGGAGAAATATTTTATTAATTCTATTATTATATTAAAACATAGTAATTAGTTTTCTAACTCGGCACAAAATTTCAAGTCTTATAATTTTTCCTCTCCTTATAAGAATTTTCGCCCTCGAAATTTCAACCTTCCTGGTTTCTAAAGAAAGCAGAAAACAAATTCGTTATTACATCCTCTCTCTCCCAAGTAGCATCATTGATATGGTAATCCTTCCACCACACTTTGATGAAGTTAACGTCGCGATTCCGCAACCTCTTACTTTGACGATCAATGATCTTGTAAGGTTCGGTTGGGCTAGACAAATCGGGCTTTATATGCACATCACTGACAGATACCATCTTGTTTGGTTCAGGAATATATCTACGAAGAGCTGACACAATGAACACATCATGCGAATTCCGCAATTCATCTGGTAATGCTAATCGATATGCCACTTCGCCAACACGCTCGATAATCGGAAAAGATCCTACATATCTTGGACTTAATTTCCTGATTCATCGTAATCGAGACTCTTTTAAATGGTTTGATCTTCAGATACATCTGATCACCAATCTTAAATTCTACCTGATGATGTCTGGCATTTAATATTACTGTTGACGATCTTGAGCAATCTTTATTCTCTGCTGGATAATTCGTACTTTCTCTTCTAACTTATCCATCTTTTTCTTGAACAACTTCGTTTCCCCATCTTCTGCCCAGCTTAGTGGAGTTCTGTGTTGACGTCCATATAATGCTTCAAACGGTGCCATCTGAATCGTTGATTGGTAACTATCATCCGCAACAAATCTTCATGCATTTGTATGGTGCGTTCTGTTTGACCATCCATCTGGGGATGAAAAGTTGTACTATACAACAACTTCGTTCCCAATCGCTTATGTACATGTCTCCAAGCATCAACAGTAAATATCCCATCTCGATATGTAACTATTGTGCGTGGAATTCCCTGTAATTTAACTATCATATTGATATATAACTCAACTAGTTTTTCGGTAGATCCGCCTTCATCGCAATAAAATGAGTGCTCTTGGTTAAGCGGTCTATAATAACCCAGATACCGTCATTGCCTTGCTTACTTCGAGGAAACCCAAATACAAAATCTATCGCTATGTCATCCCACTTCCATTCTGGAATAAGGAGTGAGTGGAGATATCCACCTGGTTTCATGTGTTCGGCTTTCACCACTTGAGAGGTATGACATCTGACAATATAATTGATCACATTGTTCTTCATTCCTGTCCACCAAAAATCTTGCTTCAGATAATGATATATCTTCATTCGACCAGGATGAATCGAATAAGGGGTGTTGTGCACTTTGTTGAAAAGTAAAAGAAAAATGCTTGATTCAATATATTCATCCACTTAGGGTCATTATATAGGAGTTACAACACGATACAAAACACCGATATGCGGCGTGGGACTAAACCCAACTACTATTAAAGACCGACATAATAATATATGAATCATAAACTCCAACACTCCCCCTCAAGCTGAAGGGGGGCCCATCAACTTGGACACATAGAAATAACTGCAAAAGAGGTAGGCGATGTGGGACAAAACATTAGACGAGCCACTGGGTGAAATTCCAAACTGGGGAATCAAGCCGGGGACATAGCCACACACGACGCTGACCCACACACGACGTAGGACCCACACACGACGTGGACTTGCTGGAAACCGGTCAACCAACATTACCTACACACAACATGCTAAAGAGAACGAAAGATGTGGAGCACATCATCAACTGAGCAACCGTAAATAATTCGCCGGGGATAATCTGTCGGGGATACATCCACACAAGAGCGGTCCCACACGTCACAGTCCCACATGACACGATCCCACGTGACACAACCTGGTGAGATTTCAAGCACCAACATTAATCTCTTCCCCAACACATGATTAATCAAAAGAAAAAATGGGGAGACACATATGACATAAGCCTGGAGGCCGAGTGGAACGAAGGCGAAAGGTCGGGAAAGATCATCCGAGTCGCTTGTCTCAAACTCTCCCCCTCACGTGAAACTCACGTGCAAGCAAGCATAACATGACCATATTAAGCAAATAATAGCAACAAACAATTAAAGCACATAAAAATGACAAAAAACTATCACGAAGCTTCATCATCGGCGAGAGATCAACACCCTAGAAGGGGTAGCAACATCTGGAATCGAAAGAAATGCCATAGGCAGTTGCTGGAGTGCACATAAATAGAAGTCAACAACTGGATTTGCAGCAGATCTTTGACAGGAAGGCCGAAAGGGAATGTCAGGGACGAGATTAACTCCATAGAGACGTGGAAACTCCAGATCAGCAACATGGAACTGCCCTGGGACACATCCGAGCAGGGAAAGACTGCAGAAAGAAAAGGACTGCAGAAAGAAAAGGACTGCAGGAAATAATACCAGCAGATGACATCGACATCGGATGGATCGGCAGAAGGCGTCATCTGCAGTCAAGGTTGTAGATGTTGGATATCGGGCACACGTCGGTTTAGGTTTTTCATGTCGGTTTTAATATGTCGGGGATATTTCATATATCGGGTTTTAATATTTAATTATTTATATGTGTAATTATATATGAATTTAATCATTTTATAATTTATATTAATATATTAATAATTTGATATTTCTTGAACTCCTAAATTTATCAAACTAATATAAACATTTTGTGCTATATAAGTAATAACGGTATAATGCGTGAAATAAAGTAAGAGGAAGCATAAAGCCAGGAAATTGTCAATGACAATAGAGGATAAAGAACCTTTAATCCATAATTCAAAGACCATGCATAATTGAAGTCGATGACGGACTTGATCAAGGAAGAAAGTCAGAGGAAGGGAAAAAAACCTAAACAATGAAACAATTTTAGTTTATTGTCTATTAGACATAGACAATAATTAAAATAAATTGAAAAAAAACAATCGATAAAATGTCGGGATATATCAGTCAATAACAGATATATCGGAGGATATATTCCAAAAGGATATTTTGCAAAAAAATATCGGAAACGTGTCGTTTTGTCCATGAAACCTTTATGTCGGCCGACATGTCGGTCACGTCGGAGGATATCCACAACAGAGTCTGCAGTAGCAGGAGGAAGTGAGGGCCAGATCTGGAGCAGAGGTCAGACGGATCGTCGGCGAGAAGCTTGAGCAGAAGGGACAGGCGAAATCAGTTCCAGGCGGAAGGATTGGCACGAGAGAACGACGGAGGTCTGGATCAATAGAGGAATCCGACGTCGACTAGATCAATAGAGGACAGGGACGCACAGGATGGTCGACGAACACCCTTCTCTGACGACGATCAGGCTCAGATCCAGGCGGGACTGGCGGACTCGCAGGAAGGTTCATAGGAAATCGTCGACTTGAGGGAAGACGTCTCGTTCTCGTCGAGAGAGCATCGACGATCGGAAACCTTACAACGAGCGCAGAGGTTACTCGAGCGCAGGAGGGGGCTCGAAATTTTGCACAGGTCGCTCGATCTCTTGTGGAAGAAACAGGAAGACGATAACGGAGATATCGAGCGGAAAAATTATTACGGAGGAAAATAAATTTGCTTTGATACCATGTTGAAAGTAAAAGAGAAATGCTTGATTCTATATATTCATCCAGTTAGGGGCATTATATATGAGTTACAACACGATACAAAATACCGATAGACGGTGTGGGACTAAACCCAACTACTGTTAAAGACCGACATAATAATATACGACTCAAACTCCAACACGCTTCATACAATGTCCTTTCTCAAATCATCTACGTTAGGAACACAAATTCTGCCATTCAAGAAAAGTAATCCATCCTGCTTCTCCTTTTTGTACTTTTTCCAACACACCCACCAGATAGGGATCTTGCGACATTGCCTTATGTATTTTATCTTTGATTGAATACCGAATTTGCATTTGAAATATCTGTGCGTGCTTCTCTTCCTTCGTTGTGAAAAAACAAATTCTCATTTCTTGCAATTCTCGAAGTAACTTTTTGTCATATTAAGGCATCGCAGTCAAGACATACACTTTTCCTGCTTATAGCTTCCTCTATTACATTCGCTTTGACAGGATGATATTGAATGCTTAAATCATAATCTTTAATAAATTCCAACCACCTTCTTTGCCGCATATTGATTTTCTTCTAATCAAAAATATATTTTTGACTTTTACAATTAACAAATATTTCACATCTCACACCATACAAGTAGTGCCACCAGATCTTCAACGCAAACACTACTGCTAATTCCAAATCATGCGTGTGATAGTTCTTTTCAGCATCTTTCAACTGTCTTGACGCATAAGCAATTACCTTCCCGCGTTGCATCAATACGCATCCTAACCCTTTGTAGGAAGCATCGCTGTAGATTTGAAATCCATCCTTTCCTTCAGGCATCACCAATGCTAAAGCAGTTGTCAATCTTTTCTTCAACTCCTCAAATAATTGTTGGCATTCGTCATTCCAATTAAACAATATATTCTTCCTGGTCAGTTGTGTCAACAGTAGTGCTATCTTGGAAAATCCTTCACGGGCTTCCTGTAATATCCAGCTAATCCCAAGAAACTTCGCACTTCAGTTACCGTCTTCGGTTTGTGGCCACTTAATAATTGCTTCAATCTTTGGTAGATTTATTGACAATCCTTGCTCATTGATAACATGCCCCATAAAAGCTACCTCTTTCAACAAGAAGTTACATTTTGAAAACTCAGCATACAGACGATGCTCTCTCAATGTCTGCAAGTCTAGTCACAAGTGTCGCATATGCTCTTCCTCCGATTTTGAATAGATCAGACTATCATTAATGAATACGATCACGAATTGATCAAGGTAGACTTTGAATACTTGATTCATCATGTCCATAGAAGCTGCAGGAGCATTTATTAGACCAAAAGACATTACATTAAATTTGAAATGCCCATACTTGATACTAAATGCTGTCTTGAAAATATCTTCTTCTTTGATTCGCAGCTGGCGATACCCCGGTCGAAGATCAATCTTAGAGAATACTCTCGCACCCAGAAGCTGATCAAACAAATCGTCAATGCGAGGCAGAGGACATTATTTCTTATTGTCAGCTTATTTAATTCTTGATTGTCAACACACAGACGAAGAGATCTGTCTTTCTTTTGTACAAACAGAACTGGAGCTTCCCAATGTGAAGTGCTGGGTTAGATGAAATTTTTATCAAGAAGCTCTTGTAATTGCACCTTTAATTCCGCCAATTTTGTAGGCGTCATACAATAAGGTGCCTTGAAAACTGGAGCAGTTCCTTCAATCAACTTAATTTCAAACTCAACTTCTCTAATTGGAGGTACATCGGGAAACTCTTCTGGGAACACATCCATGAATTCCCGCACTACTGACACAACCATAATTTCATTTTTGTCTTCTTTTGTTCCTTTAATCATCACTAAGATGGCTTCACAACCATTCCTTAACTTTTTTCATGCTTTCATAACCAAAATCATTATCTTTGATACTTCTCCCAGACCCTTAAAAACAAACTCCTGTCCGGGCACTAGAAAGTAACTTCTTTTGTTTTGTAATTTATTACTGCTTCTTGTCTAGAAAGCCAGTCTATACCTATAATAACATCGCACTCTACTAACGGCAAGACTGCTACATCTGCTTTTATTTTCTTGTCATTAAAAGACAATGATATTAATGCTCGCATTTGTATAATCAACACCTTGTTATTTGGCATAATAACATTTAATGCTTCCGTAGTTTGATATGTATGTAAACGTACGAAGTCAAGTATATATGTCGAGATATAGTGACTGGCGTCGATATCAACAATTTTTTTAATAATTTAACATGCACATTAAGCATACCTGGGACAACAATATCATCAGCTGAATCAACCTCTCTTCTCTGACTCCTTCCGCTGGTGCAGATGCAATATACATTTCACCAGTGATTGACCTAGACTTTGCATCATGTTGTCTCAGTTATTATCTTTATTTCATTTTTTCTTTGTTTTATCCTCTCTTTTATTTAACCTTTTATAATACGACAATTTTTTATCTTTATTAGACTTCATTATCTTTGTAACATCCCTTTCAGAACTATATACTATATAAAGGATCCGACCGAAATCCAAGATACAGTATATAAAGTGAAGATGGAATTACAATTCCTCATATAATCTTTTCAATTCCTAACGGGCATCTATATGTTAAGCTTCGTCATTATAAATATTATTTTATAACCGTCGTCAAGACGTCAACATATAATTCATCCTTTGTTTAACATTGTTTTAAATATAGGAAGTTAATATATATAAATATATATATATCTCGTAACGTACATATGTGTACTGTTGGGGAAATGTCTTATAACAAGCTTAATGACTCAATAAATTCACGTGTGATATCAGGTTCCAATCTAACTTGATATCTAAGTTAAGTCACATTAGATTCTTCTTCTATCAGTGTAGGTCTAGGGGTTCTTATGGAACAAGACATGCTTTGCTTTAATACAAGAAATTCTCAAGGTCCCAGTCATACATTCATGAGGTACTCATTGTGGCCAAACCAATCAAAACTTCCCTCTGATACCATACCACTTAATTGTAACGGCTCGTAGACCGCCACAATTTAAATTCGATATCCTGAAGCCGAGTTTTGAATTTGATTTTAGCGCAACACAAACATGTATCACAATAAGTACCAATTACGCACATTTTTTTACATTATAAGCAAACTAATGCATGTCTAAGTTCCATATGAAAATAACAACACTCACCTGTTCAATTCTTCCGCTCCTGAATCACTTTAGTCAAACTATTCTTTTGTTCAGATTCTTAAAAAAATAAGGACTACGAGGTTAGTCATAAACAATATGTGACTAAGTGAATACTTTATCTTTTCAATCTCTGTACATGAAAACACGAAAGATTAATAACAATATATATATATGTACGTGCAGTAGCAAGAGTAAATAGTGCAGTAACAATATATGTGTACAAGTACCAGTAAATAAAGTAAAGATTAGATAACAAGTTCAATATTTCCTTTTTATTCTTTTTCTTATCTGTGTTTAATTTAGAATTTTCTTATCTTATCTTGTTCTTCTGAAATGTTAAGGGTAATTGTCGAATCCGTTAGTTATCTGGGCCCGTCAATGTCTAATCTAGGACGATCAAACACACAACAGACTTTCTTGCCCCTAGATTAGACAATTCTATCGATTCCAATTCAGGGTGATCGAACACACGTCCCTCCTTGGAATTATCATAATTCTATAGGATTTTCTCCCCTCCTACGAGGTCCCTTAACATTTCTACGTGTCAATGCACAATCAGTTTCTTATTCTTTTTATATTCGGTTCTTATTCATTTTCGATTAATAATAAGATAGGAAATAGGTAACATTTATATAATGTTCCCCTCAGGTTCTTTATCACTCGCTATTCCATGTTTAGCATTTTAGCAAATTTATAATTATCAGTGATATCAAAGATTCAAATTTATTCAATTTAGTCAATATGCAGTGCACATACCGAAGAGTAGGCTCAGAGTAAAGTAATTTCGCATGTAAGTAATTCAAAATAATTCAAATACGCGTAATCAAAGAGATAAAAACTCACACTTCTTTTCCTTTCCCTTTGTCGTTCCCAGGATTCTCTTCGCGTCTATCGCTGTACGTTATTCTCTGCCGTATCAATGAAATATCTACTTAGGGTTGCACCACTAAATAGTTACTATTTGACTCCTAAAACAAATACGACTTATCAGGCGTGGTCTAAGGTTAAGGAGAAACTTAAGTGATTTCTAGTAAAACCACAATGAACCCCAAAAGTAGTCATAAACCCTTAATTTGGCACAAGATTCCGCCAAACAGGAACCAATCCCAAGCTTAATTCTGTAAAAGCCTCATCCAAAACTGGGATAAATGTTTCCCTCACCCCAACCATGCTCGACCGACAAGCACAGAGATAATCACAACCTAAAGATGCCCACTAAATTGTTGGCCGGCCAAGCATTGCCAACATGTACAAAACAAATTATAACCACAAGAATCAAAATCTACAGAAAAACCACAAAAATAACAACCGGCCTCTGGAACCAACAGGAATTAAGGCAACCACAACCACTAGTATTCATATATGCAAGAGTCAGATCATACCATAACCAGCTCTCCAAAAGTACCATCAGATAAACACAATCCACAACAACATGGATCAAGCAGAGGGGAGGAGAAAGAATATAACAACATCTATAAAATTCCTACACAAAATAAACCCAAACCCCCCTTTTTTAATCAACTAACTAAATGAAATTCCTCCTAAAAATATCAACTAGGAATTAAAAGGAGGAAGAAAGACTTACTAGAATTGAGGGAAAAGAAGAGGAACTGCTGCAGAGAGCGATCATGACCTCAAAAATCCCGCACCAACAACTGATCGACCACATGTTTAGGGTTCCTCTATCGCCGAGAGAGAGTCGACTGCAAAGCACAGTCCAGAGAGAAGAAAGAAAGATCGGCGTAAGCCCTAGCTCTGATCAGCCCGTCGAAGGCTCCAGACGGTGAGAGAAAGAAAAAATATCGAGAGAATGATGTCTCGGGTCAGTATAAAGGAGGTGAGACCTCTCGAAACCTCAAGAATATGATCAGCCCACCGACTGACTTAATTCCTGCCTTAATCAAGGCAATGATCAAGCTTTAATACATTTTTCATTTAGCCGTACTGAGTATATTGCCACATATATAACGATTCAGTTACTAATATTAATATATATCAGCAAATCCACTAACATATTCATACTACATAAATTAACTCCAAATTGCGTCGAACAAAACATCAAAACGATCGTCGCAAAACATCGGAAAACTCGAACTTCAAAAATTAAATGTGCGACATGGAATCGACACTGATCATTTTTTCTATTTTTGGGGAAATATTTTATTATTTCTATTATTATATTAAAATATAGTAATCAATTTACTAACCTGGCACAAAAGTTCAAGTCTTATATTGCGGTGAGTCTCTGGATGAACCCAATCATCATACACGATGCATATTAGGCGCACTATTATTTATTTGAGTAACCTAAAAAGTGTTTGATGCCTAAGACTTTGCACTAGTAGGGTAACTTTTGTACTTTACTCTCTTTTGATATACATGTTGCATGCTATTCATGATGCGTACTTGCAGGATGTGGGATGACTCACCTCGGAGTTCGCTAGGGCGGCCGGGGAAGGGGTCGTTACACAGTTTGTGGTTAACACATAACTGACCCTCGTTTCCTCTTCATATGTATTTGGTTGCAGGTAGCATAGCGCGCAACGGACATAACGGGCCATGCCCAAAGCTAAAAATATAAAGATAAAAAAGATTTGCCGCGCAAGGTGTTTGCTTATCTATCGTTTCATGTATTGAGTCTGCGTGCCCTTGGCGTTATATCATGCTATATTAATGTTTAGAATGAGTGCTTTGTAACGACCATAAGACTGAATACTTTCTAAGTATCCTAATAGATGTTGACATTCTGTATTGAGTAAACACTTAATATTTACTTCCGCTAGTTTCATTTAATAACTCTGAAATATTTAGTTTGCACTTTTGCTTGCAATTTCATAATACACTAATTGTGAAGGTTGTATGTTGCGGGTGCCCGATCAGACCCATATTATGCGTCAGTTACAGATGGAATATTATAATTTGGTATCAGAGTCCGTAGGAATCTGATCCCGTAGTCTACGAACCCTTTCAACGGGTGGTGTGCACATGAAGTGCGAAAGTATTAGAACGCATAAATGTCTTTCTAGGGAGAATGTCCATTTAAGGATAAATGTGTTTGATTACTTGAGCCTGAGTGCTCCATGTTTATTGTTTATCGATGTGCTTAACCATATGTTTCACTTATATAGGCGACTAGGGGCGGTGCAGGCCCTTCCTAACCATGAGAGACTGAAGATAACAATATATCTGCTTCAACTACTGCAAGTCCACCATCTGCTGAGATGTGCAGGATGATTGCTGAGATGGTAATTGCCGCACTTGATGCACGAGCGACGAGGATTGCATCGACTGCTGCACCTCCCACTCCTGATGGGGCCTCGGTGCCCGTTGTTGTCGCAGTTCCATTTGCTAAAGTACTTCTTGGGATTTAATCTCCCATCATTTTTCGGGACTGAGATCGCAACTGAAGCGGAAGAGTGTCTTGCTAAGGTGAAGAGAATCCTTACCGCTACAAATACTGAGGAAGAGAAGATGGTGACCTTGACCACCTTCCTTTTGAATGGGGAGGCTAGACTTTGGTGGGAAGAAGAATTGGAGCATCATTTTGGTGGACGACCGATGAACCAGATAGCCATGAAAGATTTCTCCGAGTCTTTCCCGAGGAGGTATATCCCTGCCATGACGTGCCTGGTGTTGCAAGGTCAGTTCTTGCGTCTACTTCAAAGGGACATGAAAGTGGACGAATATTTGCACGAGTTCACTCGATTGAGTCCCTATGCGGGGAGGATTGAGGAAGACACTGATGTTCGCACTCTAGGTAGTGAAAGCCGTTTGAAAAGGTGTTGATTTGTTCTTTATTTTGCTGGAGACGTCTTCGCTCAAGACAAGTCTAGGTGATGTTCCAGTAGGGGCAGATTATGCGGATGTGTTCCCCGACGAACTTCCAGGAGCTCCAACAAGCTATCTATGCGGATCGATTGGTTGGTGATTGTGATTAGACTAAACTAATAAAGCAAGAAAATAAAGTCCTAACTACGAGAGCAATCAATCCCATGTTCCACAACACGACCCATTGAATTGAACAAAAGAACAATCAATTCTACAATGAAATCAACATGATAGTACATGATTAATACATTAGGCAATCCAACATTCCAACCAATCCACATAAAAATATGAGATAACCTCTCGATCTACTCTAGCTTTGCGAAAGAGAGAAGAATACAATGGATGCGAGAGATTCTTCCTCTGGTACGAAGAATCAGCACTTGGATGTCAATCCGTGCCCTCTTACGATCCTTGGTTGCGTTCGGGGTCGAGGAAGCGTTGTCGCCAACTTCCCAATGTTACCTGTCTTCTCTTTTGTTCACGCCCTCCACGTTTTACTCCTTTTCCCTCTTGTTTTTCGAGCAAAGCGATGGAAAACCTCCTTTGAATGCCTTGTGATGGTTGGAGAGTGCTTAGGGCAGAGCTCTGGGCCGAGAGAAGCAAAATGAAACGTAAACGACGTAAGAAAACTAAAGATTCCGGTTCCGACTCTTAATTAGGCTTAAATAAGTTCGTAACCTTTAAACCGCCCACGGTCGGGCACACAATTATGTGCCTGATCATGCACAAAGGCCAAAAAGAAAGGGGGAACTTAAAAACAGAGAAGGCGAATGGAAATGGCTATTCACACCCCATCATGCGCCACACACACGGTCATGCGTGAAGGAAGCGCACGATGCACCCTGAACTTTTCGATTTTCAGCCAAAGCATCGCTGAAAGAATCGCACGATCGTGTGGTTCGAAAAATGCACATTTGTGTGCCCAGTTTTGTTATATGCAAACCTGTCAGACTTTTGATTCACTGGGCCGGTGTTGAAGAAAGCACATGATCGTGCGATTTTAGGCTACACGATCGTGGCAACATGAAAACTAACATGCTTGACAAAATATTAGGGCAATTAAATCCCAATCGCTTGTATCGCAATAACAAGTTACAAATTATAAAATAGATATTAGGCATGGATAATTAAGATGAGATATGAGGAGACTACTGGGGTTCACGTCTATGCTAAGCCTAGAACAAGGACTGTGCATCATGTTCAAAAAATGAGATTTGTCTCCCCAAGACTCTTAGTCGAGTGTAAGTCCTCCTTTTAGCTCTAATTTTGCTCCTGTATCATCTTTTGAAAAACTTGGAATAAAACTGTTAAATCACAGTAGAAAAGAGCTATAAGCATGAGAGAAAAAGGATGTCTGAATCATTATATACAATTCACCTATCAAGGAACATGCGAAAAAATACGTTGAGCTTCTGCTGTGAGAATCGAGAAAAAAGTTTTTGTTGTCTTGTAAATAAGAAAATTGAGAAAGAAATTTCAATGGCTACAAGGTATTGAGAAAAAAAGGAGCTTTGAAAACTTTGATTCATGATCTAAAAAACAAGAATTTTTGTCCTTACACCGATACAAGGAAGAAATGGAAGCTTTATTAGTGGCAAATGAGCGAATCCCCTAGTAGCCCAATTGATAGAGACGAGTTGGGCAATTCAAGCTTTTCCTAGCTTTAAACTACTAATACCGAACTGATAATATGAAAAATATTTAAATTCTTATTCTATCATGCAGTGTGAAATTTCAATTCAAACATTTAATATTTTATATCCTAATATTTTTTTAAGAGTTGCGATACGAAGCTGTTTTTGTTGTTGTTTCCAAAATTTGAAAACCACACTACACCGTGCTTGGTTTACTAAATTTCTAAACCATACCGCACTGAAACTATGCAGTTTGGTTTAAAAAATGGTGTGGTTTGTGCTGTGCGCGTGGTTTTTAATTCCCACCTCTACCTCCCCGTGCGGATCAAGCTTGTCCTCAAGATTGAATGGTAAAGGGTACATGGGTCTAGCCGTCCTTACATCTTCATCGTCATCGTCTGGGGGATCGTCAACGTCTAGCCAAAAGAGATGCTTGCACTCGTGTCCTTTTGTATATGGGTCGTCGCAATTGAAGCAAAGCTCTTGTGTGTGTCATTCAACTATTTCCGCTCGTTTAAAGCGCTTGATGGTTGGGGAATCGCTATAATCCTTGTTCTTGGGTGTGGTGAAAAGAAGGGGTGTCCTTCTGACGTCTGCCCTAATTCCCGCCGTGACGACTGCTATAATGGTTGTCCATGAGGAGACGTTTCTCACAGATACATGCCTGATTCATGGTTGTGTTGAGATTCCATGGGGGTTGGAATTCTACATCGAGATGTAGTCGATCATGTAGGCTGGTAGTGAATATAGACAGTTGATGTTCCATCAGTATAGAAGGGAAACATTGTAGTAACATTTGAAAACTTTCAAAGTGATCATCTTTGGGCCCCGATTACTTGAGAGCTACGAGGTCACCCAACGGATTGTTGCAGTGAGGTGATTCGACTTTTAGATTACATAAGTGTTTAAATGCTGCCTAATTTAAATTAAATGTCTCTCACAAGATGAATGTACCACAACTATGCTGACCCCATGAGTGAAAAGAAGCCAACACTATCCAATCTTCCAATGTCGTGTGCTAGTTGGCGAAGAAGTGCTCATAGCATGCGAGCCATGCTAGTGTGTCTCTCTTGCCGTCAAACAGGGGAAATCTATCTTCACATAATGCAGAACGCTGCCTCATGCAGACCGACTGCTGTAAGAATCAAAGTGCATGACGTAATGCTACCCGACCTGATTGGAACTCGTCGTGGGGTTGTGTATTGTCTAGGGTAGTAGATTTATGCCATCGAGGTGGGAAGTCATGGCAACAAATGAACCATATTGTTGAGCATGGAAGACTATCGTCTTTTGCATCGCTTCTATTACCTAAGCGAGGGTAAGACCAGTTCAAAGTATATAGCACTCAGAAGACTGTAACAGAAGGGATGAGTTGTGTAGGATGGCTGGGAAGCCCTTCGATGGTAGGTGTGGGTTGGTCAACCGGCTGGCAGAGGAGTTATGATGACACAATGTCTACTGGAGTGTTGATCGGACAGTGGGAAAGGCTATTCCCATATGCTAGAAGTATCGGTCTCGGCGAGACAGGTCAAAAGACGCGTAATCGCGATTGGACCATCATTTTGGGACCGAGCATGGGTGTCAGTTGTTTGGCAATGATCGTCGGGCTCTGGCATAATAGCTATCTAGTGCGGGTGCTCGAACTCGGGCGCATCAACTTTGAGTGGGAATCGTCCAGAGCATCATCGTGCAAGAGAGGAAACTGGAGATCCTGTCGTACTTGTGACGGATTGTACTTGTGACGGGAGGAAACAAGTAAGGAGTCTTTTCTAGTATCCTGGGAAGGAGAATGCTCTGATATCAAGATTTTATGTTCTTCTGATTGCATGCAGGTGCGCGGTCGTGAGAGGCAGAAGTCTTCGAGAGGATCCTTTCGACCCTTGACCTAGCCTTCGTAATGGTGGGATACAACGGGAGCTAAACTCGACCTAGAGAGGAAGAGGAAGATGGGAGCCTTGCGCAACCCTAAACCCTAACTTGAGAAGATGAGAGGAAGGAGAGGAGACTAAGAGGAGATATTAGATTTTAATTTATGCTTTCATTCCAAGGCCCCCCTCACTAACATATATATTGAGAGGAAAACGTTTCACAATATTTTTATTATGCCCCTCACCCAGGCTACATGATATACGCGTAAATTATAGTTCTTGAAAAGAAGATATAATGCGAGAAATGAAGATACAATGCAAAAAAAAGTTACACATTGTCGTAGGTTACAAATCGTCCGTGGCTACGCGTCGTCACCCCCTTGTGGGCCCATAACACTCGCCCTTCTCATTACTTTAAAGTAAACCAACATTGTTGAAAATAGAAGTTGAGGTTATACTTGGATCTTCTTCATTTCTTTTTCTATAGTGGTATGGTCCTTATTTTTCTATGGCATGACTAATCTGATTGGTCTTTCCTCTCTTTGGTGCAATACTTGGGAGAGTCCCTTTACTTCCAATTTTATGAAGCTAGCTTGTATTCTTTGCCTTAATTGTTAGAGTTTGTTCTTTCTTTGTAGGTATACAACAGATGGAGGCACCAAGGATACATTAGAGAAAGGCACAATTCCAGAGGAGGGTGTTTATGCAGGTGATTTTACTAAGCAATAACAGGTTATACGGTTTCTTGAAATATTGTTAAAATTCCCTTAGGGTATGCTCTTCCCTCTTCATGGGGGAGATTAATGCAGGTCTATAATCCAATCTACTTTATAGATGCTGTTTCCTGTTGCTAATGATATTAAGTTTATTTTTCCAATAAATTTATGGGACTTTTGACTATCCACTTGAGACACAGATATGGTGTTGAAAGTAATAATGCTCAAGCTAAGTGAGATGTAATTTTATTTTACCCTCTTTTGGTTTATATTATTTATGTGGGCGATTTTACTTCGAAAGGGTTGGTAGACTATTGTAATCCTCGTAATCCTATTTTGAGTTAGTATTCGTGATTCATAGCCGGTTCTCTCTTTTTGTGAAGGGCTCGCCGGTCATCAAGGGATCGTCGATCGTCAAGGGATCGTCGATTGCTTCGGACAACGCCAGTCTCTACATCCTATTTTTTCTGCCATCATTTTGTGTCACAACTTTCCATTTTCTTCAGCCGCTTCTCCCGATTCTGTCATTGTCAGTTGCTGCTGCTCTTGATTCTTTCGTTTGCTTTTGTTGCAGCATTGACTGACGCTGTTGTCTCAAACTGTAGTTTTTGTCGATGTCTGCTGCAATTTCTGCTTCTAGTTCATAGTACTTGTGTTTCAATTGCCCACTTTTGTCATTGTTTCTTTGTTAGCTCCTCTTTTTTGGCTTCTTCTGTTTCTGTTGGTGTCAATAAGGGCTGTTTTCATCTCCGTATGTCCTGCACAATGCATGCCGGATTTCTTTCTTGTGTTTGGCCTCTTTTTATTTCATTACAAAGGTCAGTTCCCTTTGTTTGTGCTTCTTTCCCTATTCTTTTGGATGGAGCCTAGTACATCTTTGGAAGTGGAGAAAATCATCTCTTCTACTTCTAATCCTATCAGTGACTATTCTATAATGGGAGTTACTAATATGTTGTTACATGGAAAAAAGTTACTTATTTTGGTCTCAGTCTATGAAGATGTTAATTGAGAGAAGATGTTACATGGAAAAAAGTCAATCTTCCCTGAGAAAACTTGTAAGGCGCTTGAGCTAACAACCGCCGAGCAACAGTTAACCAGGAAAAAGAAAACACATTGGCAAATACACATGGGCTTGGGCTTAGAAGCCAGGGATTTCTCCATGGACTTTGCCTGGGTACGCGAGATCAAGTTTGTCTTGGTCTCGATCTTGCTTACCCTCCTCTCCTCGCTGGGCTCGTCCTGAATTAGGTGGGATTCGCTTCTGGCCAAAGCAAACTTCTCTATTGCATGCGTCTGCATCCTTTTCACAGCATCGGATAAGGCGACGACTAGATCCACCTCCGACTTCTTCTCCCCGGCCTTGATCACCGCCTCTGAGGCCTCGTCACCCGACACAACTCCTCCAGGAGTCACCTTACCACTCCCTTACTTTTTTCCCTTTCTCGCTGCCGCCTCTGCCTCCTTGGCAGCATCAGTGACCTTTCTCTCAAGCCTTGCGAGATCAGCCATAGCTCGCGCCTCCTCCAGCGCGGACTTTTCTTTGGTAAGGTGAGCATCGGTCATCACCGCCTCTACCTGTTTTCTCGCTTCCTCTGTTGGTTTGGAGGGCTCGCTAGACTTCAGCGGTGACTTAGCACCATGGATCTTCTTCTTCCTGGAGCTCTCTCGCCGAGTAACCTCCTCCAATCTGACCAGGTCGTCCAACGAGATCGTTCTCTGCAGCTCCTCGATTCCTGCCAATCTCAACACTTCCTCCGATCGGGGAATCGCCGCTGCCTTGGAGATCCCCTCTTCTCTGTCCTCGCCAAAAATGTAGGAGAAGCCGTCTTGTGGAGGAGTAAGGTCAATGAACCGTTAAAAAACGTGTTATCCAAAATGCTAAAAGAAGTTGTGCAACAACAACGCTCTCACAGACGAAAGATGTCTTCACCCCGGAGACAGATCCTTTAATGTCGATCATGGGGGGATCCTCGGGTACATGAGTTGTAACGCCCCGGTCTACTGTAAGTGCACTATAGGTCTACTGTGGGAGCTCAGTTGGTGATGAGGACCAGTTTAGAGCTCCCTTATCCAAGAGGTCTGGGGTTCAAGTCCCGACCTTAGCAACCCGCTGCGGCCAATCAGATCCGTGGAGATGGGTTGAGGTCACTGGTCTGCAGACCTGTAGCGCACCCTCAGTAGACCGGGGCGTTACATGGGTACGCACATTCCCCGAGTCTGGATCATTAGTGAGACCATCTTCTTTTTCCCTTTATTCGTCGTCTGGCTGGAATGAAGGTCAGCCAAGTTAGACACCTTGCTGCTCGCCATGTCTTTTAGGAGTACTCGCGCTGCAATGTTTGAGAATCGCGCCATCGTCAATGAGGATTCTTCATTAAAAAGCCGGGCCATATATATAGGCGCAGTGAGCATTTATGGTGTACTAGGTCTCGCATACATTATTTTTTCGAAGTTTTCTGTCTTAGATTTGTAAAAATGCGGGGATCTTGTTTGCCCGAATTCCGCCATACTCGCTGGCGATAGGCTGGATGATGCAGCTCTTTTTCGACAAGATTGTGCAGAAGTACTCGCCGACCAACAGATCAGTACTCACCAACCTTTTTCGAGTACTCGCCGTAGCATTCGTTTTCTGTACTTCGAAATTTTTATCACACCTTGTCAGCGGGCAACCAGTATTTTTGGAGGTTGCCCGCGAGTAGAGCCCCCAAAGCCTATAAATAAGCCATGAACTGTAGCTTTAATGGCATCTGAAACACAAGCCAAGATCTTCCGACACTCGCATGTTCAAAAACAGAACCTGCGAGTACCTTTGGGGAAACAATTTCTTTCTTTGGGTTCTATTCCTAAAGCAAGAAAGAAATAAGTTGAAATTGTATAGAGGATTAGAGATCCCGTAATTGTAACTTCTCGAACACATGATCTTCTTAGCCAAGTGGTCAAGCTGGCAAAGCAAATGAAAGATATGATGAAGCGGATGAAGCTTTAGTATTAAAATCAGAGATCTGAATACCAAAATCAGACCTTCTGCCCCCTTCTCATCAACTCAATGAATGCCATGAGAAAGTTGAGAACTTGGTGAGAGAAGATGGCGATTATGCGGTTTCTCTGAGACGAGGCAAACCTTCAAAATGCAAGCAAATATGGAAATACCAAGCTTTGATGGGTCAATCAATGCAGAGAAACTCTTTGCATGGATTGATCAGTTGGAAACTTCGTCATATATTGGTATGAATGTGTCATTTGTTCATCTAAAAAGCTAAGCCACCATGCTATAACTTGTTGGAATTCCCATGGAAAGGTATATGCCACTAAGTCATGACCCGAAATAGTTCAAATAGCTTATACATCGGGATTTCTCAACCACGTGACCTATCCCAGTCACGCAAGAGCTCTTTGTATTAGTAAGTCCTTACTGAGCTTTTTTGAATCATTAACTGAAAAACTTATACAGGGTACTATATACTAAGTCATAGATCTTACTGGTATCTTGCCGCAATGTCGAGCTCCCGCCACTGCATGCAAGGTTGTGACCTATGATGATGCCATCTACTTAAAGGATCAATCATTCCATCCTCCTTTATCAATGTCTCCTTCTAATGATTGGCTTTTGACAGTGATTCTCCACCTTCCTTGATAGTTATATTTCAACAACTCAACTGTGTTTATTACGTCCACCAGCACACCTCACCACCACCTCTTACACCTCATTTTTTTTCATTTTCCATAGAGTTTAGCTGCCGTACCCTCCGCTTATTGATTATACTCATGCTCTATAAGATCTTCTCATTGCCCTTTTGCAAAGGTAAGCATTCAAATAATTCTTATTATTTGTCAAAATTTATCTTATATCATCATTTAACCCCACCATTTTACATATTTACTTGTTCTCCTTCTTCAATTGCCACACATTCCTCTGTTCATGAGGCACTACTTCATCTGGATTGACAGATTGCGATGAATGAGGATATGCATACCTCATGGGCTAACTTTACATATGATTTACTCACTTTGCTTCTAGGAAAATCTCATGTTTGTTGCCGATGGGTGTTCACTATAAAACATGATTCAGTTGAGTGCATAAAATCACGGCTTGTTACATGAGGTTTACTTAACGACAAGGAATTGATTATGTGAAGACTTTCTCACCGATTGTCAAGCTTATTACAATTCAACTTTTGGTCTCTCTTGTCATTGGAAGTTGCACTAGTTTGACGTAGATAATTTCTTCCTTAACAACGATTTACCGGAGAATGTGTACTGTAGTAGCAATTTCCCAAAGCTTTGTCTGAAAAGTTTTTTAAGTAGTTTAGGCAATTGTCTCCTTCAAAGTTCTTTATATTCTCCTTTTTATTCGCGTTTCCAGGAGGGTGCTGTGATTTTACTAGTCTATGTGGATGAAGTTTTATCATGGACAAAGATGTGGTAGGAATCTCCTAGGCTAAGAAGCATCTAGGTAGGAACTTTCAAATGAAGGATTTAGGCCTCTGGTTTTTTGGGGATTGAGGTTGCTTATTGCGGTGACTACCGTATGTTATCTCAGAGGAAGTATTGTATAGATCTTGTACAAGATGTTAGTTACTTGGGATGTAAACCAACCGATGTGCCTATAGACCTGAATATGAAGCTATTCTCCATTGCCGACACCTTTGAACCACTGTTGCCCAATCCAAAGTACTTTGGTGTTTGGTTGGGAAGGTGATATATTTGACAGCCACACGCTCATACATTTCCTTTGTTGTGAATATTGTCAGCTAGTTCATGCATCTTCCTCACATCCCTCAGAACGAGTGCTGATCGAGAGCGGAATGAACCGAGAAGGCAGTTCTTCGCGAATATTGACTGGAACGGAAGGCACAAGATGGAATCAACAGTAACTTATGGTGATAGTGCCGACTTTATGAACTGTGTAGAGGGAACAGTCAGAGGCCATAGTGGGGCACTAAGAACTGCGGAGATTGGTGGAGCTTCTTCGGGCGCTGCTAGGATAGATGACTGCCGGCAGAATCGCCCCCCCCCCCAAGTGTCCAGATACAACGAGTCTGTCAATACCAGCGGTGAGTTGCGAAAATCGGGACTTGGGGCGATGCCGATATCTCCAATAACTGTTGGAACATCGAACAGAGGACAATTTGCTTATTGGGGCTCATCTTCACGTTGACTAAATTAATTAATCAATTAATTGTAATGAAAATTAATTCTTGGGCCTATTGGGTTGAGGAGACTAAGGAGAAACTAGCACTGGGCTCCATGGAAGAAGGCGTGCGGTGTGCTACTCAAGAAAAGTGAGGTAGGACGATTAATGTAGAGAATCAACATGCGCATGGAGCTCGGGTGATGATGAGGATGTTGTTGGGCTCGATGTCATGCGCTGTCGGTTGATCGCAGGGAAGGATGCCGACGTGGGTTGCGCTTATCCCGTATACTTCTCTGGAGTCAGAATGAGTGCTGATCGAGAGCGGAATGAACCGAGATTGAAGCAGGGGTCCTTCGATTTCGTGTGCTATTGCTGTCAACGATGTCGACGCTGAAGTTGTCCAACGTGGATCTCAATGATGGATGCACCTCCATCTCCTGCTCTGGAAGTGGGCGAGGGATGCGCCTCGCGCTGGATGCTGACGAGGATGTCAAAGTACTGGACGAGAGCGTATATCATCTTCGTGAACAACAGGTAGTTGTCGACTGCAAATAGCGACCTAGAGCGACTCTTTTTTATTTACTGCTTTGCCGTGAAATCACTTGGATGGACCTGAAACCGTAAATGGAGGGAGGGTGACTATGATATCGAGTTATTACGGGCTAACCCATATCGACATCAGGATCTCGTCGGAGGTGGTGGTGGTGGGGATACAAGGGAACTGTTCTCAACCTACGAAGAATGCGATGAGGAGGAAGAAGGGGGAGCCTTGCTCAACCCTAACCCTAGAAGGGGGATGAGGAGGAACTAGAGATGGAGAAACTTTTCATAATTCCATTCATAATAATTCATGACCCAAGAGGTCCTTTAAATAGAGATTGCATGACTCTTCCAAATTACCAAAAGAACCTACATGAACTAGAAAACGACACTACCATAACAATTAATAATACATTTATGAAATTAATAGATAATGAGGACTATTGTGGGTCCATAACATGTACATTCTCCGGCATTTGAATGGTTCTCTTGGACAAGGACTAATTTAGTAGACCTTTTCTACTCTTTCACTCGCTGCATATTTTTATGCCGACTATGCTAGTTATATTGATGATGGTTTCCTATACCAATAACTTGTGTACTTCAGCAAGAATCTGGTCACGTGGAAAAGTAAGAAACAATCTGTCATGGCTCATTCTTCGGCAGAGGCTGAACTGTGCTTGATGACTCACTTTTCTTAAGCGCCTTTTAATTGATCTCACTGTGCGGTGTGCCATTGTCTACACCAACAGTTTTCTTCTATGACAGTCAAGATGCTTTTTATATGAATAAGAACCTATTCTTTCTCGAGCATACGAAACATATTGAGGTTGATTGTCATTTCATCGAGATAAGTTTAAGCTATGTGAGATTCATTGTTTTCTAGGTTACAAATATTCTCATAAAATCTTTGTCTTGACCGTTGCATATTCGTTTTGTTTTCAAGCTTAACTCATATGATATATAGGCTCTGTTTGGTTGGGCTGTTGCTGATGGAAAGCTGCTGATAGGAAAAGTGCTGATTCTGGAAAGCGGAGTTTTGCTAAAAAGCTGTTTGGATGAAAAGTTGCTGATTCTGGAAAATGGAGTTTGTAAAACGGAGTTTTGAAAAAGTTGTTTGGAAACAAAACGAACTTTTGAGTGAATTTTTTTTCTCACAAAATATATGAAAAATAAATATATTTTCCATCATATAATACCAAATACAAAAAAATAATGTCCACATGAACCATATGTCATGATATCTCTTACGATCTAGATTCATACAACTGATCCGCTATACTATCACGTAGCGCGATCATCTCCTCTACACCACCTGCAGTGTCAGGGCATGTATCTTGCCGCTCTTGTGTGGCCACTCCATCATCTCTACCCCTCTGCTGGGACTCACTGAAATCAAAATCCACACGCGAAGGATGCCGGCGAATGAAATTATGTAAAGTCATTGTGGCCATCACAATATCTGTCTGTTTGTCAAAGCGAAAGCTCGGCATATCCCACAGCAATACCCACTTCTTCTTCCATACACCGAAAGATCGTTCTATCACACTTCTAAGCGATGAATGCGCATGATTGAACATCTCTCGACGTCTTTCTGCGCGACGTCCACCATGGGCAAAGTCTGGCAGATGATACCTTGTATCTGGATATGGTTTTAAATATCCTTTTTGCAGAGGATAGCCAGCATCAACCAAGTAATATTTTCCTGAAAAATATTATAAAATGTTTAAAAATTGATATATTTTTTAAAGTAATAATTATATGAACTGAATTTTTACTATTTACCTTGAGGTGGATGAGGGAACGTATAACGATGATCAGTAATTGCATAATTGAATATGCGACTATCGTGCGCAGATCCCTCCCAACCTGCCATAACTAAAGTGAAGCACATGTTGAAATCACAAGCCGCCATGACATTTTGTGTTGGTCTGCCATTTCTCCCAATATATGGAACTTGACCTCCCACTGGTATGCACGCGTCAACATGTGTTCCATCTATTGCCCAACGCAATCTTAAAAAAAAGGCATATAACGCCTATCATACATAATCTATGGCGGAGTGCAGCCGAAAGACCTATCTGATGGTTGAATCACTTCCTCGGCTAACTTCAACAAAGCACGAACACCTCAAGCAAAAAATCTGCTAGTTGTCTCCGTTGAGTGCTGAAATCGCTCACGTGTTTTTCTCATTGATTCATTATGCGACAAAATGTACATTGCCAATGCTAGGACTTCTCTAGATGCAGTTCTTCTTGTGCCCTGAAAACCACACTTCTCTTCCAAAGAATGCAATAGATCCATAAAAATTTCTTGACTCATCATGAATGAGTCATGAAATCTCACTCGAGTATCACGAAGTAGCTCTCCAACCCATTTATCGCTGTTTGCTTTGAAGTCATGGATGGAACTGGATGATTCAACAGCAAGGTGTGTTCGGAGATATAACATACTACTGCCACCACATTTTGATGATGGGCGATATCATAAGTTCTTCTAATGACCGCGTACTCGTGCTCTGCTCTGGTATTCTCCGATTCATCACTAGTCATTTTCTGTTAAAATAATGAAATCAATTAACATTATCACCGAGTAAAAATCTCATAATGTCCATAGTGCTCACAACAAGTATTTAACAAAATATAACATCCATAAAGTTCATAAACAAAATACATAAATGTGTCCACATCTAAACAACAAAATATAACATCCATAAAGATCATAAACAAAATATAACAAAATATAACATCTCATAATGCAAGTCAAAATGATGTCTCCTACTACGCCAAGCTCAAAATGATCTCATAATGCAAGTCAAAATTCCAACCCAAGCCGGTCTCACCACGTTTCAACTCGGTCCATAATTTCCACTCCTTCAAATAATCCCATTTGTTATTAAGTTGTACTTTATCGTATTTTTTCCCGGTCTGTTCTTCAAATTTTTTCATCACATTTCACCACCCATATTTATTAAAATGCGTGGTTGGTCGATTCCCAAGCTCCATCTCTTTAATGCAGATATCACAGAAGATCATAACATCATTATTGTCCCACATAGCGGACACTCCGCCATCTTTTGTTTTGCCCATCCTTAAAAAATTAAACAAGATAAACAAATATTTCAAACAAAATCAAACATAAACACACACACACACAACATACAGACCACAACATACACACAAACCAGACGCATAACATACACACCACAACATACACACAAACCAGACGCATAACATACACACCACAACACACATAACACACACCACAACAACACACACACCACAACACACACACATACACACCACAACATACACACACACCACAACATACACACACACCACAACAACATACACACACCACAACAACATACACACACCACAACAACATACACACACACACACCACAACAACATACACACACACACACACACACACACCACAACATACACACACACCACAACATACACACACACATCACAACATACACACACACCACAACAACACACACACACACCACAACATACACACACACCACAACAACATACACACACACAACATACATACACACACACCACAACAACACACACACACACACCACAACATACACAAACATACACACACACCAACACATACACACACAGCACAACATTCATATACACACACACAACACAAACCACACACACAGCACACACACACAACACAAACCACACACACAACACACACACAACACAACATTCATATACACACACACACAGCACAACATTCATATACACACACACAACACAAACCACACACGCAACACATACACACACCACACACACACAACATACACACACAGCACAACATTCACACACTGTCAATGCATTTTCTCCATCAATGGGCATACAAAACTGGAATAAAACACACACACAGCACAACATTGCAGATATCACACACAACATACACAACACACACACACACAACACATACAAAACTGGAATAACACATACACAGAAGAAAAATAACGGGAATACACACAGCACAGAAGAACAAAAACGGGAATAACATACAAAACTGAAATTTTTTGAAAAAAAAAACTAGACATTTTTGGAAATCTGTGGAATAGAAGAGGAATCAAATGCAACGTGGAAGAAGAAATACCTGTAGAGTAGATCTGCAGTGTTAGGGCAGAGATGTCTCCGGCGAGATGAATGACCTGCAAAGGGGCAGAGAAATTACTGTTAGAAAAGTTGTGATCCATCACGTAGAACCCTACTAGACGGCAACGAGAAGGAAATCGAACCTAGGAGGTGTCGTCGTCGGGCGGCTCGCCGTGGGAATGGAGGATGTCGAGCGATTTTTTGTCGTCGGCGGCTGCACGAAGAGAGGAGAGAAGAATCGCGGAGAAGAAGCGGGGTTTCGCACTGTCGGCTGCGGGAGATCGGGAGAAGCGGAAGACGAATCTCTAGACGCGTATCGTTGCTGTGCGGTTGGACCGGCGGAAATATCTGCTTATCATACGATACCTAAAGCCAACGTTTTTTAATAAACGGCGTTTTCAACTTACTGAATCCAAACGCTGCTTTTAATCAAACCTCTGTTTTGGCCAATCAGCACCGGAGCAAATAAGCTAAACCAAACGCCACCATAATCTCCATTTTGCAGAGGAGTGTAGAAAGTAATATATATTTATTTGCTGTCTTTACTTGACCTCATATATCATGTATAGAATATTTGTGGGATCCTCTTTGTATATGTCCGTATTTATTTGCCCTTTTTGAATCCTTAATTGGAAACCTTCTATGATAGAAAACTTTTGATTTCTAAGGTGCATGTTCAATGTTGGGTTTTATTTGGACATGAATCTTTCAATTCAGTGGTTGCAATATACTGTATGAAGAAAATGCTTGAAAGGGATGGACAATGTCAGAAATGGTAAACATGTTGCAGCCTGCAGAAGATGCTATATTTGCGCTAAGGATATAACTGCTGCAAGAGTACTTTATTTTGTATTTTTAATATAAGTTTTCTGATGGTATGCAGCTGTTGACTTTTCCACTGGAGAAAATCCATGGCCAATATTTGAGTTGCAGAAGAGATATAATGCCCCAGGAAAATCTCCGCCTTTATCTTCGTAAGTCAGTTATAGCTTAAACTTCTTGATTATCACTAGTGGAAATTCTAACTTCTATTATTTCTCAGAGAGTTTTATACTGGTTGGCTAACGCATTGGGGTGAAGCAAATGCAAAAACAAATGCCACTTATACTGCTGATTACCTACAATTGATTTTATCTCGCAATGGTTCTGTTGTGCTCTATGTATGTTCTCGGATAACCATTGGTTCTCCTTTATCCGGGTAATTGAAATATTGGTTATTGCAGTCCATGTAATCTATGGGATTTCCAGATGGCTCATGGAGGAACCAACTTTGGGTTTTTTAATGGTGCAAATTCTGGTCAAAATGATTCTGATTACAAGCCGGACCTTACTTCTTATGATTATGTAAGTTTTCTTATAAATGCATTTTCTGCTTTCACTATTTTCCCTTCTCCTTATATTCTTTTGGTTTTCTAGGATGCTCCAATCAAAGAATCTGGAGATGTTGATAATCCAAAATTTCAGGGCATGTTTTCTACTCAAACTTGATCATTTTTATTATCCAGATCCCAACTATTTGGGTGATAATTTTATGCATCCTTCTTCCATTCATTCATGCTCTATCCTGTATGGTGTGTTAATTAAATTTTGAGCTAGCCTTAATGCACACTTTGGCTTTTGTGTACCCCTTTTTTTGTGTGAAATTCTTCCACGTTAGTACAACTTACCCATCCTATACTATGATTATCATCTTGTGTACTCTATTTTTACATGCATAAATTATTTTATACCACATTTTTTTTCAATATCTCAGTAGACGTCAATGATCCAAATCCACCAAGGGAGGCTATGATCCAACAAGGGAGGCTAAGGTTATTGAATAGATGTCTTTGATCCAAATCCAACAAGGGTGGCTTTTTCAATATCTCAATAGACGTCAATGATCCAAATCCACCAAGGGAGGCTATGATCCAACAAGGGAGGCTAAGGTTATTGAATAGATGTCTTTGATCCAAATCCAACAAGGGTGGCTTGCGATTAGTGCTCTTGATGGATGTGATCGGGGGGGGGGGGAGGGTTGTGCTATTATGAAAGTGAACTTCGGAGGCACCCAATAAACTTGAATGCCATTAAGTGGGAACTATAAACTAGGTACCTAAGACAACTGTTCGTGTAAGATAGTAACTATTGAGCTATTACTTGTAATGCAATGATTAGGGTGGATAAATTCACAAGTTATTGGCACAACTACTGCTTTCAGCCAGCCCCAAATTTGGGAGGGGTGGGGTGGGGTGGTTGGATTTTTAAACCTGGCTCAAGTATCATTTAGTAATCATAAGGAGATGTTTTAGAGTTACCAAATCTTGAGAGCTTTGATTATGGATTTCTTCTTGATATTGCCTTCTTTTCATTTCTCGTTTCGAGTTGTATTTTTATGTATTTTTTAGTCGGAACGATCGGTCAATCATAGCCGTTCGTTGCCCCCTAGAGTCTATAAATAGAGGGCGAGGGCTCTCATTTTAGGCATTGAAGAATGGAGTATTGAAACCCATTCTTTGGTCAACTCGGTGCCGAAGCCGAACCCCGGGTGCGAAGCTCGGGTCTACCTCCTCCCTCCCTTCCCTACCCCTTGTCCGGCCAAGCCATATCTCCTCCTCTAGTGGCCGGCCAACCCAGCCCCTCCTCCCCTTCATTTACTGCAACATGCCAACCCAACCTTCTTCCGCCACCTTCCCAAGCCCCCCACCTCCACTGTTTTCCCTCTACAGAAATCTTCTTCCGCCACCTTCCCAAGCCCCCCACCTCCACTGTTTTCCCTCCAGAACTGCTGCCAGCACCCCCAAAAACAGCCGGCCAAGTGTTTTGCTCCTCCAGGACAAGTGGCCGGCCACCCCTTCCTCTCCCTGCCGTGGAGACACCACCATCCTCATTCCTCCACAGAAAAAAGCCCTCTTTTTCCCTCATTTCCACCTCCAACGATCGCCGGAAAATATTTCAGGTCACCTCCGGTGAACCCTCAACACTTCCCTATCATTTTACGTCATTTTAGTTTTTCGGCGATCGCCGGAAAACATCTCCGGCAACCACCACTATCCATAACCACCATAACTAACTATCCACTACCCCCTCCAACCCCACTCCCTACATTTTAGGAGTCAATTCCTAAAATTAAGTTATTCCTCTCCCCATTCCTCATTCACGTGGAGGCCCCTAAAATCCATCCTAAACATCAGCCCACTCACCCCACTTCTTCTATAACCGGCCCCCACTTTCCTCCCTCTCTTTCACGTGAATTAAAATTTTCCGGTGAGCACCAGACACAATAACTTTCGCACAAAGTGCTAAGCCACAATTTTTACATTTAGATCTATAGAACGAAAGAAAACTAAGAGCAAATTCAACTATTGATCGAAATACCCAAACACATGAAATGTTCTCCAATATTCAATAAAGAGGAAATAAACACAATACAATAATACTCACGTAGCTATAAGGATCCGATAGCGAGTGTAGAATGCGGTTGCGGTGGGGTTGCGACAGCGGGCTGCACGGTAATGCTGACTTTGAAGGGGAAACCGACTGACTACGAGTGAGAGGGGAGATATATGGCTAAGTGTTGTAGGGAAGAGGGAAAATGGCTGTTGGAAGTGAGAGGGGTTCAGTGGCTTGCGGCTGAATGTGGGGTGCCAATAGTAAGCTTCCAGCAGGATGGAAGATTGGGTGAAGAATTATGGTGAGGAAGATGAGCAGGGGCTGGAGGGTGGCTGTGCGGTGGTGATTGGAAGACCCTCGACAAAACGAAACAGGGGGAGGGAGTTTGCAGGGGCAGCGATTGTGAGCGGTGGTTCCACGACAAAATGACTGAGGAGGGAGTTTGCAGGGGCAGCGGCTGTGAGCGGTGGTTCCACGACAAAATGACGGAGGAGGGAGTTTAACTGTTAATGGCGAGAGGAATGCGACGCCTGTGCGAGAGGAGGTCGACGGGAGTGTGAGGGGAGAGGTTTTACGATAATGGGGGCGCGAAAACTTCAGGGAACGTCGACGAAGGTGAGATGGGAGAGGTTCTGCGGCTCTGGAAGGCGAGGAAGCTACAGGAGAGGGGAAGTTTGGCTGGAGTCGTGCGGTAGGGATGATGAACAGTGAAATGTCTAGAAGTCTGTAGATGAACAACAGTTATTGGGCGGTTAGGAGGAGGTTTGGGAGGTTTTCTGCTTCCGAGAATGGAGAAGTCGTGGGTAGAGGGCACGGGAACAGTAAGGGAACATGAACATTAAACAGGGGAGAAAGAAATAAACGGGAAATTGAAAATGGTCAAGGCGTCGCACCCCGGATTCTCGGCGTCGCACCACTAATGATTGCCGATTTCTGGAATCTCTCACAAACTCAACAACGACCATAAACTGCAGCACCTGTCCCTATTTATAACAAGAAGGGGCGGTTGGGCACCGGGCGTGTACGACTATGTTTGGTCGTTACACCCGCGGCCCTAAAATACTAAAAACAAATCCAAAAAAATAATAGCGCGACGAGCCGGACGCACTCGCGGCCTCGGATCGCCGATCCGATCATCATCTCCTGCGCGAATATACAAAAGTGGGCCCCGCCGACTGACGACCCGTAGTTTGATGATGATCCCCATCAACTCCCCCTACTGAAAAGCATTTATCTCCGATGAATGGAGATGATCGTACTGATGTCGAAGATCGGGGGCAAGTCTATCAAGCTCCGCCGCGGACATCCAAGTATCATCACAAATGGGGCGTCCGCTCTAGTGTATCAGGTAGCGGCATGAAGGGCCGTCCACTGTGGGAATACACTCATGCGCCGCAATATCAGTAATGCGCTCAACTCTCACCTCTCGTGCTGGTGGATCCAGAAGAACCGGTGGAATCATAGGTGGTGCGGGCAAGTCCGTAGGTGTTTGTCCAAAGTGGTCAGAGGAAGAGTCAGGCTGTGAAGGGTAGGATGTAGGGAGTGGATCAAGGTATGGATCCATATGCTCGAGAGGCTCAAAGTACGGTGTCAAATCTTCAGTATTAAATACGGGATGAATACCCATATCTGCTGGGAGATCGACCTCATAGGCATTTGCTCCAATTTTCTTTATAATTCTATACGGGCCCATTCGCTTTGGTTGTAGCTTCTTACCGACTCCTTTTGAGAGCCTCTCCATGCGAAGTCGGATCATGACTTGCTCGCCTACCCGAAAAGGTTGTTCACGCTTGTGTTCATCTGCCCGTTCTTTATATAATTCATTACTGTTAGCAATTTTTTTTCGGATTAATTCATGCAATTCATGTATGTGATGAATGGAAGACTCGGCGGATTCATTAGGATGTGACTCTAAGGGAACAAGGGCAAGGTCAATAGGTTTCCTAGGCTCATAACCTGATACTATATGAAATGGACTCATGCCAGTAGACCGATTGACCGAACTATTGTACGCGAACTCTGCTACGGGTAACACAAAATCCCAAACCGATGGGTGATCACCAACTAGACACCGTAACAGATTCCCTAAACTCCTATTAACGACCTCAGTCTGGCCGTCAGTCTGTGGGTGATAGGCGATAGAGAATTTCAAAGTCGTTCACGTCTTATGCCATAACGTTCTCCAAAAGTAGCTAAGAAATCGAACGTCACGGCCAGACACTATGGATTTGGGTAATCCGTGTAATCGAAAAATGTCTCTCATAAAAAGGGCCGCTACGTGAGCCGCATCGGCGGTCTTGCGGCAGGAAATAAAATGAGCCATCTTCGAAAACCGATCTACCAGTACGAAAATAGAATCGTGCTTCCTCAGAGTACGAGGAAGACCCAATACAAAATCCATACTAATGTCGACCCATGGCTGATGTGGGACTAGAAGAGGAGTATAAAGTCCAGTATTTTGTTTTGAACCCTTCGCAGTCTGACATGTGCCGCAGTGTCGCACAACACGTGCCACATCCCTTTTCATGGCGGGCCAATAGAACCGATCCTCAACTAATGCAACGGTCTTATCTCTGCCAAAATGGCCAGTTGTGCCGCCAACTTGCATTTCCCAAATCAAGAAGTCCCTGAAAGACGTCCCGGGGATGCAGATACGAGATCCGCGGTACAAGTATCCCTCTACAATATCGAACCCATCAGTGGGCTCGGGAGGATTCCTCAAAAATCCCAAATAGATATCGCCAAAGTCAGGGCAGGTGGGGTAGTCACTAGATAAGCGATCAAAACTAGTCGCGCTAGCGCTCAGTGTGCGGAGTAGGGCGATACGCCGACTAAGAGCGTCAGCATGTTTGTTCTCAACACCCTCGCGGTGTTTGAGAACATAGTGAAAGTCCTGCAAATATTCAACCCACCTGGCATGCCTATGCCCCAATTTCCGCTGTGAGTCAAGATAACGCAGGGCCTGGTGATTGGAATATAGGACAAACTCCCGTGGGAGGAGATAGTGTCTCCAATAACGAAGTGACTGTACCACTGTATAAAACTCTTTATCATAATTTGAGTACTTCTGTCGGGCCTCATTCAGCTTCTCACTAAAGTAAGAAACTGGGTGACCCTCCTGACTTAGTACTCCGCCAATCCCAACGTCAGATGCGTCGCATGCGACCTCAAATACCTTAGAGAAATCGGGCAATCTCAGAATAAGTGCAGTCGTCAATTTTTCCTTGATTTTAGTAAAAGCTCGAGTGGCGGCTGCCGTCCACTGAAAATCTCCCATCCGAAGGCAGCTCGTGAAGGGGGCCATAATGGTACTAAATCCTCAGACAAATCTCCTATAAAAGGTGGCTAATCCGTGGAAACTACGGTCCTCAGTAATAGTGGAAGGGATAGGCCACTCACGAATAGATCAGACCTTGTCCGGGTCAACAGACACGCCAGACGATGATATGATGAACCCTAGAAAGTGCACAGAATCAGTCAGGAAGGAGCACTTCTTCAAGTTCACATACAACTTCTCCTTTCAGAGAGTATCGAAGACAAGCCGCAAATGGCTCAGGTGGTCATCAGATGAGTAGCTATAGATCAAAATATCGTCAAAGTAGACGACCAAGAATTAGCCCATGAAGGGCCGAAAGATCTGAGTCATGACTCGCATAAAGTTACTGGGGGCGTTGGACAGCCCAAATGGCATGACCAACCACTCATATAGACCGTCTTTCGTCTTGAAAGCCATTTTCCACTCATCTTCCTCACGAACTCTAATCTGGTGATACCCGCTGCGAAGATCGATCTTTGAAAATACCCGGGCACCAGCCATCGTGTCAAGTAAGTCATCCAATCGAGGGATGGGAAAACGATACTTAATAGTAATCTTATTAATGGTCCTACTGTCAATACACATTCGCCAACTCCCGTCCTTCTTCGGAGTGAGAAGGGCAGGGACTGCGCAAGGGCTCAGACTCTCTCGAATATATTGCTTCCTCAGAAATTCGTTATCCTGCCTCTTGAGCTCAGCATGCTCATCCGGATTCATCTGGTAATGGGGTAAGTTCGAGAGTGAAGCTCCCTGTGTCAAATCTATGGCATGCTGAATGTCGCGTAACGGAGGTAACTCATCAGGTAGCTCATCTGGGATAAGATCATCATAGTCATCCAGGAGTCGCCGGACCGCAGGTGGTGGCTCAGGAATCTCCGCAGGGCTCTCAGAAGCCATAGTGGCTGCCACTACGTAAAAGATACCGGCGCCGACACTTTCTCTCATAAACTCGCTGCGACGCAGAATGTGCAGCGGCCTAGATGAGCTCGTACTAGTAGAGGGTATGACCTTACCCGAGGATTTCTCCTTCGGTTGGGTCGGTGTCGACGTGATCTTACGACCCTTGTCGTAGAGTACATACGTGTTCGAGCGACCGAAACATGTGACATCACGGTTGTAAAGCCAGGGCCTCCCTAAGAGAATGTGGGCGACATTCATGGGGATGACATCACACCAAACACGGTCCTCAAACGTAGCGAGAGTGATCGGAACTAGGCACCTCTGGGTAACCTGTATAGCCGTCTTATCGACCCAAATAACTCGATAAGGATGCGGATGAGGCTCATGGATCACCCGCATCCGCTTTAATGCTCGTTGGGCTACAATGTTCATGTTCACGCAACTCCCGCTATCAATGGCTAGCTTGCAGGGACCCGCCTGCGCTAGGAAAGAAGGTATAAAAGATCGTCGTACGACGCCAATCCTCATCAACATGTGGGGTATAAAGGAGACGTCGTATAACACCTAACTCTAGGGAGCGCTCAACATCGCTCTTCTAACCGTCCTCGACGATGGAAACAACTTCCTCATCGGCGATCTCCTCAGCATCAACACTGGGTTCGCCCTCTTCAGCTAACAGATTCCTCGTAGGGCATTGGGCCGCCACATGGCCTCTACCCGAGCAACGATAACACTGGATGCTTCCCGACCTGGAGGCCGTGGAAGGTCCGGTGGGGATAGTCTTGCCCTTCGTGTCGGTGGAGACACGAGAGGGTCCTGCAGGGGTGGTCGAGGCCGGCGAGGGCCTCCTAAATGTGGACCCGTCTGTCCTGGTAGAAGTCTGACCGGTACTAGCGAGTCGCAAGTACTGCTCATACTCGAGGGCCATCCGATAAACTTGTTCTACCGACTCCAACCGGTGGGGAATAAGTTCCCTACGTATCTCCGACCTCAATCCGGTACGGAACCGGGAAGCGGCGACACTAGTCTCCTCTCGTAGATCACTCCTCACTGCTAGCTCATCGAATCGAGACATGTACTCCGCTACGGATTGCGTGCCCTGGCGCAACGCAAAAAGCTGATCTAGCAACTGATCCCGATAGGAGGCGGGAAGGTATTTTTCTTGCAATCTGCGTTTCATTTCTTCCCAACGGATAATAGGACGATATCCATCTCGTACTAGAGACCTCTCTAGGCTGACCCAAAAAATATTGGCTGGGCCGACCAACTTCATTTTTGCAAATCTAACACAACGCTCGTCACTCATATCATACCACTCGAAGTAGTGGTCCATCTCCTGAAGCCAATTGCTAAAAGTCTTCGGGCCGAGCTGACCATCGAAGGTAGGGGCATTAATGCGTATGCGACGGGTAATATCGTCCTCAGCGCGTGCTGCCCGACGTGACTCAAGATACTCGTCGAAATAATCATCACGACTGTAGTCAAAATGGTCCTGAGCTCTATCACGAGGAGCTAGACGTCGTAGTGGAGCAGGTGCAGGCTGACGGTCTCGAACGTGATCGAGGGGTCGCCTACAGTGTGGGGCAGGCTCTCGAAGTGGAGCGGCCTCTCGTGGTGGCTAATCCCTAACACACACATCTTTTGGTGGGAGGGCAGCCCGTCCTTCCCCAAAGGGAATATCAGGCGGAGTGGGTGAGGTTTCCCTACTGTGGGAAGTGGAATGCTCTCGTAGTTCCTCAATGGCGGAGACGCGGGTGCGAAGATCGTCACATTGTGCATCCAATCGATCAAATCGATCAATCAACCGTTGGAATTCTGCAGGTGTCATTTATAAATTTAAGTTGGTAGTCCTCGCGACGGCTAGGCTCGTGTCAGACATGGACTGACAATAAGACCTACCACTACGTAACATGCATGTGGCCCAAACCTGGGCTCTGATACCAAATCTGACGCAGGGCAGGCCGTGTAACTCGGGTGTGCCGACACTAATGTGATCCTAAGTGATTGTGATGCATAATGGACTCAAAATAATACGACCAAAATAAAATGCAAATGATTTAAAACTTTAATCCGGACATATAATTTGCAGTAATAATTTTATAAGCGTTGCAAATTGACATGAGGTGAATTAAAATTTTCCGGTGTGCACAAGACACAATAACTTTCGCACAAAGTCCTAAGCCACAATTTTCACAATTAGATCTATAGAACGAAAGAAAATCGAGAGCAAATTCAATTATTGATCGAAAAACCCAAACACATGAAATGTTCTCCAATATTCAATAAAGAGGAAATAAACACAATACAATAATACTCACGTAGCTATAAGGATCCGATAGCGAGTGTTGAATGCGGTTGCGGTGGGGTTGCGACAGCGAGCTGCACGGTAATGTTGACTTTGAAGGGGAAACCGTCTGACTACGAGTGAGAGGGGAGATATATGGCTAATTGTTGTAGGGAAGAGGGAAACTGGCTGTTGGAAGTGAGAGGGGTTCAGTGGCTTGCGGCTGAATGTGGGGTGCCATTAGTAAGATTCCAGCAGGATGGAGGATTGGGCGAATAATTATGGTGAGGAAGATGAGCAGGGGCTGGAGGGTGGCTGTGCGGTGGTGATTGGAAGATCCTCGACAAAACGAAACAGGGGGAGGGAGTTTGCAGGGGCATCGATTGTGAGCGGTGGTTCCACGACAAAATGACGGAGGAGAGAGTTTGCAGGGGCAGCGGCTGTGAGTGGTGGTTCCACGACAAAATGACGGAGGAGGGAGTTTAACTGTTAATGGCGAGAGGAATGCGACGCCTGTGCGAGAGGAGGTCGACGGGAGTGTGAGGGGAGAGGTTTTACGGCAATGGGGGGAGCGGAAACTTCAGGGAACGTCGACGAAGGTGAGATGGGAGAGGTTCTGCGGCTCTGGAAGACGAGGAAGCTACAGGAGAGGGGAAGTTTGGCTGGAGTCGTGCGGTAGGGATGATGAACAGTGAAATGTCGAGAAGTCTGTAGATGAACAACAGTTATTGGGCGGTTAGGATGATTTTTGGGAGGTTTTCTGCTTCTGAGAATGGAGAAGTCGTGGGTAGAGGGCACGGGAACAGTAAGGGAACATGAACATTAAACAGGGAAGACAAAAAGAAATAAATGGGAAATTGAAAATGGTCGAGGCGTCGCACCCCGGATTCGCGGCGTCGCACTACAGATGATTGTCGATTTCTGGAATCTCTCACAAAACTCAACAACGACCATAAACTGCAGCACCCACCCCTATTTATAACAAGAAGGGGCGGTTGTGCACTGGGCGTGTACGACTATGATTGGCCGTTACGCCCGCAGTCCTAAAATACTAAAAACAAATCCAATAAAATAAAATAAAATACATAAAATTAATAGCGCGACGAGCCGGACGCGCTTGCGGCCTCGGATCGTCGATCCGATCATCGTCTACTGCGCGAATATACAAAAGTTTGCCCCGCCGACTGGCGACCCGTAGTCTGATGATGATCCCCATCACAAAGCCTCCCCGAAATTACTGTTTGAGTGCTGTCCAACCACCCTACATCCTTCCAAAACTCCGGCCAAGCCTTTACACCATTCATACAGCCACCCCCATCCTCCCAATTCCTGTCCAGACCTCCAGCACAGCAAAATCCAGTTGTTTATTGCTGAAAAACAGCCCCAACAACCCTCTAAAGCCGCATCCAACCCTCCCCTCTCCATCGTTTGCAAAGTTCAAGGTGTGTTGCTATTTCTTCTAGTGTTGGGTCTTGTGTTTGTTCTCTACTAGAAGAGATAGTGGTTTATAAGTTTGCATTCAATTGTTTTAGTCTTTGTAATATCTCATTTAAATAGTATTTGATTTTCTGGCACTCTTGCTCTTATACGACTTGACGTGTTTCCATATTTGAAAGTTTTAACACTTTGTGGTCAGTCAAATTAATATTGCTTTATAAATATTCATTGTTGCAAGTAAACCGTTGGATTTATGCATGGTTGCACGTAGGAGTTTCACTCACTATTTCTCCGTCATATAGGACTGTTCTGCGTCACACCTAATACAAAAATGTATTTAATAAAAGAGTAATAAAGAAAATAATATTAAATCAATACATGCTTACAACTCTTGTCTTAAACCCAAACAACTTGAAAAGTCATGAAAGGCCTCCATTCTCCTTGCCATTATCACCATTGCATCCACCTTCAACGTGTCTTTATCCCAATTAATATTTGGAATTTCTATTACTCTTTCAAAAACAAGTGCTTGAACAATAGGTTACTTCCATGCTAAACAATGATGTCATTAAGCAGAACAACAATCCCTTTTTCTCATCCTCCCTACAAGTTTGAAGAAAGATGGCAATTGGAGTGTCCTCTGGAATGCAATAAACTGGAGTTTCAACTATTTTTTTATCACCTCAATTGCTTTAAGTGCGCAACTTTCTGATTTGAACATTGTTAGTTTTTCCAGCCCTCAGGAATGTAATAAAAAAATACAGCAAAAATTCTCTTCCTCCAGTACCTTCGTGTAATGAAAGGGCAGAATATAGGAAGGTAAGGGTGAAAAAGTTTGCATCTCTTTTCAATGTTCTTCATTCTTTATGCCTTTCTACGGAAGTAGTTGACACTGAGCAGCCCATTCCAATGGAACTAGCCGGCCAGGTCAGTGAATCTGCACATACTACAATGACAACTGAATTGCCTCTGAACAGAAGTACTGAGTATTTATTGCTTGTTATTCAGATGTTCGGTTTTTTGTTATATGCATCCCAATATGGTGGAAACTATAGACATTCGACCCTTTCTATTAAAAAGGTTAGAACCCTTAATCATCATCCTCAAACTTCTTTGAGATGCTTTTTTTGTTTGATCTAATTGAATTTGAGACACTGACAGATCATAATCACGTGAAATATCATTTTTAGGTTCATGATAGAGCTCAAGTGTTTGTTTCATGCTCGGTTGTTGATGATGGGGAAAGTCCAATGTATGTTGGCGCTATTGAGAGATGGTCAAATAGGGATCTGCTGATTCCCAACATCAATTGTTCAACAAAAACAAGCCTATATATTTTGGTAAGTTGTCCAGATCTCATCCTGGATGGAGGTTTCAATAGATGGTTATCTTAAGAGTGTATTGTGAAGACCCGCAGACCGCCATATTTTTACAGTATTCATCACATAGTAGAGTTTCGAGTGTAGCACAATAATGCATATTCACAATGAATACTAAAATGCACAACATAAAAACATTTTATTTCATTAAAAACATATTTATACAAAGTCATGTTCCCAGATCCAGATATATAACTACATAAAAGTACAACTTTAGATGAGTTAAATATAGATATATAACTCTACTACATCGATATAGATCATATCATAGCCACTATTATATAATAATCTAATCTAATCAGTCCTCTCGCATGCGAGACACTGCGGGTTCGGCACCACATCCCGCTCTCTTTGACCACCTCCGTGATCTTTACTAACACCTTGGCCCAGGTACTGCTCCTCTCTTCTATTCTTTTCTTCCTCAAACAGTTTCTTACTTGTGTCGGTTTTGGGGTTGGACCCTAAAATTAAAATATAAATGGTTAGCCATATAAGACTAAGTGAGAATTTTATCTCTTTAATCACTGTAGATGCAAACACAAAGATTAGTAACAATATGCATATAATATTTTATAATAGATAGTATGCATATAATATTTTATAATAGACAGCATGCATCAGCAATTAGAGCTATAAAGTAACGGTGTGTAACAATATGAAGTAGTTTAAAATTCTATATATGAGCAATATAAACATCTACAAACAGTAAGAAAACTCGATAAGTAGTATAAAGAAGCAATGTATTCATTTATTGTCTTACAGTCAATTCCTTATTTTTCTTTATTCATTTCATTATTTTAATTCTAGAAATACTATTAAGGTTAGCCGTGTCCATATCAGTCATCAATCTTTGGGCCCGACCCCTCAAAGTCATTATCTACAAATCCAGCACGCAGCCTCTGACTTGGTCGACATATCTAATCCAGTGCGATCAAACACGCATAAGTCCGTTTGGCCCAACTGGATTAAACATCATATCCACTCTAGTACGCACAACACGATTCGGGCCCTTAGGCCCCTCAAGTTCAATTCAGTGTGCACTAACACACTTAAGGCCTTTCGGCCTAACTGAATTGTGAAAACAGTGCACGAACAACCTTTGACATTACCTCTGCGTCGATGCTTTCAGTTCCGTTTTCTTTCTTCATTTACGTGATTGGTTCTTATTTATACATACGATGTTATATACATAAGTTTCTCCTCAGATTATTAACCGCTTGTGAATTACTCTTTAATTAATTTTTAGTGATATTTACTTTGCAGTAATTTAAATTGGTGAACTTATTCAATTTTAATGAATTATGCGAATGCGCGTGCAAGAAAAATCTCAGTGTGAATATAAGTAGCTGCCCATGTAATAATTAAAAATAATTTGAAAATAAAGCCTAAATTAAAGAGGTAAAAACTCATTGTTATCTATTCTTTTCCCTTATCGTTCTTTGGATCATTGTCGCGTCTTTGGACGTTATCCTTCGTTGTACCTGTAATTAGGCATCTCTCTTAATATTAGTTGCGTCTTTAAATAGCTATTGACGTTGACATCATTAGACGATTACGACTTTTTAAGGTGTTAGAAAAGCCCATATCAAAGGCCCATAGTTAGGCCCATTATTGCATTTATGAGTGTATTTATTTCTCTCTCCTTTAGTCCCACATTGTGTATAGGATTTTCTCTCCTCTCTTCTCTCCTATAAATATGTATTCCCTCCTTGTATTTTATAATACGTGTAATACATACAAGTTTCTACATGGTATCAGAGCGATCGATCCAAAATTTCTGGTCTCCCGTGTTCTGACCACCCACCCTCCCTGTCGACTTCTGGCGGTCTCATTTTCTGAGACCGCTCCTCCTGCTGCTGCTTCCAGCAGTGCTCCCAGCCTCCCACGCATCCCTCTCTTCTTGGCTTTTATAGCCTGCTTCCTTTGGCGTGTGGGACCCATCTCCTCCTCCCGCTTCTCTGCTCTGCCCGCAGAAGTTCATGCGATCTCCAACCGTAGAACTCATGCGGTCTCAATCAGCGATCTCGCAATCGATCCCGCAGAACTCTCGCGGTCTCGATCAGTGTTCTGATCTCGCAATCTAGCTGCGACTCGATCCCGATCTCGCCTTCGATCCCGCACCAGCGATCTCTACCAGCGATCTCCTCCTCCCCGCGCGCTTCTCAGCGGCCTGCCAGCGGCTCCTGCGTGCTTCTCAGCGAGCTCTCCTTCCCGCCACTCCTGTTACGGTCTTCCCCGCGGTCTGCCAGCGGCCTTCCCAGCGGTCCGCTCCTGCTCGCCTTCTGCCGAGCTCTCTCCCTGCTAGCGGCAATCTCCCCGAGCTCTCTCCTGCTCGCCTCCAGCGGTCTGCCAGCGAGCCCTGTCTCTCCAGTCCAGCGAGCTCCAGCGATCTCCAGTCCAGCGCGCTCCAATCCAGCAGCGGTCTCCAGTCCAGCAGCGATCTCCAGCGAGCTCGTCCAACACGCTCTCCTGTCCAGCGATCTCCCTCTGCGAGCTCCAGTCCAGCGTGCTCACCGTGACCGTGCGGTCTAGATATCCGTTCTGCCGTCTTGCTCTCTTCCCTGCAGTCCGTTGTTTTCTCTGATATAATGGGCTCCTCTGAGAACTCCTCGCCTTTGCCTACTGAGACCGTCCAAAAACACCCTCCTAGTGAGCTCCGTGATGAGCTGCGAATTACTACTCTCTCCCTCTCCGGGAAGAAAAACTTCATTCCTTGGGGTCACTCAATCCGCCGGGTCCTCCAGGCCAAGGGTCTTCTCGCTCATCTTACCGATGATCCCCCGGCTCCTACTCCTCCTGAGTGGCTCAAGACTGATGGTCGGGTCCAGACCTGGATCCTTAACTCTTTGGAGGGCGAACCATATGAAATGGTCATGTACTTGCCCACGGCCAAAGGGATGTGGGACGAGCTCCACTTCTTATACTCCGGCAAGGACAGCCTTCAAAGTCTCTTCGACATTATCTCTGATCTTCAGGCTCTGAACACCAGTGGACCAAACATTACCTCTGTTGTCGCTCGGGTCAAGTCACTCTCCGAAGCATGGCTTCAACACCAGCCGCCCACCTCTGATCTTGCCACTCAGCGCGCGCAAAGGGAGGCCGTCTGCATTGCTATGCTAATGGCCCGTGTCCCTCCACATCTTCTGAGTATTCGGGCACAAGTCTTGGCCTCGACTCCCACTCCCTCCTTATCGGCTGTCTGCTCCATGCTACTCAAAGTATCACAACCTCCGGAGGCTCTTGCTCCTCCCTCACCGGCTCTTCTCCAAAATGTCCCTGCTCCTTCATTTCCTCCTCCTTCTAGCCGAGGAGGTCGGTCGGCCTACCGTGGAAGGGGCCGTGGTGGACGAGGACGGCCGAAGTGCTCGTTCTGTGGTCGTGATGGCCATTATGAGTCCACCTGCTTTCGGAAGACTGGCAACCCTCCTCCTCCTCCACGACCGACTGCTGCAGTCGTTGACGATAGCTCCTCGGCCTCTCGTGCCGATCTTGAGGCTCTCCGCCTACAGTTCCAGCAACTCCAAGGGATGATGACTCCACCTGCCTCGGTCGCCTCCGTCTCCAGCCCAGGTATCATTTGTCTCTCCACTAGTCCTCGCTGGATAGTGGATTCGGGTGCCACTCATCATATCACCTCTTTTCAACCGCCAACGTATTCAGGTGCTCCTCATCCGAAGTGTATCACTGTGGCCAATGGAGCGACTGTCTCTGTGTCCGGCTCAACTGACCTATCTCTCAGCCCATCCATTTCTCTCTGCTCGGCACTCCATGTTTCGGGCTCCCCGTTTAACTTACTCTCTGTTAGCCGTCTCACTACTGATTTGGATTGCTCCGTCACTTTTTCACGTTCTTCTTTTCTGATACAGGATCGACGGACGGGGACTACCATTGGTAAAGGGCAGCTGCGCAACGGGCTCTACCTTCTCGACGACTCTCCCACCATCCTCGCCTCTGTCTCTTCAGCTGACTGGCATCAGCGTCTTGGCCATGCTCCCCTCCCTATCCTCAAGAAGGCACTCCCCGATGTATCTTTTCCTGCATTTCAATGTGAATCATGTATTTTCGGCAAACAGCCGCGTTCATCCTTTCCTGCAACTTGTACTCGGAGCTCCGCTCCTTTTGATCTTATTCATTCCGATATCTGGGGTCCCTATAAAATTTGTAATATCTCTGGATTCCGTTACTTTATTACTTTTATTGATGATTACTCCCGCACAACATGACTATACTTACTTCGCGAACGCTCTGAGTTACCTCGTGTGTTTAAGGCGTTTATCCTTGAAACCCGCACTCACTTCTCCACCACCGTCAAAACGCTGCGCACCGATAATGCTCGCGAATACACCGGCAATGAGTTTTCGAGCTTATGCTCTGAATTCGGGATTATTCATCAAACCTCATGTGCTTACACCCCTCAACAAAACGGTGTGGCCGAACGGAAGAACCGACATCTCCTTGATATGGCCCGCTCAATCATGATTCACATGAACGTTCCTAAGGTCTATTGGAACTTTGCGATATCTACCGCATGCTTCATTATAAACCTCCTTCCCTCCTCTGTACTCAACAATGCCAGTCCGTTCAGTCTACTCTTTCCCTCTACTCCGGCTTTCCCTCTCACACCTCGAATCTTCGGTTGTACGTGTTACGTCCACTCAATGGGACCATCTACGAACAAACTAGATCCCAGAGCGATTAAGCAAATGTTTGTTGGCTACTCCCATACACAGAAAGGCTACGTCTGTTATTCTCCTCTCACTCGGAAAATTTCGGTGTCCGCTGACGTAACCTTCCGAGAAGACCTGCCATTCTTTCCAGCTCCAGCAACACCTTCTCCATCACCTTCTCTCCCACAACCCGTCATGCGACCCATCGTCCCGGTTAACACGCCTCCTCCATCACCTCTGCCACAACCACTCCCTACTCCGCCTCCCTACCGGCCGCCTCTTATCCAGGTCTATTCCCGACGCACTTCCCGCCCCGTTGCCCCTGCGCGGTCGTCCTCGTCCTCTGGTGCTCCAAGTCCTGCTGATCCGGTAACAGAGTCCACCGCTCATCCAATGGCAAGCTATGTATCCCTGCATCGTCTCTCCCCTCCACTTAAAACTCTTGCTACTTCTTTGTCTACTGTGTCTATTCCTCACTCAGTATAGGAGACTCTCCAACACCCTGGCTGGCGCGCTGCCATGGAAGAGGAAATGACAGCTCTCTGGGCAAACAAAACCTGGACTCTGGTACCCCGCCCTCCGGGTCAGAAAACAGTTGGTTGTAAATGGGTCTTTGTTATCAAACATGCTCCCAATGGCACTATTTATCGGCTGAAAGCTCGCTTGGTCGCTCGTGGATATACTCAACAACATGGCATTGACTATGAGGAAACCTTTTCTCCGGTGGCGAAACTGAATACTGTTCGTGTGCTCATCTCTGTTGCTGTACATCGACGGTGGCCCCTCTATCAATTGGACATCAAAAACGCGTTCCTCAATGGCGATCTACAGGAGACGGTGTACATGGAACAACCTCTCGGGTTTGAGACCACGGGGGAGTCACTGGTCTGCCTACTGTTGCAATCTTTGTATGGTCTCAAACAATCCCCGCGGAACTGGTTCAACAAGTTCAGTAAGGAACTTCGGGTACTTGGTTTCAAACAGAGCTCGGCAGATTCCTCTCTGTTCATTCGCCATTAGCCAACTGGAACGGTCATCCTACTAGTTTATGTGGATGACATCGTCATTACTGGAGATGACGTCACAGGGATACAGAAGGTCAAACAACATCTCAGCACTGCCTTTCAGACAAAAGATCTAGGAAATTTCAACTACTTCCTGGGTTTAGAAGTCGCCAGACGATCTGATGGTCTCGTCCTCTCTCAGCGGAAATACTGCCTCGACCTTCTCCACGATGCAGGTTACTCTGGATGCAAGCCAGTCAACACTCCAATGGACGTAAATCACAAGATTTCTGCTCAGGCATCTGACACTGATCTTCTGCTGCAAAATCCGGAGTATTATCACCGTCTGGTCGGAAAATTGATCTACCTCACAGTGACACGACCAGATATATCATTTGCTGTCGGTATTGTCAGTCGATACATGCATACCCCTCGGAATTCTCACTTACAGGCTGTTGAACGAATCCTCCGATATCTTAAGACAACTCCTGGTCAAGGCCTTGTGTACAAAACCTCATCTTCAACTCCAAATCTAGTCGCATATTCAGATGCTGACTATGCTGGGTCCATAGATGATCGGAGATCAACAAGTGGTTTTTGCACTTACTTTGGATGACACTTGATCACCTGGCGGAGCAAGAAACAAGCAGTAGTTGCACGATCTTCAGCTGAAGCAGAATATCGGGCAATGACATCAGTAGTATCAGAACTAACGTGGCTTGAAAGCCTTCTCACGGATCTTGGTATGAAGCTTCCCTTACCTGCTCTCCTTCTCTGTGACAGCCAAGCTGCAATACACATAGCCAAGAATCCCGTCTTTCACGAGAGAACAAAACATATTAAGGTAGACTGCCACTTCATTCGAGAGAAAGTCCAGATGAAGAAGATTGAATTGAAGCATGTTCCGGGTACTGAACAGGTTGCGGATGTCCTCATAAAGGCACTGTCCAGTACTCTCTATCATCAGTGCTTATCCAAGCTTGACGCCTACGATTTGTACGCTCCAGCTTGCGGGGGAGTGTTAGAAAAGCCCATATCAAAGGCCCATAGTTAGGCCCATTATTGTATTTATGAGTGTATTTATTTCTCTCTCCTTTAGTCCCACATTGTGTATAAGATTTTCTCTCCTCTCTTCTCTCCTATAAATATGTATTTCCTCCTTGTATTTTATAATACGTGTAATACATACAAGTTTCTACATAAGGGATGATCGTAGAAGAAGAGAAAAGTTTGGGTGATGCAAACTCGAAGTAAAGACGAATTAAACCCTATATTTAAATTTAATCTCATGCATCATTAATTGCTATCCCAGGGAAAGACCTCCCAAATTCCAATTGAAACCAACATATTTATTCTATCCCATTCTGATGATCAAGTAATAAAATCCAAGCCCAATTCATAGTGACCATAAAGGAGCTTACGGTAAGCCTAGCATTTTCGACATCAATATGTAATGAAATCGAAACCCAACTATTTCTCAATCTTTAGCATTATTTTGTTCTAGCAGAAACCCCCTTCAAAATTAAATAAAAATCATAAACTCCCATGCTGAAGAAAGAGAAGAGAGGATGAGAGAAAAATCCCATACAATTGGCCAAATGGAAAAACCAACATATTTATTCTATCTATCACGAGAGAAAGTCTCAATCGTGCCTCCTAATTATTTTTCATTAACTGTTGGATTTCATATTTAATCATCTGAATATCGTAAGTCGTATTTCACGCTAAAGATCGCCTCGTATACTTATTCTGGTGGTTAGTATTTTTTTGCACGATAAAGGAATACATGGTTACATGTACTGTACGAATTCACGAATCTCATACGAGTTCGGTATTTCTTATCATGTTACACATTATAATCTAGACGTTTGCGACCTCATAATATTAGAAATATCCTCTTACTATTCGAGGAATAATATATGCATTTAACTATGTTTTGTCTAGCGAAAAAGAAAAGAATTTCTTACATTGAGATTACGACGCTCATACACTTGACACGACAACATGATTCCTTCTAGGTCGCTTGACGATTGGAGACCTCAGATATAAGTCCAAACGCACCCTAACTCTGAAATACAGCCATGCCCCTTAATCAATAAAATATCCTCTTTTAGTTTCCCCCCAAATACAACACAATAAAGCTTGTGCTATCAAAACAAAAAGGGCGGTTTGACAGAGAAAGATCAAAGAGGCTTTTACCTCTTCCAAACGATGGCTACTACTACAATGGCGACGAATCAACTGGAAAAGTTAAGATTTATCGCTTCTGTAATAAACAAGATTGTAAACCAAACCCCAAAAATTATTTAAGAGGGAAGAAAATGTCTAGGGTAGAATATAACTTACTGAAACGGGAGGAGAGGTCGTCGGCGTCACACGAGGGAACCTGTTGTGCGTGCAGACGATTAGAACAGAGAGGAGAAAAGAACCTGCTGCTGTGAGTGCAGTCGACTGAGACAGAAACGAAGGAGGAAGAAATGACCTGCGGCTAAGTCTCCCGCTTCTGCCGAGAGGAGCATAGGAAGGAGTCGGCGTCTAGGGTTTCTGAAAAAGGAAGGAGGAGCGTCGACAGTGCTGGGATATGTCGCCATTCTCTGGAGGGCTTCGAATCGACGCTAGATCGCACGCCGAGAGGTTCTCCTTCGTCACGTGCGGCTGGGAGCGATATAAAGAAGAGGGGTAGTTAACGGGAGGGCTCGCACGACGTGCAGTTACTAAATGAAAACCGTGAATGGGGGGGGGGGGAACGAAAAATCGTGGAGTGAACCGGCTGGGGTTACGCTTGGGGAGTAAATTAGGTTCCTCCAAATTACCAAAAAGCCATTCCAATTTCTTTATTAATAAAAACTACACGGCCTTCAAACCAATTTAAAATTTCGTAAATGCCGAATTTTCAGTGATTTCAATTAATTTATTGATTAATGAGCATGCAAACGGCCAACGTAAAATCATACCTCGACACGTCAAAGGCTCAATTAAACTTGCTCGAGATCAGACCCTAAAATTAGAAGAACGCGGCGCATAAATGTTGGATGTTACAGATCATGCCGCTCTAAATGAAGAAGAGAGCTTGGAATGCTCTCGGAACTGCGACAGATAAATAAAATACGCATAAATGTGTCTAATTCCCATCATAGCCCGCTCACATCCACCGTGTATTAAGCACCCACGATCTGCGGGTGTCTTGAGCTTGCGGGTGTCTTGATCTCTGACTTTCTTTAGAGGTGTCACAAATGTATAAGGTAGGTTGCGGAACTTTGGGTAGACATTGATAGAGTGGATCTGCGGGATTAATAGAGAGTACCGACGATATGTGATTCAATATAATTAAGACCACATTATACATGAAAAGTCTCATTCTGCTGCTTTTATTCTTTTATATGTTTATAGTGCTTTGATTCTGTTTTAAGGTTTTATCCGTCTTGCACTTCTGGTATATCTAATGCAGGTGGAAAACATGGGACGGATAAATTATGGGCCATACATTTTTGACAGGAAGGTAGTTTCAACAAAAGGTCCTTGCTTTAAACAAACCTATTTAATATTTTATGTGATTGATCTGCAATTCTCATGTATATTTGTTATGATATAAAGTGAATGAATTATGGTTCAGAGATGAACTGATAAATATCTAAAAGTTAATACATTTATTATTTTCTTCCATGTTCACCTGTAGAATCCTGAAAATCATTACTATATACTTGCTCTTGCAGACATGATTTATATGGCAACTGGAATGCTACATCTTTTGTGCTTCACCCTATATATCCCAATCACTTGTTTATATAATCTTCAGTTTTTTGCTTGGTAAGCACTTGGTACCTAGGAAATTGCAATCTGAAATATTGTGGCATTGCTGTATTGTACTTAATATTTTCCATGGAACAGTTACTGCTAGGAATTTTTGTCAAATGTATATGACAAACTATTAGATATGCCAGAGCTAGTTTGTAGGAACTAACCATTTTCGGATGGTTTCATCATTATTGCTCTCCTCTTTGTCACGGGCTGTCAACAATTTTTCCCTTATTAATTTAATATTTAGAGTAATCATTTGATTCATTGCTATACTCCAAATTCACTTTAGACTTTAGTTTATCATCACTATGGAACAGAAAAACATGGTTGGTTATGATCAGAATCTATAGTTGCTTGTGTTTTACCTTCTTCATTTAAAGGAAGTAATATGTATGGTAAATTATGTTCTTGTCTTCTGGTTGCTTATGTGCTTTCTTATTTGGTTAATATTCTGTTGAAGCTAGGTAGTCAATGTAGTGAAAGTCAATAAAACTTGAATTTAATGCTTACATAGTTACACAAGTTTTCCTTGTCCACTATAACTGCCTATATGATCCTCATCAGACATTTTCTTGCAATTTTTATTGTAATTGATATGATATTTCATGGAACAATTTAGGGAATCCTGTCTTCTGTTACGATAGATGGAAATATTCTTAATGGCTGGAAGTTGTATCCGATTTCCTTGGACAAGCTAAACCTTTCAAAGGAGAATCAGGTCAAGCAACTCATACATCCACAAACTATCAAGATTTCAAAGAGGAGCAGTTTAAAATATATTTCACGTAGGTTCTTATTCTATTCAAAGAAATGAGTTTAGCTTCCTTTCTTTCACAATAGCTTCCTGAGATTACATTTTGACTATTAATGTTTACATACTTGTAACTGTGCATGTGGTACTTGCTTGTTTTCTTTTCCCTCTCTATTTCTCTCCACCTTTTTCTCTTGCCCTTTTCGAAGGGGATCAGCCATATTGAGCAATGCATGGAAATCGAGGGCTTATGAAAGTCTATTTTCTCTATCGTAGTGTAAGGTCATTATCCGGACGATCAGAGCCTGCATTGTTCAATGAGATTTTCTTATTTTGTATGTATTTTTATAAATTTTTTGAGTTACTTTTGGGAGTTATGCTAAACGACGTGATCATATGGCCTGAGCCCTCAAATTCTTTTATTTTTAAATCCCGCCATCTATTTATATTTACTAGTACGAGGTTGTATGGGGATGATCTTTTGGTTTTGAAGAGGAAGTTGCGAGTCCACTCGTAGGTTCAGTAACCCACTCCTTTAATTTCCTTGATTTCCCTACTCCGTAGTTGTAACACCCCTTCTTTAATTGGGTTACTAGTGCCCTAACTGACTCAATTAAAGGTAACCTTCCCTTACTAATGTGCCCTAGAAGCCAATGGGCCCCAATAGGCCCCATCACTGGGCTTGAACCCAATGTGATTCTATTTGGCCCAAGGTGACCCTCTTGACCCAAATAGGCCATGGATGACCTAATGAGACCACAATGGACTCAATCATGTACACTGAACCATGTGGGACCCACCCCCACATGGTTGACCAAGTCAACATTGACCCATGTTGACCCAAATGGATCAAATTGGCTAAGCTAGCCCTGGAGCCACCTCAACCACCACCCATGAACCCTTGGAGGACCCAACCCGACCTACTAAGGGGGTTGACTAGTCAACACACCCTTAGTGGGTTGGGTTTGACCCGATAAGTGTAATCCGAACCCCCTCATCATGCTAGTCCCATTGGACCCACTTCTAACAGACCACAAATGGACGATTCATTCCTTCTGTGTAGTGAGTCCACCAGGTAGCAACCGACAACAGATGACACGTGTTGCGGCGTTGCAATCTCGTTGAGTGAAGTACAACAAGCCAAGGGATCGACTTGACTTTAAAAATCCCCTCTTTTGTGATCCCCTTGCTACTCAAGGATCTCGAATGAAACTAGAGAGAGCTTCTCTGTCCCCTTCAGTGACCCCCTAGCTCAGCTCTGGCCACATCCGTTCTCTCCAAAATCTGTAATGAAAAAAATGGCAGCTCCCCATACACATATTTATAATAAACCACTTTAAAGCACCACCCCATCAACGGTTATGATTGACCATTGTTGTAGCGGGTCCGGTTACAAGAAATAAAAACCAAACATAATGACATAATATATGAAAACGTAGGTAAACAAAAATCCAGATGCATCCGTGGAGTCGGATCGTAGATCCAGCCAAGTCCTGCACGAATACATGAACGTGGGCTCCACCTTGGGTGATCCGATGATGAAGGCCGGTCCCTATCTACTCCCCCCCCCCCCCCCCCCCCCCCCCCCCCCCCCCCGACCAAAAAGCCTTCATCTCCAATGAATGGAGACAATTATACTACAGTCGAAATCCAGGGGCGAGTCGATCAAGCTCCTCAGGCACTATTCAAGTGTCGTCGATGGGGGGTCGTCCCCGCCAGTGTACTAAGTATCGACATGCAAGATCGTCTGAAGAAGGGACGTACTCATGTAATACTATCTTTGTGATGCACTCTGCACTTAACTCACATGATGGTGGTCCCGTTGCAATCGGTGGTGCCAACAGTGAATCCACAGAAGACTGCCCCGAATGTAGGTGGGGCTTAGGAGTGGACTGGGTGTGGGACTGAGGACGTGGAGCTGTAGGCTCAGGAGGGTCCCACGATACATGTCCACATACTCGCGATGCTCGTAGTATGATGTCAGGTCTTCAACATTAAATACTGGATGGATACTCATGCTCGTAGGGATATCAAGCTCGCAGGCATTTGCTCTGATTCCTCTCAACGCGATTCACACCATCACTCGCGCGCCTTAAAGATATACGTGATCTCACTTGTGAACATCTGCATGTGATAATAAGATTCATTACTAGTAGTGATCCTCCATCAGGCCGACTCATGTAACTAATGCAAACAATGTGTGACAAACTAAGCTGACTCGTTGGGGCGGGACTCTAGGGGAGCGGGGATAAGGTCAATAGGCTTCCTAGGATCATATCTTAGTACTACATGAAAAGGACTCAACCCAGTATACATATTGACTGAACTATTATAAGCGAACTCTGCAATGGGGAGGTCTGAGTTTCAACTAGATGCATTCTCACCCACTAAACACCTAAGCAGGTCCTAGACTCTTATTAACTACCTCAGTCTGCCCATCAGTCTGAGGGTGGTAAGTCGATGAAAACTTCAAGGTTGCGTCTATTTTATGCTATAACGTCTTCCAAAAATAACCCATGAGTCTCGCATCTTTGTCAGACATGATGAACTCCGACAGACCGTGCAACCTAAAAATGTCCCTCACGAATAGTGATGCGACATGAGATGCATCTGCAGTCTTTCTGCACACAATGAAATGAGTCATCTTCGAGAATCGATCAACGACGACATTAATGGAGTCGTGCTTCCTTAGTGTGATGCAGCCTAAGCACAAAAACCATACTAATATCTTCCCAGGTATGGTGTGGGACAGGCGGATGAATGTACATGTCGGTGTTTTGTTTGGCCCCTTGACAGGTATGACAATGCGGATGACGCGAGCCACATCCTTCTTTAGGCTTGACCAATAGAAGCGTTCCTCAACAATAACTATCGACTTATCTGTACTGAAATGTCTGACGACGCCATCCGCATACATCTCCTAGAGTAAGTAAACACGATAGGAGATCCTGGGTATTCATAGGATAGAGCCCTGGTATAAATAACCCTTAATAGTTTGGAACCCGTCAGTAGGCTCTAGGGAATCCCTCGACAATGCGACATATATCTCACCAAAAGCAGGACAAGTCTGATAGTTTATGATCACTCTCTCAAACTCATCTACTCGGGCTCTCAACATCTGCAACAATGTGACTCGGCGACTTAGAGCATCAGTCAGTTTGTTCTCAACACCTGCGCAATGTTTAAGAACATAATGAAAGTCTTGTAGATACTCGACCCATTTGACGTGCCGATGTCCTAACTTCCTCTGCGAATCTATGTAACGCAACGCCTGGTGATCAGAATAGATCACAAACTCCTGGGGTTGGAGGTAGTTTCTCCAGTAGCGTATAGACTTGACAATAACTTAGAACTCTCGATCGTAGCTCGAGTATTTCTTCTTGGCTTTGTACAGTTTCTCACCAAAGTAAGAAATCAGATGCCCCTCATAACTCAACATATCACCTATACCGACTCTAGATGCATTGCACACGACCTCAAATGCTCTACTAAAATCAGGGATTCTCAACACACAGGTGGTTATCAATTTCTCTTTAATCTCTTCAAATGCTCGAGTGGCCACTGCAGTTGAGTGAATATCGCCCTTGCAGAGGCAGCTCGTGAAAGGGGTCATAATCGTGCTAAACCCTTTGACAAACCTCTTATAAAAGGCAGCAAGTCCATGAAAGCTATGTGCCTCATTAATAGTCGAGGGTATCACCCACTCGCGCATGGACTTGACCTTTTCAGGGTCACCAGATACTCCAGTGCCGGGGACAATAAATCCTAAGAAGTGGACCGACTCAAACATGAATGAACACTTCATATTCACAAATAATTTTTTTTTGCGGAGGATATCAAATATGAGTCTCAAGTGCACAAAGTGGTCAGTGTGAGTCTAACTGTAGATGAGAATGTCGTCGAAATATACAACTAAGAACTTATCAATTTAGGGCTGCAACATCCGCGTCATAACTCTTGTAAAGATACTCAGGGCATTCGATAGCCCAAGTAGCATGACCAAGCACTCATACAGACTGTCTTTGATCTTGAAGGTAGTCTTCCACTTGTCCCCTTCTCGAACTCGGATTTGGTGGTACCCATTACGAAGGTTGATCTTTAAAAAGATCTGGGCACCCGCTATCGTGTCTAATAAGTCGTCGAACCGGGGGATGGGGAAATGGTACTTCATAGTAAGTTTGTTGATAACCCTACTATTTATACACATGCGCTAACTGCCATCCTTCTTAGAGGTAAGAAGGGTTGGGATTGTGCATGGAGTCAAGCTCTCGCGAATGAAGTGCTTTCGGAGAAGCTCATCGACCTGTCTTTTGAGCTCAGCATGCTCATTAGGGTTCATACGATAATGGGGAAGATTCTATAGTGAAGCTCTTGGGACTAGGCCAATGGCGTGCTGAATGTCACGCATGGGTGTTAATTTTTCGGAGAGCTCGTCAGACATAATATTAACAAACTCATCTAGAATGTGACGAACGTCCGGGTGCGGCTCATGGGTCTTGGGAGGGCACTCAGAAGCCATGATGTTTGCCACTACATAGACAATAGTTGCCTCAACATTATTCCTCCAAAACTCACTCTGTCTCAAGATGCGCAGGTGTCTCGAGGAGCTCGTACTATCTGAGGGCTCAGCTCGACCATTGGATTTCTCCTTGGGTTGGGTAGGGGAGTGTGATCTTCCGACCCTTACCATAAAAGGCACACGTGTTCGATCGACCGAAACCCGTGGTGTCACGATATATAGCCAGGGTATCCCAAGCAACACATGGCCAACGTCCTTGGATATGACATCACACCACCCTCGATCCTCAAATCTAGCAAAACAAATCGGAACAAGGCACCGCTGGGTGAATTGGATCGCAGTCTTGTAGACCCAGATAACTTGATATGGGTGAGGGTGGGGCTCAACCTTTACTTGCATATGCTCAAGAACCTTCTGGGCCACGATATTCATGCTATCTTGTCTCCGATCGCCGTTCGACAACCGTGAGATTAGCGATTACCGACCGAAACTAATTTTTTTGTCGGGACTCAATATAAAGCCGTTTCTGATCAGGAAAGGAATGCGCCGCTATATAAAGTCGTTTTTGAGAATTGAAGATTTGAAGTGGGTTTATATATATAGCCTCTAAAACGACAGAGAATAGCTCACCCTCTCTCCTCGACTCTAAACCTAATCTCTTTTTTCTCTGTCGGTTGTAATCTCTCTCAGAAATTTGTCTCTCTTCTTTCTTGAGACACAGCTAGAATCTTCTCTGATGATACAATCTCATTGTTGATTTTTCACTCTCGCTGTAAGGGGTTACTGGGTCTCTCCCGTTGGGTTTTTGAAAGGAGACCCAGTAACCCCTTACAGGAGGGTCCCATTGTTGATCTTTCAATCTCATTGTTGATCTTTCACTCTCGCTGTAAGGGGTTACTGGGTCTCTGTCGGTTGTAATCTCTCTCAGAAAGTGTAAGGTATCTCCCGCTGGGTTTTTGAGCTTACATGAGGAAAATGATCTGACTGACCTTACATATAGACAGTGTATCCCACATGTTGTGGATGAGTGGACTACCCAAATTTGATTGGGGAACCACTATAAATCTGTGTCTTCTATGTTAAATGTTCTATAATTTTCCCCCGGTTAGAAATATTTAGATCATAATCCAAATTTAGATCATAATTCAAACTTTTATTGGTATCAGACTCATGTTCACCTTTAAGGGCTAACACTTTGGTGAATCAAAATCTTGTCTAAATATTTCTTTCAGACTCTTCTAAATCACAAATTGTCTCGACAGTGAGATGTTGCCTCAACTTAACCCCCCCCGGGTGCAATCTTGATAAGTTTGTAATATGGAAGTCTAAAAAACAGGAGGCTACAATGAAAAGGCTATGAATATTTTGGTCAATACACTTTCTAATGACATATCATAAAGTTACACTTTCTAATGACATATCATAAAGTAATAAATCGTACATCTGCCAAGTAAATTTGTTATTGTTATAGCAGAAGCCAGTGATGATGTTAGGAAAGACAAGAAAACTGATCTCATCGCCCAATATGAAAACTTCAAGATAATGTCTGGAGAATCAGTTATGGGCCGGGCCGGTATAAAAGATACAACATTATCATCAATGGTTTGAGAAGTTATGCTAGAGAAATATTAGATGAGCTGAATAATAAGCTGATCAAAAGCTTGACTAAGGAGTATCTGTCATACTTCTGGGCTATCAAAGCGAGCTGGAATCTTAGAGAGATTATGATAGTTTTTCTCTCGAGATAATTAACAACTAGTCTTAGGTTGATCAATTGAAATCTCAATCCAATTGAAACCCATAAGCTTGTTTTATTGATTTTTGAACCTCGCCATTGGATTTGACTCCAATTTCAAAAATCCGTGTCTCTCTATCACTAGAGGTTCATGCAACTCTTTTTATCAAAGAGTGATGTCCGTATTTAGGATTTCTCAATCTATAGAATATGGTTCATAGATGAAAACATTACTGAAAATATAAATTCCACAAAATAAAGATTCAAGTATAAATCATAGATTTTATTCAAGGCAATTATGTCAATTAAAAGCTACATTAAATATATGATTATAGGGTTCATCTTGACCGAGTATTAATTGATTTAGTTGTTTATCTTGATTATAATATGAGAACTGCAAAAGTAGAAAGGCATGATAACAAAATAAATAAAATAAAATTCTAACAAGTAAAAGACCTCTTCAACTACATGAAACACTCATTTCCCTCCCTTTTTTTTCCTTTACTAAGTCGTAAGAATGAAATATCTTGCTTCCCTCCATTGCTTGTTATTATAGGGCCAAAATGTATAACTTGCAGAGCACACATTTTAGGCACACGACATGTGCTTAGGGCGTGTGATCGGGTAACAACCACATTAAAACCCCAAAATGTATTACTAGTTATGGCTGGAGGTGGTTGTTCATTATGAGAAAGCACACCCTATGTAATGACCAAACCCTCACAATATCAGAAATATTGCCCCCTTTGGTTCATCTCTGCCCATGCTAAGCTGAACTGCACAGCTTTGTCTCTTTCCATAGGTATCCAGTATCCTATGAGTACTTCATCGGAGGACACTCATCCCAAGACTACTCACATCGGAGCACGCTTAACTACGTAGTTTCCCACAAATTCCTCCACTTGCTGCAAAAAGGCACCTATGATATTTATGGTTCTGAATTATTACTTAAGCCCAAAAACATTCCTTCAATTTCGATGAGAGATTCAATTCATTTATGCACCTCCTTTCAACTAAAGGGGAGATGCATTGCTAAGAAATATTGATTTAACTTTTTCATATTGACCATGCATTCTTCGTAGTAGATTATTTTGCTTTGGAATAATAAAATATAAGTGTTGGGTATTTGATAATGCATTTATTATTCATATTTTAGCATCATCATTCGGTATAAAATGCACACAATTTTAGTACCTTCACTTAATAACGACCCAATTTTATATATTTTTACACTTTTATTGCAGATGAAGGTGTTATTGAAGGGGTGGACTGCATCAACGTTCGTTGTGGAACAAATGAGGATGATTTAGAGCTTTTCACAAATCACACACCCAGGCGACAAGTTGTTTTCCTGGGACATGCTCCAAAAAATTGAAGACTGTAAAGACCAATGATTACGGAGGCCGTTTGTTGAAATATTCTAGGTCACACGTCCCGAGCACATGCCATGTGTGCCGAGGTGCAACATCGACTCTTAGAAAACTTCAAGAATGATAGGATTTTAGGTGAAAGGAGGTGCAAGAATTAACCGAATCTCATATCGGAATTGGAGAGAAAGTTATAGGGTTTAAGTAATAATTCAAACCCTAAATATCAGATGTGCCTTTTCGGAGCAAGTGACGAAGTTGTGTTGAAAACTCTGTAGTTAAGCATGCTCCGGTGGGAGTAGACCATGGATGGGTGACTTCCTGGGAAGTACTCATAGACCACCTATGGAAATGGACAAAATCATGCAGTTTAGCTGAGTATGGACTGGGATGAACTAAAGAGGATAATGCTTCTGATATTGTGGGAGTTAGGTCGTTGCAAATGGTATCAAAGTCAGACCTCTTATAGTACGGTGTTTGGTTCGGGTAAGAACCATGCAAAAGTTGGTGGGCCTATAACATCCCAAATTCGATGAGGTCAGAGAGTATCTTTGGGGGAAAATTTATTGACAGACTTCATCGGATTTCAAAGTAGCTCTTGACAGACTTCTAGGATGACAAATTCATCGGATTTGGGATGTTATAGACTTCATCAGATTTCGATTCATTTATGCACCCCCAAAGATACTCTCTGACCTCATCAGATTTGGGATGTTATAGGCCCACCAACTTTTGCATCATACCCGAACCAAACACCGTACTATAAGAGGTCTGACTTTTATACCATTTGCAACGACCCAACTCCCACAATATCAGAAGTATTATCCGCTTTAGTCCATCCTAGTCCATACTCAGCTAAACTGCATGATTTTGTCCATTTCCACGGGTGGCCTATGAGTACTTCCCAAGAAGTCACCCATCCATGGACTACTCCCACCGGAGCATGCTTAACTACAGAGTTTTCAACACAACTTCGTCACTTGCTCTGAAAAGGCGCATCTGATATTTAAGGTCTGAATTATTACTTAAACCCTATAACTTTTTCTCCAATTCCGATATGAGATTCGGTTAATTCCTGCACCTCCTTTCACCTAAAATCCTATCATTCTTGAAGTTTGCCAAGAGCCGATGTTACTCCTCGGCACACATGGCATGTGCTCGGGACGTGTGATCTAGAATATTTCAACAAACGGCCTCCGTAATCATTAGTCTTTACCGTCTTTAATTTTTTGGAGGATGTCCCAGGAAAACAACTTGTCGCCTGGGTGTGTGATTTGTGAATAGCTCTAAATCATCCTCATTTGTTCCACAATGAACGTTGATGCAGTCCACCCCTTCAATAACACCTTCATCTGCAATAAAAGTGTAAAAATATATACAATTTGGTCGTTATTAAGTGAAGGTACTAAAATTGTGTGCATTTATACCAAATGATGATGCTAAAATATGAATAATAAATGCATTATCAAATACCCCACATTTATATTTTATTATTCCAAAGCAAAATAATCTACTATGAAGATTGAAGAATGCATGGTCAATATGAAAAAATTTAAATCAATATTTCTTAGCAATACATCTCCCCTTATATAATTTTTATTCATATGCTAAGTCAAAAAATAGGTTCAGAAGTAATAACATCTAGTTTAGAAAATGAAAGTGAGTTGATCAAGTCATGCTCCTAGCCTACAACTCAAATTATCATAAAAAATTATGCATTGAATTAACTAAATCTGTTTAAGATAGGATTATATGAACTTTCTTAAGACAATGTATCTGACAAATTAATGGAATTTAGCTGCTTATTTTGCTGATATAATTAGAATTACAAAAATAGAGAGACGATACAAATAAATGAAATAAAACTCTTACAAATGAAAGACCTCATCTACTACAAGAAACACTAATTTCCCTTCTTTTTCTCTCTATATTAAGCTCCAAGAAGGAGATATCTTACTTCCCTCCATTGCATGCAATTTATAGGGCCAAAAATGTGTAACTTGCAGAGAGCATGCCCTAGGCACACGATATCTGCTTAGGGGGTGTGATTCGGGAATGGCCACAATATATCCCAATTACACATCAAGTGTTACGGCTGTCGGCGACTGTTCAATATGTGAAAGCACATGCCCAGGGATTACTACGTGTGATCTTGAATTCTTTAGCCAATAGTCTCCGTAATGATTGGTCTTCACAGTCTTTAAATCTGGAGTACATGCCCTAAGCACACAATGTGTGGCCTGGGCGTGTGATTTGTGAATAACTCTAAATCATTTTCATTTGTTCTGCTTTGAATGGTAACCACTTCTTCAATAGTACCATCAATAACACTAAAATATACAAATATATAAAATTAGGTCTTTATCAATTGAAGATGCTCAAAATGTGCATTTTATACCAAACGATGATGCTCAAAATGTGAATAACTCAAAATGTGTGGATTATCCTCGGTGACCTGTGTTTTTGATTAGTCACACATTGTCTATCGTGCATCATCCACATGTGTTTATAAGCCCCGTCTCACTCCTATCACTTTGACGTTTTGGGATGGAAGTGTGGGTTTCTTAGATGGTATCAGAGCGCTGGTTTGACCCGCTGCGGGGCGTGTTGGCTGACCTGATTCCAACGGGTCCGCATTGTGTGGGACCTCCCCATGTGCGGATTATACCTGGTGAATTATCTCCAGTGGCCCATGTTGTTGATTAGTCACACATTGTCTCCCGCGCATCTCCCGCTTTTGCTTATAAGCTCCGTCCCACTCCTATCACTTTGGAGTTTTGGGATGGGAGTGCCGGTTTCTTGGAATATGATTTCTATACAAAGGAAATAAAATAATTTGGAATTAGGTAAACTTACAGAGTTTCAAAAAATTACTACGATGAACACTCATATGACCATTTGTATAACCTGTGATCACTTGATTGTATTTATACTTTGACAGATAGATGCATGCTAATGCAATTAGTCACCACCAAAAATGTTGAGTGTTTCTTCTCATCAAATGGTTATTGTTAACACATACAATTATTTCTCATGCTTCAACTATCAAGATGCTATTAGTAATATAACATCTTATTAATCCTTTTGACAGAGAGCATATCTCAGCAGCCTGGATTTTATGAAGCTTCTTACTTCATTGACTCAAATAACCAGATAAAAGATACGTTCATATCCTTTCGGGGTTGGAACAAAGGGGTTGCATTTGTCAACAACTTCAATATTGGAAGATATTGGCCAGTAAGAGCTAAGTTTGATGTTTCTCTTATAAATAATTTGTTTTATCAGTATTGTATGCAAAACATTTTCCTTTCTCTTTCAGCTGTTTATTATTCAAAACTAACTCAACTGCTTGCAGTCAGTAGGACCCCAGTGCACACTTTATGTTCCTGCACCAATCCTTCGTCACGGAGAAAACGTTGTGGTACGTGCAACTCAAATTATGGAATGCGTTTAGTTTTCTTGAAACACAATTAATTCATTTTTCATACCAAATAATTGAGAAGCACATCGATGCTCCAAGTGTTTTTTTTTCTTTCTTTGAAATCCTATATCTTCTAGTCTGTTTATCCATTAGCTAGCTTTTCCAGGGAGCCTCTCCAATCACATCCTATCATAAAAGATGTTCGTAGCTCCGTCACTTGCTCTCACAGAGTGCCTTATTCTAATCGATCTCGCAGAACCGCTTATCTCATAGAAGTCATAGCTCCATCTCCTGCATAGAACTTCTTTCTTCTATTCTTGTCGTCTCTTAGCTATTCTTGTGTGCTTTTTTGTAGGTCACTACTCTAGTCAACCACAACTACTCTGTTCTGCTCTCTCTCTGTCTCTCGCTCTCACGCCCCCCCCCCCCCCCCCCCCCCCCCCCCCCACACACACACACACATACATCCCCACACACACACGCCCACACACCATCCCACTGTGGTTGCTCAAATAGTGAAGTCTCAGCTTCTTGAGTTGTTGTTGGTAATTATCCTTTCCTTCTTTGTCCTCTGTAGTAACTTTCATACTTTCGAGATCAACTGCATTCATAAGAATGTTAGTTGTAGTGGGTACACTTACAGTTTACCACTCCTAATATGAACACGAAGAAGAATGCTTGAATTAATGAAACCACGGATACAATCCGGAGCAAGCTCCGGCCAACTCTCGGAGGCTGGTTCCTCCAAAGAGTTTCTCTCTAATGAGAGCCCAAAAGACTATGGATCCAAAGATAACCCAACTCCCCAAAACCACCTCCTTATATAGGGAGGGGGGGGGGGGGGGGGGGGCTCACATCAACCCTAATAACATTTACAAGACAATAATAATAAAAATAATAAAGATACGACGCCGCGTGCGCGTAACAATACACCCCGTTAGAAAAATGACCTTGACCCCATGGTCGGCACGCCGCCCGCCGATCAGTAATGATATTCACGCGGTTGGGATGTCGTCGATGTGCCCGAGGGGTCTCCTGGTAGTCCGTCTGAGAGCAGCAGAGCGTCAAAGTCGGAGGCGGTGAGCGCGGTCACGTCGTCGCCGAAGAGGACCCGACACTCCTTCACCGAGCACGCATGACCAGGAGAGTAGGGTTGCTTGCAGCGGAAGCACAGACCCTTGCTCCGTAAGTCGTTGTACTCCTGATTGGTCAGGCGGTGTGTAGGGACATGCCGAGTGTTGATTGGGCCCATAATTGGTGGCCGGGGTAGGGGAGGTGGCAGAGGTGGGGGTTTGGGATGGGTCGAGAAGTAAGGTTGGGAGGGATGCCTGGAGGAAGGTGATGGGTATGGAATGTCGCCGGACGTCGCGAGGAATTCCGCCTCCACAAGAGGGGAGAGGTTGATGGCTTGGTGGACCGTTAATGGCTTGAGGGTGCGGAGACGGGAGCGGAAGTGGGGTTGCAAGCCGTTCATGAAGAACCCCAAGTAATGGTCTGGGGGAAGTCCGGGAACATGAGTGACCAATTCCACGAAGGAATCAATGTACGAGTCAATGGAGCCGGTGTGACGGACCCCGCAAAGTCGCTCGATCATGGGGCCGGAGTAGCGGTCGTCATACCCAGGCGGACCCACGTGGAGGCACACCCGGGCACGTGCCCGGGTCAAAAAATTTCGCGATTTGCACTGTTCCGCTTCCGCCTTCCGCGTAATTTCTTTCCTCCATTTTCCTTCCGCGGCTCCGCCTTCCGCCTTTCATTTCGCCTATGCCTGGACGCTTGGATCTGGACAGCCTGGACGTGCCTCTGCCTCAGACTGCCTGGACGAGTGGATTGTGGGCTGCTTTACATGACTCTTGCGAGCGACGACCGGCGGCGAGCTTGCCCTAATCAGCCCGATTTGACCGCTTCTCTGGAGTCTGGTTGTCCGTGTCTCTCGGCTAGGAGGCGAGCTTGCCCCAATCAGCAAGATTTCCACTCTTTCCATCTCCTTTCAGTGGGCACTTTTAGAAAAGTATCCTCTAATCACTACTCTTTCCTTCTCCTTTCAGTTCAGGCACCGTCCCTCTCCCATTTTCTCCCTTTTCTTCAACTCCTCTCTGACCAGTGACCTCCATCCTCTTTTTCTCTTTATCCATGTATCCTCCACCTCCAGCTTCAGGAAATTAGCCGACCACAGTCCACAAAGCAGCGTCCGTAGGCCGACCTCTTGGGAATTAGCCTCCACCTCCAGCTTCAACCTTCATGCTTCAGGTATTGAGTGAACTGTGTGATGTTTATTAATTAATTGCCCTTATCAGCCCGATTAGCCTCCACCTTCAACTTTAATTTGTGATTTTTCGAACTGATTGAACTGTGAATGAATTGAACTCTGATTTTTCCATTTAAGTGAATGTGTGATGCTTGATTAATTGTTTTCCACTTTGATTTAAAATTGTTTATTGTGAATCATTTTTATAAAGATTGTTTTCTTGTGAACTGAAGTTTTTTTTATGAATCAGTGAATGATTTAATTTGATTTCCTTACTCTGATTTGTGATGTTTGAATCAAAGTTCTATAATTAATATCTATTTGTGTAATGCTAGAATTTAAACGTTGAATCCCTAGTTATTCTATTTATAATATGCTGTTTTGAAAAATTGAAATTGGATTTGGTATTGTTATAAGGGTTTGTTTATGTTTTGAATAGTAATTTGTTAATCACCTATATTGAATAGTAATTTGTTGATTGACATGTATTTAGATTTTTGTTATTTTCTTTTATTTTTTGCCACTTGCAATACATTTTTTTTTATTTTGAATTAAAAAATTATCAAAAATATATATCTTTTACTTGGTGCCCGGGTCGGACGAAAATCCTGGGTCCGCCACTGGTCATACCGCTGAATCAGGGCCTCAGTGAGATCTGTCCAGGTGAGGTCGGGAGAGGTCTGGCGGAGCCAACGGACCCAATGGATGGCAGACCCTTCCATGCCGATAAGTGCGGTGGAGACCCGTTGCGTCGGAGGGGTCTTGTGGATGTCGAAGAACTGTTCGGCGCGGGCAATCCACCCAAGGGGGTCAGTCCCGTTGAATGTGAGGATGTCGGGTCCACGATACGGTGGAGTAGGTAATTCCCCTACTGCGGGTGTATCGGGGATCATAGTGCTGGGGGACCCCACAACAAAGGCGGTAGGAGGCCCGGAGTGCTGGCTGGGCTGTAAGTTCTGGAGCATGGTCAGAATCGAGGCGAACTGCTCGGTCTGTTCCTCAAGTCGAGCGTTGATGGTGGTGAGGGAGTGTTCGAGGGCTTGCACGCGGGATTCCATCCTCCCCTTTGGCATATGAGGATGCACGAGGGATGGAGCGTCGGAGGAGAGTGTCGGAGAGGGCGGAGATGTGCGGGCTGGAGGCGGAGAGTGGAAGCAGGCGGGCGCAGCGGCGACGGTCGGCGTCTCGATCCCCTGGACAGATCCATTGCTGCGTTTGGATGCGGAAGAGCGGAAAAAGTCAGGCAGATTGTTGTTGTCTCAAATGCACTTGTGAGCAGTGTCGAGCAGAACTGATCCACCGAAGTCCTTGATTCTTGAATTGTCGCCGGCGTCGAGATCCACTTGGAGTCATTGAGGCGGAAACAACCGGCAAAATAGTGGGCTGAGCCTGAGGCGTGAGATCTAAAATCCGTCGGCGAAGGGCGAACGGTAACGTCTAGGTCGGACCATTGTTACCTATTGGAGATTTGTGGGATTTCATATCAAGATGAAATGGGAAGAAGGAATCCAAGGAATTTTCTTGGCCAGCCCTAGGCTCCGAAAATTCTCATTCATCCAAGGAAAGTCTTACTACAAGATGACTAGAGTATTAAGCCCACACCGGGACATTGCGATAATAAAAACAAAATTAAAATGTGAAAATATATATGATGGAATGGTAGATAGTTGATGTCTCCTAGGCATCGTGGTGCGCAGGTGCGGGTCGGGTGGAATAGATCCACCAAATATTAATTGCGGCATTTCTAAGTCTTTTGTCGATGCCCACGCCCATCCTCCGTTTAAGGAAACATTGCCCTTTAGCAGCGATGCCCATGATTGGCGGTGGAAATATTCTTAAGTTTTGGGGTGCATTTATCATTCTGAGGGAAACTTTCTCTATGAGATTAGCGACTATGTTTTCTAGTTTATTGTTGAAAGGAGAGAATTGATTCATGCTATTATTCATCCATAGAGGGTTTATATAAGAGTTACAAGAGAGACCTAACACAGATAGACAATGTGAGACTAAGCCACCTTACAGGAAATAATACTACTAATAATAATCTCTACACCCCCCCCCCCCCCCCCCCCCCCCCCCCCCCCAAGTTGGGCGTGTGATGTCAACCATGCCTAACTTGCCAACAAGATCTCTAAAGAGACTTGTACATAATCCCTTGGTGAGGATGTCTGTCCATTGTTGTTCGGATGACACGAACAGAGTGACCACCATGCCCCTGACTATATTTTCTTGATGAAGTGTCTGTCGATCTCAATGTGTTTTGTTCGGTCGTGTTGCACTAGATTGTGAGCAATGTTGATGGCGGCCTTGTTATCACAGTACAATTTGATATGCTCGCTTCTTTTAAGGCCAAGATCTTTCATGATGGTTAGGATCCATAGCCCTTCAGAGATCCCATGAGCCATGGCCCTGAACTCTGCCTCAGCGTTGGACCTGGCCACCACATGTTTTTTGCTCCTCCAGGTAACTAAATTTTCACCCAACATAGTGCAATATCCTGACGTGGATTGTCGATCCTCAATTGATCCAGCCCAAACTGCGTTAGTGTAAACCTCAACAGTCAGCTCTTTATTTGGTGAAAAAAGGATACCTTTCTCAGGTGAGGACTATAGGTATCTGAGGATACGATGAGCAACATCAACATGACGGGTCTTTGGAGAGTGCATATATTGGCTGAGCACTCCCACCGCATAGGAGATGTCCGGGCGAGTATGCGACAAGTAGATCAGCTTTCTTACAAGCCTCCGAAAACTGGGAATGTCTTCAACCGTTTCACCATCATTTTTTCCAAGTCTGTGGTTGGCTTCAATCGGGGTGTCGACCGGTCTACACCCACTCATTCCTAAAGCTTCTACGAGATCAAGTATATATTTTCTCTGCGATATGAAAATCCCATTTCTGGACCTCGCAACCTCAATGCCTAAGAAATACTTGAGATTCCCCAAGTCTTTTACTTCAATTTTTTTCGTCAGCTTCTCTTTTAGAGTTTGAATCTCATCTTGATCATCTCCAGCGATAATGATGTCATCCACATAAACTATCAGAGCTGTCATCTTCCCTTTACTGTGTTTGATGAAGAGGGTATGATCCGCATTACTCCGAGAGTACCCAAAGCATGTCATGGCCTTGTGAAATCTACCAAACCAAGCTCTAGGAGATTGTTTCAAGCCATATAATGCCTTTTTTTAGCTTGCACACCTTACCTTCAGATCCTTTAGGAGAAATCCCGGAGGTAGGGTCATATATACCTCTTTCTCCAGATCATCATGGAGAAACACATTCTTCACATCAAGTTGGCTAAGATTCCATCCCTTACAAGCTGCACAGGATAAAAGAATCCTTATAGAATTCATCTTGGTGACTGAAGCAAAGGTTTCATGGTAATCAATTTCTGCCGTCTGAGTGTAACCCCTTGCGACCAACCTTGCCTTGTATCTCTCCACGACACCCAGGGTGTTCTGCTTGACAGAAAAGACTCACTTACATCCCACGACGGTTTTCCCTTTGGGCAGCAGTACCAAGTCCCATGTGTGATTTTTATCAAGAGCATGCATCTCTTCAAGCATAGCCGCCTTCCACCTGTCATAAGAAAGGGCATCCTGCCACGATTTAGGAATGGAAGTAGCAGACAAGGAAGAGACAAAAGCTCTATGGGAATCCGTTAGAGACGAATAAGAGACGAACTGGGTTAACGTGTGTTGAGTAGATGTACCTTCCCTTAGGGTAATAGACCCTGGCGACGGATCAGCGGCCGGCTCTAGGATTCTGATAGGAGCTCGTGTATTTGTTCCAGTCGAGAGTAAACATGTAGGGGTTTGACCGGAGGAGCAGTAGGGGGTTTGACCAGAGGAGCAGTAAGGGTAGGCACAGGAGGCATAGGAGACGGGGTCGAGTGAGGAGGAAACAATGGAGGAATGGGTAACGGGGTGGTAGACGGAGTCTAAAGAGAATCAGTGGAAGGAACGGAGCACTTCCAACGTAGGAGAAGTCCCCCCCCCCCCCCCTGAAGTGAGGGCCAGTAATAGCTCTCAAATTCACGGAACGTGACATCTTTAGGCTTCGTTTGGTTCGGCGGGAGCAGACGGGTGGGCGTAGACGCCGCCGCCGTTCGGTGCCGGAGGGGGGAGGCGCGGGTTCGGAACGGAGCGGTTTTCTCCGTTGCACAGGGCTACGGCGGGAGCAGACGGGGCGGGTGCAGACGCGTGCGTTTGTTTTACCGCTTTGTGGCGGCGGCTGCTCCCGCACCGGAGCCTAATCGCGGAACCAAACGAAGCCTTAGTTACGAAAACCTTCCTGTGAATAGGGTCATAACATTTGTAATCCTTTTGGGTCGGAGAATAGCCGATAAAGACACACTTATGCGCACGAGCATCAAGTTTAGACCTGTGATAAATATGGACAAAACAAACACAACCGAAAACTCGAGGTTGCAGATTTGTAGGAGACACCCGAGAGTGTGAAGAGGATTATTATACCGGAGGACACGGGAGGGCATACGATTAATAAGGTAAGCGACAGTGAGAACGACATCCCCCCAATAATACTTGGGAAGGTGCATTTGGAGAAGAAGACACCGGGCAACTTCCAAAAGTTGGCATTTTTTCGTTCAACCACCCCATTTTTTTTTGGGGGGGGGGGGGGGGGGGGTTGGGGTAAACGCAAGATTTTTGATGGATAATATCATGATGAGCAAGATAATGTTCAAATGTAGAATCAATATACTCGCTACCATTATCAATCCGAAGAATTTTGATAGAGGCATCAAATTGCGTAGAAACCATTTTATGAAAACGTTGAAATAAGGAGAAAACTTCATCTTTAGTCTTCATCTGGTATACCCAAGTTGTGTGGGAGAAACAGTTAATAAAAGTTACAAACCAAGGACAATCAGAAATAGAAGCAACATGGCAAGGCCCCCAAACATCACTATGTATAAGATGAAAAGGAGCAGAACTAGGAGAAGAAACATGATTAAAAGAAGTACGATGATGTTTCCCAAGTTCACAAGCATCACAATGAAAATTATCAACTAAGACAGTAGGTAAAGTGTGAAATAAGCGTTCCATAGACATAATAGAAGGATGTCCAAGAAGACAATGCCAAGACTTCAAAGTGACCGCCTGATCAGCATGAAGAGCCTGAGGAGATGAAGCTGGAGTGGACGAATCAAATACGTATAGCCCATCCACTAGACTACCAGAGCCAAGCACCGTTCCCGTCTTCAGGTCCTGGAAAACACAGGATGGGGGAAAAATGTCACAGAGCAATTCATAGAGTTGGTCAAATGACTAATGGAGAGAAGGTTGCGAGTAAATTTGGGTACATGAAGGACAGAAGAAAGAGTGATAGAGGAACATGATATGATTCCTTTCCCAGCAATCGGAGACAAGGAACCATCCACAATGCTCACTTTGTCCCTACCAGACAAAGGAAGGTAAGATACAAAACCTGCAGGAGAGCCGGTCATATGATCCGTGGCTCCAGAACCAATAATCCAGTGAGTAGAGGGACGAGAAGATGCATTATGAGCACCTGAAAGCCCCTGATGGGCATAGGAAGTCGAGGACACAGAAGACTCTAGAGACTGGCCCTGCATCAGGCGGTGGAAGACATGGATCTCATCAACAGACAGAGCCAGAGGTGGGGCATGCTGGATAGGGATAGGTGGTGTCTCCTCCAATGCATCAGACAGGTGGGCAGAGCGGGACTGAGTAGAGCGACCTTGAGAGCGACCAGACCCACGACCGCCACGCGGTAGAGAACCCCCACGGGGCGTGGGAAAACCATGGTGACGAAAACAGGTGGCCCGGGTATGACGAGACTTCCCGCCGTAATCACAGAGCAAATGATCTTTGTCAAGGGACTTGGGTCTGGAATCTCGAGGAGCTCTACTGTCAAACTGAACAGCCAGGGCAGAACCTTCCGGAGCAGTATCAGGAGTCCATGTCTGTCGCCTATCAAATTCTTGTTGAACGAGGCTGAAAACCTCCGGAAGAGAGGAAGAGGAGTGCGCCCAAGGATCTGAACACTGATCTGATCAAAATCCCAACGCAGACCATGAAGAAACTCAAAAACGGGGTTCCTGTCTTCACGAGCTCGGACAAGGAGCTCATCCGCAGGAGACATGAGAGTGAGATGGTCGAAGTGATCATGCTCTTGATACAGCCGAGTAAACTCTAAGCTACGAAGCACGGATACACCAAAAATAGGCCTGTACCCGTACCGGATACGTTTCCGGTACGGGCACGCCTTTGGTACGTGGAAATACGCTAGTTAGCCAGCCAAAAATTGAAGAAGCCTTGATCTCAAACAATACGGAGGAAGATGAAGAAAATGATTGATGAACATCGTTAAATTTGAATTGATTATGAATATTTCATGTCTAAGAACTTCATGTTATATTGCATTAGTTATGGACTTGTACTTCAATTTAATATTTATGCTTCATGTTTTATTGTTTTGAGAATTTATAATTGCATTTTTAATATATATATACATAATACATATATATTTATTATATTTAATACAACGTATCCCGCCGTACCCATATCCTTGTTTTTTAAATTTTGCCGTACCGCCGTATCAGATACGTATCGTACCAGGTACCCGTACCGGTGCTTCCTAGACTCCAGGTAATAGACATAGGGAGGGCGATCACCATGACGAAGAGAAAAATCTTTCGCCGCAGCTGATAAATCTGGGCGGCGTTGCCCCGGCAGGAGTAAGTGGCCTCAACTCTCTTCCAAATATCTGCGACGGTCTCTAAAAGGAGATAATTCCGGGCAATAGAGTTAGTCAGCCAAGACATAATGAGGGAATTCTCAGATTCCCACTGGGCCCAGTCAGAAGAACCCAGGGCAGGTGCCAGAATCGTGCCCACATAACCGAACAACCGTCGACGATCAACGAGGACGACGCGCTCTGTTGCTGTGAGATCGTTGACGGCAGCGGAGACGTGAGGAGATGGCGGATCGGAAACGAGAGCCCGTGGGAGAAACACTACTGCTCTGATACCATATTGAAAGGAGAGAATTGATTCATGCTATTATTCATCCATAGAGAGTTTATATAAAAGTTACAAGAGAGACCTAACACGGATAGACAATGTGGGACTAAGCTACCTTACAGGAAATAACATTAATAATAATAATCTCTACATTTATCAATGCTGCTTTCAAACTCCCCTTGCTTCTTTACTGCAGATTCTTCCTGGGAACTTGTAGGTTCAGTGTCGTCACGGGGCTCAATTGACCCTGGACTTGCTGCTCTTGTTTTATCATCTTTTTTCCTCAACCCTACATGCAAAATCTACTGTATGATAATAATATAATCTAGAGGGATCAAAGTTTAGGTTAAAAATAGTTTGAGGAATCAAAGCAGATTTAGGTAGGAGGGGAGTAGTAGTTGTTGGAATATTTTCTTATATTTCTATATTAATATATACAAATAATATATTTTCGGTTTTAAAACATTTGCAGAACAATAGATATATATATAATAATATTAGTAAAATTGCATGAAGGAGGTGAGAAATAAAAGGGATCAAAAATATAATTTAGAATCGAGTCTGGGTAAGGCGTGTGATCACTCCCCTAAAGAAGTTGCACCACCCTCCGACAGGTCTTTCAACCGATGCTCACTCCTCCAAGGTACAACACCCGGCTAGATCCCGAAAGCTCCGATGTGCGCGGACACCGAAGACGCACAGAGCACCCGAACTCCCACTTGATGAAGCAAATGTAAAGAAAAGGAAGCACGAAGAAGTTCGTCGGAAAGAACAGAGAGCACGAGAGAGTAAAAAGGTTTTCTGGAAGCGTAGCAGCGTATAAAACAATCCAGAAAAATTCTCTTATATAGGAGTCTCGTAAAATAACAAGTAATTAATTCCAACCGTTATAATTGGTAAGAGATAATCGGGCAGAGAGACGTTGAATATTTCCAACGTAAGGAAGTAATGACGAGAAACACGCGTAAATGAGCGGTTAGAAAATACGCGTAATAATTGCAAGTGAAAACGCCAACGGAATAGGTTACGTCGAATACATATCGACGCAACGCCGAAATCAAAACAAAGCAACTCGACGCAATGTCGAGTTCTTATCGACGCAGGTTAAACCGACAGACTACTAGTCGACGCATGCGTCGACAACTTATCGACGCAAGGAAGTTGCTTCGAATTCTTATCGACGCAAGTCGGATGCGTCGAGTTCTTTTCGACGCAACTCCAACTTAAGACGAATCTGTCGACGCTATTTCGAGTTCCACTCGACGCAGCTTGGACTTCTATTCGACGCAACTCCGAATAAAAAGTCTGAAACTATTTTGTACAAAAAATAGAATGCAATTCAATTATTCCCCAAATCCCAAATCCCAAATCCAAATCCGGATCCGGTCCGGTGCGGTGCGCGTGCGCGCGCGTGTGGTTCATAGTTTCTCCTTATGTTCTTTTGAACAAATAAGGAGTGAAATCAATTATATATTCACTAACAAGAGAGGAGAAAAGCAAGGTAGGACTAAAGGGATCATCCTTTTATTCATGAAAGGTTTCCCTACAAATAATTTGAATTCCCTCCATCTTTTGGTCTTGGATCTTTTCATCAAATATGAATAGCCATACACCAAACACCATAAAGACTCCAATAAAACAATATAAGACAAATATTTTATTTACAAAATTTCTTACCGTAGTGCTTTAATTAGGAGAGTGTAAATTGATAATAGCTAACTAGAATTCATTAATGATGTAATTTAGGGAGTGGGGACCAGTCACTTGAGAAACTAGAGAAAGATGGATATGGTGGAGAAAATGAGAGAGAAATTGTGATGATGAAATATTTTACACTAGGTATCACGTGTTCTATTGAAAAGCCTTTGTTTATGCCAATTTCTTTTCTGCTTTTCCTAGGTAATTAATTAAGCCGGATTTATGATCTTGTTGCATTGGTAAGCTTTTTTTTTAATGAATTTTTCATGTGTTACTAATTTGGAATGTTATCGTTCTCCTTTCATTTACATAATAAAATGCCCACATCTATGAAGTGCCAAAAACTTTTTGAAATGTAATTAAAATTAATCATTTCTATCGTCCTGTTCAGGTAATATTCGAGCTGCTTGCTCCCAAACCAGAGCTAACGATTGAGTTCGTTCAGCAGCCAGATTTTTCATGTACACGAGAAATGCGCCCCAATGATATCGAGTAAATTTTACTCATGCACTGCATTTTATTTGTGGACAAGCCTTGTTTCCTTCAATTTTCTGCAATACTGAGTAACGGCAACTGTAGGTGTACTGTAACATGCCGTACAATCTCGTGCGAAGTAAATCTACTTGAACTGTTGAAGTATATAAAGCAGGTGTCGTTTATTTTTTAAAATACGAATTTTTGGACTAACATACTATATATCAGTGTGAAAGCTAGTGTTGCAGGAATCATCTACCACATTTATCTCTCTATTGCTATATTTTTTGCATAATTACAGATTGCACTCATCTATCTTTCGAAATTACGTTTACCTCCCCCTCTAAGTTTTCACAGTGTACAAAAATGTCCCTTCCGTTGGAAATGTAGATGGAAAATGATGAAATCAGCCAAATTATCTTAGGGTCCGTTCGTTTGGACGGAATTGGCTTTCTGGAATTGGCATTAGAGATTAGAAATCCAATTCTAGTGTTCGGCGCAACGAAATTTAAGGGGATATTGACTTTCATGTGAAAACCCATGCCTTTTACTATGAACTAAAAAATCAAATAACAATTCTTACCTCCGCCCATAGGTTTTCCGCATAATCAAATGTTTACGCTAGAGTTTTTCGACCTACGCGCGGGTTTTTCGCCCGAGCGTGCGTTTTCCTGCAGTGCGTTTTTCAGTCGGGCACGAGTTTTTCGGTCGGGCGCGTGCTTTTCGACCGGACGCTCATTTTTCTCCAAGGAGGGCATTTTTTGCCTGGGAGCGCGATTTTTCGCTAGAGCGCGTGTTTTTCAGCCGGGCGCGTATTTTTCTCCCGGGCGGGCATTTTTTCGGCCGACCGGGTGTTTTTCGGTCTGTCGGGCATTTTTCGCATGGACGCTATTTTTTCGCTCAGGCGCGCATTTTTCGCCCGAGAGCGCGTTTTTTCGGTCGGGCGCGCGTTTTTCGCTCGGGCGCGATTTTTTCTCCCGGGCGCAAGTTTCTCGCCCGGGAGCGATTATTTCACCCGGGCACGATTTTTTCGCCCGGACGCGTTTATTTCGCCCGGGCGCGTTTATTTCGCCCGGGCGCATATTTTCACCTGGGCGCGATTTTTTCGCCCGGCAGCGTTTTTTTCGCCCAGGCGCGTTTATTTCTCCCGGGCGCGTTTTATTTCTCCCGGGCGCGATTTTTTCGTACGTGCGGAATTTTTTCGCCCGGGGCGCGATTTTTTCTCCCTGGCGCGATTTTTTCGCCTGGGCGCATTTATTTTGCCCTGACGTGTTTATTTCTCCGGGCACGTTTATTTCGTCCGGGTGCGATTTTTTGCCCGGGCGCGATTTTTTCGCCCGGTCGCGATTTTTTCGCCCGGACGTGATTTTTTCGTCCGGGGAGCGATTTTTTGCCCGGGCGCGATTTTTTCGTCCGGGTGCGTTTATTTCACTCGGGCGCGATTTTTTCGCCCGGGCGCGATTTTTTCGACCGGGCGCGTTTATTTCGCCAAGGCGCGTTTTATTTCTCCCGGACACGTTTATTTCGTTCGGGCGCGATTTTTTTGGTCGGACGCGATTTTTTCGCCCGGGCGCGATTTTTTGTCCGGGCACAATTTTTTTGCCCAGGCGCATTTATTTCGGCTAGACTCAATTTTTTCGCCCGTGCGCGATTTTTTCGCCGGCCGTGATTTTTTGCCCTGGCGCGATATTTTAGCCTGGGCGCGCGTTTTTTGCCCGGGCGCGCGTTTTTCGCTCGGGCGCGCGCTATTAAAAATTTGAATTTTAAAAATTCCATCGTGCAGCCGAATAACTTACAGATATCAATTCCAATTCTGTTCACTGAATTCCATTCAGCAACCGAACAGCAGAATTGGTTTTATGCACAAAACCAATTCCTGCAGATATTAGTTTTCTGGCCAAAGCCAATTCCAGAAAGCCATTACCTGCGCGCCGAACGGACCTTTATTATGGTATTCAATTCTACCCTTTGTATGTAATATGACTACTACGTTGAAATGAGTGATTTTTTCCTTCACAAAAATAGATGGAAAGTGATCAAATATTCCGAATTATTTTATGATATTACCCTTTGTAATAGCTCTACATTAAAAATGGTAAGTTACATTTTACATTAAAACGATAAAAGTGAAATCGACAATTCATCCATATTTTTAACGAAAAGGGCATTTTTGTAAATTGGGGAAACTTAGAGGGGAGGTAAATGTAATTTCGGAAGATAGAGGGGTGCAGCCTGTAATTATGCAAACTCCCAGGGGAGGTCCCGGCAATTAACCCTATTTTATATTATAAAACTAATAGTTTATCAGATGGAAATACCTAACAATATGTTTTGTGAATGTGGAAACAATTATTGTAAAGAAATGAGATCAAATATGATAATGAAAGATTAGTTAGAAGTTGTGTATGCGTGAGGTGTGCGATCGCCCCATCCTAAAGAAGCGGCGCCTTTTTTTGGGTAGGGCTTTTCATCATTGCTTATTTTTTTCGAGATACGTCTTGCTCGATTCCATAACTTCAATGTGCATTGACACTGAAGAAAACTCAGCAAAAAATAAATGCGAGAAAATTAGAGAGTGAGCAGAGAACTGTGTGAGATGGGATAAAAAAACCTTGGAAAAATATTCATATAAAACAGGTTGCCAGAATACAATTGATATTAATTAACATAATTAATTATGAACAGGTATATAGTACATATTATCACAGCCAAATAAAAATGGATGATTTCAATGTAACAAAAGTAATTTTGAATGGCTATATGAATTTCACTGGGTATAGATGTAAAGGCTAGCAGAGGGAAGTCATGGAAACACCGGTTTGAGTCGGACCACCGGTCTGCTTCGGCCGGTTTGGTCCACAGCCTGGCTGAGCTGTTGAGCTACTCTGTCCAACCAAGCTTCGGCTAGATTATAACAAATCCTCAGTTTCCAAAACTCTCGCGACAGAGCAAGCGGTAGAGGGTAGACATAGCGGTGAAATCGGACACAGGCGTAACCGGTGGGTTCCGCGGAACTCGGTACGCCGGCGAGGAAGGTAGGGTTAACTGATCTCCTCTCTCTCTCTCTCTCTCTCTCTCTCTCTCTCTCTCTCTCTCTCTCTTTAACTTTCATCTTCCGTTCCTCCTTCCTCCCATCTCACTCTGCGGCCGCAGCAGGAGTCCGCCTTTTGGCGGGCGCTTGTCTCACTAGATTGTCGACTCTTCGTCTTCCAGCGTTCCACCTTCTAGCTTAAGTTTTGGAAACCTAGCCTACAGAGAAGAATTTTAACTGCTTTGATCCTGCCAGCGCTTTGAATTTGGATTGTTAGTCAAGATGGATACTTGAAAGGATTACTACTCTTCTTTAAACTAAATTATCAGAAGAGAGATCCTAAACCCTAAAGTAATTTCATTATTTTTGTGGATTATGTTAAATATTCTAGAATTTATCAGGTTTTTTGACATTGGCATACTTTATATCTTAGTTCAAGCAAGTTCAAGTAAATTCTGCGTGAGGTGGACTCATGGTTGCGAAATTGAGAGTTCATTTTAATTAGGTTATTTATTTAAAACATTTCTTATTATATGTATAAATGTTTATATATGAAATACAAATATTAATAACTGGACTAATGTAGATTCTTGTTATGCCTGCTTTAAGGATTTTCTTATAACTGTTATTTTTTTATTGTTAAACTGTTTATTAGAGAAAATCACTAGTTTTGAGTAAAGGTTAAGTAATAACATGCAAAAATTGAGTGAGAGATGAGCAATATATATGGCGATAAAGAGCCATATATAAGGTGCGTACCTCTTATTATCCTTTTTGTAGTTGTTTGTATGTTTATATAATTTGTCGTCTAGTGGTATTTTGGCAATTTTATATGAGGTGAGGGAGTGTCTTAGGCTCCATTTGTTTGGGCGTATTTTCTTTATTATGTTTTTCAAAAAACATAAATGCTATTTTTTGTCCATTTGAATAATCTCCATTTGGAATCACAGATCCTCCAAAATGCCATTTTATGCCTGATTCCAACCACATGGAGGGAAGGGAGCTTCATTCAAGATCACTGTTTTATCTTCATCTCCAACCACTCCATCTTCAACCGCCACCACCCACCGAGTCCTGTCGACACTATAGTAGAGTTCTTAGAAAATTGGAACTTCAAGAATGTGGGTGCGAGCATACCTCGCGAGTTATGCCTTTGACTTTCTGATTATCAATTTGTGTGACCTTCCCTCCTTGGTCACGGCCCCGATGCTGAGATCCAGCTCCGTCATCACCATGGCCTCGTCTAGGAAACATTATTTTTTTTTTCGAACCCCTGCCCTTCTCCTTACTCGGTTCAAAAAGGCCACTTCAGAACGTAAGAGCCACTTCAATGACAACCCCGCTCGACAATGAGACTTATCATTCCCTCCACTTGACGACACCCTGCACACAGCCGATCACAACATCGGGCCCTTGTTTTAAATATCGGATGTCGGCGACATATCGGATTAAGTTTTTAAATGTCGGATGTCGGAAGTCGGAGACATGTCAGAGATATTTTAAAATATCGGATTCTCATGTCTTACAAATAATTTTTTTATTTTTATGTATAATAACTATAATTATATGTTATAAAAATAGAAAAATAAAATAACAAATAGATAAAATGAGTCATTTATATACGAAGTAAAATCGAATAGTATCTAAGATAAAATATTATTAACAAATACAAAATGATACATTGAAAAATATATTTAATAGTATACAATAATTTTATTTTGATAACAATAAGTTTATTGCAAATAAAGAAGATTTAAATTTTTTTCATATTTTTTGTAATAAATGTATTAAATATTTTCATATTTTTTGTAATATAAAATTAAAAAATTATGAAACAATTATTCAAAATTGGTTGTAAGAATAAAACGTTAAAAAAATCGAAACAATAAGTCTAATCGATTTAAACTACATAATATAATATTCATATGTGATTTAAACATATGCCGCTATTCTGCTAATATAACCTAAAATAAAATAGCGGGCGATATATTTAAAAGTCGTGTCGGCCGATATATCGAAAAAAATCGAACATGTCGGCCTATATTTTACAAAAGGACATAATCTATTTATTTTAGAAAAACATATCGTTTTGCCTTAAAAAATGAAATGTCGGAAGACATGTCGGACATGTCGGAGGACATTTAAAACAATGATCACGACCGCATCAGAGTCCTTATTATTCGTTTCCGCTCGATGATGCATCCGTTGTAGGAAATCGCGGTCATCCCAACTATGCTAGTTGGCCGACCGTACACCCATCTCCAAGTCACACTCCTATCAACTAGTCGTCCAATTCCTCAATCTTGTGACCACCTTTAATGATTCAATCATCTTACTACTGGGTGAGAGTTAGCGTATGCGTCGCAGGGACCCAATTCCACTAACAAGGTCTCACCACATAGGTTTCGTAATTTTGTAATGCCCCAAGTTTCCTTATACTTGGTTGGCACCTTGATGTGGGGTGTCTGAGGACTTTATTAGCTTGATCTGATAAATTCCCTAACTCGAGGACTTCTTGAGGCAATGTGGGCGAGGTAAGACTCTTATTATGGCCATAAATGGATGGGTATTTCTCCAAATAGGGTGAGGGTTGTGTACAGAAGCTTGTGACACTATATAGAGGCCAAAAATATAGGGAAAACATGTTACACGCCCTAAGTCCACGCCTTGTGACATGTGCGTGTAACATATGAAAGCTAGGGGAAGGCATCCCGAGACTTTTAAGTCGGTTTGGTTGAAAATGGGCAGTACACATCCCTAGTACACTACGTGTAACCATGGCTTGTATAGTCAAAACTTCTTATTTTGACTCATTTTCAAGGCTTTTGATTGGGAGATTTGGTGGCAACCGCCCTGGGAGTATTATTAAGGTTCTAAGACCGGAAAAGGCGACAAACATGGCCATTTTGAGCCATTTCCAAAAGGAGAAAGAAGAGAGGGGAAGAAGAGGGTCTGGAGAGGAAGATTTGAGCACCGACAGAGATTTGTGAGTCCGATCGACGAGCCATTTGCGGCAGTGGATTGCTTTCACTTCCACTATCGCATTCCTCCCATCTATTAAGAGTTTCCATGGCCACAAAGGCATGTGAAATGGTAACAGTCTTCTTCTCCCTAGGATTAGGATTTCCGTTGATGTTCTTGCTTTGCTTTTGCTATTGATTTGATGGTGACATCAAAATTCTCTAATTAGATATTTCTAATGTCCACGGTTCATTGCGAACTACCGTCTGTGAGATTGCATCCGTGACATGCTTGCATGTAGAAAGCGTTTCGAATTAGGCATTGTTTGTGAAGCCTATTCGTGATCATTAACACGGATCAATGATGTTTACTTGCTAGCTACATTAGGGTTTGTTTGCGCGGAGGTTGTGGTAGCCAGAGCACTGTTATAATGTCGAAATATTGTGGGAATTCATTAGCCGAAAGTTAGGGCTATGATTTATGTCAGAAGTGGATGCGGAAAATGGTGGAACTTGCCTTTGTAGCAAACCCTAATGATGAGACTTTGTGAAGTTTTTATAAATGTTTCATGAAAGTATTTATTGTGGTTAATGTCATGAGCTTGAGGGTTGTAATAATTCCTTAGAGATGACTAGAAATATTCCTTAGAGATGACTAGAAATATTTCTTAGAGATGAGAATCCGTTGGAACTTGGAAGCATTGGAGTAGATTTGTCATGGCCATTGGAGTGGATTTGTAGTGACCAATGTGTGAAGTTCCTTCCCACATATATGACGAAGTAATGGTTTTGTGATTATAACATCATTTCGTATTTGTTGGTTGACATGACATTGGAGGCTAGTTTGCTATGTACACCATGTGTGAGTGTGCATTCCGACTTAATTATATTGTAAATCCATTATAGTCAATATAATCCATTATAGTGTCTGGTTTGATATGTGCACCATATGTGAGTTTCCATTTCGACATAAATATATTGGTATGGTTCTATGATTGTCTAAATCCATTCCCTAATAATGGATTGGGAGATTTGTTGTACTTGTTATGATAGTCGGTGAATCGTTGATGGATTTGTCGTGCTTATTATGATAGCCGACGATGAGTTGGTAGATTTTGCCTTGTTTTGAAATGAAGGAGATTGGATATGTAATCTTCTAATATTTAAATGATCAGTAGAAAATAGAGCATCAAAGAGACGAGAATCAAAAAGTGAAATAAAGATCAAAGAAGCAAGATAGAGAGTAAGCAGACTTGATCTCTGAAATCATCAAATCATAATGCATCATATGCTCTCCTGTTAGACTCCTACGAGGAGTGTAGTAAACCAAGATCAACTATCTTAATAATATCACCCGATAGAGTCTGACTAGCGCTATAAAATTTAAAACTTATTCCAAGTGTACTAATTAAATTTTTACAGAGAAATCCCTTAAAGCGTGTCCCTATGAGTGAAAATCGTAGGAGTCCATATTATCCTAACATGATTCTTCCTAAACAGATAGATAGTGCGACGATAAAGTTTGTTGTGCATGCAAAAACTCAGAGGGTAGTGAAGCATAATAAAAGTGCGGTCGTCAAATACAAATTCAATATAATGTGACGACTTTAGTGTCAACAATAAATGACCATTAAATATAATGTCTATGGGCCCAAGGGTATGCAACTGCAGTAGCCTAGGAGAGTCTCGAGATACCGAGATGTCATATAAGGTGAGTGATTCATCATTATCAAATTCTTCTTCCTGGAGCGAGAGGATGAAACTCGGTGTCTGAAGGGGGCGTTGCCATAGAGACAAATGAAGTTGGTGAATTAGTAGAGATGATAGGATGGGAAGGATCTATGATCATAGAAGTAGGGGCAGGGGTGATGGTGCTAGACACAAGCCTATTAATAGATCTTAGCCCGGACTTAACCCTACGATATTGGGTCTGGAGGAAGTCAGGTAAAATGTAGCACTTGTAGTTGTGTTTAAAATTCGACCCATGAAGTGATTGGGGCATCCCTGACATGAATCTCATGTGTTCGAGTTGACCTCACCAAATTAATGATGGTCCCTTAAGTGTACGATTCGCATACTCGACTTGCCTATACATCGGTATTTGACTCCAATTCATGAAACGTTCCATACCGTCACACCAATCTAAACATCTCTCAGGCTCTAGATGTGCGGACTCTAGGTACATAGGGTTAGGGTTCTCTTTTTAGTGCGGGTTCAAGTGCTTTTTCTAAATATATTATAACTTCAATGTTGTTCACCGAGGTGCACAATCCTTTCATGTCTTGTCTTATGTTGGTGGAGATGGTTTCAACCATTTTCATTAAATTTCTAATACGCTGATCTAGACTGCCTTCGTTATTCTCTACATGCACTCTGTGATTTTCCAGTGAAAATACATTTTTTAAAATACTTAAAGATTATAAAATAGCTTAAAATTTTATTTTTTATGAGTGGAAGTATTCAAATTTAAAATAGTTGAAATAACGATTTTTAAAAGACCTTAGATATATATATTTTTATAAAGATCTTAATTGAATTTTGTTTTTGTTTTTAACATTCAGAACATAAATATAAAGAATAAAAATAAACAGACTGTCTAAATCACAATAGGAGTGAATCAAACCCTCTCTAGTGTGCAGCTTGAACATTGGGGAGACGAATACAAGAGGTAGAATTATACGCAGTGGAGTGAAATAATCTTTAAGTCCGTGAGGTGCAACGTGGACATTGGGGAGACAAATAAAAGAGGTAGAATTATACGCAGTGGGAGTGAAAGGATTTCTAAGTCCTCAAGGTTGATTTGCTATATATCCTTGACCTGTGTTGTTATCCATTGTGGTTCTAACACGAGGGACTTGTTGAGCATCTAGATCTAAAGGAACAAGGTTAGAATGCAATGCACAAATGAAAGAAATTCTTTAAAAAAAGAAATTACTAGAAATCGGCCCTGAATGCAAAGCAAAAAATCATTGTAATAATATTAATAAAAATAAAATCATTTTTTTTAAAAACATGTTCTTAATGAATTGATTATTGCTAACACAACAATGATATTCAATGTCAAATAAAATTCATAATCGTGTAATAACTCCCTAACAATGACGCTAAAATTAGACCGCGTTGTTGTATTAGTCATAAATAAACCTTATTAACACTTAGATAACGGAAAGAAAAGGATCGAATTCACAATGAATTACGACAGATTGTAAATTAGAGTTCACACAAAACACACAATTCACAAGGAATAGAAGATCAAAATAATAAAGATGCGTAATGAAATCAGTTTCAAAAGTTCAATAAGAGAAATAAAAACTACTCATACAGACAATACAAACCAACGACCAAGATAAAATAACAACAAAAAGAATTGGAGAACTCCCTTAGGTGAAGATAGTTAAATCCTTCGAAGGCACTGTGATGCTAATGCTCTTCAAGTTGGCGATGCTTTTTGACTTCGGAAAGGTTGTAAGTGGTTGCTTGTCTGTCATGCAAACGATGGTGGTTGATGGACGTGCAATAGTTCTTTCTATAACGAAGGTAGAACTGGAGCAACCGATCGATGGAAGAACAACAACGGAGAGATGTATGCAGGCGACACCGACTCAAGGAAGGCATGATGATACGAACTCGAGAGAGAACCCGACAAGGGAGGGGCCGGTGGAGGTAGGGAGAGAAAGGGGGAGGGATCTAGAAGAAAATAGTTAGGGAGCAACCCTAAATCTCATACATCCAAAAGATAACCCTAATGAACCCATACACCCCCTTTATAACTGCAAGAGTGCGAATAACATCAATCCGGTGTGCAAATAGAAAAATAAAGACAACCTACAAAAATAAAGATAAACACGTCCATCACGCGCCCTCGGTCTCTTCTGCTCCAGGCGGAATAGATGTTAACGTCCTCCTCCGTGTGTAGACCCGCCACATCGTCTCATCGACATGCACGTCCGTAACAATGTCGTTGTCTGGAAAATGTGCCTTGTCCCCAAGGCAGTAATCAGCGAACTGGCGCCGGAACTCGTCCCGGGGTAGCCACGTAACGCCGGAGTCTGGATGATTAGCCCAAGCGACAAGGACCTCCTCTGAGGTGGGGTCTCCTGGAATTAGGCAACGACGATCGAGTATCTTGGTCTGGTAGTACAACGCCTCGTCTGAAAGGTCAACGTCGGTCACGATGTGATCTGTGGTGGCATGTTCGCCCACCACACGACGCAGCTGAGAAACACGACCACGCCGATACGCCCTAGTATTTTGAAGCGGCCGAAGAACCTGGGGGCGAGCTTCGGGCAGGGCCTGCGGGCCACTGACAGCTAGCGGTGCGGGTGCAGCTTGATGAACACCTTCTCCCCCACCTGGAAGGAGAGATCGCACCGCTTCCAGTTCGTAAAGGACGACATCTTCTGTTGGACCTATCGGAGGTAGTGCTTCAGGTGGTCCAGGATAGTCCTGGTCCCGCAGGGCGATGGCCAGACTCTCTACCTGGCATTCCCCCGGTAGATGACGGACAATGGAGGGTGGCGGACGGCCATAGGCGACCTCAAATGGGGTGATGTCGACCACATGGTGGTAGGCGGTGTTGTAGGAGTACTCCGCTCAACTGAGCCACTTGGCCCACCCCCTGGGCTGCTCTCCCACGAAACAACGGAGGTACGTCTCCAAACATCGGTTAAGGACCTCAGATTGGCCATCCTTCTGCGGGTGGTAAGCAGTGTTCATGCGAAGGCGAGTACCCTGTAGCCGAAAAAGTGTGGTCCAGAAGGTGCTCAAGAAGAGCGGATCACGATCACTCACGATTGACCGAGGAAACCCATGGAGGCGCACACCGCCACTGATGAAGCTCTTCGTGACGGTGGTGGCTGCGTAGGGATGGCGGAGGGGAATGAAGTGGTCGCACTTGGACAGTATGTCCACCACGACCAATATGCAGTGTTACCCATGCGAGCGTGGTAGCCGGGTAATGAAGTCTATGGCCACGCCCTCCCAATTGCAGTCCAGAATGGGTAGGGGTTGAAGGAGTCCGCCTGGAAACGCCGCTTCGTACTTGGCCTTCTGGTAGACGAGGCAAACGACCACGAAGGGCTTGACCTGTCGAAACATGTGGGGTCAGTAAAGAGAGGCTTCCACGAGGCTGTACGTACGAAAGGCCCTAGCGTGCCCTCCAGAGGGTGAGGTGTGGAACTCGGCGAGGAGGCTTGGAATGCTCGGGGACGATGGGGTGTGGGTGAGGCGGCCTTTGAAGAACAAGCGGCCCCCCACAAGTGAGTATGGTGGATGAGCGGCGGCGGCGACGATGAGCGCCGTTCGGATCCCATTCAAAACGGGATCGTCCTCTACTTCGTGCTGAATGGGCGCAACGTCTTCCCACACCGGACGAGAGATAATTGCGAGCTCCGAAGTCTGGCTCTGACGAGAGAGGGCATCGGCTGCCCGGTTCGCCCTCCCCGGATGGAACTCGGTGGTGAAATCATAGCCCAGGAGTTTGGCGGCCCACACTTGCTGGGCGGGCGTGGCGATCTTTTACTGCAGGAGGGAGCGGAGGTTGTGGTGGTCGGTGCGAACCACGAACGAGCGGCCCAGAAGATATGGGCGCCAATGCTGAAGAGCGAGAACGAGGCCCATGAGCTCATTCTCATATGCGGAGCGGCTGCGGATGGTACTGGAGAAGGCGCGGCTGAAGTAGGCTACCGGTCGTCCGACCTGCATGAGGACGGATCCCACCTCGGAGCCCGACGCGTCGCACTCCACGAGAAAGGGCCGGGAGAAATCAATCCTGTCCAGCACAGGCTCGTGCACCAGAGCCTGCTGAAGGGAGGCAAAGGTGGCGGCGGTCGGGGCCGACCACTAGAAAGGGCCCTCTTCTAACTTCTTCAGGAGCTGTGTGAGGGGCCGAGCCAGCGCCCTGTACCCTTGGATGAATCAACGGTAGTAGTCAGTCAAGCCGAGGGAACCCCGGACGTCCCGCAGGGAAGTAGGAGTTAGCCAATGATGGACCGCCACGATCTTCTCCTCGTACATAGCGACCCCCCTGGGCCGAGATGGTGTTGCCCAGGTAGCTCACCTCTACAACTCCAAAGGAACACTTCTTCGGGTGGAGCTTGAGATGATGACGCCGGATGGTGGTCCGAGTGAGGCGGACATTTCGGAGGTGATCCTGCCAGGAAGAACTGTAGACCAAAATGTCATAAAAAACAAGGACGTGTCTGCGAAGTACCGCCCTGAAGATGTTAATCGTGGCCTGGAAGGTGGCGGGAGCATTGGTCAGCCTGAAGGGCTTGACCAGGAACTCGTAGTGGCTGTCATGTGTACGGAAGGCGGCCTTGGCGACGTCCTCCGGCCGCATTCGGATCTGGTGTTATCCTGCTCGGAGATCCAGCTTGGTGAAGAAAACGGCCTTATGGAGCTCATCCAGGAGCTTCTGAATCACCGAGATCGGGTACTTGTCCGGTATTGTGGCCTTGTTGAGCTCCCGGTAGTCCACACAGAAACGCCGGTTGTCGTCCTTCTTCCGGACCAGGAGGATGGAGCTTGAGAAGGGGCTCGCGCTGGGACGGATGAGACCCCTCATCAGCATCTCACGAACCAGACGCTCGATCTCGTCCTTCTGCACATGGCCGTAGCGGTAAGATCGTACTGACACTGTCGCAGTGCCGGGTTGGAGGGGAATGGCGTGATCGGTCGGTCGAGCTGGAGCAAGACCGGTCGGGGCCTCAAAGATGTTGGCGAACTCGGTGAGTAGCTCCTGCAGGTCCGACGGGTACAAGAGAAGCCCCGCTGTCGGATCGGAGATGGGCCAAAGCCAAGCTGAAAAATCGACGTCGGTCGTCCGCTGGATCATGCGGAAGGAGACCGGAGAACGGAGAATGGCGGAGTCGCCCACGAGGCGGCACGACTGGCCCTGATGGAGAAACTGTATAGTCATGGTTGCCCAATTGACCCGCACGTCGCCTAACGTTCGGAGCCATGCCACTCCAAGGATAGCATCGATACCACCGAGGCCGAAAATTTAGAAGTCCACGGTCACCAAACAGGACCCCGCCGAAAGAGTCACGGCGCTGCAACATCCCTGGGTCGGCCGGCAACGCCCATCGCCCAAGCAGACTGTAAAATCAGGGGAGGGAACCAATGGAAGTCGAAGCTGATGCGCCAACTATGCGGAAAGGAAGTTGTGGCTCGCACCACTGTTCACCATGACGATGATGGGACGATCACACAGCGTGCCCGAAAGTTTCATGGTCTGGGGTCCCGATATTCCACCCCTAGAAACAAGGCAACTCCAAGCTGTGGTACGTGTGAAAATTTTTCTAAGGACCTTGTGAGAGCAAGCAGGAATCGATTATGCAACTTAGAGATACAAGCCAAACAACCAGAAACAAACTTTAGGCAAGCAATTGATCTTTATTGATAGCATAAACTTCATTACAGGGCAAGGCATGCTTGGCGAGACATGATTTCGCCAGCACAGATACCAAACAGAAATACAAGAAGATGAGGACAACTTGAGATCGCTCCAGACCGTGCGATCTCCCTGCGACTTCAACACACTGCCAGACCGCAGCGCCTTGCCGATCACAGCACACCACCAATCCGCTGATCAGACCGCTCCCTTCTTCCGATCTCCTGATTCTCCCGAACTCCACCACCACAACTCCAAGCCGCAGACCGCCCGAACACTTTCAGAGGAAGAGGTGATCGCTGCTGCCCACACTATCCGCAGAAGCTGCACAAGAGGAATTCAATCAGCAGACCGCACGGTCAAAATAAACCAGACCGCAGGAAACAAGCGAACTCAGCTTACACTTGGTGTGTTCTATATTTGCTGTTACAGTGGCCTCCTATTTATAGGCACGGGACCTGATCCAATCACCACCCTATGAGATAGGATCACCACCCTCCAGATCGCGCGACCTGATCGGTCAACCCGCGCGATCAACAACATAACTCCTGCTTCATTTTGGTGAACCCGCCAGCTTCAATTCTCCACCATGAGAGACCGCCACTCTCACAGCAGACCGCGACTCTCCAAGGAGATCGCCAGACCGCTCGAAGCTATTCACCACCTGTGTTCGCTCGAGACCGCGAACACAGCCAGTCCGCCATCAACCCGCGAACTCCTGTCCGTATGTCGATCTCCTCCTGAGACCGCGAACAGCAACCAGCTCGCATACCAGTCTCCTCCTGAGACCGCGAACTGAGACCGCGCGACTAAGAGCCTTAGTCCGCGACAACTACCAGAGAACCTGGAACACCCTGTGCGGTCACACCTGACTGCCACAGCCTTGAAGAAGACAACCCGCCGCACGGTTATAGACAACCCGCGCGGCCTTGGACCAGGTACCAGCGGTCACTCCAGGAGACCACAGCTAGGCTACTACCAGCCAGACCGCAGAGGCAGACCGCCAGGCCGTGCGGTCATGCCAGACCGCCCGACCTCCTCCCAGACCGCCCAGGTCCAAAACACCTCCAACTTCCACTTCAATAATTTCAACACTCCCCCTTGAAGTGGGAAGTTGAAACTAACCCAAGTAACTCCCTTAGCCGTGTGAACGGCCCCTTTGCCAGCGCCTTTGTGAAGATGTCTGCGACATTGTCCGCACTCCGCACATGCTCGACCGAAAGAGATCCCTCCAGCACTTTCTCCCGTATGAAGTGATGCTCGATCTCAATATGCTTGGTCCTCGCGTGACAAACTGGATTGGTCACCAGTTTGAGAGCACTCTCGTTGTCACCGCGTAGCAGAGTCGGCTCCCGAACCTCCTTGTGGACGTCTCCAACCAACCTCCTAAGCCAGATGACTTCCTGAGCTGCCAAGGCCGAAGCCTTGTATTCCGCTTCCGTGGTAGAGACCGATACGGAATCCTGCTTCTTGCTGCACCATGATATAGCCGTAGGGCCCGCCATGAAGACGAATCCAGATGTCGACTTCCGATCATCCGAATCTCCCCCGTAATCAGCATCCATGTAACCATGCACCTCGAAGCCCGCATCCTTTCTGTACAGGAGACCCATGTCTGAGGTCGCCTTAACATACTTCAGAATGTTCTTGGCCGCTAGCAGATGAGGTACTCGTGGTTCTGCCATACACCGACTCACCCTGCCTACTGCATATGCAATATCCGGCCTTGTGATCGTCAGATAAATCAAGCTCCCAACCAGAGCTCGGAACACCAATGGATCTTGCATGATCCTTCCCTCATCCTTCCGAAGCTTCATAGCCTTCTCCAGAGGTGTGGAAGTGCACTTCCCTTCCTTCATGCCTAACCGTTCTACGATCCGCTCCGCATATCCGGCTTGGGTCACCAGCACTCCACCTTCCTTCCTCTGCACCTCAAGTCCAAGAAAATGGTGAAGCTCACCAAGATCCTTCATCTCGAACCTGATAGATAGCTCAGCTCGAAGCTGCGCTACCTCCTCCTGTGAGTTCCCCGTCACGATCATATCGTCAACGTATAGCAGCACGATGACCTGAAGCTCCCCGCTCTTCTTGACGAACAAGCTCGAGTCAGAGTCTGAAGCAACAAATCCACAGAATAGGAGATATTCTGCGATCTTCCCGTACCACGCCCTCGGCGCTTGCTTCAACCCATACAGGGCCTTTTTCAGCTTGCAGACATGCTCCGGAAAATCTTCAGACACAAAACCTGGTGGCTGAACCATGAAGATGTCCTTGTCAATCTCGCCGTATAAGAAAGCGTTCTTGACGTCGAGCTGCCAAATTTTCCATCCACTGAACGCCGCCAAGGCAATGATGAACCGAACTGAAGTCATTTTTGCCACCGGACTGAATGTCTCATCATAATCTTCACCGTATTGCTGCGAAAACCCCCGAGCTACAAGACGGGCCTTGTACCGCTCGATACTGCCGTCAGCTTTCTTCTTCAGCTTGTAGACCCACTTGCATGTCACAGGAGTGGTGCCCTTGGGCTTGGGCACAAGAGACCAGGTTTCATTCTTCTCAAGAGCTGCCATCTCTTCTTGCATTGCAACATCCCACTCCTTCACGCCTTGGGCCTTCTCAAAGCTCGACGGCTCCCTCTCATCCAAGGGACCAGCGAAGAAACATGAGACAAAGCTCACTGCGTTTCCTCCTGTATAGCGATCAGGGGCAACGATTGCTCGCTTCGACCTCCTCAGCTCCTTCCCCTGAACCGCAATATCTCCAGCTGCTTCTTCCCTAGCTCCTCTTCCAGACGTGCTAGGAGCATTGCTCCCCCTGCTCCCTGAACCAGAAGCCCCCGTCTCGGAACTAGAAGGAGATGGACCACCTGGTGACACAGGTAGCTCCACCTGAAGATCTTCCACTGCTTGCTCTGGCACCTCCACCCTGCTCTCTGGTAGCTCCACTCCAGAAGACCCCTTGTAAGATGTCACCTCATCAAAAACAACGTCGCGAGATACAACAAATCTCCGCGTCTCTGGGTCCATGCACTTCCATCCTTTCTTCCGCTCGTCGTATCCCACGAAGACTAGCTTCCTTGCTTTCGCATCTAGCTTCGTCCGAAGAGCATCTGGAACATGCACATAGCAGGTGGAACCAAACACCCTAAGATGTGCCACGCTTGGCTTCTCCTTGAACATCAACTCATGCGGAGTTAACATGTTGATGGGACTAAGAGGCATCCGGTTGATGACGTAAGCAGCACAAGACATTCCCTCCGCCCAGAAGGACTTTGGGATACTCTTGGCATGCAGCCAACACTTGCAGGTCTCTGTCAGATGACGGATCTTCCGTTCTGCAACTCCGTTCTGTTGTGGAGTGTGCGCACAAGTAAGCTCCCTCCGGATGCCTGCCTTCCTGCAAAAAGTAGAGAACTCACTGGAGGTGAACTCCCCTCCGTTGTCAGTCCTCAGCTTCTTCACCCGCAGTCTTAGCCGACCTTCCACGAGCTCCTTGAACTCCACAAACTTGGCAAACGCCTCCGCCTTCTCCTTCAGAAAATAAACCCAGACATATCTGGTGTAATCATCGATCAATACCAGCATATACCTGCTGCCTCCGAGGCTTGGGGTAGTAGTTGATCCCATCAAGTCACCGTGGATGCACTCCAACGGCACACTACTCCTTGTCTGCGACTTGTCAAACGGTAGTCGATGAGACTTGCCGAACTGACATCCTGCGCAAACATGACCTTCTCCGTAGGAAGATAGACTTGGCAGGCCCTTGACCAGGCCTCTCACCGCCATAGCTTTTAGCTTGTCCATCCCTACATGCCCCAACCTCTCATGCCATATTACGGCACCATCATTCGTCTTCATCTTGTCGACGTAGGAACTTGTCGATAAAACGAACAAGTCCTTTGCCCGTCTCCCAACATGAACGACCTCGGCCTTCACGACCTCAACATTGCGTAGAAATTTCACTTCTGTTGGGCCGAACAGAACGTGATACCCAGCGTCTACAGCGTTGGTCACAGAGAAGAGGTTTTTCTTCATTCCGGGCAAATGATAGACACTCTTCAAGGTAAGTGGCCCTCTATCACTGCCCAAAGAAACAACCTCCACTTTCTCTACTGGATGCACGGTATTATCAGCAGTAATGATTGCATTGTTACCTGTGTAGGGCTGTGCAGAAGAAAGCTTGGTCCCGTCTCCGGTGAGGTGATGACCACACCCCGAGTCCACGATCCAGTCCTCCAAATAGTTGATGGGAGCCGAAGCTCCAATAGAAGCCGAGAAGGCTCCTCCCCATCCTCCATCTATATGTCTGGCCTCAGCTTCCTCCTTCTCTGCAGCATGCCCTGCTTGAGTGACCACTCTGCAATCCTTCTTGAAGTGCCCAACCTTCCCGCATTTGTAGCATTTGAGACCTTCCTTCTTCTTCTTCTCCTCAGCCTTAGGAGGATAACCCCTCTCCTGCTGTCCAGAAGTTGAAGGCCCATAGCCTCCAGTGGTCTTCTTTTTCTTATCCCACTTCTTCTTCTTCCCCGAGAAGAGAACTTCGCCATCTCCCCCAGTCACTGACAACCCCGCCATCTGTCTTGCCAAGCTTTCTTGCGAAGAAAGCAAGTTCTCCAGCTCCAACAGAGACGGCTGATTTGCCCATCCCTGCACCGACGTCACAAAGGCCACATATTCCTTCCGCAAGCCGCGGATGATGTGCCTCTTCAGCTTCGCCTCAGAAATTGGCTCATCAGGATCCAGTGCTGATATCTCAGCGCAGAGGTTCTTCATCTTCAGAAAGAAAGTGGAGATAGAAAGATCGCCCTGAGCCGACCTTGCCAGCTCATTCTCCAAGAACTGCAGCCTTGCCACATTCTTCTTGTTAAACAGCCCATCCAGGGCTTTCCAGATTTCTGCAGCCGATCCACATCCCAAAATGTGATCAAAGAGATCAGGTGAAATGACACGCTTCAAAGTGAACTCGGCCTTGGCATTGGTCTTTCTCCAAGCTCTCACGGCCGGACCATTGTCACCAGCATCCGTTGCCTTCACCTCTTCTGTCTCATTTCCTCCAACAACTTCCCATAGATCCTCACCCAGAAGATAGCTCTGCATACATGACTTCCACTTCTTGAAGTTAGTCGATGTAAGCATCTCAATACCAAGACCTCTTGCAAATCCACCTTCCATTGTTTTTTCTCTGGTTCCTTCTTCACAAAGGCGATGGCTACTCTAAGTTGCAACCTGCTCTATCCACTCCAACCTACCTCTGATACCATGTGAAAATTTTTCTAAGGACCTTGTGAGAGCAAGCAGGAATCGATTATGCAACTTAGAGATACAAGTCAAACAACCAGAAACAAACTTTAGGCAAGCAATTGATCTTTATTGATAGCATAAACTTCATTACAGGGCAAGACATGCTTGGCGAGACATGATTTCGCCAGCACAGATACCAAACAGAAATACAAGAAGATGAGGACAACTTGAGATCGCTCCAGACCGTGCGATCTCCCTGCGACTTCAACACACTGCCAGACCGCAGCGCCTTGCCGATCACAGCACACCACCAATCCGCTGATCAGACCGCTCCCTTCTTCCGACCTCCTGATTCTCCCGAACTCCAGCACCACAACTCCAAGCCGCAGACCGCCCGAACACTTTCAGAGGAAGAGGTGATCGCTGCTGCCCACACTATCCGCAGAAGCTGCACAAGAGGAATTCAATCAGCAGACCGCACGGTCAGAATAAACCAGACCGCAGGAAACAAGCGAACTCAGCTTACACTTGGTGTGTTCTATATTTGCTGTTACAGTGGCCTCCTATTTATAGGCACGGGACCTGATCCAATCACCACCCTATGAGATAGGATCACCACCCTCCAGATCGCGCGACCTGATCGGTCAACCCGCGCGATCAGCAACATAACTCCTGCTTCATTTTGGTGAACCCGCCAGCTTCAATTCTCCACCATGAGAGACCGCCACTCTCACAGCAGGCCGCAACTCTCCAAGGAGATCGCCAGACCGCTCGAAGCTATTCACCACCTGTGTTCGCTCGAGACCGCGAACACAGCCAGTCCGCCATCAACCCGCGAACTCCTGTCCGTATGCCGATCTCCTCCTGAGACCGCGAACAGCAACCAGCTCGCATACCAGTCTCCTCCTGAGACCGCGAACTGAGACCGCGCGACTAAGAGCCTTAGTCCGCGACAACTACCAGAGAACCTGGAACACCCTGTGCGGTCACACCTGACCGCCACAGCCTTGAAGAAGACAACCCGCCGCACGGTTATAGACAACCCGCGCGGCCTTGGACCAGGTACCAGCGGTCACTGCAGGAGACCACAGCTAGGCTACTACCAGCCAGACCGCAGAGGCAGACCGCCAGGCCGTGCGGTCATGCCAGACCGCCCGACCTCCTCCCAGACCGCCCAGGTCCAAAACACCTCCAACTTCCACTTCAATAATTTCAACAGTACGTAGCCGGGGCGGTGTCCAAAGGTCCCCTCAGAGAGGTCAAGGGCCTCGAAATCCGCTAAGGTAACCTCCGGGTCTAAGTCGCCGATGATGGCGTGGAACTCCTTGACGGGGCACACATGCGTGGGAGAATAGGGCTGGTGGCAGCGGAAGCACATGCCCTTGTTGCGGAGGTCATTGTATTCATTGTTGGAGATGCGCTGGGGGGTCGTCGGTCGGTCGGGCCGGTTCCCCCCAGGGGGCGGCCACTGTGGAGGCGCCGGGGCTGGTGGCCGCCTTGGTAGCCGACCCTGGTGGTGGCCGGCCGCAGGGGCAGGTGGCCAGGGGGAGAGGCCGGCCTCCACCAAACGCGCCATGTCCAGGGCGTTAAAGACCGTCCGGGGGTGGTGCGTGCGGAGACGAGAGCTGATGTGGGGCAGCAGGCCCTGCATAAAGAAGCCCAGGTAATGATCGGGCGGCAGCCCAGGGACGTGGGTGACCAGAACGACAAACTCATCAATATAGTCGTCCAGGCCGGCGGTCTGGCGGATGCTGCAAAGCCTCTCTCTCTCGATTGTGAAGCCGGAATAGCGGGTGTCGTGTTGCGTTATCATCTCCTGCTTGAGCTTGGGCCAAGAGAGAAACTGGTTGGATTGTCGTAGCCACCATGCCCAGTTAAGTGCGGAGCCATCCAGACCGACTATAACACTGGACACCTTATCCTGCTCCGGGTGAGGTTAAGGTCGAATTATTGCTCCGCCTTGGCGATCCATCCCATCGGGTCCCCCGCGAAAGAGGGAATGTCTTGGGAAAGGGTGGAACGGCCCGGAAGGGGCGGATGGACAAACTCGTGGGAGGGCGCGGCGGTGTCGCGTCGAGGAGGGATCCCTCGTCCGTGGGCAAGCCGGAGTCAGAAGCGGCGGAGGCGGCGACCGACGCTTGGAGGGAGTCGATCTTGGAGTGGAGGGCAAGGAGAGAGACATGCATGGAGGCGACGAGTTGCTCTTGAGCCTCCCGCGTCAGTGGCCGCATCCGGAGAGAGGTCACCGGCGGAGCGAGTGTTAGGGGCCATTCTAGCGGCAGCCTAGGGCGAGTAGCGAAGCGGCGCCGAAAGGGAGGCTGGAACGGCGGCGAGCGGAGGAGCAGAGGCGCTGCGGTGTCGGGACGAGCAGCAGGACTGCGGCCTGCGTTCGCTGTCGATACATCGCGGAATTTCTGGACGCGGATGGAGAAGCGCGGCGGGGACACGAGCCTAGAGAGGGCGGCGCGGACGGGGCGGGATGAGTGCGTTGAGGTCGCGTGTTGCCTGGTCGACAAGGGACGAAGCACCGACGGCGTGGGATGCGGGCGGTGAGGCAGGATCAGACCAAATGATACGAACTCGAGAGAGAACCGGCCCGACCGACCGATCTAGAAGAAAATAGTTAAGGAGCAACCATAAATCTCAAACATCCAAAAGATAACCTTAATGAACCCATACGCCCCCTTTTAAACTGCAGGGGTGTGAATAACGTCAGTCCTGTGTTCAAATAGGAAGCAATACCAAGTAGAGACGACAAATACGACAACTAATTGTAGCACACAACAGTCTCCATCGAAGGATGGCCTTGTTGAAAAAAACCTAATCCTAAGTCGAAACCTTCAGGTAGAAGGTCATAATTGAACGAATGAGTTGATGACAAGGTCGACATAGGAGGAAATCACAACTTGCAACAATAGAACTTAGGGCTCGCTGTAAATTGAAGCAAAGAGGAAATTGCAGCACTGGATTCATTAGGGCTCCTGCCAAATGAAAATATAGTAGGACCCAAATTTGGAATTACAAAGAGGCCCCAATCCCCATGTTTGGAAATTAAAAAAGTACCCTGAAATTGTTAATTGTTACAACAATTTTAATCTACAGTTGAGATGTAATGAGAAAGTTTCATGTCTATAAACATATATGATAACAATTGAAGATTTCAATCACATATTATTGCCATAATATTAGTGTCACAATATAATAGTGGAATTTGATGTAATTTTTTATTGTATGTGTATGGGTAGGATTATGTGATAATTTAGTTTTAAATAATATTTTTCCTTTCTGCTTGGTATCAGAGCTAGGGCTCCGCCTGATCCCACCCCATGCTCCCATCCTCTAGTGAACTCGTTCCGCTCGAACGAACTTTCCAACGCATCATCATCCTCACCGATCCACCTCTGCTCGGTCTCGCCTTCCCGCAACGACTCCACCTTGGGTATCTACCAACTCGGGCATTGCCATTGAGCTCGTTCGAAGCCCTAGGGAGTCGACTACCGCTGAGCCTGCCTGATTCGCTGCTTGCCATCAGTTCTTGATTCCCTCCCCATTTCACTGCCCTAGCCTTTTCCTTTCTTCTTCTGACCTAGGACGAGTCCTCGGTTCTCTTCTTTCCTCCACATCAACAACTTCGGGAGCTGTCCTCCAGCCATACTCAACATACCCTTTATCCCATAAATGAAGATTTAGGGTAGCAGGAGATGTTAAGGTGATTTCCTAACATTATTTTTCTTGTTCCCGTCCGGGGCTTGTTTCTATGGGGGATTCTTCAGCTTCGTCGTCTAGTGTTCATCTGTTGCTAACAAGTGACCTTTCGAGGATTCATAGCCACTCTGTCTTGCTGAAGATCACTACCATGCTAATTGACGAGACTAATTATCTTGAATGGTCTAGTGTTGCTCAACACGTTATTTGTAACCATCAGAAGTATGGTTATATTGATGAGATTGCAGTTGAGCTGCTCAAAACTGACCCATCATGGCAGAAGCGCAATTATGATAGCTCCATGGTTGTCTCGTGGCTCCTTCACTCGATGTACCCCAAGGTTTATCAAAGCTATATGCTTATGGACTCTGCTTACGAGATCTGAACACATGCTCGTGAGACCTACTCATAGGTTGACAGTTTCACCTAGGTGTATGAACTCACTCGGCGAATTCTTGAACTCAGACGGGGATGCATGGATGTCTCTTCTTGTTTTTCTGAGTTTGTAAGGTTATACCAAGAAGTACATTACTTTGAGCATTTCACTCTCGTATGCGCTACCTATGTCGTTCAGTTGCAGAAGAAGGAAGAATGCTACAGAGTTCATGTGTTCTTGATGGTGTTGCATGAAGTTTGATACTATGCGAGGTCACATCCTCCATTGTTCTACGCTTCCCTCTCCTGGAGAGGCATTCAACATGGCACGAGGTGACGAAGACCGAAGGAGTTCGTGTTTTTCTGAGTTAATTATTTTAAAATTGAAATCGAGGATTCGATTTACATCAAGAAGTCTCTTGACCGTGACCTATTATTCTCCATAAAAATCACTTAAAGGTTGAAGTCTTTACTAACGGTGATTGGGAGGGAAGCTAGGATGATAGAAAGTGCATCGCTAGGTATTGTACCTTTGTTGGAGGTAACTTTGTGACCTTGAGGAGCAAAAAGCAAAATGTAGTGGCCAGATCCAGTGCATGGACTAAGTATCGGGCCATGTCACAAGGCCTTTGTGAAGGATTGTGGTTGACATCTATTTTATAGGACTTAGGAGATCCGGGAACCCAATCCCTTCTCGTTGTACTACGACACGTTGACAACAAGGTTGCCATAAACATAGCTCACAACCTAGTTCAACATGATTGGACTATGAAAAACATTTTATCAAAGTCCATCTTGACAAAGGAAATGTGTTACGCCTTTTATTCATTTCCAGGACCAACTGACGGATGTCTTCACCAAAGGTCTAGGCCGTTATGTGTTTACTGATGATATACTCAAGTTGAGAATGATAAATATTTTTCATCCGACTTGAGGAGGAGAGCTTAAGTTTTCAATTTATGTATTATTGCCACAATATTAGTGTCACAATGTAATGTGGCTTTTGATGTAATTTGTTATTTTCCGGTCCTCCTATCCCAAGTATATTCATTGATATACTAATTCATATCCCAAGCAGGGGCGGGACTCACATATGGCCTAGTGTGGGCGGCCGTCCACACTGAATTCTAAAAATAATATTTTTCAGTAGTAGATAATGTTGAATTCCAAGTCCGCCGTCATGTTTTTGTATTTTCCCATAAGAGTATTTTGTCTTTTGTACTATTTCCCCTACTCGATATATATGAGTAGAGGGGGTGATTATTGCAAGTAATTTTGATTTTCCCCTCTCAACTTGGTATCAGAGCACCCGCACACCCTAACCGCGTCGTTTCCGCCTTCCGCTCGCAGCCCGCGTCGCCTCCGCCTTCCGCTCGCCCGATCGGCGTTGGATCCTCCATCAGCGCGTCGGATCGGCGTCGGATCCGCCTTCCGCTCGCTCGATCGGCGTCGGATCATCCCCTCTGCTCCGGCCGACCTTCCCACCGGCCGTTTGAGAGTTGACCGCTCCTCCTCTCCCTTCTAATGCCGCCCTAGGCTCCTGTTGTGGATGCTAGGGTCGGCGTCTCTCCTTCTGGACACTAGGGCTGCTGCCGTGGGTCTCTTGGCCCCTCTCTTTTGCTGCCGGAGGCTTGGTCGGACGTGATATGCCCTAGATTTTTGTCCTGCTGCCGTGCCGCTGCTGCTGGATGCTCTGACAGCCCCTTCTGCTCTTCATTTGGCGTTTTTTTGTTGATTGGCAGCCTCCCCTGCTCTCATGGGGGATTCTACGGACTCTTCGCCACAAATGAGTGAAGTTATGCCACAGATGGGTGACCCGCAGCGGACCCATGGTCACTCAGGCTCGTTGAAGATTTCCACCGTTCCCTTGGACGGAACATTATTTGGAATGGTCTCGTGCTGCCCAACATATGATCCGCAGCCATCAGATGTTTGGTTACATCGACGGAATTGTTAAGCAGCCATCCAAGACTGACCCTACTTGGAAACGCTGGGACTCCGAGAATTCTCTTGTTGTATCATGGCTTCTTCACTCCATGTCCCCCAAGGTATATCGAAGTTACATGCTTCTGGACACTGCTTACGATATCTGGACCCAGGCCAAAGACACGTACTCGCAGATTGGGAGTTCCACGCAGATCTATGAGCTTAACCCGTCGCATTCTGGAGCTCCGACAGGGATCTATGACTGTGTCCACTTACTTCTCGGAGTTTGAACGGCTCTATCAGGAATTGGATTTTTTCGAGCAATTTACTGCTTCTTGCACGGCCGACGCCGTGAAGCTGCAGGAAAAGGAGAACCGATATCGCTTACATGTATTCCTGATGGGGCTGAATATGGAGTCTGATACTGTCCAGACTCATATTTTGCATCGATCACCCCTTTCGTCCCTGAGGGAAGCTTTCAACATGGTTCTTGGTGATGACGATCGACGTCGATCCCTCAGCACGACAACACCTGCGGTGGATCGGTCTGCCTTTGCTAGTGTTGGTCGGGGGGGTTCCAACAATACCGGCACCATTCCTACGTGTGACCACTGTGGGCGCCGGGGACATTCTTGGGAGGTGTGCTTCAAGCTTCATGCGCACCTAATCCCTCCGGGATCCGGGCGTGGACGTACTCCTGGACGTGGTGGATACCGTCAGAGCGGCACTCGATTTCAGGATGTTGCCTACTCCACAGAGGTTCAGGAGGATCATCAGGGTCAGCTTCCCAGCCATCTTACCACCTCTGAATTGGATGCCCTTCGTCGCCTGCTGCACTCCCTGTCTGATTCTTCCCCGAGTGGGACTTCTACTTCATTTGCTACTGCTACTATGCCAGTTGCTCATACTGCCGCGACTCCTCCGTCTGAGTGGATCATTGACTCTGGTACTACTGACCACATGACTGGTTCCCCCACAGGTTTTTCCTCTTACACCCCCTTGTCTGTTAAGGATAAAGTTGTTTCGGCCAATGACACTTTATCCCCTATTGCTGGAAAGGGGAACATCTCATGTTCCTCCTCTCTTTCGCTTACTTCTGTTCTGCATGTCCCTTCGTTTCCTCGCAGTCTCCTTTCTATTAGCAACCTTACTAAATCTCTTAACTGTTCGGTAACTTTTTTCCCTGATTCTTGTGTCTTTCAGGAACTGGGTACGAGGCGGTGCATTGGCAGTGGTAAGAATCGTGGTGGTCTGTACTATCTGGATGTTACACAGTCACCTCTCACTCTCTCCTCATCTGTTGCTGCTACCGAGTCCGATGCTCGACGCTGGCACTTGCGTCTTGGTCATTCGTCTCCTGTTTATCTTCAGAAACTGTTTCCTGCTTTATCTCATTTTGTTCAAAATTTAAATTGTGATGTGTGTGTGATGTCTAAACATGTTCGACACTCTTTTTCGCATTTGTCTTTTCCTAGTAGTACGCCCTTTGTTATTATACATTCTGATGTTTGGGGACCGTCCCCTGTTGTTTCCTTATCTGGTTATCGGTGGTTTGTTATTTTTATTGACTGTTTTTCCCGGACTACCTGGGTTTATCTGTTAAAGAAAAAAGGGGAAGTTTCTTCTGTCTTTCAGAGCTTTCATAAGATGGTACAAACTCAGTTTGGTGGTACCATTCGTGTTCTCCGTAGTGACAATGGGGGGGAGTATGATGATCGTGGGGCGTTCGGTGCATACCTCTCTTGTCATGGTATTATTCACCAAACCACATGTGTCTATACGCCCACCCAAAATTGTGTGGCCGAACGGAAAAACCGGCATCTTGATGTTGCTCGTTGTCTCCTTGCCACCATGCATCTTCCAAAATCTTTTTGGGGGGATGCTATTCTGACGGCCACTCATCTTATCAACCGTCTTCCCTCCCGTGTTCTTGACTATGACTCTGTTGGCGCGTCTCTCAACTACGTCTGTTATTCACACTTCTTCTCTCCCACCCCGTGTATTTGGGTGTGTTTGCTTTGTTCATGTTCACACGCCTCTTCGGGATAAGCTTGACCCCCGCGCTCTCCGATGTGTCTTTCTTGGCTACTCCACCACCACTAAGGGGTATCGGTGTTATCACCCGCCTACCAGACATTTCTTTTGCACCATGGACGTCACGTTCCGCGAAGAGGAACCTTATTATGTGGACTTGACTCCTACTTGTCGTCAGGGGGAGACTGATGCCGATGCCCGGGATGCTGCTCCTGTTCCTCTTCCACTTGTTCCCCCACCGGTTCCTGTTATGTCTATACCCTCTACATCGTCATCCACTCCTCATTTACCGACATCTACGCCTTTCCCTACATCCATTATCCATCTCTCATCTCTCCGCTGCCTCATGTCTATCATCGCCGAAAACCAGATATCCTGCCCACTGCTGCTCTGCCATTGCCAATGTCGTCATTGGACTCAGATGCTGACTTACATGTTCCCATTGCTCTGCTAAGAGGTAAGACTGTATGTACGGAACATCCTATTTCTAATCATGTTGTTTATGATCATCTCTCTAAGCACCATCGGGCTTTTATATCGTCCTTGTCCGAAATCTCTATCCCTAAGACATGGCAGGAAGCGGTTGGTATTCCTACATGGGCACAAGCAATGAAGGAAGAAATGTCCGCTTTGGAGAAGAGCCATACATGGGATGTTACTCATCTTCCTCCTGGCAAGAAACTCATTGGTTCTAAATGGGTCTTCTCAGTCAAGCAGAACCAGGATGGGAAAATTGAGCGGTGTAAAGCTAGGTTGGTTGCTCGTGGTTACACAGACTCTGGGAGTTGATTACCAGGAGACCTTTGCCCCGGTGGCAAAGATGAACTGTATTCGTGTGATCATTTCATGTGTTGTGATCTTAGATTGGGAACTTCATCAACTGGACATCAAGAATGCGTTTCTACACGGTAACCTCAAAGAAGAAGTGTACATGGCCCTTCCTCCGGGATTTGTGAAGAAGGCACAAGAGGGTCTTGTTTGTCGTATTATGGAGGTCTTTGTATGGGCTGAAACAGTCTCCAAGGGAGAGGTTCGGCAGATTTCACAAGGCTATGATCAAGTTTGGTTATAAACCGGGTCACTCAGATCATACTTTATTTATCTGGAGGAATGAAGGTAAAATCGTCGTGCTCATTGTCTATGTCGATGATATTGTGATCAATGGAAATGACTCAGATGAAATTGCTAAGCTGAAGGCCCTCCTATCAGCTGAGTTCGAAGTAAAGGACCTGGGAAGGCTCCGCTACTTCCTAAGAATTGAAGTGACCCGTTCTGACAAAGGTGTTTTTATCTCACAACGTAAATATGTGTTAGATCTGCTAGAGGAGACCGATATGCTTGGTTGTGCTCCTGCTAACACACCTATGGAGGAGAACCATGAGATTGATGAAGATAGCAATGGTGATCGTGTGGATGCGACCAGTTATCAGAGATTGGTGGGAAAACTTCTATACCTCTCACATACGTGTCCTGACATCACATATGTTGTTGGGATCTTGAGTAGGTATATGCACGCCCCAAGAGTCAGACATCGGGATGTTGCCTTTCGTGTTCTCCGGTATCTGAAGAAAGCTCCCGGACGAGGGCTAATGTTCTCAAAGAATGATCATTTGAAGATAGATGTCTTCACCGATGCTGACTGGGCCGGTAGTCGTGATGACCGAAAATCTACCACAGGTTACTGCACATTTGTCGGAGGAAACTTGGTCACGTGGCGCAGCAAAAAACAAAATATGGTGGCAAGATCCAGCGCAGAAGCGGAGTATCGGGCAATGTCCCAAGGTCTCTGTGTAGGTCTGTGGTTGCGTACCTTATTGCAAGATCTTGGGCTTCAGAAGGATACTCCCATCTCCCTGTACTGTGATAACAAAGCGGCGATCAGCATAACTCAAAATCCAGTTCAGCATGACAGGACCAAGCATGTTGAGGTGGATCGCCACTTTATCAAAGATCATCTTGAAAAGGGAAACTTAGTTACCCCCTTCGTCCACTCCAGAGACCAGTTGGCCGATGTCTTCACCAAGAGTTTGGGATCCGATGCCTTCACTGATGATATCCATAAGCTTGGGATGACAGATATCTACAGTCCGACTTGAGGGGGAGTGTTGAATTCCAAGTCCGCTATCATGTTTTTGTATTTTCCCATAAGGGTATTTTGTGTCTTTTGTACTATTTCCCCTACTCGATATATATGAGTAGAGGGGATGATTATTGCAAGTAATTTTGATTTTCCCCTCTCAACTGATAATATGCTAATTTAGTATGCAGATATGCTACCTAACAATAAATATATTGTAATATTAATATGAAAATGATCTTCATAGCTCAGTTGGTAGAGAGTGTTGTTTTTAATTAGGTGGTCTTGAGTTCGGTTCTTACTATCAACATGTGAAATTTTTTTATTTTATAAACAAGTTTTTTTGTTATGGTTTAAGAGTTCTTTTATAAATAAGTTCGTTGTTATGTTGTTAAATTTTTTATATAAATAAGTTCATTGTTACGTTGTTGTTTAGTTTTTTTATTAAATTTATTTATAAACAAATTAATTATTTAAAAAAAAATTATAAACAAATTTGTTGTTTAATTTTTTTTATAAACAAGTTCTTTGTTAAGTTATTGTGTGATAATATAAAAAATATTTAAAATGGAAGGTGGTATTCATGTAATATAAACATTATTTTGTGTGAATTTATATAATATAGACGTATTTTTGTTCTATTTGTCGATTTATTATTTGAATAATTTTGTACTCCGCTCACACAGAATAAATTTCCTGCATCCGCCACTAATTCCAAGTATATCTATGAATAGGATTATGTGATAATCTAATTTTTGAATAATATTTTTCCTTCCACTATTACCTCCAAATTATGATACGTTGATTACATACATATCATTAAATACTTCTATTGCGGTGAAGATTAGAAGGTGTGCATATAAATTATGTGGTTGTGATTATATTCCTTTATTTATACCTTATTTTTTTCTCTTGATTCATTGCGATTATGATTCTTTTTGTTAGCAAACCCTTAGAAATGGTAATCATTGTAATATTTTCATAAGTTTCACTTCTCCGTTAAGTAATTCATAGCTACATGTTTCTCTTGTATATAGTTTGAAGAGGTCAATCTAATTATACATATTTTGGTCAATTGGATAGCATCAAAGATGGATCACCATTTTGGTGGTGGGAGTTGGATGATGGTTCCAACACAGAACTCGATGCCTCATGACCACAACTCTCTCCAACCGCAATATTACCAACCACAACAACAACAACATCAACAACAACACCAATATCAACAACAACAACATCAACAACAACAATTGCAGCAACTTCAATTGCAACAACAATTTCAGCAGCAACAACAATCTGACAACCATCATCATCAGTCCTTGGCTTCTCATTTCCACCTTCTTCATGTATGCATTCTTATGTGAGCAATTTCTGTATTAAGCTTTCTACATATTGCACATAGGTATCATTTATTTCACAATGTTGACATTACGAGCTAACCCGTAGCACGTCGGTAACGTCTTTGAGAGGTGGTCGGAGGTGGAGATGAGGAGGGGTGATGCAGTGCCGGGCTGGAACGGGGAGGACTCGCTAAATGCAGACCTAAATGCGATGAGATGCAATGTAGTGCAAGAGCGGTCCGCTAAAATTACTACAAGTAATTAATGATTATAAAGAAGATTAGCAGGTGCACGGGCTTTGCAAACTTTGATATGATAAAACAAGTAATGATCACAAACTAAACGAGGCGCAATTACTATTAAGCGGGAACAGAATAAACCCCGTAAGAGGTACAACAAGTGAACTAATAGCACAATAAAATAAAAAACCACCACAATATGAGTTAGCGAAAAATAAACAACAATAAAGAAAAAGAACTGAATACCACTAGTCACACGTGTAGATGGCGGCACGACGGTTGTTGGTGGGCATCCGAGGTCTTGGCACGACGGGAATTGGTTGTAGGCTCACAGGGGAAGTGGGTGGGGGTGCTGTTGGAGGAGAGGTAGATGCAATGAAGGGTGGTTGGACTCGCGGAGGGGTTGTTATGATGAGGATTGAGTGGAGGTCGACGGGATGGGAGGGGGGGGGGGTAGGGGTGGCGGCCACGTGATAGAAGCGGTGAGGGTTCACGGGGAGGGTTCAGGCGGGAGGGCTTCAGGCGGGAGGACTTGAGACGGGAGGGCTTCAGGCGGGAGAGGGCTTCAGGCGGGAGAAGATTAAGGCGGGAAGGGTTGAACGGCGGAGGAGGGCGGAGTGGCTTCAACGGGCAGGGAAAGGAGACGTAATTCAGGCGCGGGCTTGGGATGGGGAAGGAGAAGGCGAGGGGCTCACGAGAGGGGGGTAGGCAGCGAACCTGGAGTCGCACCAGGAAGTTCTCCGGCGTCGCACCTGGAGAGGAAGACCGCCAGTTTGGAAATTTTCCCAAATCCACGATGCCCACGAAACCGCCAGCCTGCAACTTTAAATAAACCAAAACCAATAACTGCACAGTAACTGCACCCTAATAAAACCCCCCAAATCGAACGGCTCACATTGTTCGGTTCGATCGGGGATAAAATACAACTCGGAATAAAAAGTATAAAACATGAAACTGACTAGAAACACACATCTCGATGCGACCGTGGACTCCGATCGCCCGTCCGGAGAGCGGATCACCTACTCTTGCGGGTATACACGCGCGTCGGTCGTGGCGCGCCGTCAATTCCCCCCCGGTTTAAAGGCACTCAACTCCGATGAGTGTAGGTGGTTGTACTCGCTGACCAGCCGTGGGGCGAGTCTCTGAAGCTCCTCCGAAGAAATCCAAGTAGCATCGTGCAAAGGCCGGACGCTCCAACGGACAAGATAGCGTAGGGTATCTCGTCCTCCCGCTGCGTAGAAGTCGTGTCCGACGATCTGACGCACGTCGCCGGTAGAAGAAGATGGTACCAATGTATCTCCGCCTGATGCTGATGTATCTCCGTCTGGCAAAGATGTATCTCCGTCTGACAAAGATGTATCTCCATCTGGCGATGATGTCGGTGGAACCGTCGATGGTGTAACTCGATCTGCATGACGCGACGCCGCTTGTGGCAACACAGAGGGACGAGCAGAGGCAATGGGAGAGGAAGGCTTAGGTGTTGGGGCTATGGGAGATGAAGGCTCGGGTAGAGGTGTGGTGAGTGGGTGTGGGTACACATGCTCCTCGTTAGTAAGGGGTCAAATCCTCTACGTTGAATACCCGGTTGATGCCCATACCATGAGGGATGCCTATTTCATATGCATTCGTACCAATCCGTCGTACCACTGTATAGGGGCCCATTCTGCGTGCGCTTAATTTTTTTGCTGGTCCTTGTGGGACCCTCTCAGATCGAATGCGAATTAATACTTGTTCTTCTGCCTTAAAGATTTGTTTCCGCCTGTGTTGATCTGCTTGATTCTTATAATAATCATTACTAGCTGCAATCTTCTTACGGATCGACTCGTATAGTGCATGCACGTGCTGAATGAAAGACTCGGCGGACTCACTTGGTCTGGACCCTAGGGGAATATCCACCAAGTCAACTGGTTTCCTAGGCTCATACCCTAACATGATATGAAATGGACTCAAGTCTGTGGTCCTATTGACGGAGCTATTGTATGCAAACTCGGCTACGGGGAGGACAGAATCCCAGATCGCTGGGCTATCCCCAACTAGGCAACGAAGAAGAGTCCCAAGACTACGGTTAACCACTTCAGTTTGTCCGTCCGTCTGCGGGTGGTAGGCGGAGGAAAACCTCAGAGTCGTACCTGTCTTCCTCCATAAAGTCTTCCAGAAATAGCTCATAAATTGTACGTCACGATCAGAGACTATGGAGGTGGGGAGACCATGATACTTAAATACTTCTCTAAAGAATAATACTGCCACGTGGGAGGCGTCAGCGGTCTTTCGACAAGGAATGAAATGTGCCATCTTGGAAAAACGATCCACCATAACAAATATAGAATCGAGCTTCCTCAGAGTGCGAGGGAGCCCGAGAACGAAATCCATACTAATATCAGACCAGGGTCGCTCAGGGACCGGTAGTGGAGTGTATAATCCCGTGGGCTGGCGAGACCCCTTTGCCGTCTGGCAAACCCCGCAATGCCTAACTACTCTGGTGACGTCTTTCTTTAGGCCGGGCCAGAAGAAACGATCCTCAACCAATGCGATCGTCTTATCTCTACCAAAGTGCCCCGCAGCTCCGCCTGCGTGTAACTCCCAGATAAGGAAATCTCTGAGGGATGACTGAGGAATGCAGAGGCGAGAGCCCATAAATAAATACCCATCTGATATCGAATAACCCTCCCGAAGATCGGGCGAGGCCTTCGAAAGCGCTGTATAAACATCCCCAAAATCAGGGCACTCTGGGTAAGCGTGAACTAGCTGCTCAAATCCCACTACTCGGATTCTCATGGTGTGAAGGATGCTAACTCGGCGACTCAAGGCGTCGGCCGGCTTGTTCTCAACACCTGCTCGGTGCTTAAGAACATAGTGAAACTCCTGCATATACTCCACCCATTTGGCGTGACGGTGACCCAATTTTTTCTGGGAATCGAGATATCTCAGGGCCTGATGGTCTGAATATAAAATGAACTCTTTGTGCACGTCAGTATCGCAGTGCCTGCACGATGGCATAAAACTCCCGATCATAATTCGAATATTTCTGTCGGGCCTCGTTCAACTTCTCGCTAAAGTAGGCCACTGGGTGGCCTTCCTGGCTAAGTACTGCGCCGATACCGACCCCTGACGCATCACAAGCTACCTCAAAGGGTTTGGAGAAGTCTGGTAGGCGTAAGACGGGAGCGGTAGACAGTCTCTCCTTGATCTCCTCAAAGGCTCGAGTAGCAGCCTTCGTCCAAACGAAATCACCCTTACGGAGGCAGCTCGTAATGGGCGTCATGATCGAACTGAAGGCTCGGACATACCTCCTATAGAAGGTGGCGAGCCCATGAAAACTACGGGCCTCATGGATGCTCGTAGGGATAAGCCATTCTTGAATCGCCTTGACCTTGTCAGGGTCAACAAAAATACCAGATGCCAATATAACATATCCCAAGAAGTGAACGGTCGTGGACAGGAATGAACATTTCTTCAAGTTGATGTACAGATGCTCCTTTCGGAGGAGCTCAAATACCAAGCGGATGTGACGCAAGTGCTCGGTGCGGCCGTGGTTGTAGATCAATATATCATCAAAGTATACGACCAAGAATTTGCCCATGTAGGGTCGCAAGACCTGCGTCATCACTCTCATAAATGTACTGGGTGCGTTCGATAAACCAAACGGCATCACCAGCCACTCGTACAAGCCGTCCTTCGTTTTGAAGGCCGTCTTCCACTCATCCCCCTCTCTAACTCTAATCTGGTGGTACCCACTGCGAAGATCGATCTTTGAAAAGATCTGGGCACCAGTCATCGAATCCAAGAGATCATCGAGGCGGGGAATCAGAAAACGATACTTCACCGTGATCTTATTGATGGCACGGCTATCAATGCACATGCGTCAACTCCCGTCCTTCTTCGGGGTAAGATGGGCCGGTACGGCACATGGACTCAAACTCTCTCGTATAAAATTCTTCCGCAGAAGATCATCAACTTGCCTCTTTAGCTCAGCATGCTCAGTCGGATTTAAGCGATAATGCGGAAGATTGGGCAAAGATGCCCCCGGAATCAAACCAATCGCATGTTGGATGTCCCGGAGTGGGGGAAGCTCATCGGGGAGCTCCTCGGGCATAATGTCCACAAAGTCGTCCATCAACTGCCGAATATCCGGATCAGTAAACTCAGCCTCGCTAGGGATCTCGGCCGCCATTGTGGCTGCAACAATAAACATGACCCCAGTCTCTAGGCTCTCCCTCAAGAAATCACCCCTTCTCAAGACATGTAGGGGTCTCGTCGACCCCGCACTAGCTAACGAGTCAACTTTGCCCTTGGGAGGATCCCTGGGCTGAGTCGGGGTAAGGGTAATCTTTCGACCCTTGTCGAAGAATACACACGTGTTGGACCGCCCATAACACGTGGCATCACGATCATAAAGCCAGGGTCTCCCAAGAAGAACGTGAGCGACGTCCATAGGAACAACATCGCACCAGACCTGGTCATCAGTGGACGCTAAACGTATCGGAACCAGGCACCGCTGCGTGACATGTATGGTGGATTTATCCACCCACAAGACTCGGTAGGGATGGGACTCAGGCGTCAGCTGCATCCTCTCAAGTCCTTTCTTAGCAATAATGTTGACGCAACTCCCACTATCAATAGCGAGCTTGCATGGGCCTCCTGCGCTCGGGAAATATGTAAAGAAAATAGTGGTGCGGCGCCAATCCTCCTCAGCACGAGGGGTGTGGAGGATACGTCGGAGAACTCCCACCTCTGGCGCTCTCTGCGTCGCTCTCCCATCCATCCTCTACAACGACAGTAACCTCCTCAATAGCGACGTCCTCAATCTCAGTGCTGGGCTCGCCTGAATCTTCAATCAGCAAATTTCTAGTAGGGCATTGCGCTGCGAAATGCCCCCTGCCAGAACAACGATAACATTGGACGCCCCCAGGCTTGGGGCCTCCAGGAACAATAGCTTTCCCCGTCGCGTCTGCGGGAGCGCGAGGGGTGGCAGTGGACGTGGCAGAAGGGGGTCTCCTAGCTGTGATGGCATCGGGTCGTGTAGTGACCTGCCTCTGGCCTAGTTGTTAATGGCGCGCCTCAGGCGCGCCTAAGGCTCAAGGCTCACCAGGCTCAGAGGTTTGCGCATTTGTGCGCCTTTTTTGCGCCTTTGGAGCATAAAAGACACGTCTATGTGCAATTTCTATTGTAATTTTTTTTTACAAAATAAAGAAAGAAATAATGTAAGAACTAAATATTTTTTTGCATGATTAAGTGTTTGTGAAACATAATTGAGCGTTGAGACTTAGATATGATGCAAGTGATTACATTGATTCTATTTTTTAAGAGATATAAATGATAGTAATGAATTATTAACGAGTAGAATAGATGAAAAATCTGATTAAGAAGATGAAGTGATCTTTGATGCATATTATTTAAATCAAATATAGTTGCGCCTTGCCTTCGTCAGGCGCGCGTCTGCGCCTTGAGCCTTGCGCCTAGGCTCCAAGACCTCTTTGCGCCTTTAATAACTAAGGCCTCTGGATGGCGGAACGTAAATACTGCTCGTACTCTAGTGCGAGCTGAAAAACCTGCTCTACCGACTCCATCCTATGGGGAATCAATTCCCTTCGGATATCTGCTCTGAGGCCCGCACGAAAACGTGAAGCAGTGGCGATGGGCTCCTCCCAAATGTCGCTATGAACTACGAGTTCGTCAAATTGTGACATGTAATCAGCAACAGAGAGAGTCCCCTGGCGTAGTGCGTGCAACTGATCTAAGAGTTGATTTCGATATGATGCGGGGAGGTATTTATCCTGTAAGCGTTGCTTCATCTCGTCCCATCGGGTGATGGGATAGTAACCATCCCGCTCAAGAGACCTCTCTAAACTTGACCAATAAATTTTTGCTTGGCCAATTAGTTTCATTTTCACAAACCGTACGCGTCTCTCATCATTCATGTCAAACCAGTCAAAATAGTGATCCATATCCATGAGCCAATCACTAAACGCCCTCAGGTCCAGGTGACCATCGAAGGTGGGAGCATCAATACGGATCCGTCGGGTGATGTCATCCTCCTCTGGGGTCATCCCCCGACGTGGCTCACGAATGTCACCATACTCATCATCATCGTCATAATCATATCGTGGTCGATCTCTACGACGAAGTGGGGGAGGACGAGGTTCATCCGGAGGACGCTGATCCCTGCCTGGATCTCGCCGAAACTCGTAACCACGATGATAATTTGCTCTTGGTGGGGGTGGGGGATCTCGGCGAGGACCGTCTCTACCACGTCTCTCGGGGGGTGGTGTGGCATCTCGAGGATCCTCATGAGGCTCCTCGTCAGGGAGAGGAGGCGCTCGTCCTCTAGGCGTCTCTAACTGATCAACCCTGGTACTAACCCTCGCAATATCACCCCTAAGAGTTTCGAATTGGGCTCCCATCCGATCAAATCGGTCGAGAACTAAACGTTGAAACTCGGCGGGTGTCATGTCTGTTTGAGAACTAGCGGTCCTATCGTCGGTGTGATTGTGAATTGACATGGACTGACGATACTCTCTGCCACTACATAGCATGCAAATGATCCTAACCTGATGCTCTGATACCAATTTGATGCAGTGGTAGGGCTGGAACGGGGAGGACTCGCTAAATGCAGACCTAAATGCGATGAGATGCAATGTAGTGCAAGAGCGGTCCGCTAAAATTACTACGAGTAATTAGTGATTATAAAGAAGATTAGCAGGTGCACGGGCTTTGCAAACTTTGATATGATAAAACAAGTAATGATCACAAACTAAACGAGGCGCAATTACTATTAAGCGGGCACAGAATAAACCCCGCAAGAGGTACAACAAGTGAACTAATAGCACAATAAAATAGAAAACCACCACAATACGAGTTAGCCAAAAATAAACAACAATAAAGAAAAAGAACTTAATACCACTAGTCACACGTGTAGATGGCGGCACGACGGTTGTTGATGGGCATCCGAGGTCTTGGCACGGCGGGAATTGGTTGTAGGCTCACAGGGGAAGTGGGTGGGGGTGCTGTTGGAGGAGAGGTAGATGCAATGAAGGGTGGTTGGACTCACGGAGGGGTTGTTATGATGAGGATTTAGTGGAGGTCGACGGGAGGGGGGGTAGGGGTGGCTGCCACGTGATAGAAGCGGTGAGGGTTCACGGGGAGGGTTCAGGCGGGAGGGCTTCAGGCGGGAGAGGGCTTCAGGCGGGAAGGGTTGAACGACGGAGGAGGGCGGAGTGGCTTCAACGGGCAGGGAAAGGAGACGTGATTCAGGCGCGGGCTTGGGATGGGGAAGGAGAAGGCGAGGGGCTCACGAGAGGGGGTTAGGCAGCGAACCTGGAGTCGCACCAGGAAGTTCTCCGGCGTCGCACCTGGAGAGGAAGACCGCCAGTTTGGAAATTTTCCCAAATCCACGATGCCCACAGAACCGCCAGCCTGCAGCTTTAAATAAACCCAAACCAATAACTGCACAGTAACTGCACCCTAATAAAAACTCCCAAATCGAACGGCTCACATTGTTCGGTTCGATCGGGGATAAAATACAACTCAGAATAAAAAGTATAAAACATGAAACTGACTAGAAACACACATCCGGATGCGACCGTGGACTCCGATCGCCCGTCCGGAGAGCGGATCACCGACTCCTGCGGGTATACACGCGCGTCGGTCGTGGCGCGCCGTCAAGGGGTACTAAGGAATTGAAACTGTGGCTACCTAAGTGCTTAAACGGGATGTGCTCAGAGAGAGAGAGAGAGAGAGAGAGAGAGAGAGAGAGAGAGAACTACCACAATCTCTTAAAAAGAAGAGACTTCAATTCAAGTAAAAAAATACAAGTTGACACTTTCGACTAAAGTCCCTATACTCGGACCAATTTCAAACTTACCCAAAATAAAATAACTTACCCAAAATATAATAACGCGAATAATGAAAGACACGACATACAACAAAACTCGATCGACTCGTGCATGAACATTGGAGCTCCAAACTTTATCAAATAATGTAAGAGTTTATTGTTTTGCTAAATATTGCTACGCATGCTAGTCAATCACGAGTGGTGATATTTTTATCCTTCTAGTTATGGTATATTATCTGAACAAGCATAGTTGAGAGCATAATTTTTTTCTTTATACTTTTATTTGAGGTTATGAAATTCTCTTTCATATATGTAATTGAAGTTGGTCGAAAGCTTAGCAGAAGCAGTTGAAAGTGGAACTAGAGATCAACACTCCGAGGCATTGGTATTCTCTCTCTCTCTATCTATCTCTTTCACATTTTTACTTTATATTCATGTAATATTGTAATATAAAGTGATCAAAATTTTGCATGGAAATTTAATGTTTTCTACTTGTTAGTCTACTTGATTTGTACAGCCATTTATTTATGTATTGCTACAATCTCCCTTTCTTTTTGCATGCTAAGCCTTTCCTAATGGAGTCGTATTTTAATTTTTTGACAAGATCAACGAGTTGACTACCCATTTTGACAAGTGCCAACAACTGCTCAACTCCATCTCAGGGTCAATTACCACAAAAGCTATGGTAAGTCAATGAGTTTTTGTTTCATTCATTCACTGACATATTGTCTGAAATCTGATTAAATTGAACCTAAAGTTGAATTAATTGTTTGTAAAATATCCTTAATGGTTCATTATAAAGGCCTATTTATTTTTCCCTTGTTTGGGTTCACTCCCTTGGTGTATATTGGGGGTGCCTCCTTGTAATAGATAATTCTCCTCTTTATTTTTTCAATCTGACTTGGTATCAGAGGGGAAAAAATGGGAGCTATGGTTTGCGATTTTTGTTCACCCTGTCTCTCATGCGGTCTTCTCGCGTGGTCTCTTCTAGCGCTTCTTCTTCTCGCACGGCCTCTTCTAGCACGCTTTCTTCTCACACGGCCTCTTCTGCGTGTCTACTTCTCGTGTGGTCTTCTCGCGTGATTCCTTCGATCTGGTTGTTTAGCCGCAAGCTCGCGTGTTTCTTCCCTGCAGTCTATGTGAGATCTTCCTCCGCGGTCTCTTCCCCTGCGAGCTCTTCCCTTGCGGACTATGCGGCCTCTTCTCAGTGCTGTGCGGACTTCTTCCCTGTGTCGTGGGCCTCTTCAAAGTGTTGTGCGAACATCTTACCGGTGCTCGGCATCCTCTTCCATCGTAGTGTGAGCATCAGAACGATTGGGTTGGCGAGAGGTTCCACGACCACGGCCTTCTTTTCCAACTCGGCGGTCTCTTCCCCCTGCGGTGGTCTCTCCTCTCGTTGACTTCCTCGTTTGTGTCCGCCTCCCCCCTTGGTTCGGTCTCTGCTTGTGCGGCCTTGAGAGGTTGGTGCGGTCTCTTTTCTATGGCTAACTCCTCGGACTCCAGCATTCGGTCTCCTTCCTCGCTTATCCCTCCTTCGGGTGGTGATTTCTCCCAGCCTCATGGTTCCTCCGGTTCCCTCCATATTACAATTGTTCCTTTGGATGGAACGAAATATCTAGAGTGGTCTCGTACAACACAGTATGCTATCCACAACCATCAGCTTTATGAGTGCATCGACGGGACGACTGTTCATCCTGCCAGTACTGATCTGAGTGGGCAAAAGTGGGACCCCGAAAATTCACTTGTTGTCTCGTGGTTGCTTCACTCCACGTCTCCCTTGGTCTATCGTAGCTACATGTTGATGGACTCAGCCTTTGACATCTGGACTCTGGCTCGTGAGACTTATTCACAGTTTGGTAGTTCGACCCAGGTATATGAGCTCACTCGGCATTTCCTTTGAACTCAAGCAAGGCACTTCTTCTGTAGCTGCTTACTTCTCCTAGACGAATGCCTCTACCAAGAGATGTACTACTTTGAAGACTTCACCCCCGCTTGCACTATTGATGCTCGGGCCTTAAAAACCAAAGAAGACCGTTATCGACTCTATGTCTTCCTCATGGGACTTAATATGACGTTCGACATGGTGTGCACTCGTGTTTTGAACCAGCATCCTCTTCCCTCTCTTTGGGAAGCCTTCAGTATGGTCTTAGGGGACGAAGATCGTCGTCGTACTCTCAAATTTGATTGTGGTTCTGATCGCTCCGCTCTTGCTGGTCTTCTTCGCGCTCCTCCTTCGTCTCTCAAGCAGTGCGATCACTGTGGAAAACAAGGTCATGCACATGACTCCTGTTTTCGTCCCTATCCCCATCTTGCAACCTCGCATAAAAGCACTAATGGTCCCTCTCGCCAACCCAATTTTTCTGCTGCTCTTGGTCGGCTTCCCTCTGACAGTCTTTTCTCGGAGGAACTGGATGTTTTGCGCCGTCTCATGTGCACTCAAGTTTCTTCCCCTACTGCTGCATTTGCCATTGTTGGTCTGCCCAGTGCTCAATCTGCCTCCGCAACTTCCTCTGAGTGGATTATTGACTCTGTGACGACTGATCGCATGATAGGAACATCGTCAGGTTTTATGTCTTACACCTCTCTCTCTCTGGGCGTGATAAGGTTCACCGCCAATGACTCACTCATTCTTATCTTGGCGTCAAGGCGTACCAAGGCGAGCCCCGACCGCCTTGACGCTTAGGCGACAAGGCGGACGCCTAGGCGACAACAAGGCGAGCAAATGCAAGACGACAATATTAATTTTTTTTTAAAAACAAATGAAGTTATAGACAGCGGTTATTATAATAACCGCTGTCTATAGTCACTATAGACAGCGGTTATTATAATAACCGCTGTCTATAGTGACTGCCATGGGACTATAGACAACAGTTATTATAATAACCGATGTCTATAGTGACTGACATGGGACTATAGACAGCGATTATTATAATAACCGTTTTCTATAGTGACTGTCATGGGACTATAGACAGCGGTTATTATAATAACCGCTGTCTATAATCCCAATTTTTTTTTAGGCAAAAGAGAACCATCATTCAGCATTAACTACACAGATTTTATTCAGCATTTACTACACAGATTTTATTCATTAACCATCATTCAGCAACCTGCAACCAGCATGAAGAATGCTTTAAATCATTTCTACAATCTGTGACATCAAGCAAACTCAGAAGACACCAAATGATTAGGGCTCTAAAGATAGTTCTCACAGTTTAAAACATGATCTGTGCATGCAAGTTTCTTGACAATCAATATATATTACAGGTTTACAACAATCACAAGTATGGCAAGTTGACAATCAATATATAATGACAAATTGACAATCACAAGTTCACAACAATTTCACTCAATACCAAAATGTTATCAGATAGAATCATCATCTAGTAAATCGTCATTTGCATTGCATGAGCTTAGTTGGTTTGAGGTACTCGTCATTTGCCCATAATTATCAACAATATCTTCATCATCATTTGGAAAGCTAATATGATCTAGATCTTCATCCTCTTCAGCTATTAGTTCATGATTAGCTGGAGCTTCACTTCTTAAATTTCGAGCCCCAGTCCCAATAGCTCTCTCTACAGCTTCCCATGTGAGATCATCATCATCATAAACTAAAGCCTCCTCTTGTTGGTTCATTATCCACTCACTACTCCAATCTAGCTCATCAAGCACTAAAGGGTTGTAATTTCTTCCCTTTTCACGTCTTTCTTGGAATCGAGCTTATAGACGACGATTGTATTGGATGTATACAAGATCATTAAGTCTTTGATGCTCCAATCTATTTCTTTTCTTTGTGTGAATCTGAATCAAGCTAGTTGCAATTTGCAAACTTGTTATTTGTTAGTAGCTAAAACAAGTTTAATTTTAAATTAAAAATTTGTATACTTAATTACTTACAAACTCAAAAGTACTCCAGTTGCGCTCACAACTAGAAGAAGAACAGCATAAGCCAAGTATGCGCAATGCTACCTTTGTAAGGTCAACATTAGGTCCTCCAAGTGCACCCCACCAATCCACTATTTTTTTAAGACATATAAATTAGTATAAGTGTATAACATTTAAATATTTAAGAATAAATAAAATAATAATCAATACTTACTTGGATTTAAGGTGGTTCGTTGCCTAATAGTCATAGGCTTTCCAAAACTATTTCGAGATGCTTTATAGTTAGTGCCTTGCTCTGCAATCTTGTCTTGCAATTGTTGATCGGGCACTAGTCTTGTAATAACATCATTGAAAGCATCTTGAAATTTCCAAGCATCGTCAGCATATTTTTCCTCATATTCAAAATATTTGTTTGGATTAAGAAACAAAGCCGCCATATACAACTTTTGCTCCATTTGCTTTGTCCACCTATTTTGAACAATGTCAATAATCTTTTTATATAATCTTTCTTTATTATCAAAATGATCTTTGATTTTTTGTTTGGCTTCTTCCATTGCCACATACACTTCAGGCATAGCTGACCTTTCATCTTAGTGTAGCCTCTTGTTGACTTTGATGAAGATCCTTTATCAGCCATTTTCCTAGAATAAGAAAACCCTACAAAAACCCTAAACCATCCAAAACACCTAAACAAAATACTTAAAAAACCTCAATAATATTGAGGTAAATAAAGAACAGTAAAACACACATATAACTATCATAGAGAGACAGAGAGTATGCTTGGCAATCACACATATAAATAAAGCAAAAAACCTAAACCACAAACAGTGAATCGTAAGAAGAAAAAAACCCTAAACCACAAACAGGAACTTGGAAATTATATGAGCAAGTAAAAAAATCGTAAAAAGGTAGAAGGAATTAACGAACCAAAGGAGATGGGAATCTTTGAAGAAATCGTCGTTAGGGTTTTCGCACAGTCGAAACAGAGCAGCAGCGAGTAAAAGGTAAAATGTCGAGGTAAAAATGATAATTATATGTATATTGGACAGCGGTTTATATATAAACCGCTCTCTATTGTATCAGGAATGATACAATAGACAGCGGTTTATATATAAACCGCTGTCTATTGTATCATTCCTGGTACAATAGACAGCGGTTTATATATAAACCGCTGTCATATATAAACCGCTGTCTATTGTACCAGGAATGATACAATAGACAGCGGTTTATATATAAGCCGTTGTCTATTGTATCATTCCTGATACAATAGAGAGCGGTTTATATAAGCGGTTTATATATAAACCGCTGTCTATTCTCCTATTATTCGAAAAAAAATAAAGCGGTCGTCGCCATGTTTCCAATCGGCCGACTGGACGCCTAGGCGTCGCCTAGGCGACGCCATGATAAGAATGGACTCATTCTCACCAATTGTTGGCAAGGGGACCATCATTTGTTCCTCTGTCATGCCCCTCACCTCAGTGATGCATGTTCCCGCTTTTCCTCACAATATGTTATTTATTAGTCGTCTGACTACATCCTTGAATTTTTATGTTTCTTTTTCTCCTGATGGTTGTGTTTTTCAAGATCTCGCAACGAAGCAGCGCATTCATATTGGCAGTGGTAGAAATTGCGGGGGGTTGTACATCTTGGACCATCCTCCAACTCAAGCTCTCTCCAGTACCACTCCAGCTCTCTCCATTCCTCCTCATCCATCACCTGTGGATGTGCGTCGATGACATCAACATCTTGGACATCCCTCCGTCAGCTATCTTCTCAAGTTATGTCTTATGTTTTCAAGCTTTTTGAGCCGTTTTGTTTGTAATGAATGTGAACTTTCTAAACATGTACGACATAGTCCGAATCATTATTCTTCTCCTAGTATGGTCCTTTTGATGTTATTCATACTGATGTTTGGGGACCATCCCCTATTGTTTCTCTCTGGTTACCGATGGTTTGTAACTTTTATTGATTGTTTCTCTCGCTCTACTTAGGTGTATTTATTAAAACGGAAAAGTGAGGTCTTTGATTGTTTTCATTTTTTTCACGTCATGGTGCCTACTTAGTTTGGTAGCACTATTTGTGTGCTTCGTAGTGACAATGGATGTGTGTACGGCGATCGTGGTGCTTTCGACACTTATCTTAAAGACCATGAGATTCTTCATCAAAAAACATGTGTTAACACCTCTACTCAGAATGGTGTGGCTAAACGTAAGAACATGCATCTTTTTGAGGTTACCAGTTGCCTTCTTCTCACCATGAATCTTCCCAAGTCCTATTGGGGTGACGCGGTTCTCACCACTGCTTACCTCATCAATCGTCTACCCTCCAGCACCTTACAATATGACTCTCTTATCCCGCCTGTCTACTAAATGCATTGTCCACACATTTCACCTACCTCCATTTGTGTTTGAGTGTGTTTGCTTCGTTCATGTTCATCAACAACATTGTGATAAATTGGATGTGTGTTCCTTACAGTGCATCTTTGTTGGTTATTCTGCTACTACGAAAGGGTATCGGTGTTATCATTCTCCCTCTCGACGATTCTACTGCAACATGGACGTCACGTTTTGTGAGGAGGCACAGTATTTCGGTTCTCATCAGGGGGAGGACATTGTGTCGACGATCCCCATCTTCCTCTCTCTATTGTGGCATCACAATCACCTTTTATGCCTTCCTCTGACATATCTCTTCCCGCGAATCCATCTATTGTGGACTCCCAATCACCTCCTATGACTGTCTCTGCCATACCCCCTCCCGCGAATCCAACTTCCGGGAGTCTCATTCCTCATCTTCCTCTGGTCTATCACAGACGCAACCCTGGTGCTACGATGTTACAACCCTTGTTTATTCCACAACCGCAGGTATGCTCTTCTAACTCAGGTTCTTATGGCGAGGTTTATCGCCCCCTTATACATCTGAAGAGGAAGTCGACCTCTGTTAAATACCCACTTGCCAATTATATCACTTATCAAAATCGGACAAATACACTTATGACCTTCATCTTCTCCTTGGATTCAGTTCACATTCCTAATACTTGGCAGGAAGCAACAGAGATACCTATGCGGCACAAGGCTGTGGAGAAAGAGATGCTGACATTATAGAAGAAATAGACTTGGACACGCACCCATCTCCCCGCCAGGAAGAAGTTTGTTGGTTCCCGATGGATGTCTTTATTAAACAGAATCAAGTGGGGGGTTGTTGAGAGAAATAAAGCAAGGTCAGTTACTCAAGGATATACTCAAACTCCATGTATGGACTATCATGAAACGTTTGCTCATATTGCCAAGGACTCCATCTGTATCATTTTATCATGTGTTGCATGCTTGGGATGAAAGTTGCAACAATTTGATTCCAAGAACGTCTTTTTCCATGGTGATCTTGAGGAAAAAGTCTATATGAAAGTTCCATCTGGTTTCGGACGGGATCAGAAGGAAAGGTGTGTCAACTTCAAAAATCTCTCTACTGTCTAAAGCAATCCCCCAGGGCTTGGTTTGAGAAGTTCCAGAATGACATGAACTTATTGGGATACAAACAGGGTCACTCTGATCATACCCTCTTCGTAAAAAGGAAGCAAAGAAAGTGGCTATTCTCATTGTTTATGTCGACGTCATAATCATCACGGGAAATGATGTTGCAGAAATCATGTGGCTTAAGGCGGGCCTTTGTAAAAAATTTGAAGTTAAAGATCTAGGAAAGTTGAAGTATTTTCTAGGAATAGAAGTTGCACGCTCTGACAACAATATCTTCATTTCTCAGAGGAAATTTGTCCTAGATCATCTAGAAGAACATAGTTGCTTGGTTGTGCTCCTACTAATACTTCCATGGAAGTGAATTGCAAGATTGATGTAGACAAGAATGGTGAGAAGGTGAACTCCTCTAACTACCAGAGACCGATGGATCCGTAGTAGATACATGCATTCTTCCAGATTGTGACATCGTGAAAGCTCTGTTTGGGGGGACTTATTTTCACCGGTCATGCGGTCACGACCTTATGAACTGGACCTTAATTAAGGTCCGGTTCATGCGGTCGTGACCGCTCGACCGGTGAAAATAAGTCCTCCCAAACGGAGCCGAAGTTGTCATGCGTGTGTTACACGGTACTTGAACAACTCTCCTGGACGTGAAATTCTATTCTCCCGCAATAAACAGTTGGTTGTTGAAGTATATACAAATGTTGATTGGGCTGGAAGTCAAGATGATAGAAAGTCTACCATCGGATATTGCTCGTTTGTTGGAGGGAATCTAGTGACCTGACAAAGTAATAAACAAAATGTTGTAGTGAGATCCAACGCAGAAACGGAGTATATGGCAATGTCACAAGGAATATGTGAGGGGTACTGGCTTAGCACTATAATGCGGGATTTGAGACTGCAAACTGAAAAGCCTATCATATTATACCGCGACAACAAAGATGCTATCAATATTGCACATAATCATGTTCAACATGATCGAACAAAACATGTCGAAATCGATAGACACTTTATCAAGGATCATCTTGAAAAAGACAATATTTGCACCTCGTTTGTTCAATCTCAGGATCAGGTAGCAGACATCTTTACTGAGTGTCTATGCTGTGATATTTTCAAGGACAACATTATCAAGTTGAGAATGTTCAACATATACTCTCATCTTGAAGGAGAGAGTTGAATTAATTGTTTGTAAAATATTGTAAATAAAAGGCTCATTTATTTTTCTCTTGTTTGGGTTCACTTCCTCGGTGTATATATAGGGGGTGCCTCCTTGTAGTAAACAATTCTCATTATTTTTTCAATCTGATTCCTAATTGTTCACACACTTGAGGAACATTCTCTAACGTGCTGCGGAACTTCTTATGCACACTAGACTGTTGATGGACAAAAGCGAAAACAAGAGGAGACTAAGCAGCTGCTCAATCAAAGAAAGTGCGCGTCTTTAATATATTATTTAAAACATCAGATATTCCTTTGGTGGTACATGTTTGATGATGGATGTTGTTACTTTGTAGGGATTTCATTGCCAGGTACAGAATCTCTGTCGAGGAGCTGGCTAATGCATATCAAAATAGATAGTTCAGCATGCTGTTTTGATAATTTTCAGCTGAATGTTGTGGAACTGAATTGTGCTGCATTTGATAATTTCATACTACTTTTCATTATTGTAGCTAAAGGCTCTCTTTTTGTACCTCAGCTTCTGTTTCAGATGAGGAGTTTGAGGAGTTTGAGAGTTAAGGTAAAAAGGTGTTTGGTTTTGATTTCTAAGTGGAGGCATGGAATTACAGTTTTCAACTTTCACTAGTTACTAGTAAGATATGTTAGTTTCTCTCATTTACATGCAACTAAATACTCTTTTAGGAAGGAGAATAGCTTCCGAATCTGTCGAAAGTGTCTTTTGATGTCCATCCTTCGATTCAAGTACACATTAATTAAGCCTCTTCCATTATGAAATATTGTCGCTAAATTGTAAGTGGCTTTGTTATTCCAAATCCCCTTATAAGTTGCATATTCAATTGTAGCTAAATTGTAAGTGGCTTTGTTATAACATGCAGAGAAAAAAGTGGGACGCGCTTGCTATTGCAATACAAAACACAAGTTTGCCAATGTATCAGACAAAGTAAATGATGTTACTCGAAGGCTCCAAATTTTATGGCCCCGGCCAGGGGAAATGTTAATAAAAAATTTAGAGATAAAGGTACCTAATTTATCTTATATTTATTCACCCAATTATTATATGTATATATATATTAACTTTAATTATTTTTTGACTTTTTAGGTGGATGTGAAGGATGTCGGGCCGATACGTCCTCCTCACAATCGCGCAAGGGTCACCAATATGCCTCATATCGATGGCATTGTAAATTCCGCTCTTGTGGTTGATTAACAACCACGGTGCCTTCGTGCCTGCCTTGACTGCCATGTTAATCAACCACAAGAGCGGAATTTACAATGCCATCGATATGAGGCATATTGGTGACCCTTGCGCGATTGTGAGGAGGACGTATCGGCCCGACATCCTTCACATCCACCTAAAAAGTCAAAAAATAATTAAAGTTAATATATATATACATATAATAATTGGGTGAATAAATATAAGATAAATTAGGTACCTTTATCTCTAAATTTTTTATTAACATTTCCCCTGGCCGGGGCCATAAAATTTGGAGCCTTCGAGTAACATCATTTACTTTGTCTGATACATTGGCAAACTTGTGTTTTCTATTGCAATAGCAAGCGCGTCCCACTTTTTTCTCTGCATGTTAAAACAAATATTCTCTGCATGTACTTGGGTTCATGACTTCATGTACTTGGACTTTGTCGCAGCTAAATCTCGATCAAGTTTTGTATAGAAAGAACTCTGATGTAGCTCATAAATTGGAAATTTGTCTTCCATAGTAATTTGTTGAGGGATTTATCTGTATTTTACCATAAAAGTGAGTTGTGAGGGCGCTGGACCTATACACAAATATTTGTGTAAACACTCTCGGGTTATTCTATTTGCCCATCTATCGTGATGTTTCGCACGCCTGCAGGTGCGGTGGCCACCTGGCTCGAAGTTTGCTGGTGCCTGGCGGGAGGTGGAGAATGCGGGTGTAGGGTGCTAGTTGCCTCTGGCTAGCTGCAATGGGTTGATATTGGGTGTGGTGTTGGAAGGTGGCCGCATGGCCCGAAGTTTGCTGGTGTTTAGTGGCCCGACGTTTGGGGATGGTTGGCAGTTTAAGGTTGTAGGTAGTAAGACAACATATGCTGCGACAGAGGATGTAGTTCGGCGCAAAGAGCTGGGTATGCGAAAGTCTGGATATTAAATTTTAGTAACATATATCTTTATTATATAAACCAATATGCATATTTGGAAGCACACCGAAGATCGCATTTGGACCGTCCGATCAAACATCTGAAACAAGGATTTATTTTAAGCCATCGGATCAATATAGTTGGGTCTGCCAATAGCTAAAACTCAGAAAAAAACATTCTTCGAAGCTCCAAAAATCCCGACAACCCCCCCCCCCCCTTCCCCCAAAGCTTCACCGCGCCATCTCTGCCGCCGGCGGCTCCGCCGGCCGCAGCCTGCCCGGCGCCCACCGGGGGGGTCGCCGGTATCCGGCGAACCAGCCGGTGGTTGTCCGGCGGCGAGCGGGCAGGGCCACCGCCGGCTGTGGCCCTGCCCGTGATACCCAGTCCGATCTCACGGGCAGGGCCACAGCCGGCGGTGGCCCTGCCCGCTCGCCGCCGGACAACCACCACCGGATTCGCCGGAGACCGGCGAACCACCCGGTGGGTGCCGGGCAGGCCGGCGGCGGCGGAGCAGCCGTCGGCAGAAGCGGAGGCGGAAGCAGCGGAGGGGTCACGGGATTTTCTATGTTTTTTTTTTCTTTCGTTTTTATTTCTATTTTAAATTCTAATAAACAAACTTTAAAATGTTAATTTTAGAAAACTTTAAATTTTGTTTAAATGTTAAATAACCGTTACGAGATTTTGTATGTTTTCTTTCTTTTGTTTTTATTTCTAATTTAAATTCTAATAAACAAGCTTTAAATAACTTTAAAATGTTAAATTTAGAAAACTTTAAATTTTTTTTAAATGTTAAATAACTGTCGGGGGGGCGAAGCCCGCCGAGGGGGCGGGCAAAGCCCGCCTGAATGCTGCCGAAGGCCGCAGTGCCGCATCGAGAACGGGCGAAACCCGCCGAGAGGGGTGGGCGAAGCCGCCTGAATGCGGAATAATTAAAATTTAGAAAACTTTAATTTTTTTTAAAAATTTCAAATAACTGTCTGGGGGCGGGCGAAGCCCGCTTGGTTGCGGGCGAAGCCCGTAACGACGCATCGAGAACGGGCGTAGCCCGTTCGAAGATGCTAGTAATATTATATACTTATATATATATATAAGAGGCAGTGCACAGGGGCCTGTGTGGCCGCGAAAGTCCTCTGGCCACAATAGACAAGACAGCGGTTATGACCATACCAAGAAATGAAAATTAGTTTTGAACATAAAAAATGGATGAAACATCTTTGGTGAGGTCGAGCGTTCATGAATGACAGTTCATAACCATCGTGTTCATGACCGCCGCCACCATTTCAAAAGGAGCCCAGATCAAATGAGCAGAGAAAAATAAACATTAGATTCAATTAATGCTTGTAAACTAAGGGCTGCCTTCTCTGCAGCCGGTGATAGAGCAGCTGCGTACCTAGGGGTTGGCCTTGGAATCTCCATTTTCATGGAAGCTGTAGTAGGGGGAGCCTGGGCGGTCGCAGGACACCTTTTCCCTCTTCAGCGCATCATAAGTTATATTGCTCTTCTACAACGTCGCAGTCCAGAGAAGCCGTCTCTGGACGGCGTCAGACTCCGATGAGGGCGTGACATCTGTCCCTGGTCCCGAAGAGGAGAAGAGCGGATAGGAGCAAGATAGAAATTAGAACCGCACTTTTCTCAGCTTGTGATTCTCCTTTCTCTGATAATCATGGCAGGTGATTTTTTGCATCTATTCCCTTCTTTGCACTGAAGTGCGAATGCCAGCAGAGTCTATGAATACACGTGCAGTTTGTGGGACAGTTCGCAGTTCATTATCATCAATGCCTGCACTGCCCAAACTGCCCAAAATACCCAGAGGCAAAATTGTCATATATGCAGAAATGACGATCTGTGTGCTCCAGATCGAGGTACGTGATTCGTCCATCATGTAGTTATGGTGGTTACAACGACGCAATTATCGAACCGCCCCCGCCAAAAACTATAAAAGGATTCCAGAGCCTTCATTTGAAGGGACCTTGCCTTCAGCGCCAGAGAGAGCTCCTTCAGAGTTCTCCTTCGTCGTTCGAAGAGTCCTTCGAAGATCTCCTTTGGTCTTCGAATATCTCTTCCCCCTTCAAAAATCTCCTTCGAAGGTGACTCGAAGATCTCCCTTTGGCCCTTGAAGATCTCCTTCCTCCTTAGAGATTTTTCTCTTTCTCATTTGTCTCTGCACCCCATTCAACGAGCGGTGGCTTGTCACCCTCTTGCGTTCTACAACTTGTAACACCTAAAGATTTAGTGGAATTTGGTCGGCACCGATCCGACCCCGTGGTTTTTCACCCTTTCTCGATTTTCCACGTTTAAAAGTACTTTTGCCATCTGTCTCATTTTACTTCGACGTGCTTGGCTCACTCTCTAGCTGAGACGGTTCGATCAACCCGCAACGGTTTGGTGCCGTCTGTGGGAAAGATGTTCCCAAACTTCGTAAGAATTCTCTGAAGACTGTATTGGCTTCACAACAATACTCGTGACTAATGACTATGGCAAGAAGGGGTACTCGTACAGCTGAAGGGTCAATCCCCGAAGGACACGTTGAGCCAGCTCCCTCTCACTCGCTTATCAACATACCTCTCGCGGAAGAGGCAATGATCGCACATGTAGCTGCACTGGAAGGGCGCATGCGCTAAATGGAAGAACGTCAGGACGAGATGCTCACCCTCCTTAGAAACTTGGGAGCTCCTCAAGCAGTTGATCCAACCCCCGAGTCTGGAAACCTGCCTCCGCCAGCTCTGAACCGCACTCCAACTGAGCACGCTTCTCGCACGCATCGTGCCCCCGAAGAAGAATTCTTTGGCGTGGCCAGTTCAACGCATCCAGTTCAGCCGTCCAGAGAACCTGAAGCTCACCATCATCATCGCTCAGGAGCAGCAGGCTTCAGGCATGCAATTGGAGGGCTCACTCGCGAGGAGATTCGCTGCGCGATTGCTGAAGAATACGAGCAAGCCAGGCGACATGCCGCTTTCTCCCGCCACCCTCAGCACAACGACTCTCCATTAGCGCATCTGATCTTGCATGTCTTCAAGCTCCCCAACATCGAGACATTCGACGTGGCGGACGATCCGCGGGAGCATGTCAATCACTTCACCATAATCGTGCGGATCTACAACGCTCCAGATCAGCTGATATGCCATGTGTTCCCAGCAACACTGAAGGGGCAAGCACGTACCTTGTTCAATTCTTTGCGAGAAGGAACAATCAATAATTTTTTTGCGAAACTGACTCAACAGTTCACAGACCAGTTCGTCGTCAACCGCGGGATCGTCTGAGACCCATCTCATCTTTCAAGGGTCTGCCATAGCGAGGGAGAGGCCATCAAGGACTTCTTACGCCGCTTCACTGCTGAAGTGCGACAAATCCCTGGGGTCGACCCTGGGCTCTTGTGAGGCATATTCCTGGGAGGACTCCGCCCAAGTAGTTTCTACTCAGCACTAATGAGGGAGACAGTGCCCAGTTATCCCGATCTCGTGCACCATATTGAAGCTCAAATCGCTGCGGACAAAGCCATTGAGGCACATCGACGACACTTCGAAGGAAGTCAGAATAGGAAAAAGGGGGAGGAGTAGGCCCCTAGAAGACAGGAAGAGCACCACAACAACGAGCGTATCCAGGACCCCGGAGGGATCGGGGTCTTCGATCGCCTCAGGATTACACTCCTCTCAGCACATCTCGCACCAATGCACTTTGCGCAATCCAAGACACAACCCAGCACTCCAGAGGTCGATGGCACTCCTCCTGAATACCAAAGGAGACCCATCAAAATACTGTGAATTCCATCGAGGGAACGGTCATAGCACCGAGGAATCCACCAAACTGAAAAAAGAAATAGAGCGCCTTGTTTGAGAAGGGCTCCTCGGAAGGTTCCTACAAGGTCAGGTGCCTAATCAACAGGCTCCGCCCCAACCAAGAAGAGATTAGCCACCCGCGCAACAGGGCGCGCAAGGGGGCAGGCGAGTAGTAGGAGAAGTAGAGACCATAGTTGGGTCCCCCTTCTCCCCCAGCTCCGTCAACTCCATTACTCAGCACGAGAATGATCAGCAGGGACAGAAGGCGCCACTATTCGCCCCCATCAGTTTCGGTGACGAAGACCTGCAAGGATTGCACCTGCCGCACCAAGACCCCCTTGTCATCAGTGCAGAAAACGGCGACCTGAGCTTCCGTGTCAAAAGAATACTGGTCGACAACAGAAGTTTGATCGACTTCCTATTCATGTCCACTCTCCGCAAAACATGAAGATTCTGAGAGAGCGTCTCAAGCCGGCAACTGGTCCAATCTACGGCTTCAACAATAGGGACGATCAATCTACGGCCTTGACTGCCATGTTAATCAACCACAAGAGCGGAATTTACAATGCCATCGATATGAGGCATATTGGTGACCCTTGCGCGATTGTGAGGAGGACGTATCGGCCCGACATCCTTCACATCCACCTAAAAAGTCAAAAAATAATTAAAGTTAATATATATATACATATAATAATTGGGTGAATAAATATAAGATAAATTAGGTACCTTTATCTCTAAATTTTTTATTAACATTTCCCCTGGCCGGGGCCATAAAATTTGGAGCCTTCGAGTAACATCATTTACTTTGTCTGATACATTGGCAAACTTGTGTTTTCTATTGCAATAGCAAGCGCGTCCCACTTTTTTCTCTGCATGTTAAAACAAATATTCTCTGCATGTACTTGGGTTCATGACTTCATGTACTTGGACTTTGTCGCAGCTAAATCTCGATCAAGTTTTGTATAGAAAGAACTCTGATGTAGCTCATAAATTGGAAATTTGTCTTCCATAGTAATTTGTTGAGGGATTTATCTGTATTTTACCATAAAAGTGAGTTGTGAGGGCGCTGGACCTATACACAAATATTTGTGTAAACACTCTCGGGTTATTCTATTTGCCCATCTATCGTGATGTTTCGCACGCCTGCAGGTGCGGTGGCCACCTGGCTCGAAGTTTGCTGGTGCCTGGCGGGAGGTGGAGAATGCGGGTGTAGGGTGCTAGTTGCCTCTGGCTAGCTGCAATGGGTTGATATTGGGTGTGGTGTTGGAAGGTGGCCGCATGGCCCGAAGTTTGCTGGTGTTTAGTGGCCCGACGTTTGGGGATGGTTGGCAGTTTAAGGTTGTAGGTAGTAAGACAACATATGCTGCGACAGAGGATGTAGTTCGGCGCAAAGAGCTGGGTATGCGAAAGTCTGGATATTAAATTTTAGTAACATATATCTTTATTATATAAACCAATATGCATATTTGGAAGCACACCGAAGATCGCATTTGGACCGTCCGATCAAACATCTGAAACAAGGATTTATTTTAAGCCATCGGATCAATATAGTTGGGTCTGCCAATAGCTAAAACTCAGAAAAAAACATTCTTCGAAGCTCCAAAAATCCCGACAACCCCCCCCCCCCCTTCCCCCAAAGCTTCACCGCGCCATCTCTGCCGCCGGCGGCTCCGCCGGCCGCAGCCTGCCCGGCGCCCACCGGGGGGGTCGCCGGTATCCGGCGAACCAGCCGGTGGTTGTCCGGCGGCGAGCGGGCAGGGCCACCGCCGGCTGTGGCCCTGCCCGTGATACCCAGTCCGATCTCACGGGCAGGGCCACAGCCGGCGGTGGCCCTGCCCGCTCGCCGCCGGACAACCACCACCGGATTCGCCGGAGACCGGCGAACCACCCGGTGGGTGCCGGGCAGGCCGGCGGCGGCGGAGCAGCCGTCGGCAGAAGCGGAGGCGGAAGCAGCGGAGGGGTCACGGGATTTTCTATGTTTTTTTTTTCTTTCGTTTTTATTTCTATTTTAAATTCTAATAAACAAACTTTAAAATGTTAATTTTAGAAAACTTTAAATTTTGTTTAAATGTTAAATAACCGTTACGAGATTTTGTATGTTTTCTTTCTTTTGTTTTTATTTCTAATTTAAATTCTAATAAACAAGCTTTAAATAACTTTAAAATGTTAAATTTAGAAAACTTTAAATTTTTTTTAAATGTTAAATAACTGTCGGGGGGGCGAAGCCCGCCGAGGGGGCGGGCAAAGCCCGCCTGAATGCTGCCGAAGGCCGCAGTGCCGCATCGAGAACGGGCGAAACCCGCCGAGAGGGGTGGGCGAAGCCGCCTGAATGCGGAATAATTAAAATTTAGAAAACTTTAATTTTTTTTAAAAATTTCAAATAACTGTCTGGGGGCGGGCGAAGCCCGCTTGGTTGCGGGCGAAGCCCGTAACGACGCATCGAGAACGGGCGTAGCCCGTTCGAAGATGCTAGTAATATTATATACTTATATATATATATAAGAGGCAGTGCACAGGGGCCTGTGTGGCCGCGAAAGTCCTCTGGCCACAATAGACAAGACAGCGGTTATGACCATACCAAGAAATGAAAATTAGTTTTGAACATAAAAAATGGATGAAACATCTTTGGTGAGGTCGAGCGTTCATGAATGACAGTTCATAACCATCGTGTTCATGACCGCCGCCACCATTTCAAAAGGAGCCCAGATCAAATGAGCAGAGAAAAATAAACATTAGATTCAATTAATGCTTGTAAACTAAGGGCTGCCTTCTCTGCAGCCGGTGATAGAGCAGCTGCGTACCTAGGGGTTGGCCTTGGAATCTCCATTTTCATGGAAGCTGTAGTAGGGGGAGCCTGGGCGGTCGCAGGACACCTTTTCCCTCTTCAGCGCATCATAAGTTATATTGCTCTTCTACAACGTCGCAGTCCAGAGAAGCCGTCTCTGGACGGCGTCAGACTCCGATGAGGGCGTGACATCTGTCCCTGGTCCCGAAGAGGAGAAGAGCGGATAGGAGCAAGATAGAAATTAGAACCGCACTTTTCTCAGCTTGTGATTCTCCTTTCTCTGATAATCATGGCAGGTGATTTTTTGCATCTATTCCCTTCTTTGCACTGAAGTGCGAATGCCAGCAGAGTCTATGAATACACGTGCAGTTTGTGGGACAGTTCGCAGTTCATTATCATCAATGCCTGCACTGCCCAAACTGCCCAAAATACCCAGAGGCAAAGTTGTCATATATGCAGAAATGACGATCTGTGTGCTCCAGATCGAGGTACGTGATTCGTCCATCATGTAGTTATGGTGGTTACAACGACGCAATTATCGAACCGCCCCCGCCAAAAACTATAAAAGGATTCCAGAGCCTTCATTTGAAGGGACCTTGCCTTCAGCGCCAGAGAGAGCTCCTTCAGAGTTCTCCTTCGTCGTTCGAAGAGTCCTTCGAAGATCTCCTTTGGTCTTCGAATATCTCTTCCCCCTTCAAAAATCTCCTTCGAAGGTGACTCGAAGATCTCCCTTTGGCCCTTGAAGATCTCCTTCCTCCTTAGAGATTTTTCTCTTTCTCATTTGTCTCTGCACCCCATTCAACGAGCGGTGGCTTGTCACCCTCTTGCGTTCTACAACTTGTAACACCTAAAGATTTAGTGGAATTTGGTCGGCACCGATCCGACCCCGTGGTTTTTCACCCTTTCTCGATTTTCCACGTTTAAAAGTACTTTTGCCATCTGTCTCATTTTACTTCGACGTGCTTGGCTCACTCTCTAGCTGAGACGGTTCGATCAACCCGCAACGGTTTGGTGCCGTCTGTGGGAAAGATGTTCCCAAACTTCGTAAGAATTCTCTGAAGACTGTATTGGCTTCACAACAATACTCGTGACTAATGACTATGGCAAGAAGGGGTACTCGTACAGCTGAAGGGTCAATCCCCGAAGGACACGTTGAGCCAGCTCCCTCTCACTCGCTTATCAACATACCTCTCGCGGAAGAGGCAATGATCGCACATGTAGCTGCACTGGAAGGGCGCATGCGCTAAATGGAAGAACGTCAGGACGAGATGCTCACCCTCCTTAGAAACTTGGGAGCTCCTCAAGCAGTTGATCCAACCCCCGAGTCTGGAAACCTGCCTCCGCCAGCTCTGAACCGCACTCCAACTGAGCACGCTTCTCGCACGCATCGTGCCCCCGAAGAAGAATTCTTTGGCGTGGCCAGTTCAACGCATCCAGTTCAGCCGTCCAGAGAACCTGAAGCTCACCATCATCATCGCTCAGGAGCAGCAGGCTTCAGGCATGCAATTGGAGGGCTCACTCGCGAGGAGATTCGCTGCGCGATTGCTGAAGAATACGAGCAAGCCAGGCGACATGCCGCTTTCTCCCGCCACCCTCAGCACAACGACTCTCCATTAGCGCATCTGATCTTGCATGTCTTCAAGCTCCCCAACATCGAGACATTCGACGTGGCGGACGATCCGCGGGAGCATGTCAATCACTTCACCATAATCGTGCGGATCTACAACGCTCCAGATCAGCTGATATGCCATGTGTTCCCAGCAACACTGAAGGGGCAAGCACGTACCTTGTTCAATTCTTTGCGAGAAGGAACAATCAATAATTTTTTTGCGAAACTGACTCAACAGTTCACAGACCAGTTCGTCGTCAACCGCGGAATCGTCTGAGACCCATCTCATCTTTCAAGGGTCTGCCATAGCGAGGGAGAGGCCATCAAGGACTTCTTACGCCGCTTCACTGCTGAAGTGCGACAAATCCCTGGGGTCGACCCTGGGCTCTTGTGAGGCATATTCCTGGGAGGACTCCGCCCAAGTAGTTTCTGCTCAGCACTAATGAGGGAGACAGTGCCCAGTTATCCCGATCTCGTGCACCATATTGAAGCTCAAATCGCTGCGGACAAAGCCATTGAGGCACATCGACGACACTTCGAAGGAAGTCAGAATAGGAAAAAGGGGGAGGAGTAGGCCCCTAGAAGACAGGAAGAGCACCACAACAACGAGCGTATCCAGGACCCCGGAGGGATCGGGGTCTTCGATCGCCTCAGGATTACACTCCTCTCAGCACATCTCGCACCAATGCACTTTGCGCAATCCAAGACACAACCCAGCACTCCAGAGGTCGATGGCACTCCTCCTGAATACCAAAGGAGACCCATCAAAATACTGTGAATTCCATCGAGGGAACGGTCATAGCACTGAGGAATCCACCAAACTGAAAAAAGAAATAGAGCGCCTTGTTCGAGAAGGGCTCCTCGGAAGGTTCCTACAAGGTCAGGTGCCTAATCAACAGGCTCCGCCCCAACCAAGAAGAGATTAGCCACCCGCGCAACAGGGCGCGCAAGGGGGCAGGCGAGTAGTAGGAGAAGTAGAGACCATAGTTGGGTCCCCCTTCTCCCCCAGCTCCGTCAACTCCATTACTCAGCACGAGAATGATCAGCAGGGACAGAAGGCGCCACTATTCGCCCCCATCAGTTTCGGTGACGAAGACCTGCAAGGATTGCACCTGCCGCACCAAGACCCCCTTGTCATCAGTGCAGAAAACGGCGACCTGAGCTTCCGTGTCAAAAGAATACTGGTCGACAACAGAAGTTTGATCGACTTCCTATTCATGTCCACTCTCCGCAAAACATGAAGATTCTGAGAGAGCGTCTCAAGCCGGCAACTGGTCCAATCTACGGCTTCAACAATAGTTTGGTTCCCATCCAAGGGACGATCGATCTCCCCGTCACGCTCGACGAGTTCCCAAAGCAAGTTACACGCATCATCCAATTCGTGGTGGAGTCTGATTCAGCATACAACGCGATCTTCGGTCGTCCTCTTCAGGCACAGTTTGAAGTCATTCCCTCCATCCCGCACCTGACGATCAAGTTTATCACACCCGACGAAATGGGTGTCGTACGAGGCAACCAGGAGGTGGCTAGCTCATGTTATCTACTACTGTCACGCCCTGGATAGATCTTGACTCCCGCCTCCGGCACGGATGTCACCCAGAACGCAGCTACAACACACTACCTCGACCTACCAAAGGGTCCCCCTCAAGGCTGATCCAGAAGAGCCAAGATAGGGGCAGGGAAGCGCCTCTCTTTTTATCTACATTTCATTACTTATGTTTATTTTTGCATTTCCTGTCATTTCTTAGAACAATAGCTGTGAGAATGCACTCGCGCACATGTATCTATTTTAATTTCTACTTCTAAATTCATGGTTCGACTCAGTGTTTGCTCACTATCGGTTCAAACGCATTTGTTTTTCACCGCAATTCGGGGTCCGTCCCCTTGACCACGCACTATCGGTTCGAACGCATTCGCTCTTCACCGTCATAGTAGGTCACGATACAGCCCGGGCAAGCCCCCCTTGCGGTCGCCTTCGGTTCAAACACATTCACTCTTCACCGCAATTCGGGGCCCGTCCCCCTGGCTGCGCACTATCGGTTCGTACACATATGCTCTTCACCGTCATAGTAGGTCACGACACCGCTCGGGCAAGCCCCCCTCGCGGTCTCCATTGGTTCGAACACATTCTCTTTTCACCGCAATTCAGGGTTCATCCCCTGACCGCGCACTATCAGTTCGAACGCATCCTCTCTTCACCATCATAGTAGGTCGCAGTGCCGCCCGGGCAAGCCCCTCTCACAGTCGCCATCGGTTCGAACGCATTCGCTCTTCACTGAAATTCGGGGCCCTTTCCCATAATCGCGCACTATCGGTTCGAAAGCATCCGCTCTTCACCGTCATAGTAGGTCACAACACCGCCCGGGAAAACCCCTCTTGCGGTCTCCATCGGTTCGAACGCATTTGCTCTTCACTTCCATATGGGTTCCTCCCCCCAGACTTCAGCTATCGGTTCGAACGCACTTGCTCCTCACCGTCATAGCTAGTCCGCTCCATGGGTAAGCTCATGTAACAACCCTATTCTAAAAGTATAATAATAATAATAATAATAATAATAACCCTAACCCTTTAAAACCCGATCCAGCCCCCCCACCTTTTATTTCTTCCGCAAGCCATCCCGTCTCCCGTGCGCCTCCCGTCTCCCGCACGCAGTGCCGACGCCATCCGCCTCTCCTGTTCCTTTCGCCGGCGCCGCCCGCCTCTCCTTCTCCTTGTGCCGGCGCCGCCTGCCGCTCTTCCTCCTGCCATGGCCGACAGGATCTCCACCTCTCCTGTTTCAGTGCCGATCCCCGCAAGCTTGCTCCGGCTCCTCCATGCATCGACAACTCTGTTTTCTTCTCTCCAAGGGCCGACAGTGGCTCTTTCTCCTCTACAGAGGTTGGCAGCCACCTCCCCTTCACTCGGCAGCCCTCTCCCTCTATGATTGGGTTGGTGTTCGTGTGAGGAGCGTCTAGGGATTTCCTCCTTTCTCCTCCTTGGGTAAGTTTTTGATGTTTTTCCTCTTTATTCAGATTTCTCTTGAATCCCTTGCAATTTTTTTGAGCCCTAAGTTGCAGATATTTGTGATCCAACTTTTTGCCACCGTTATAACCGTCTAATTTCTAGGTTTTCGTGCCCCCGGTGCCGTTCGTCGCCCTAATTGACGGGATCTCACCAAAGCCCTCTCCGAATTAGGGTTTCCGTCACCCAAGCGCCGCAAAGTTCCCGATCCTTCGTGGTATCTCTTCTCCCCTCACATTTGAGGGAGGTAAATCCGCTAAACTCCCCCGTTGTTTAATTCCCGCGTCACAAAATGCACGTGTTAGCGTAGTGAATTATGCTATGTTGTTTTCGTCGTTCTTGAGCAGGTTTGAAATGTGATTTTCTGAATTTTGCTTGCGCCGCTTAGCCGCCTCCGCCAGCTTCAGCTTATTTAAGGCAAGTAGAGATCCCTCTCTCTTGCAAACATTGAATTTTATTTAGCCTGACATGTTCTTATGATTTTAGGTTTCACCCTTGAATACACATTTAATCAAATAATTTTAATTTCTGATTGCTTGATTTGACTTGATAGTAGTTTGAGGTTCACGCGATTGAAATAGCACGAGTTGTGAATGTGAAGGATGGTTATTCAAATATTCGCGTAGATGAATTTTGTCTCATTTGATGGGTAATTAGGAGACTAGTTGGTTTTCGAGCTCGATCATTAATTAATTTGAAAGGTAACTGTTAAGATTCTCTTGCTAGCGATGGAATGATTGATGCTTGATGTCTTGTTCATATCGACCACATGTGTTACTTGGAATATATTTGTGTTAAAAGAACGGTTTATTGAAATGAGTACGGGTTATCCCAGAATTGATGCACGACAAACTTGCTCCTGCGCTTTTTGCTTGAATAATCTTCTTGTTAATAAAATCTTTAGCCTCTCGGACTCGCAAGATTCAAAACTCTCTATTCCGGGTGTCATCAGCTCCTCTTGCTCCTTATGTATGCTTGAACGCAATACTTGGTTAAATAACGTTCTATAACTTGATTCCTCCCGTTTCACGTCTGTAAAATATACCCTTGTATATCTGAATCAGTATCTTGGCTACATGTCTTGATATGATAGAATCCTCGAAACCCTGCCTAAATCATTAATAACACAAGTAAACATTGAAAGGTAGGGTTTAACTGACGCAACTCCTTGACTTGGGTTCCCTCTTGAATCCCTAATGGGAACAAAGGACCGGTCATAGCGAGCATAAATTTCTGAATCTCCTGAATCCGTATTTGAATCTGTCTGAATCATGAATCCTGCGCGTCAAACAAAAACACCTACACTTTCACGTGTTACAACTTATGTTATTACATGAATCGCTTAGGTCCTGAGTGTCATAAGCAAATCTTGAAAACTAGGGTTTAGGTGGTGCATCATCTTGTTTGCATGGTCACGGTAAGCAGGAAATATTCTTATTCTATTAAAGCCTTACACTTGGACTTGAGTGTGAACCATGCGCACCCACTATAAACACTTACGCATTTCAACGATTACAGCTTATGTCATTGCAAAATAAATGTTTAGGCTATACTTCGGAGTAGTCTAATATTTCTGGATATTTCTGCTTGTCTCACTTGATTGTCTGTCTTGTTAGCTCTGCTTCATGAAAATCGGTAAACAAATATTCTGTTTTCTCCTGCTCATACTTTTATTTACCTTACTCCTGTTTATTTCAATGTTCTGAGGCTTTTCCTTCTTGTTTTGGATTTGCCTTAGTGTTCGTGTCCGCGCTGCCTGCTCTCTGAGGCCGTTCTGCGTCAAGTTTCAGGTTCTATGTTTATGTTTCATTTCATTATCTGTTGGATATTTCTTTTATGTAATAATTACGTTCAGCCATTTTCTCCTGTTTCATGGACAACTGCTAGGCTAAATATTATATGTACTAGAATTTGGCATGTTTGCATGTTCAATCATCTGAGATGATCACTGCATAAAAATCTGTTTCAAAACTTGTATTATAAGATTTCCTTTGCAAAAATGCATGTGCACCTGTTTCAAACTAGCATATTTTAAAGCTTCCGCAACAAATCAATCCGTTTTACTCAAAAGTAATTGTTTTTGAACTATTTATTAGTATCTCTGCTTGCGCCTTAGCAGACATGGTTTTCCTTCCGCCCATGCCTGTGGCATCACGGCCCGCCCGAAGCGCGCTCTGACTCTTGTCGAGACGGGTCGTGACAGTTGGTATCAGAGTCAGGTTTAGCATCAAAAGATAAAGTATTTTACAATTATCAAATATTTTGAACCTTATTTTATAAATATATGTACATGCATCAATTCTTCACGCACCTTGTCATTATTTGTTGTTCGCGGCTGAAACACGCACACACTCACTCATAAGCATGAGTAGTATGCACACGAATGTTAAGGGAGTATGGGCAAACTTAACATTTTTGTGCATATGAATTTCCACTAGGATATACACCGCTTGCGAATATTAAATGGTTATGGGCAGTTTAATATTTTCAAGTGCGTTGGCATTAGAGTCTTAATATGCATGACATGTTAAGTGATATGGGCGCTTAACATGGCATGTGTATCCATTCATTTGCATTCATATCATAAGCATTGCACAAGTGTCCAGCTAAGAGCAACAATAATGATTGTACACGCATGATTTTTCCTACTTGCTTGACATCGCACATGATTTCAATTTTGCACTTGCATGATCATACCTAGAGTTGTCCAATGGAAATGCTGTAATTATTACATGATTAATGTATCTGACGGTATGAAATGTGTTAGAATCTCTAGTTTCAAAATCCCGGTATTCGTAATTGGTGCTTCCTGTCCTGCTTGTCTAATCGATCTGCTTGTCTATCGATCTCATCTGATTCTCCAGGATCTCCTTCTAGTTAGCTTTTTCGCGTCAGTATCGCAAGTAAATTACCCCTTCGTGCAAAGATCTTTTTCGTGCATGAAAAGTCTGAATAATCCCCTCGAAAACTTGAATCTGATATGCGAAGTAATTATCCGCAAACTTTCTCTTGATCTTGGTAAGTCTCAGCGCTTGTTTTCTTTTCCGTTCCAGCATATTCATAGTTAGCTTCCTTGTCTCGATCTGCAAATCTTGTTTGGATTAAATGACATCTGAATCTTCGCCATAAGTTCCCCCATTCAGAGAATCCTCAGAAAGTTTCGAGACGAAACTTTCTAAGTGGGGGAGAATGTAACAACCATATTCTAAAAGTATAATAATAATAATAATAATAACCCTAACCCTTTAAAACCCGATCCAGCCCCCCCACCTTTTATTTCTTCCGCAAGCCAGCCCGTCTCCCGTCTCCCGTGCGCCTCCCGTCTCCCGCGCGCAGTGCCGACGCCATTCGCCTCTCCTATTCCTTTCGCCGGCGCCGCCCGCCTCTCCTTCTCCTTGTGCCGGCGCCGCCTGCCGCTCTTCCTCCTGCCATGGCCGACAGGATCTCCACCTCTCCTGTTTCAGTGCCGATCCCCGCAAGCTTGCTCCGGCTCCTCCATGCATCGACAACTCTGTTTTCTTCTCTCCAAGGGCCGACAGTGGCTCTTTCTCCTCTACAGAGGTTGGCAGCCACCTCCCCTTCACTCGGCAGCCCTCTCCCTCTATGATTGGGTTGGTGTTCGTGTGAGGAGCGTCTAGGGATTTCCTCCTTTCTCCTCCTTGGGTAAGTTTTTGATGTTTTTCCTCTTTATTCAGATTTCTCTTGAATCCCTTGCAATTTTTTTGAGCCCTAAGTTGCAGATATTTGTGATCCAACTTTTTGCCACCGTTATAACCGTCTAATTTCTAGGTTTTCGTGCCCCCGGTGCCGTTCGTCGCCCTAATTGACGGGATCTCACCAAAGCCCTCTCTGAATTAGGGTTTCCGTCACCCAAGCGCCGCAAAGTTCCCGATCCTTCGTGGTATCTCTTCTCCCCTCACATTTGAGGGAGGTAAATCCGCTAAACTCCCCCGTTGTTTAATTCCCGCGTCACAAAATGCACGTGTTAGCGTAGTGAATTATGCTATGTTGTTTTCGTCGTTCTTGAGCAGGTTTGAAATGTGATTTTCTGAATTTTGCTTGCGCCGCTTAGCCGCCTCCGCCAGCTTCAGCTTATTTAAGGCAAGTAGAGATCCCTCTCTCTTGCAAACATTGAATTTTATTTAGCCTGACATGTTCTTATGATTTTAGGTTTCACCCTTGAATACACATTTAATCAAATAAGTTTAATTTCTGATTGCTTGATTTGACTTGATAGTAGTTTGAGGTTCACGCGATTGAAATAGCACGAGTTGTGAATGTGAAGGATGGTTATTCAAATATTCGCGTAGATGAATTTTGTCTCATTTGATGGGTAATTAGGAGACTAGTTGGTTTTCGAGCTCGATCATTAATTAATTTGAAAGGTAACTGTTAAGATTCTCTTGCTAGCGATGGAATGATTGATGCTTGATGTCTTGTTCATATCGACCACATGTGTTACTTGGAAGATATTTGTGTTAAAAGAACGGTTTATTGAAATGAGTACGGGTTATCCCAGAATTGATGCACGACAAACTTGCTCCTGCGCTTTTTGCTTGAATAATCTTCTTGTTAATAAAATCTTTAGCCTCTCGGACTCGCAAGATTCAAAACTCTCTATTCCGGGTGTCATCAGCTCCTCTTGCTCCTTATGTATGCTTGAACGCAATACTTGGTTAAATAACGTTCTATAACTTGATTCCTCCTGTTTCACGTCTGTAAAATATACCCTTGTATATCTGAATCAGTATCTTGGCTACATGTCTTGATATGATAGAATCCTCGAAACCCTGCGCTAAATCATTAATAACACAAGTAAACATTGAAAGGTAGGGTTTAACTGACGCAACTCCTTGACTTGGGTTCCCTCTTGAATCCCTAATGGGAACAAAGGACCGGTCATAGCGAGCATAAATTTCTGAATCTCCTGAATCCGTATTTGAATCTGTCTGAATCATGAATCCTGCGCGTCAAACAAAAACACCTACACTTTCACGTGTTACAACTTATGTTATTACATGAATCGCTTAGGTCCTGAGTGTCATAAGCAAATCTTGAAAACTAGGGTTTAGGTGGTGCATCATCTTGTTTGCATGGTCACGGTAAGCAGGAAATATTCTTATTCTATTAAAGCCTTACACTTGGACTTGAGTGTGAACCATGCGCACCCACTATAAACACTTACGCATTTCAACGATTACAGCTTATGTCATTGCAAAATAAATGTTTAGGCTATACTTCGGAGTAGTCTAATATTTCTGGATATTTCTGCTTGTCTCACTTGATTGTCTGTCTTGTTAGCTCTGCTTCATGAAAATCGGTAAACAAATATTCTGTTTTCTCCTGCTCATACTTTTATTTACCTTACTCCTGTTTATTTCAATGTTCTGAGGTTTTTCCTTCTTGTTTTGGATTTGCCTTAGTGTTCGTGTCCGCGCTGCCTGCTCTCTGAGGCCGTTCTGCGTCAAGTTTCAGGTTCTATGTTTATGTTTCATTTCATTATCTGTTGGATATTTCTTTTATGTAATAATTACGTTCAGCCATTTTCTCCTGTTTCATGGACAACTGCTAGGCTAAATATTATATGTACTAGAATTTGGCATGTTTGCATGTTCAATCATCTGAGATGATCACTGCATAAAAATCTGTTTCAAAACTTGTATTATAAGATTTCCTTTGCAAAAATGCATGTGCACCTGTTTCAAACTAGCATATTTTAAAGCTTCCGCAACAAATCAATCCGTTTTACTCAAAAGTAATTGTTTTTGAACTATTTATTAGTATCTCTGCTTGCGCCTTAGCAGACATGGTTTTCCTTCCGCCCATGCCTGTGGCATCACGGCCCGCCCAAAGCGCGCTCTGACTCTTGTCGAGACGGGTCGTGACAGCTCACGCAATTGGTTCGAACGAGAAAGCTCTTCACTAGCACAGCAAGTCTTCACCCCATTATTACTAACATTTCAGGTAAAACGAGACCGCGCTCACGGTGCATTAGGGAAAGGACTCTCCACCGACACGAACCTACTCCTTCTTCAACATCAGGAGCTACCCTCCGCACTAACCATACTAGCATACCCAGTAAAACAAACAACGAGTCATCATACACAACGATGCACAGAGAAAGTGGATCCACTAGAGAAAACAACAAAGACAAAAATTTTCTACACATACATCAAAGTGCTACCCTAAGCTCCGCCAAAGGAGACTACAAAGTAGAGAAAAGCAAAACAGCACGAAATACAAGAAAAGTACACATGGGGAGAACAACTCACCCCACAACATCTACATCAAGACGGTCATCCTCAGGAAGATCTCTCGCACCAAGAAATCCTCTCCACCTCGCCCCCCCCCCCCCCCACTACTTCCACTCAAGACGCAACAGGAGAAAATTTGAAAAAATCCTCGCACTTCTCCGGCCTCGAACGCGGACTCCGAGGATTTGAGGGGCAATTGATGGGTACCCGCTTATTTTTGGCAGCGATTAGCAGTGATCATAATGGAGTGCGAGGTTCCATAACTTCCTTCACTGTGGGAATGACCATAGTAAAGGAGAGTTTTGACCGCCAAAATCACCCACTACCACCAAGGGCGCGTGAGCATGGGCACGCATCCCTGGGCAGGCCTCGCACGGCGGAGGCGATTAGGTCCCCAATCGCCGACGACAAGACAGCCACCCGACAACCCAATAGACTTGTGTGGTAGCGTACACTATCGCGCGCAATAGCACGCACACCCGTGCGCAGTAGCACCCGCTACCACGCACGGTAGCGCGCAGTAACACGCACAATTGATGCACTTACGACAAGTGTACCAATCGCACAAGTAATATAAAATGGGGAAGCAAATCCCCAAGTATCGATCTCAAGGAACGCAGGTTGGAGTGCGTGATTGTGTTGTTCAAGAAACTAATTATAAGGATTTTTAGTATAAAAAGGGGTTTTGGATTTGTTTTAAAAGCAAAAGAAAAACTAATTTAACTAATGCGGGTTGAATACACTGCTTCGCTTGGCGAGTGGAACTACTGCACGTCATAATGCATTGCTTCGATTGGCGGATGGACGAGTACGCTAGCGGATGGATGAATCACACAAGACGGAGTGAGGGTCAAAGGCACCTCGTCAACAAGCATGCCACCAACAATTGCTAGTGCGGCATCTAAACACATTGGCGAGATGGAGGACGGAATGGGGGCGCTCCTCACTTCGCACAATCCACAATAGCATTCAAAGGAATGAAATTAACATTAATCACAAGTCATGGTTCATGGACATCATTCATACAACATATTCACAAAGAAATTATTAGAACAATACAGAGGGGGTAAGAGTACAACCAAAGCGCGAAGACTCGTCGAAGATTCGTTGCTGGAATCGTAGGGTTGTCAAGCTTCATCCTTGCTCGGTCTTCAACTGTCGTCCGAGGTCCAGAAGAACTGTCACCTTCTTCTACGTTACCCGTCTTCTTCGTGTATCAGCTTCGGTCAAGCCCTTATCGGAGAACTCTGAGAATGCAACGAGAAATCCCTTGGAACGGAGCTTGAGAGCATACAAATAATGGAGGAGGCTGAGGATGAATTCCTAGCCTTTGATTTCCAAGAAATGGTGGTTGGAGCTCCTCCTTAAGGTGGGCGGTGGTGGAGCGACTAGAAGGAGCGGAGCTGGGAAGCTTAGGCGCGAAAATTGGCGGAAAATCGGATTTGTACGTAGATAAGGCGAAATCCTGCGCTTTTATACTAAACAGTCAGAAATTTGGGCGTGCACAGTCGAACGCACGACCGTGCGTGTATCGTGCGATATTTAACTCGACAAAAATCCCAGAAAAACTAAGCAGAAGAGCCCGTGTGATTTTACTCACGCGCGGTTGGAACCGACCGTGCGCGAACAAAACGCACGGGCAGAGATAGATCGCTGGAAATTGGGCCAACAAAGAGAAGATCGTGTGTTTCCTCCGCGCATGGTTGAATCCAATCGTGCTTGAAGAGAACGCACGGACGATCATTTCATAAAATTTAGAAACAAAAGAGGAGATCATGCGATTTTACTCGCGCACGGGCAAAACTGGTTGTGCGCGAACAAAACGCACGAGCGGGGGCAGATCATTATCCTGGAGCGTTGCAAGGAGCGCACGATTGCAGGGATCGTGCGTCAAGAAAACGCACGACCGTGCGATTCCTACATAAATGAACTATGAGCAGCATTGGAGATCTGCCCACCTGCACAACAAACATCAGTTGGGAACACACCTCTAGCTCAGACCAAACACGGGAAAAAGAATGGGGAGCATCATGTGCTTACCCTCAACATATAGCGCGCAATTGCACACGACCACATGCCTAAACAATGCACTTTTAGTGAAAGTGTGTACAAGTGAAATACAAGCAATTAAGGTCTGAAAGTGTAGTGCACAAGAGTGAAAATTAACCTGGATGAGTCCGTAAAACACTTTAAATGTTGGATTCATCACACCCCCAGACTTAACCATTTGCTCATCCTGAGTAAACCATCCCTTATGCGGACGAGGAAAATGATAGCTCTTAGAAATTGTAAAGCGGAGTACCATGCGAAATCGCGTGCTCGCGCATGTAGAATTACAGTAGATGAAATTTCTAATTATGCACAATAGTTTATATTTTCTATTAGTGTAACTATATATTATTTCTACTCAAAAGTTGAATCACGGTGAATCAGTCGGTCACGCGTAAGAAAAAAGTAGACTGGTCGATGAGGCGAGCATTGCTAAAGATTAGTGCTCGGGACAACCTCCATTGAAATCCATCAATGCCGGTGAGCGGCAAAACGCGTCGGAGAGCGGCAAAACGTGCAGCGCGCAATAATCTTTCTTGCTTAAACTTCTCCACAGTGGGAGAGTGTCATCGAGCACCACGTACTTAACCAAAATTAGTGTATATCTTTCTAGGATCAGCCGGGGGCATCATTTCTTCACCCACTGTGGGTGCCAGATCAGCTCATCGCACCTGTTTTAATTGTCTACAACGCAACTCGGATTTGATAGCAATGTTTGAAAAATATGCGGCCGCACTTGCCGCAATATCACTCAACTTCGCGGCCTCGCCGCCTCCGATCACCGCTGCCTCGTCATCTATCCAGTCCTTTTTCACTAGCTCAACTCCTTCGGCCTTCAACTCAGCATTTTCTTCAATACTCAACTCCTCAACAATTTCCCTCGACTTATGAACTTCAGACCTGCATTCTTGATCACTCACAACCTCATCAGAAATAACAGATAAAACATTGAGATCTTTGGTTATCGTTGATGGATAAGCATGGTGTGTCACTTTGGGTGGCAAAGTAACACATTCATTGCTAATATGTAGAGTGGTGCCACTCTCCTTCAAGAAGGGGACACCCAAAATAGGAATGGAAGTATTTTCCATGGGTCCCAACACTTGAAAATTAGTGACTACCAATGTTCCATCCACAATAACCTTGACCTCCTTAATCTCTCCTTCGGTTTCCACCACCGACCCATTGGCGAGGACAAGGGATGTCCGGTCATCAACATTAATATTTAGATTAAATTTTTCAACGTCTTGCAATGCAAGGACGTTGCGTAATGATCCTGTATCGCATCATGCGGTGGTTTCAACGTTATATATAATGCACTTGACTACCAGATCACCCTCATGGCAACCATTCGACTTGGCCAAGCTCTTTCCCTGCTCACGAAGATTTTTTTCAGTCGTGCTGGGAAGAGCCCCCTGAGCTCGCTCAGATAGCACTTGGGCCAATTGGCCCAGTTGCATCTCCAAGTTTCTCATTAAAGCAGTCTGGTTGGCCCTATTAGACTGGGTCACATCTACAAACTTCTCCATCATTTCTTCCAGCGCACTTTTTCTCTGGACAGGGGCACCTTGAGTATAATCCGGATGTGGCGGCCTCGGTTGGGTTCTGGAAGCTTGAGCATTAAATTGATGCTGGCCCGGTTGTCATCGTTGGCCTGCAGCATTTTGGTTCAAAGAAAAATTCGGATGATTCCTCACACCTGGGTTATAAGCATTTGAAAATGGCGTCGTACGATTTTGATTGTTGACATAATTAACACACTCCTCAACATTCAAGTTAGAAAAATCTGAAGAAAGCTCACCAGCTGGGCACTCATAAGCATGGTGACTGGGGTTCCCGCAACCTTGGCACGAGATGGCCATCTGGGCCTCTTCAGCAAGGCTATGTTCTCAAATTGTGATGGTCCGCAACAGCTGGTGACACTGGAGTGTTTACTTCAAATAGTCCCCTTGCGCTTCTCGGCGTGTTCCTGTCGGCCGTCCAGAAAGAGCTGTGCATCGCGGTGTCCTGCAGGATTCACAGTGCTTCCTCAGGAGTGTGGTTCAACAAAGTCCCACCCGCAGCAGCATCGATCATGGCCATGTAGTTGGGATCTATCGCAAAGTAGAAGTTCTCAACCAAGTTCCAAGGTTGGAGCTCGTGGTGAGAGCACTTCCGGATGAGGTCCATAAATCTTTCCCACGCCTCCGCAAGGTTTTCTTGATCGTTTTGACGGAAAGTTGTGATTTCTCGCCTCAGGCTCACGATTTTGTCCATCGGATGGAATTTGGCCAGGAACTTGGATGGCAGCACATCCCACGTGATAGCAACACCCGGTGGAATGGTATGGAGCCAAGCCTTTGCCTTGTCCAGCAGAGATAATGGAAATAGTCTTAACTTTACCATGTCATCGGAGATGCCGGCATACCGGAATGTTCCGCAGATTTCAGAGAATTCAGCCAAGTGAAGATGGGGATCTTCACTTGCCATCCCAGAGAACTGGGCATTGTTGTTGATGATGTTCAAGATGGCGGGCTTGATCTCAAACTGGTTATTTGTGATGGTTGGGCCGAATCCCGGATACACACTCCCAACAGTGGGAGTGGTGTAATCACACATAGTTCGGGGCCTTGGCCGGGCCACCTCGTGTTCATCCGCAGCCTGACCAACGACGGGCACGTTCTCTCCCCTGAGGTCAATCCAATTGTTTCGGTTGCCTTCCATGGTAGCTGTAAGACCCCATTTCAGAAAGTTGGATTTCTGGAATCCAGCGCTGTCGCTGGCGATATCGGCTATCGCCCGGCGACAGCGGTCTGGCGTGAAGGTCGGTGTCGAGAGGCTATCGCAGCGGTGGCGTCGACTGGTCGAAGTCGGTTCTTTACCGCTGTCGCCAGGCGACAGCGGCTATCGCCGGGCGACAGCTCCAAATTGTATTTTGCAGCCGAAATCGTGGGCATTGATGGCACTTTGACTTTGGGGGCTGGTTTTGGGTTGATTGGCTCGGGAGCTGGCATAAGGAGGCCGAAACCCCTCTTCCCTCCCTTATTCACTAAGGGTTTAATTAAGAGAGAGAGGGAGAGCTTGGAGAAGGAGATCCAATAGTAAACCCTAGCCTAGGGCTTGGATTTGGTAGAGCTACACTACTCTGATTCCCTCGACGTTGGTGGCTAAGCGTAGAGGAGGGCAAGACGCTCCTTTCCAACCGTGCCAAAAACCAAGTCATGGCTTCGAAGTGGCGTCTAAGGGTAACGATTCTCTTTACCCTCATTTGGACATGTTCTAGTCCGTTCCGTGCATCGTTGAGGCCCCTACCCAAAAGGGTGAGGTCGTGGCCTCCGACGGGTCGATTTGTGTTATCCCCGTCAAATCTTGCATACATGTAGAGTCCATGCGTGAAATGGACGTAGGCGCGCTGTGTGAAGCCCATTCGAGACGGTTCGTCCGGATTGGTGATGCTTTTTGATATTGTGCGTGCCGGGGGAAAACTCCGTGTTGATATCCTGCTTCGTAGGACTAGAGAGTGCTACTGCATGCGCAGCAACGCCTGGGGGTGTGCCCCGGGAAGCACCCGAAGTTATAAGCAGAAAAGGAGTTCTGCTCACTGTTGCTGGCGATATTGACTATCGCCAGGCGACAGCTCCCAGACTTGGTTCTGGTGATTTTGTGCGTTCTGAGGCAGTGGGAGTGCTACTGCATGTGCAGCAATGCCTGGGGGTGTGCCCCGGGAAGCACCCACAGCTAGAAGCCAAAATGGAGTTCTGTTCACTGTCGTTGGCGATATTGGATATCGCCAGGCGACAGCTCCCATACTTGGTTCTGGTGATGTTGTCGTGCCCACCTGTTGAGAGAACCTGAGGCCTGTGTGCCTGACCTGTGAGGGTGTCCTGGTGGATGACTTAGCGGCCCGTAGAGCCGGCTAATTGAGAATACCTGGGCTGAGGGGACGCCATACCCGCTCTTCGTGTTGTACAACGAGAGTTGTGAACAACTGGCATTTGGCGAACCTGAAACCGCACCATTGCAGCACCTGATTAGTGAGTCTCGTACAGCATGTCGGGAAGCAATGGGAAAGAGTCTTCGGACTACGAAATGTTCACGATTAAAGTACGGGTGAGCCCTGGTATTTGGGCCACCGACTTTATCCTCGAAGGGCAAAGCCATCAAGAGTGGATGGTGGTGGAAGGCGGAGTACACCAAAGAGTGCCTGAGAGCACGAGACGTGGATTCCATTCCTACGTTTGTGATTGTTGCATATGTATGAACTGTTGTGGGCTTTGCTAGTCGCACTCTTATATATATATATATGTTGCTGAGGTTGTTTTGCAGGGATGGTTAAAACTGCCACCCCCTCGAAGGGGTGGGGTCGTTATAATTTGGTCAGCTTTAGCTGACCGTTGCCCTGTTTTGCCACCGTTTTTGGTGGGCTTGTTGTACAGGTGCTGGACCGAGCGGGAACATAGCGGGCTGAAGCCCTTGTGCTGATGCGGCCCTTGAAGGCCTTTTTGATGTTCCTTTTGTTTTTTCATGTATGGTCGGCCTGCGCGCCGATGTTGGTAAATTGTAAGGCCGTTGTGCCTAAATTTTGTGTTGTAAAACATTTATTCCTATTTTAGTAAAAGTGGACATACCCGGGTATGGGTTTTGGGGTTTATCTTGTCTCTTTTCAGCTTCCGCATAGAATGCTCTGAGTTAGGCATCGTTGTATAGTGTCGTTCGATATTTCAATTAAGTGACGTTCCCGTTTGTTTTGTAGTATATGGCGTGGGGCCCCGGCCGGACCTTCTGCTATATGCTCCCGAACGGATGGGGGTGTTACAAATTGGTATCAGCTTCTAAGGTTCCGTATCCTTCTAAGGAATTTGTGGACGAATTCTTTTAAGGGGTGGTGAGCACGTGTGTGCGCTACCGTCGAGACGTAAAATAAACCCAAAAATGTCCACTTAGGAATAAAATGTAACAACAAACCAACAATTATTGCATGATTTTGGAACCTGAGTGTTCCTTTTGTTGTTAGTTGCGACTGTGCTGTCGCCTAACTGTGTGATGCACTTGTGTAGGGCACTCGAAGTGCAGCGGGACCGTCGCGTCCCCGTGATGTGAACGAGAGCAGCGGGTCTGCTGAGGCTCCTACACCTCCGTCTGCTGAGATGGTTCGGCTAGTTACAGAAGCCGTTCTAGCTGCGTTGAATGGCCAGCCTGGAAGGCAAGGTCAACCGCTGGTGCAGGAGGTGGCCCCAGAGCCACTAAGAGTGGAGCAAGTCCCCGTGAGGCATGCTGCTGAGCAACAACTGAAGCACTTCCTGGGATTTCGACCTCCTCCGTTTACCGGGGTTGAATCCCCAGCTGAGGCCGAGGACTGGCTGTCGCATGTGGAGCGAATTCTGACAGCGACACAGTCGGATGAAGCGCAGAAAGTGACCTTCGCTACTTTCTTGTTGGAAAAGGAAGCCAGACGGTGGTGGGATGAGGTAGAGAGGCGCCAGTTTGCGGGAAGGCGACTGGTTGATGTGCCGATGGAAGAGTTCTCGAGAATCTTCCTGGCAAGGTATGTGCCTCCGTCGCAGCAGATCGCGATGGAGAACCAGTTCTTGGCTCTGACGCAGGGTGATAGACTGGTTGATGACTACCTGTATGAGTTCACCCGCCTCGAGCGTTACGCTGGTACTTCTTTCGATGACGAGGAGAGAAGGGTGAACAGGTTCTACGGTGGTTTGCGTAGTGAGTTGTGGTACCTTCTGACAGGGCCGTTGACGCAGGGTTTCACAACCCTCGTTGGTTCAGCCCGAGCGCTTGAGCAGGACATGCTCAGGGAGAAGGGCAAGGTGGCTGTGTAACACCCCCATCCGTTAAGAAGCATATGACAGAAGGTCCGGCCGGGGCCCCACGCCATATACTACCAAACAAACGGGAACGTCACTTAATTGAAATACCAAAAGACACTAAACAATGAACCTAACTCAGAGCATTCTATGCGGAAGCAAAAGAGAGAGACAAGATAAACCCCAAAACCCGTACCCGGGTATGTCCACTTCTAATAATAGGAATAAAAGGTTTTACACAACAAAAGAGGCACGACGGCCTTACAGTTTACCAACATCGGCGCGCAGGCCGGCCATACATGAAAAGTAAAAGAACATCAAAAGGCCTTCAAGGGTCGCAGCAGCACAAGGGCTTCAGGTCGCTAAGAGCCCGCTATGTTCCCGCTCGGTCCAGCACCTGTAAAACAAGCCCACCAAAAACAGTGGCAAAACAGGGCAACGGTCAGCTAAAGCTGACCAAATTATACCGACCCCACCCCTTCGAGGGGGTGGCAGTTATAACCATCCCTGCAAAACAGTCTCCGCAATATATAAGAGTGCGACTAGCAAAGCCCACAGCAGTTCATACATATGCAACAATCACAAACGTGGGAATGGCCCCCACGTCCTGTGCTCTCAGGCACCCTTTGGTGTACTCCGCCTTCCACCACCATCCACTCTTGATGGCTTTGCCCTTCGAGGCTAAAGTCGGTGGCCCGAATACCAGGGCACCCCCATACTTTAATTGTGAACATACCGTAGTCCGAAGACTCTTTCCCATTGCCTCCCGACGTGCTGTACGAGCCTTACTAGTCAGGTGCTGCAATGGTGCGGTTTCAGGATCGCCAAATGCTCGTTGTTCACAGCTCTCGTTGTACAACACGAAGAGCGGGTATGACGTTCCCTCAGCCCAGGTATTCTCAATTAGCCGGCCCTACGGGCCGCTAAGTCATCCACTAGGACACCCTCACGGGTCGAGCACAAAGGCCTCAGGTCCTCTCAACAGGTGGGCACAACAACATCACCAGAACCAAGTCTGGGAGCTGTCGCCTGGCGATATTCAATATCGCCAGCGACAGTAAACAGAACTCCTTTTCTGCTTCTAACTTCGGGTGCTTCCCGGGGCACACCCCCAGGCGTTGCTGCGCATGCAGTAGCACTCTCTAGTCCTACGAAACAGGATATCAACACAGAGTTTTCCCCCGGCACGCACAATATCAAAAAGCATCACCAATCCGGACGAACCGTCTCGGATGGGCTTCACACAGCGCGCCTACGTCCATTTCACGCATGGACTCTACATGAATGCAAGATTTGACGGGGATAACACAAATCGACCCGTCGGAGGCCACGACCTCACCCTTTTGGGTAGGGGCCTCAACGATGCACGGAACGGATTAGAACATGTCCAAATGAGGGTAAAGAGAATCGTTACCCTTAGACGTCGCTTCTGAACCATGGAGCACGTGAGTTCTTCCTCGCACTTCGCCGGCCGAGCTCAAGCACCACGGCTACACCCAACCCAAGGGTCGACCTTCTCCTAACCGACGACGGCCGGAACAAAGAGAGGAGGAGAGGGGCTCGACTCCTCCTTGTCGACGGGAGAAAAGGAGAGGAAGGGGGATCTGAGTCCTCCTTGCCCTAGGCGGCGACGGGAAGGGAAGAAGAGGGTCGGGCTTCCCTGCTCCAAGCGACGACGAGAGAGAGGGAGAAGGGGCTCGGGGATTTCGCTTCCCTGCTCCGGGCCGACGGCGAGAGAGGAGATCGGGAGATCGATCTTGCAGCTGCTCCTAAAGAACGAGAAAGAGGGATCGAGAGAGAGAGATCAGGAATGAGAGGGGGAGGGGAGGTATTAGAGGTTTTATTAAAACCCTAGCCCCCCTGCTATCCGCACACCAACCCCCTTATTCGCACCCCAATAATCTCCTTCTCCGCTCAAATTCGCGGAGCAGAATAAATAGGCCGCACGAGCATCGGCGCACGGTCAGTGGTCGTGCGCGAAGCACCTCCACTGATCGTGCGCGCTTACCGCAACAGCACTCTGTTTTCTTGCGAATTAATGCACGATCGCTGGCGCACGATCACTGGTCATGCGCGAAGAGGAACAATGGTCGTGCGCGAAGAGCTGCTATGACATTTCCAGCCTATTCCGAGCGCAGCGCCACCTCTCCGCCTAACTCGCTGAACTACGACTTCTTGGGGTGTTACAGGCTGTGGTCGAGGCAGTGTCGGAGGGCAAGGCGCCGAGTGCGGCGAAGTTGCGGAGGTTGAATCGCTGGAAGAAGGCTCGATTATCTGGGCCAGCTCCCTCTGCTTCGGGCGCGTCGTCTGGACGTGGCCCTCTTATTTGTTTTACTTGTGGCAAGCCTGGCCATTTCTCTCGGGATTGCCGCAGTGGGCTTCCAAGATCAGAGAAGAAGACTGGGCCACCTTATTCTGAGAAGGGGAAGGCGGCTGAGTCCACTGCCTCCCGTATGGCTCCCCCGCAGCCCAGAGTCTTCAATCTTGGTCAGCAGGAGGCTATCAAAGCCAAGGACGTCGTGACAGGTATAATTTAAGATGCAGTCCTTACTATTTTATATACCTGTTTTAGTGTTCATGCTAACCTAGTTTGGCGGCGTAGGCTTTGTAAATGTGGTAGGCGTTCCCGCAAGAGCGCTTTTTGATACTGGAGCTTCACACTCCTTCTTATCGTCGGACTTCGTCCAACGTATTGGTGCGCCGTCGATTGCTTCTGCAGATGGACTGGAGGTCCTACTGCCGAATGGATATTCGATGCGTGTAGAGAGGAGTTGCTGCGTGAAAGTTCTAGTTGGAAGTCAGGAGTATGACCTGAAAGCATCGTAACTCCCCCTGGTTGAGTTCGATGTAATCTTTGGCATGGACTGGCTGTCGGGACAGCGTGCGTGCATCGATTACACCACCAAGGAGGTGAGGTTTGGGCAGTGTGCCGATCGCGAGACGGTCTTTGCGGGCATGCGTAGATCGAGCAAGATGCTGATGTCTGCTCTCCAGGTGTCCAAGGCAGTGCGACAGGGAGCAGAGTTATTCTTTGCTCTAGTGGAGGCTTCAACGCCGAGGCCCAGCCTAGTGGATGTTCCGGTAGTTTCAGAGTTCCCCGATGTGTTCCCGAGTGATCTCCCCGGTGCTCCACCGCAGCGGGAGATAGATTTCACGATTGAGTTGGTGCCAGGCGCTAAGCCTGTGGCCCGCTCGCCGTATCGTATGGCTCCGAAGGAGTTGGCGGAGTTGAAGCTGCAGTTGCAGGAGCTGCTTGAGCAGGGCTACGTGCGTCCTAGTTCCTCACCTTGGAGTGCACCGGTCCTCTTTGTCAAAAAGAAGGACGGTAGCCTGCGGCTTTGCATCGATTATCGGGAGCTGAACAAGCTGACCGAGAAGAACAAGTATCCTCTTCCGAGGATAGACGACTTGTTCGACCAGCTCGTTGGTTCGACAGTATACTCGAAGCTGGACTTGAAGTCCGGCTATTATCAGGTGCGGATCAGGGAGTGCGACATCCCGAAGACTGCCTTCAGTACCACGTACGGGCAGTATGAGTTCATCGTGATGCCGTTTGGGCTGTCTAATGCGCCTTCGGTGTTTATGGACTTGATGCACCGGACTTTCCGAGAGTACCTCGACCGGTTTGTGGTCGTCTTCCTTGACGACATACTAGTCTACTCTCAGTCCAAGGAGGAGCACGGTGATCACCTGCGAGTAGTCTTGGAGGTTCTGAGAAGGAACCAGCTGTATGCCAAGTTCTCGAAGTGCGAGTTCTGGCTACCTTCCGTGGCGTTCTTAGGCCATGTGGTTAGTGGAGCGGGTGTGGCGGTAGATCCGGTGAAGGTTGCGGCCATCAGGGAGTGGCCTGTTCTTTCTACTGTAGCGGAGGTCCGTAGCTTTCTCGGGCTGGCCGACTATTACAGGCGCTTTGTGAAGAACTTCTCACGGATCGCGCTGCCTCTTACGACGCTGACACGGAAGATGCATGAGTTTATTTGGACGCCCGCGTGTGCGCAGGCTTTCGAGGAGTTGAAGCGGCGGCTTACCACGGCTCCAATCTTATGTTTGCCTTGCGGCACAGAAGGCTATGAAATCTACACCGATGCTTCTGGGAGCGGCCTTGGCTGTGTTCTGCAGCAGCATGGCAAGGTAATAGCGTACTGCTCTCGACAGCTGAAGGTGCACGAGCGGAACTATCCGGTCCACGACTTGGAGTTGGCGGCCGTGATATTTGCCCTGAAGCTTTGGCGGCATTATGTGTATGGCTTGAAGATCGACATCTTCACGGACCATAAGAGCCTGAAGTACCTTCTGACGCAGAAGGGGCTGAATATGCGTCAGCAGAGGTGGATGGAGTTCCTTGGGGACTACACTTTCGAGATCCACTACACTCCCGGGAAGGGGAATGTTGTCGCAGATGCACTCAGTCGCAGGGCCCCAGCGCAGGCCAACTGGATTCAGATGCATGATGAGCACCTGATACGTGACCTGGAGGCCTTGGGTATTTCTTGCGTAGAGAAGAGGAGCAGTGTCGGTGCCTGTTTGAGTTGGACTAAGGTACAGTATGACCTCGCAGATAGAGTCCGCCAGGCTTTAGAACTCGATCCGAGTTTAAAGCGCTACGCGGAGGAGGCTGGTGGTGGGCCGGATGCCCAGTTTCAGGTGCGTGATGGGTTGTTGTGGAGAGGCGACCGTTTGTGCGTCCCCAAGGTGGGTGAGCTGCGCGATGAGTTGATGTACGAGGCGCATCGTACCAGGTATTCAGTTCATCCGGGGAGCACGAAGATGTACAAGGACATGAAGGTCCTTTTCTGGTGGCCGGGTATGAAGAAGGACATCGCTCACTATGTGGCCAAGTGCTACACTTGTGCGCTAGTGAAGGCGGAATGTCAGAAGCCCGGTGGCTTTTTGAAGTCATTACCGGTTCCAGAGTGGAAATTCGATGACGTTTCCATGGATTTCGTGCATGGGCTGCCGAGGCCGCAGAGCGGGAACGATGCCCTTTTATTATCGTACCTTTGTTATTTTTATTCAGTTATTAGCTGTGGGCATTTACCGTTATCATTCATGTGGTTGTGGACTTGAGCTTCTTGTTTGTTCATGTATACCTTCTTCTTCGTGATCGAATTGGCCGGCAGGATCGGCGTTTTGTAGTGGCGACCTTCTCGAGCGAAGGTGTCACCGCAAAGCGGCGGTTCTGGGCCTAAGACCCGGATGTTTGAAAAGAAAAAAAATGGGGTCTTACAAGTGGTATCAAAGGAAACCTCGATCTGAAGAAAAGAAGTCCACAAACCCTGGGCCACCCCGCGCGAGCTTAGTTTGAGGACAAACTAGCAGCGGAAGCAGTGGTGTGCCCGTATGGGAATCACACCGAAAAAGTCCACTTTTAACTGAATCTCCTTAGTTAATTTTCCCTTACGAGTATCAAGTTTTCTTTTGTAGCCTGCGGTGCACCCTGCCCCCAGCAGGGAATACCTCCGGCTGCAAAGAACTCTTTAGATAGTACTTTAGTCAATGAGTTAGACTCAACCCCACTAGGACACGTGACTTACTAGGACAATTTATACCATGACCTAGTCTGAAATAGATCGTAGGTTTAGCTTTTGGTAAAGGTACGAGGATACCCCAAAGAGGCTAGAGAAAGAGAGGTTGACACATAAGCAGAATGGTATGAGATAGACTCAATCCTCGTATCCGTGACGTGATTACATTAAGACAACCACCGTGGCAAACACCGAGGGGCGGATAAGAATTGAAGTCCAGAAGGGACCCGTTTGGTATTGGGTGACATGTTGACCCTGATAAGGTTGTCATAGAAGGTACCTAGAAGAGTCTAAGGTGTGGAGTACACCAGTGAGCCCCAAGATAGAACCCCAAGTCTAAGGTTGTATGCCCTAAGAATTGTTTGCATATTTGGGACGAATATAACTTGGTGATATTGAAGATACTCAGCCCAAAATAGATAGTGGCTTATCTTTTGTTTATTGGGGCTTACCCTTTTTTATTGGGGGCTTGTTTTTTGTTTATTGGGGCGTACCTTTTGTTTATTGGGCAAATTAATGACGGACTTAGACTTCCCTTAGACCTAAGTTTAAAAAAAAAAATTGTGTTGTGAACACTATGATTTTGAAATCGATCTTACTCAATGTTACTTGAAAGAAGATGAGACGGTGTAACAGTATGTTTGGAATGATGACCGGTAGAAGTACCAGGACAATGGATAGACATCATTGATCGAACAACAACTTGAACTTAGTTGAAACATTGGAAATGTAAAGTCGATAGGATTAATCACTTAGGGATGTCGATGTCCTAGTATAGAAGTTATGGACAGAAACTATGTTGTACAAGTTGTAGTTATATTTGAAGTTCTTGTGACTTCGGGCGTTCGGAAGTGATTAACTCATGTTTTGTTAAAAATCACGTCCCGTCATGGTTGAAAATTTTATCTACAATAATAGCTTTATGCCTTGGGAGCTTTGATGATAAATAACCAGAGATCTTAGACGATGACTTATTGGATTTAGAATCTAGTGTTTAAGTTTACTATGATAAGAACGATCTAAGTTTATCTTGCTTAAGACCATTTGGGAGTGATCAAGACTAGCATAAGTGGAAGTGACAGGATTTTGGAGAAATAAACATGATGATTCTTCCTTGATAAAAATTGACTTGTGAAAACCCTAGGGTATCAAAATTTTGCTCATTATGAATCAAACTCCACGTAGAAACTGATCGGGAATCATCTTATCATTATGATTGGTTAATATATACTCGTAAAGGTTCACAAATGCACCCCTATTAAAATTTAAGGATGATTAAGATGTTTGGCGATTTGATTAGTTCCATCAATAGTAAGAACTGGAAAAGTTGTAGAGTAGAGATGATTGATTACTCGGACGTACCTGGAGGAGTAAGAATTTGAGCGTGAGAAGAAAACTTTAGAGGCATAAGAGTCTGCCCAGATTAGAATGGAAGTTCAAGGATAGATTGACCAAGGTAGTTAGGTCACCCCGGTCAGGATAGATGATACGACGGTGCGAGCCTTGCGGCGCAAGAAGATTCCAGAGGTTAAGACATGTGGTAAAATTGGGGTCAGGAGGAGCACACCTAGGAGCCACTAGAACTGGTGTGGCAGAGATAGTCAGTGCTCTTCGAGCCAGGAATAACTCTAATTCTTAGGGGATGTTACGTTCAGTCACTCTCGGTGAAAACCCCGCAAGCCTAACCTGAATTTCGAGGACGAAATTATTTTTTTGTTTATTGGGATTTGTAACATCCCCCAGACATCTAGACCCCCCAGGTGAATCTGTCTTGACAAGGTCATGACAAGGCCTTGGTAGTGTAGAAATCCCTTTAACTTGGGCAAGATTAGGGTTGAAAGTGCCTTGGACTGCAAATAGCAATTTCCAGTGACCAAGCTTAGGGTTGGACTTTAGGGCCTCATCTTGATCATTTGACCCCACCATAGTATCCCTAACCCATTAGGGGTCCCCTTAGGGCACCAGGGGCCCATTGGGGTCAACCAAAGAGGCCAAATTGACCAAAGTCAACCCTAACCCTAAATTGGTCAAAGTAGCCTAATTAGAGTCAATTGACCTCCACCATGCCAAATTGACCACTCCTCTAGGTCTAAAATATCATAAGAAACCTAGTAGACCTAAAAGCCCCATCATGGGACCCCCAGTGGTGCAAATTGACCAAAATGCCCTTTTAGGTCAAAATGGCAATTCTTCACTAAGTGCCCTAATTGACCACCACCATATTAAATTGACTCTACCCATAGTGTTGCAATATCATAGGGGACCCAGTGGAACAAAAAGCCCCATGACTGGGTCAACCCTAGGGCTCAATTTGACCAAAGTCAACTTAGCCTATTTTGGTCAAATCAACTTGTATTGGGTCAACTAAGGCTTATGTGACCAAATTGACCCCACCAGTAGTCTCTAAATTTAATTTGGAGTCCAATGGACCCAAATGCCCCATCCTAGGGTCACCAAATTGGTCAATTTGACCAAAAGTCAAACTTGCCCAAATTAGGTCAAATCTCTTAAACCTAGCCCAATCCCTTTGGGCTAAGCCCAAATTGATCACTTGACCAGCATGCTTGACTGATAACTGACCTAGGTGAGAGAGAAAATCGACCATGATGACTAGGAGAGAGAAAAAACCCATTTTTGGGGGAGAGAGAAAGAGGGGAAATTAATGGGGAGGAAGAAGAAAGCTCCCTAGATCTGGAGCATCAGTTTCCCTCCCTCAATTGGGGACTTTAAAAGCTCCCCTAGATCTAGAGCATCAGTTTCCCCTTGTTAGACGAAGGAATCGTGCAGCTTGATGTGGAAGATGCACAACTCACAAAAATGGAGGTCGGTCATGGAGGTCCACCCTTTTGGCAAGGCTTCAAGCCCCAAATACAGGTCCATTTCTTCATCTCTTCTCCAGTGGATAGATCTAATCTATCCCTATTTCAAAATCATTTGAGATTGGAGCTAAATCCAATCGGTTTTCTATAATGTTCATGGCCGAAAAACGCAAGATCCGTGGGGCCAACTCCGGCCACCCCCGGCCACACCGACACCGGCAATCGGAAGCTGGATGTCGGGTGGTGCTTTTGGCGGGGGCGATTCGCCGGAGGTGGCGTCGTCTCGCCGGAATTGGGCCCGCAAAACCGCCCAGGCGCGGGATATCTCCACCGTTGGCTGCTTGGAGAAGACGCGTGGATGCCGTTGAATCATGCTTCAGGATTCGCGCTGGCCGTTTATTAATGAATTAGATTTTATTTATTAATTAGTTAAATGGATTAATTATAACTGTTGTAGTATTTTAATTACTAAAAATACTGGATGCCCTCTACCGAAAAAGTGCCCAACATGAAAGTTGTAGGCCTTGACCCCTAAGATCATACAAAATTGAGTTCACTCCATTTGGAGTCCTGGTTTGACCTCAGCACCCATTTTAGTGCAAGGGTTGACTAAACTTTGAATGGATGCCCACATCAATCTAGAACTCCAAATGACTTGAAATTTGGGGTGTAGGCTAGTCTTATATACATATAGGACATGTCCAAAAATCAGAATTTTTGGAGATCTTTTTTCTATAGTATTTGGAAATATTCAATAATCCATGTGTGATTTAATTAGGTGTCTTAAACACCTCAAAACCATTCCAAATTTGGATGTGTGGTCTTAGAGAGCATGTAGAGTCCCTGGCTAAAATCTCAACCCATTTGGAGTTGATTTGGTAGGGCAATTCTCAAAGTCAATCCTAGGCTCCCTAGGTTAGGGAAAAACTTTGGGTGAGTGCCCCCACTCTTCCATAAAGCCAGTTGGCTTCATATTTGGGGTGCACATCACCATCACCCATGCCAACCCTTGGTCCAAATTTGGTGGCCATCGGAGGTGGTTTACCCTAGTAATTTGCAAAGGGGCTAATTGCTATTTGCACCCCAATTAGGTACCCAAAAGAACCCCACTCCTCACCAAATGTTGGTAGGCCATTGGGTGGTCATTCACTGACCTCTGGCCAATGCGGTGAGTAGTTTGGACTTGGGCAAGGTAGGGAATTTTCCTTGGACATTTGTTTGCTAAAGGGTTAGTTTAGGGTTTTGTGAAGGACATAGGAGTGTTTGTCCTTGGATAGGTGTGTAATGGACTCCTCTGAGTCCTATGAGTGATATAACACCCCCACAAGAAGTTTGAGTGGATTTGGTGAAGTATGGATCATAATCTTAGGGTAAACCCTAAGGGGTGCATTTAGAGGTCAATGAAGGAAGAGGGATCAAACCTCTGTGGTTTGGCCTAGAATTTTGGGGAGATGGTCATGGTGACCAGATAGTCCTCCTATGAGAAATTGGTGGAGTTTGGAGTTACCAACCCTAGGGAATAAACTCTTAGGTAGATTTGTAAATATTTAGGTTTTTGGGGTTTTAGGAAGAACTAATACTTAGTGGTTAATCATCTTCTGTCATCAACTTGGTTTTGATGTTATTAATTCCTGGAGATTCTATTAGAACCATTGGAAAACTTTTGGAGGTCCAAATTGTAATTATTCATATTGTTGACAATTTTTGGGATGATTGATTTTAGGGTGTTAGTTTTCTGTAATCTCATGAAACTTTGCTGGATGTCATTTCATACCATTATAAACCCTCAGTAATTTTCTCATAATTTTGGGATTGATATTTTTGGTACTTCTAGTTCAATTTGGAATTAATTGCAAATATGTCCTTTGTGGAAATTATAAATGTAACCTCTATGGAATATGGTCAAATTTTGTATGGCTGAATATTTTAGTATGAATCACCTGTGTATAAATTTGCATAAGGTTTGGAGTTCATATGAGGGTACCTCCTTTGGAAATAATTGAAAATTAATGGGTTTTGGAATTTGTAATAATAGTAAACCTTGCTGGAATTTCCTACAAATTCATATGTACTGATTATTAGGTACCCTTGATTTATGTAAAAAGTTTGGCAGGCTTTGGAAGTCAGAAAAGTGCACTTGTAGTTCAAACCTTGGGAAGTTGTATTTTGGGAAAAATTGTTTTAATTATCAATAATATTGGGAAAAATACGATTCTCTGGAATTAATCTTATAACATCATGATAGACCTCCAGTAAATAGCTTGGGTCAGTTGGATGAATATTTGGAGTACCTATAGTTGAGAGCTTCATATAATTAGTTTGGTCTGCGTATAGTAAAACCGTGAAATTTGAGAATCAAGCGGATCCTTAGGAGGGAGGGGAGGTATGTGGTTTACCTAATTTGGTTGAGAAGGTATGATGGTCAACAAGAAGGATTATAGATGGTAAAGTGTGCTTGGTGAGTTGAGGGTAAGGTGGTGCCCGGGATTGACGAAGGATCGTCTTGGAAAGTCATAAGCCACCTAGGGTTAATACAATTGTAATAACAAGGAGGGTGTTCTTATGGGTAGATATCAACAGCACTAAGTGTCTTGAGAAAAGGGAACTTTGGGGTGTCATCCCATTTCGGTTCCTAGTACCGTAGTGAGCCCCTTACAGGGTAACCCTCGGGAAGTCCAAGATTAACCATAAACTGTAAGAGTAAAAAAAATGTTATACAAGAACAACTTAATAATACACACACCCACACCCCGTGGTTACGAGAAGTTAGTTGGTTTGGTTTACGAGCAGTAGGCTCGGTGGATGAAGGAGCGGATTGCCGAGTCAGGTGAGCTTGTGACCCAGTAGTGTTTGAAGGTACGGACGGGTTGGTTCGGCGAGCCGATGGCTCGGCAGGTTATTGATGGCGGGCAGGTTAGCCCGGGGAGCTTATGGCTCAGAGGTAGGAAGTAGAACATGTTGCATGTGCATTGAAGGTGGTGGGTCTTCGGTATTGGACGGTCGTTCACACCGACGTCAATACGTTGACTCGGCGAGTGTGGTATTTACACTTAGCCTTGAAAGTCTGGCGGTCCAGTCAGTAAGAGTACGCAGACGCTCCGCGGGTTTTGCGAGAGGCGTACGATAGGTCTAGGTTAGGTAGTGTGAATACCAACCTAGAGGTGGGCGAGGCCCAACCCACCGCTTCCGTTTGCCACTACGGGAGTATCCTGGGAGTCTTGCTCGCTCCAAAAAGGGGGAACTAAAGGTCTATGCGCATAGAGTCGTAGTGAGTGAGTTGCACTGTATGAACATAGCATAACAACATACCTTGCATGTCATAGCATAAACCATTGCATTCAACCTACCCCTAACGTATAAGTCGGTTATGGGACTTCTTATACGGTAGGCCCTGCTAAATGACCCCTTGGTCTATAGGTTTGTATGGGCATTCCTATAAATCAATTGTTACTTTTATATTACTTTACTTGCCATTATATATACCGCTTACTGTTCTTTACATGCACTTTACTATGCTTACTTACTGCTTCATATATATATACACCTGTGTAGTTGTAGATCCGCCGCCACCTGCTTTTGTTTTTACCCCTTGAATGTCCTCCGCTTCCTCCTCCCCATACGGTGCCTAGGAGCCATTGGGGGAGGTGTGGGGAATTGGCTAAGTCTAGTTTGACTGACGGCCAGTGGACCATATCATTTTAGGGTTTTGAGGAGACGCAGCAACATCAGAGAAACAGGTGCAGCAGGATCCGACAGGGTGGGCCCCACGGCCATGCTACCATTGTCACCAGTCGGGACACACTCGAGTCAGATGCCCCATGATGGGTGGAACCCCTTCAGCACAACGTTCTGGAGGCCGAAGGCGAAGACGTAGACGTGGGTTGCGAGGCAGCGACCGCAAGCCAAAAGAGAAGAAGCATTCAGTGTTGTAGCGCCAGTGGAGCACAGAGTCTGCAGGGATGGATCAGACTAGTCTGGGTACTCCTGTTTCAGTGTCGGTGGCGATTAGCTTTAATTTTACCTAGGAGTTAGCTTCCGCGAGTGATCTTGTAGTGAGGAAAGGATGTATAGGGCAAGAGCCCTTTTATTATCGTACCTTTGTTATTTTTATTCAGTTATTAGCTGTGGGCATTTACCGTTATCATTCATGTGGTTGTGGACTTGAGCTTCTTGTTTGTTCATGTATACCTTCTTCTTCGTGATCGAATTGGCCGGCAGGATCGGCGTTTTGTAGTGGCGACCTTCCCGAGCGAAGGTGTCACCGCAAAGCGGCGGTTCTGGGCCTAAGACCCGGATGTTTGAAAAAAAAATGGGGTCTTACAGTACGTATGATCCGGGAGAGGCTTTTGGTTGCGCAGGATAGGCAGGCGAAGTACTATAATGCGAAGCACCGCGACGTCCAGTTCGCCGTTGGCGATTGGGTTTACTTGAAGATCAGGCCGTTCAAGGGTGTATCCAGGATTCGACGCTTGAAAAAGCTGAGTCCGAGATACCTTGGACCGTATGAGATCATCGAGCGCGTCGGCGGGTGGACGAGTAGGCTAGCGGATGGATGAATCGCACAAGGCGGAGTGAGGGTCGAAGGCACCTCGTCAACAAGCACACCACTAGCAATTGCAAGTGCGGCGCCTCAACGTACTGGCGGGATGGAGGATGGAATGTGGGCGCTCCTCACTTCGCACAAACCACAATAACATTCAAAGGAATGAAATTAACATTAATCTCAAGTCATGGTTCATGGACATCATTCATACAACACCAATTTTACAAAGAAATGCTGGAACAATACAGAGGGGGTAAGAGGACAACCAAAGCGTGAAGACTCGTCGAAGATTCGCGACCGGAGTTGTAGGGTTGTCAAGCCTCATCCTTGCTCGGTCTTCAACAATCGTCCGGGGTCCAGAAGAGTTGTCACCTTCTTCTACGTTACCCGTCTTCTTCGTGTATCAGCTTCGGTCAAGCCCTCGTCGGAGAACTCTGAGAATGCAGCGAGAAATCCCTTGGAACGGAGCTTGGGAGTATACGAATGATGGAGGAGGCCGGGGATGAAGTCCTAGCCTTTGATTTCCAAGAAAATGGTGGTCGAAGCTCCTCCTTAAGGTTGGGCGGCGGTTGAGCGACTGGAATGAGCGGAGCTGGGAAGCTTAGGTGCGAAAACTGGCGAAAAATCAGCTCTGTCAGTAGATACGGCAAAATCCTGCACTTTTATACTAAACAGTCAGAAATTTGGGCACGCACGGTCGAACGCATGACTGTGCGTGGATCGTGCGATATTAACCCGACAGGAATCCCAGAAAAATCAAGCAAAAGAGCCCGTGTGATTTTACTCACGCACGGTCGAAACCGACCGTGCACGAACAAAACGCACGGGCAGAGACAGATCGCTGGAAATTGGGCCAACAAAGAGAAGATCGTGTGTTTCCTTCGCGCACTGTTGAATCCAACCGTGCATGAAGAGAACGCACAGACGATCATTTCATAAAATTTAGAAACAAAAGAGGTGCTCGTGCGATTTTACTCACGCACGGGCAAAACTGCCCCTGCGCGAACAAAACGCACCAGCGGGGGCAGATCACTATCCTGGAGCACTGCAGGGAGAGCACGGTCGCAAGGATTGTGCGTCAAGGAAACGCACGACCGTACGATTCTTACAAAAAATGAACTATGAGCATCATATGAGATCTGCCCACCTGCACAACAAACATCAGCTGGGAACACACCTCCAGCTCAGACCAAACACATGAAAAAATATGGGGAGCACCATGTGCTTACCCCCAACAATATAGCGCGCAATTGCACACCACCACATGCCTAAACAGTGCACTTTTTAGTGAAAGTGTGTACAAGTGAAATACAAGCAATTAAGGTCTGAAGTGTGTAGTGCACACGAGTGAAAACTAGCCCAGATGAGTTTGTAAAACACTATAAATATCGGACTCATCAACAACCGCGCGCCGCCGCGTGCGAGCCAGCGCGCGCACCAACGCGCCCCCGTGTGCGGGGCATTTAGGCACATCCACTCACACCCACGCGCCTCCGCTCGCGGGGCAGCACGTGCACATCTGCGCGCCCCCACGCGTAGGGCAGCAGGTGTGCCCGCACGTGCACCCACATGTGCAGCAGTGTGCGTGCACATGTGTAGTGCGCAACCGCACACAGTAGCATGCGTGGTAGCCCACACTACGACGTGCGCTCTAGTGCACACTTGCGTATGTGTTGTTGACTGCACTATTTTAGTCGCGCGCCCCGTCTGAATGCCTCCCCTTGCCACGCGGCTATGTGCACGCTCACGACTCTCCGTCCCGGACATCCCGCCAACACCTTTGCGCTCACGCAATCACGCAGAATTCCTTCAAAGCGCACACTACAATTTTCCCCCTTTACCTCTTGCATTCACAAAGATTGCAGCAGTGTTCGCAGTTCGCGGGATAGTTCGCAATTCGCGAGACAGTTCGCAGTTCGCGGGATAGTTCGCAATTCGTGAGACAGTTCACAGTTCGCGGGACAGTTCGCAGTTCGCGAGACAGTTTGTAGTTACCATCACTTCCCAAACTGCTTAGGGGCAAAGTCGTCATATATGCAAAAATAATGTTCTATGTGCTACAGATCGAGGAACATGATTTATCAGTCTGATAGTTATGGCGGTTACAACGTCGCAATTACCGAATCACCCCCGCCAAAAACTATAAAAGGAGTCCAGAACTTTCATTTGAAGGGACCTTGCCTTCAGAGCCCGAGAGAGCTCCTTCGAAGATCCTTCAAAGTTCTCTTTCGGCGTTCGAAGAGTCATTCGAATATCTCTTTTTCCTTCGAAAATTTCCTTCGAAGGTGACTTGAAGATCTCCTTCATCCTTAGAGATTTTCTCTTTCTTATTCTTCTCTGCACCCCCTGCAACGAGCGATGACATGTCACCCTCTTGCGTTCTACAACTTGTAACACCCAAAGATTTAATGAAATTTGATCGGAACCGATCCGACCCCGTGATTTTTCACTGCTTCCGGGTTTTTCACTTTAAAAGTCTTATTGCCAACTGTCTTATTTTACTTCGACTGATTGCGCCCTCGGCTCACTCTCGAGCTGAGACGGGTCTAGTCGACCTGTCCACAAGAGCGCCGAGCAGCCCGCAACAATACTTAAAATAATTGTAAAAATACAAAGATTAATATTCCATATTATTTTATGAAAAAAATATAAAGATTAATATTCTGTATTTTTAGGGAGTTGTTAAAAGCACCGCAATTTTGGCTATGTACACCGCAATTTGTACGAGTTATTACGCGCATTTTAGAAATATGCTTTGTACATGCATTTTTAGGAAAAGTGTTCAACACGAAAGTTGTAGATCTCGTCGAGATCTACAACTTAGACGAGATCTATAACTTTCGTGTTGAACACTTTTCCTAAAAATGTACGCACAAGGCGTATTACCGCTCTGATTGAAATATTAGCATAACTTAACGAATTTTTGGAAATACGTCTTGTGCGTGCATTTTTAGGAAAAGTGTTCAACACGAAAGTTATAGATCTCGACGAGATCTACAACTTTGAACACTTTTACTAAAAATGCACATACAAAACATATTTCTAAAATACTCGTAAACCAAAATTGCGGTGCTTTAACATTTATTTAGAACACTGTTTAGGGCGCTTATGGTGCGTTACAGACACCAAAAAAATTCCCGCTCCCTTCCGCAGTGATGACGGCAATACCTCTTCCCTCCGCAGTGATGGCGGCAGGAAACCCAATCCTAGAAGGCGCCGCCGCGATGCCTCCGCCGCCGGGGACGGACATGACAGGGATCTGCTTTCGCGATCAACTCTGGCTCAACACCTACCCTCTCGATCGCAACCTCGTCTTCGACTACTTCGCGCTTTCTCCATTCTACGATTGGACCTGCAATAACGAGCAGCTGCGCTCTCGATCCATCCACCCCCTTGACTCCTCTTACCTCTCGTGCGTCCTCAACTTCGATTGCCTTAAATCACTATTTTGGTTCGTATATTTGTTTCCCTTTCTGTTAATTTTCTCCAGGTAATAACGATTAGGAAGATGACGGGAAATGAGTACATTCTGAGCGAGGTGATGGAGCCTCATTTGTTTGTGATTCGAAAGGTGAAGAGAGACAGCCCGGAGAAAACCATGGCAATGCTGACTTATTATATTTTAGACGGGTCGATCTACCAAGCTCCCCAGCTTTGTAATGTCTTTGCTGCTCGCATTGTAAGCTTTACAATTATAATAATGGCAGACTTGGTCACTAACTAGGGACTGTTTAGCGGATTCTTTTTCAACTACTCCTTCTCTCCTTTGTACATAGTTTTATTCTGATAAATATGCTGGCGGCTGCTTGTTTGAAATATTTAAGAGCCTCTACAGCACTGGTTTTAGGTGCCTGATTCTGATGGGGATTTACCTGCGTCAGTTTCTCTAATCAAACTTTAAGAGCCTCTACAGCACTGGTTTGGCGCGGCGTTTTTGCTCCGCTGAATTTGAACAAAAACGCTACTGTCATAAAATGTGTTTGGCATAACAACGGTTATGACCGCCACCAAATAAAAAAAACCAATTTTGAACATAAAATTGAATGAAGTTCTTTCGGCGAGATCAAGCGTTTACGAACGATGGTTCATAACCACCGCGTTCACGACCACCACCGCCGTGCCAAACGAACCCTTTATCGTGTTCTTATTGCTTATTAGCAAGGTAATCAATTTCTTTTTGCGTGGAGCAATTCATCACTCCCAAATAAAACCATGAACTCAAATTTTCTTCTTGGGATCATAGGATATTGCGTCATCATTATCGATAGAACTGCTCCTAAACTTTTGTTCTCTTATACAACTTTAAGCTTACCATTTTTTTCCTCTCAAACTGACAAAAAGGAAATGCTTGTTGTTGATAATAAATGTATATTGTCATCAATTCTCTTGGAAAATAATACAGATTTTATATGTATAATTTACATCTATAAATTGCTGCAGGGAAGATCTATTTATCACATGTCAAAGGCTTTCAATATAGCAGCTTCAAAATTGGAGAAGATCGGATATGGTATGTTTACAAAGAAAAATCTGTCCCATGCTACCGCTACTGTTGTGAACTAGTCATCAGCTCTTTGGATTGGTTAAAGTTTTTTTAAGTAATGTAATTAAATGCAGGTTTTTTTTCATGTAAGTGAAGTTACTGATGCCAAATAAACTTGCTATGTTTCATAGTTCTATTTAATCACAAACTTGCTGTGACATCCCAATGGTGTTTAACACCAAATATTCTCATATACAAACGAAGACCAAAATTGTATGCATGGCTGTTCATTATGGGTGTTCTTTTGTCTTAGCCAGACAAAAACGGTGAACCATAATTTACTAGGAAACTTCCATGATACTTTTTTGACATGCAATAGCTTTTCTTAACATCCTAAGCCCACTACCATGGATGGAAGGACTCTTTCTTCAAACCGCAGACCTCTACTTGGCGCAATCAAGGGTCCTTTCAAACAATGCCTAAGACTCAAAGAGGCCAACACCGGTAAGATAGACATTTCCAAAAGAAAAAATTTCTAGAGATCCCTAGGTTTGTCCTTTGTGTATGCATAATCTCCATTAGCAGAAGAAGAGATCCACTACGTATAAGAGATCCATTAGGTATAAGAGATCCCAATCGTCCTACAAAATAAGTAATTTGAATCATGCATATAGTCAAGTAGATTCAAAATTAGATTTGTTGGTCTTCCACTCCTTTGGAAGCAATGCATCCAAATCCTTATACATGTAAAATAAATGAGGAAAGGTTCTTGTTTGGTCCTTCCTACCTCCTTTTTTTTTACTATACTCTTTCTATGGATACCATCAAACTTATGAACTACAAGCTAGTGATAAATCTCCGGTCTCATCTCGTGCAATCCGCTTTATACCTTCTCATTAGTCATTTGTGCAAGTAATTATCTTCCCAGACTCTCTTTCTTCTCTATTGATTATTTTTCTTGAGATGGTTTAACTAAAGTTGAAGACCTGTTAGCCGCACTAGTAGAAGATACTACTTCATTCCAATAATAGATATGTAAATTAAAGAAGTGTATGAAATTGTTACCGACAGTGAATTTGTACGAACTCGTGAGGAGAAAGATGGACACTTAAAGGCGAAATATCACTAACCATAAAATACCGGATTCAATTTCGAGAAGCAAGCTCCCGCCAAACTCTTGAGGGTTGGTTCCCTCAAAAAGTCTCTATTCCAAATGAGAGAACACACAAGAATCCAATGATATCCTAATACCCTCTCGGAAATAATAATCTCTCTTGACTTCATTAACCAAAGATAGTATATATACATTATCTGAGGGTACAAAAGCCCTAAATACCCTCAAGTACTACATGAACTAAAAACAATTTAAAGCAACTAATTAAATACATGTAACAACTTGTACAAGAAATAATATTTCAACACCCTTAAGCTGGAGAATGGATTTCCATCATTCCCATCTTGCAAGTATGATCGTGAAATCTCTCTGTTGGTATCCCTTTTGTCAGGACATCCACAATCTTTACCGAAGAAACATGAGAGGTACATATTAACCCACTGTCCAGTTTCTCCTTAATGAAGTGACAATCAATTTTGATGTGCTTTGTTCAATCATGCTGAACCATATTATTGTGAATTTATTGTCAAAAAGCTTCATTAGAATTTCATACGTAATATTCAGATCATCCAATATAATGTTCATCCATAGAAGTTCGTATATACCTTTTACCATAGCCTTGAACTCAACCTCAACACTTGATCTAGCCATCATGTTCTGTTTCTTGCTCATCCAGGTGACAAGGTTGCTATATGACCTGTATTTGGCGAGATCAGAAATACAACATGTGTAGGACATGAACAATAGATCAACTCGCATACCTCATTGTCACCTCATCATGTCACCTCATTATGTCACATTGTCGTACCACCTCGTCGACTTTAACAGGTCAACTTGACGACCTCAGCAAATCAACTCTGCGACTTCAGTAAATCAACTCGGCGACCTCAGCTGATCAACTCGCCGACCTCGTTAGGTCAACTCACCGAGCCTACATTGACATCTCATGAGGCTGAGATTTACCTTCTGATAACAAGATACCCCCCTTTGCCTTTGCCTACAAATATGAGCCCATTGTAACAGGTGGGAGGCAGTTCACACCCCGCGATGGTTGCTCATTTGAAGATTTGTCGACTTCGCCTGCCTTCCCCCAAACTTTGACAACATTTGGTTCGGGAAGTGGATTTCCTATACACTCTTAAGTATGCGGTGAGACCTCCATAACGTAATATGATCACCTTGTCAAGCAATAAAATAACCTTATGTTTTTTTTACCTCTTACTTTCGTGGTTGCTCGCGAACTAGTTGAACTTCGGCCATACTACTGTCCGAATTTTGCGAATTTAAATCTCGGTTCCAACATCATGGTGTATTCTATGTTGTTAAAGGCGCGCCTCAGACACAAGGCTCACCAGGATCAGATGCTTGCACCTTTTTGCGTCTTTTTTGCGTCTTTTTTGCGCCTTTGGAGCATAATGACGTGCCTTGGTTAGATTTTTATTGCATTTTTTTCAAAATAATGAAAGAAATAATGTAATAACTCAATAATTTTTGCATGATTTAGTGTTTGTGAAACATAATCGAGCGTTGAGACTTAGATATGATATAAGTGACCACATTGATTCTATTTTTAAGAGATATAATGATAGTAATGAATGATTAATGAGTAGAATAGATAACGAATCTGATCAAGAAGATGAATGTTATGGGCCTACTCAAATGTTGTCGGAGGAGTGGCCGGAGGTGGAGATGACGGTAGTGGAGATACTATGGAGCCTTGACTGCGGCTGCCTAAGCGGGGCATGCGAGAGAGAAAGAGAGAGAGAGCTTCCAAGATCTCTTCAAAGACGGGAAATAGACTATTTCATTACTTACCCATACAAGACCTTTAGTGTCCTTTAAATAGGACTTACAACAGACTTTTAATTTAAATAAATGATAGACTTTGACATGCGACTAAAAAAGACACCACATAATGACACGACATAAATAACGACGTCATATAAGGACGCGACTTTTAAGACAATAAATGCATATTGAGAAATAAAAAATAAAAAATAATGTCATAATAAGACCCATAACATCTCTCCCTCCTTGCAAAAAGAGTTTGTCCTCAAGCTCAAGGAAGATCAACGGTGTTCGCGTTATCCGACACCATCATCATCAAAGTCCTCGACGTGCAGATAGAAAAGTCGTTTGCACCCGTGGCCGCGAATGTACTGCTTGTTGCAGTTGAAACACAAGTCCCGCGCTTGCCATTCCATCATCTCGGCCCGAGATAGTATATAGAATGGTGGAGCTGGATGACCCTCGGGACGGCCTTGCTGCCCATGTCGGTGGGAAAATAGACCTCCTGTGCCAGATGGAAGTGATGGTCACATAGCCTGGTCAGACTTATAATAGTCACTAAGTCTGGAAGATCCTCAAATTCGACATCAATTCGCAAGCGATCGCGAAGTCCGGCGGTGAAGATGACGACCTGCATCTCTGGGGAAAGCGTGATGTACGCCAAAAGAAGATGAAACCGGTCTAGATAATCGTCCACGGAGCCCGTCTGGCGTAGTGTTGTGAGGGCACCGAGGGGGTTGTTGCGCATGGGAGGTCCGAATCGCAGGTTGCAAAATCGCTTGAAGTCGTCTCACGTCAGACCAGGCTAATCAGTGAGGAGACGAGTGGCCCAAAGCAAAGCTGAGTCGAGAAGGTGGAAGGAGTCCAGTGGAAGTCGTTCAGCTCCCGGAGTTTGTTGGTGGCCAAAGAATTGTTTGCACCTGGTGAACCAGCCCAAGGGATTAGTTTTCCCATCATAGGTGGGGAATTCCAACCGGGTATAGGCGTATAGCGCGACAGAATAACAGCTTCAGGGCGTAAGAGGGTCTGTGGTGGTGGTGGTTTGTGGCAAATGAGCGGCGACATTGGAACTTGACTACTGCTTGTGGTGGGGTGGTAACCACGAGAGTTGTTGTTAGTCCATTAAGCTTGGTGGCGAGGGTTTCCATATCGTCCTAATAACGTGCGGCGTCCCGAAAGCGTGCTTCTACTTCCTGAAGACGTGCATCCATGGCGAATATAACTGCGTATAGTTGGTTCATAACATCCAAGAAATCAGGCGAGTCTCTTATATTGTGGATGGAGGTAACATGAGATAAGGAGCGGGTGACTGGACGACTATATTGAGGCGGTTGTTTGGGAGTTGCCGCGAGATCCGCGTCGTCTCTTAATGGTGGCACGCTTGCTGCGGATTGTCGACTGGTTTGATTTTGAATTAATTCCGAGGGCCAGCCCGTTATAGCTTCAAAATAGGAATAATTAAAACACTGCCGCGTTTGGTAAGGCCAAAATAAGAAAAAAAATTATGCCTCGACGACGATGGCTCGCGTCACTGACGCGAAGTATTTAGTTCCGCGTGGCTAACGGGCTCGATCAGGACGGCGACGACGAATGCATTTGAGGTCGACGAAATACGATGGGACGAGATCGAGGAAGCAGTGGGCGAACAGAAGGAGCAGCGTTGAATGGAGGGGCTTTAGATGTCGACGATGGAGGCATCGGTCGCGTGCGACGATCCCATCGACGAGGGAGATCGTGCGATTGCTTGCGTGGGGCGATCAGATAAGACGCTTCCACGTCAATTTGGCGCAAAAGGATTGATCGTCAGAGTAGGGAGGCGGTGAGGCGTGCAGCAGTGGAATGTAGGAAGAAGCCGAAAGGTGCGGTCGATTGTAGCAACAGATTGGAGGTTGCCGCCTGTTTCAGACGCCGCTTGATGCTGCTGTGCGAGACATAGAGAAAGCCTGCCCCTGCGACTGGTGTTGGAGGTGGCGGGGCTTCTGTAGAAGGCTTCAGTAGAAGGTGCGGCGAGGAAGGAGGACTCTGATACCAAGTTGTTATGGGCCTACTCAGATGTTGTCGGAGTGGCCGGAGGTGGAGATTGCGGTGGTGGAGATGCTACAGAGCCTTGACCGCGGCTGCCTAAGCGGGGCGTGCTCGAGAGAAAGAGCTTCCAAGATTTCATTCAAAGACGAAAAATAGATTATTTCATTGCTTACCCATACAAGACCCTTAGTGTTCTTTAAATAGGACTTACAACAAACTTTTAATGGAAATAACTGACAGACTTGGACATGCGACTAAAAAGGACACCACATAAAGACACGACATAAATAACGACGTCATATAAAGACGTGACTTTTAAGACAGAATAAATGCATATTAAGAAATAAATAATATTAAATAATGCCATAATAAGACCCATAACAATGAACTGGTGTTTGATGCTGATTATTTAAAATGGATGTTGTTGCGCCTTGCCCTCGTCAGGCGCACGCCTGCGTCTTGAGACTAGACTCCAAGACCCCTTTGCGCATTGGTGCGCTTTGAGCCTTTAATAACAATGTGTGTATTGGGCATGGGTTGAGAGCGACGTAATGGATTAACACGAAGCTTCGATGAAGTTGTGAGTTGGGTTGTTATGCGAGAGTGATCTCGACTTTCTTCAGAATCTAGCTTGCGTCAGCGAGGTCCTTGGCAAGATGCGGAACACGAGCAAAAACATGCAAGTAATTTGAACGTACGCAATTATTGAATTGACATGATGTGGTGAGCCTATCTGGGCTTCACACCTGTGTCGGTGAGGTCCGCGAATAATGTGAGTTTGGTTAGGTCAATGATGTGTAAATCGGAAAATCATCACAATCTTCAGACCATTTGCTATGTGAGCGAGCTCAACTGGAGGAGGTAGAATTGACGAGTTGAAGTCACGTCGACGATGTCAAAATCGGAAGACCATCACACCACCGGGCATTCGCTATGTGAGCGAGCTCAACTAGAGGTGGTGGATTGACGAGTTGAAGGCGTGTCAACGGTATCAAAACTGGAAACCCTCTGTTATGGGTCCCCACTGTCCTTCGCTGATTATGTTGCACATATTTCATTATGAGTCTGTATATATGTTATTTCGAGTTGTGCGAGTCGAGTCTTATCAGTAGAGTCCTTGTTACGAGTAATTAGAGTTGTAATGTTTTAGTATTTCATGCATCTTTTTTATTTTGGGGTTATTTACTTTCATGCTACTTGTAGTGTTATAAATAGACCCTTTGGGTCATGCATGAGCTTATTAAATGAATTAATCATGTTTCTTTATCTCTCTAAGTTCGTCCCTCTAGTTCTCTCATCTTCTTCCCATTTCTAGGGTTATGGTTGAGCAAGGCTCCCATTCTTCCTTTCCCTTGGCATTCTCCGCGGGTTGAGCTCGTCTCTCTTTGTATCTCTTCCTCCACGACCACTTCTGACGACGTTACGGGCTAGGCCCATAACATCATGGTATTGGAGCGCCACCGGTTCTCCTCCTTTCTTCGGCACACAATCCAGACACAACAGCTCTCACGCCCAACGACTCTCTCCATTGTCGATCTCTCATACGCAACCGCTCATTAACGTATCCCCCAACTAACACGCTTCTTCACACGATTGTCCAACCACAAGGGAGCCTTAGCGCAGCCCTGTTCTAGACGCTCCAACATCGTGCCTAATTAAATCCACAACAAGATTATTGACAAGAATTTTTTGTCTTCTTATGAATTATTTCCTTGTGGAAAAGTTCATTGCTCACTATAATGTTGTAAAATAATTATGAGAATCTTTCAAAAAGATTTAGCGGTTCTAAGAGTCTTCTTATCAAAAGACTCAGACCTAGTGAAAGGCAGTGGATTCTTACTGAGATAGAAGAGAGGTGTACCTATGTTTTTGGGAACCTTTATAATTTTTGTGTCCTCTTTATAACTTAAATTTATTTTCTGTTTACTGCATTTTTGTATAGATTTAATTTGTTATTATTCTTGTGATTTTATGGGTGAAATTTTTATTACTCTATTCACCCCCTCTAGTAAAGAAGATTCACATGAGTGATTTATTGTTTGATTCTGTAAAATGTAGGGTTGCGGATTTGTGTTCTAACCTATAAATCGTATCAAGGCGACACTGATGGTTAAACCAAAAGAACAAAATCCCTTGGTCTGGAATTTTGAAGCAACTAAGATCTAGGGTAAATTCCTTTGCCCGGATGATTTTGACTTAGTCAAATAAGCATATGAGATTGATGCACCTCCAACCATCAATGCAAATGCATCAATAACGGTTGCAAGGAGAGAGTCGAGGTCTTACCCCAATCGTCACGTCATTCAAGTTTCCTAGCACCGAAATCACATTGTATAGATTTATCCATACAATGCTTGTATCCATTAGCTGACATTCTTCATTATGGGCACACGACCACATGTACGAGCTTGCATATAGGCCATCCACAGTGCATTCATTCACCAAGTAAGCTTCAAACACCTCCAAAGTTCCTGGAATCCAACATCAATGGCCTGGCAGCACTACATGCATCGAAGATATATCAACGTAATGCTTATCTCATAGATTGGAGTGAAATGTGAGGGATTTGAGATGAAATTCAACAAGGAGTAATACTAAATATTGTATGAGAAATGTAAGTATCAATGTTCCCCAACCTGTGCCTTTGTTATTTAGGGGGGCCCCACCGCAAGCCTACTACCCTTTGGCCCCTTATCCACCTTCCCTAACCCAGTTCAGCATTGGCAGCCCTTTTCCCAGCACCACTAACCCCTCCCCTCCCCCACGCTCCACCTCTGGCTAGCCACTTTCCTCCACACACTCCACCACAAACACCACATCCACTCGCAAGCTTGCCCGCCCCATCACTGACTAGTCTTCCTCCTTCCCAGTCCCTAACCGAGCCCTCCCTAACTTTCCACCCCAAATAGCCATGGCCTCCACCAAAATCCCAGATTTACAATTTCCCAAAACCCTAAAATTCTAAATCACAATTCCTCACTAATTGGATATTGGAACCTATACTTCGCTCCTGTCATCAATCAAATCCATATACCATTCTGCATTCTGCCTAATGCCTTGAGTCCTGCTATCTAGTTTTTAATTCCTCGCATTGTATGGATAAATATATTTATTTCTGCTTTTCAAATGATACTAAACTGTAAGCATTTGCATTATTACTTCAGTAGACGTGTAACTACATCTGCCCTGTACTTTAATTTTTAACACTTTCATCTACTTGCAATTATTACCTGGTAGTTTTAGTTGTCTAGCACTTTCATCCGCTTGCAATTATTATCGGCTAGTTTTACTTGAATTTCTTGTAATCAATTGTGATTGCTTGTGCTAATTTTAAATTTTGCTATTTAATTAAGGGTGTTATTACTAGCAAACTCATTATGGCTGTTAGCAAACCATTAAAAACCTGGTTCAAGTAATTTATGCATTTTTTCGATCCTAAAAAACAACTACTAGCAAACCATTAGGGTCCGTTCGGATCGACGGAAATGGTTTTTATTTTTGGTTTTGAAAATAAGTAAATCAATTTAGGTGTTTGGATGGACAGAATTACTCTTGATTTTGGTTTTCACCAAAACCGTAGGTTTTAGTTTTAGCTAGCGGTCAAAAAACATCCCTTTCCCTGTTTTTTTCCTGTTTTTCTGCTCCGCCTCTCCTGCACGTTTGCAGGTTCCATATCTTCCCCTGTTTCGCCTGTGGTCAAACTTCCATTTCTTCCCCTGTTTCGAGCCCTCTCCTGCCAAAGGCGACGACCCCTCGACGAGCCATCTTCTACAACTCCCTCCAGCGAGCTATCTACCGCGGCTTTCTCCCTGACGAGCCATTTCTTCGCCGGTGGTGAGTTCTCCGAATCATTGTTGCACTTTATTAGCATAACGTGGCTTTCTCCCTGACGAGCCATCTCAGATTCAGAAATTTTCTTCGCCGTTTCTTAGCAGAAGAAAATATGAAGGCTTTGGGCTAATTGGATCTGCTGCGAGGTCCTTTGAAAATGCTTTCCTTGTATTACTTTAACTCATCGATGCTTTCTCTGATGTCATCCATGGCCCTGTGCCTCTTCCCCTTTGCTGGAGCAGCTTTTTTTTTCTATCAGTTTACAAAAAACACAAAATGGATGATATATATATATATATATATATATAGACACACACATGATGAAATAAATAAATGTATAGGCTGCCACTAATTTTTTTTGTATTTATATATTTACCATGTTAAGATCTATATTTACCATGTATCACATACTCGATAAGCTACCGGATCTGCAGGAGCTCGAATTGGTGAAGGCAATGGATCTTTTAGGTGGTAGTCAACTAAAGTTTGACACGTTCATGGCTCTACCGGTTCAGTTCAGGACGACGTGGCTTCACCTCCAATTCTATGAATTATGATGACATGATGATGACATGATTATTTTTGTTTGTTCTATTGTTAGATTTGATATGTCTCCAAGTTATGAATCCTCTTTTTTATTTATTGCATTTAATTTGAACATTCTATGGACAATGTATCTGTGATTCTTGTGGTTATATAACATTTTTTGTTGTTATTTAGTCTTCAGCTTGTTCACCTTTAGTTAGATTTTTAAAATTCATGTAATTCCTGTGGATGAATTCCATCCTGCAGCCGAACAGCAGAATTGCCCAATTCCAATTCCTGCAGCTCAAAACCTGTCTGCAGCCGAACAGCATAATTGGAATTCTGGAAAACCAAAATCTGCTGGTTTTTGGTTTTACTGAATTCCAATTCTTCAAAACCAAAACCTGCGATCCGAACGGACCCTTAGGTTTTGCGCTCATTCCAGCCCTGGCCGACAAGTCCTCTCCATCATTCTCGCGATTCCAGCCCTAAACTTTGAGATTCCTGCGCTAAACTTCGCGATTTCTGCTCGAGGCTTCGCGAACGAGATTCTTGTCGGTATTCCTGATGAAGGACATCTCGCGGACGGATGCAGAGCCGGGATCGCGTGGCTGGAGCGGAATGACCCACTTTGGAAGCCGCGGGCGGTCTAGCTCGTTTTATCTTTTATGTTTTATTTGGGCTGCGAATAGCCCTGTATGGTATTTTATAAAAACTCTTGTATGTGGTGTGTTGTTAGCCCCTCCTCATAGTATAAGAGGAGGGTTGTTTTGCTTTGTTGGGACTTTTGATGAATGAGATTGCTGAACCCTAAAACAGCCGACTCCCCCTCTTCACTCTTCCGGTAGGAGAAGACCTCGGTCCGGAAGGACTCCACCTCCCGTCCGCCCCTTCCCGCTCAGTTTTCCCCACCTCTTCCCGTGTGGAAGTCGCCGGCCGGAAGGTCTTTCGCCGTCCCCGTCGAGGTGCTGCATCAGTTGGTATCAGAGGCTCTCCGTCGACTCCTACGCTCGGCGTTGTTTCCTCCCGCTCGCTCGCTGCCTCGTCGCGTTCCCCGCTCGCTGCATCGACGCTCCCGCTCGCCGCGGACGCTCCCGCTTGCTGCTTCGATTGTCTGCCCTGCTCACTGGAGCACCTTCGACGTGCGCTGCTTCGACGCTCCCTCTCCCGCTCGCCGCTCGACGTCGTCCCCGCTCGCTCGTCGCTCGACGCCCCCTCTCCCGCTCGCCGCTCGACGCCGTTCCCGCTCGCTCGCTGCCTCGACGCCGTTCCCGATCGCTCGACGCTCGACGCTCCCACTCGACGCTCCCGCTCGTCGCTCGACGCTCCCGCTCACTGCTCGACGCTGCATCCTGCAGATGGGCGACACCCCGCGTGACGACGCCGACCTGTGGGCGGCTATTAACGGCATCACCACGCAGTTGGCGTTCCTCACGGCCGCGCTCACTGATCTCCGACCCGCGCCCATTCCACCACCGCAGCAACACCAGGCAAACGCCGGTGACCCAGATGATCGACGTTTCGGATGGCAATACCGCCGCCGACAGCCTCGGCCGGAACAACCGCGCCCGGCCGCCTTCCCCCGCGCCCCATTGCACGACGACTCGAGCTCGGATGATGATGAGCCCCCGCCCCCTCCTGTTCCGCCGCCCTGGGAGGAGCATCAGCGCCCGCATAGCTACCGCCTGCGGGCGGACATCCCACATTTCCACGGGAACTTGGGCATTGAGGAGTTTCTCGATTGGCTCTCGAAATTCGAACGGTTTTTCGAGATGGCCGAGGTAGAAGACCACCGGCAAGTGAAGATGGTTGCTTATCGTCTCAAGTCCGGAGCATCCGTTTGCTGGGATCAACTGCAGTTCAACCGCAACCGTCAGGGTAAAGCCCAGGTGCGGTCGTGGCTCAAGATGAAGAAGTTGTTGCGGCATCGTTTCCTTCCACCTGACTACGATCAACATCTGTTCCAGTACTACCAGAGCTGCTCTCAAGGTAGTCGATCGGTGACCGAATACTTGGCAGAGATAAGCCGTTTGGCCGACCGCAACGGCTTAAACGAAACGGATGGTCAGTGAGTCACCCGGTTCTTACATGGACTGCGTCCGTCCCTTCGTGAAAAGATTGGCCTACATGTTTTACGCACGGTAGAGGAAGCATACAACATGGCACTGAAGGCCGAGCTGATGGAGAAGGTGGCTCCTTCCCCCGGCCGTTCAGGAACCCGCCGACCTTGGGCCGACGCCTCGTCTTCAGGCACCCGGGACCCGTCGGGCAAGGACTCCACCGAACGGATGGTGGCACCCTCCTCCGCACCTCGGGGGCGACCCCCGGATAGGACACCCCCCGGCTCCTGCTACAAATGTCAACAGCCGGGCCATTTCGCGTCCCGCTGCCCCCTTCTTCGACCACCGACCCAACCCGTCCATGTGGTGGAGCAGGACGACGTTGGGGCGGAGGATTTCGGGGAGGCCGACGAGGTCATCGACGGCTACGATGACGAGGGAGATTTTGCCGCGTGCGTCGTGCATCGCCTCCTATTTACCCCGCGCCAGGATGAACATGTCCAACGCTGCAACGTCTTCAAAAGCTTCTGCAACATCAAGGGAAAGATTTGTGACGTCCTCATCGACAATGGCAGCTGTGAGAATTTCGTCGCCACCCGGCTGATCTCCTACTTACAACTCCCCACCGAACCGCACCCCCACCCCCACTCCGTCGGATGGATCCAGCGCGGCCCATCGGTTCGAGTGACACGCCGTTCTCATGTCCCGGTTGCCATCGGGAAGCACTATCGAGCCGACGTTTGGTGCGACGTCGTGGAAATGGATGCGAGCCACCTCCTTTTGGGTAGGCCGTGGCAGTATGATACCGACGTGTCCTACAAGGGCCGCGACAACACTTACTCCTTCACTTGGGCCGGAAAGAAGATTCTCATTGTCGCCCGGGTAGGGAGCAAACCGGAGGCCAGCCCGCCCACGGAACAAACCGGGCGCAGTCTATTGGCGATGCATGAAGACACGGCCCTGTTCGAACGCGACTTGGCAGAGGCTAAGGAAGTGATAGCCCTTGTTCCTTACGGGCTTTCCCCCTCTCCCGAGCCACCGGCGGAGGAACTAGCCCCGGACGTGCGGGAGCTGTTGCGCGAGTACCACACTATCACCGCCGAGGACCTGCCCGACCACCCGCCCCCGCTTCAGGACATCCAGCATCAAATTGATTTCATTCCGGGGTCTCGCCTTCCGAATCTGCCTCACTTCCGCATGAACCCCAAGGAGCACGACATCTTGCGCGAGAAGGTCCAAGAGCTGCTGAAGAAGGGCTTCATTGCCGAAAGCCTTAGCCCTTGCGGGGTGCCGGCCCTCCTGGTTCCAAAGAAGGACGGCTCCTGGCGGATGTGCGTCGACAGTCGCGCCATCAATCGCATCACCATCAAGTACTCGTTTCCTATACCGCGCCTGGATGACATGCTGGATATGTTGGATGGCTCTCAGTTGTTCTCCAAAATCGATCTCCGCAGCGGGTACCACCAAATCCGTATCAAGCCAGGAGATGAATGAAAGACGGCTTTCAAAACCCCGGACGGCCTTTTCGAGTGGCGGGTAATGCCTTTTGGTTTATCTAACGCCCCAAGTACTTTTATGCGTCTCATGACACAGGTGTTGCGACCTTTCCTGGGGAAGTCGGTGGTAGTCTATTTCGACGACATCCTGATTTTCAGCAAAAGCCGGGCGGAACACATCTCTCATTTGCGAGAGGTGTTGGGGGTTTTGGCCGACCACCAGCTTTTCATCCACCTCAAGAAGTGTACGTTTCTCGCGCCGCGTTTGAATTTTTTGGGCTTCGTCGTGGGCGTGGACGGCATTCACGTTGACACCGAAAAGGTCCAAGCGATCCAGGATTGGCCGACACCTACGACCATTACGGAGCTGCGTTCGTTCCATGGGTTGGCTACCTTCTACCGACGTTTCATCCGTGATTTCAGCACCCTCACGGCGCCAATGACGGATTGTTTAAAGAAAGGGCGGTTCCTTTGGGGTGAGGAGGCCGACCGGTCCTTCGAGTTAATCAAGCAAAGGCTCAGCTCTGCTCCGGTGTTGGCTCTACCTAGCTTTGACAGACTGTTTGAGGTTCAATGTGACGCCAGCGACATTGGGATCGAGGCTGTCCTCTCACAAGACAAACGATCAGTCGCGTTCTTCAGCGAAAAGTTGAGTGAGTCTCGGCGGAAATGGGCCGCCTATGATCAAGAATTCTATGCCGTCGTCCGGGCCCTCAAGCATTGGGAGCACTATCTTCTCCACAAAGAATTTATTTTATATACAGATCATCAGGCCCTTAAATACATCAATAGTCAGAAACGCATGGATGGCATGCATATCCGATGGACCACCTACCTGCAGCGTTTTCCGTACATTATTCATCACAAACCGGGCGCCAGCAACACAGTGGCCGATGCACTCAGTCGGCGGCATTGTTTATTAGCCACTATGCACCAAGAGATCATTGGGTTTAACATCTTGTCCACCCTCTACGCCGACGACGTCGACTTCAAGGATATTTGGCGCGCCTGCTCACGGGGCGGCTCGCATGGCGGTTTCCTCCTTCTCGACAGTTTCTTACTCAAGGACAACCGGTTATGTATTCCCCGCACCTCATTGCGCGAGAAACTTATGCGTGACTTACATGGGGGCGGCCTAAGCGGTCACTTGGGTCGGGACAAGACGCTCGCTAGCCTCCAGGAGCGCTATTTTTGGCCGCAGTTAACGAAGGACGTTGGTAACTTCGTTCGGAAGTGTTACGTGTGCCAACAGTACAAGGGTCAAGCACAGAACACGGGACTCTACATGCCCCTCCCGGTTCCCTCGGGCATTTGGGAGGATCTGTCCATGGACTTTATCTTGGGCTTACCGCACACTCAGCGCGGCGTGGACTCGGTGTTCGTCGTTGTGGATCGTTTCTCCAAGATGGCGCATTTCCTTCCGTGCCGCAAGATTTCCGACGCCTCCCACATTGCCCGGCTTTTCTTCCGAGAGGTGGTTCAGTTGCATGGTGTCCCCACCTCCATCACTTCCGATCGAGATCCCAAGTTCCTTAGTCATTTTTGGCAAATGTTATGGAAGATGTTCGATACGTCTCTTAATTTCAGTAGCTCCGACCATCCTCAATCAGACGGTCAGACAGAAATAGTGAACAAGACATTGGGAAATCTCATCTGATGCATCTGCCAGTACCGCCCTAAACAGTGGGATCACGCCCTCGCACAGGCCGAGTTCGCGTATAATAATGTCGTGCACAGCTCCACCGATCGGACCCCCTTTTCAGTGGTATACTCAAAGGCCCCTCGGCATGCCCTTGATCTGGCTCGTCTACCCACGGCCCCACCCTCGGCAACACAACTTGCAGACGATGTCCGTGATATCCAAGCGGAGACTCGGGAAAAGCTGCTCCAGTCCAACGCCAAGTACAAGGCCATGGCTGACAGGCATCGTCGTGAGAAGATCTTCTCGGTGGGCGATTTGGTCATGGGTTTCCTCCAAAAAGAGCGCCTACCCGCGGGCAACCATCACAAACTCATGCCCAAAAAGTATGGTCCTTTTCCTGTCATCCGTAAGATTAACAACAATGCTTACGTGGTCGATCTCCCACCGGAGCTCAATATCTCCAAGACCTTCAACATCAGTGACCTGTCGCTCTTCCACCCGGACATTCCTCTTTACCCCGAGCACTCGGGGTCGAGTGCTTCTCAAGAGGGGGCGAATGATGAAGGACATCTCGCGGACGGATGCAGAGCCGGGATCACGTGGCTGGAGCGGAACGACCCACTTTGGAAGCCGCGGGCGGTCTAGCTCATTTTATCTTTTATGTTTTATTTGGGCTGCGAATAGCCCTGTATGGTATTTTATAAAAACTCTTGTATGTGGTGTGCTGTTAGCCCCTCCTCATAATATAAGAGGAGGGTTGTTTTGCTTTGTTGGGACTTTTGATGAATGAGATTGCTGAACCCTAAAACAGCCGACTCCCCCTCTTCACTCTTCCCGTAGGAGAAGACCTCGGTCCGGAAGGACTCCGCCTCCCGTCCGCTCCTTCCTGCTCAGTTTTCCCCACCTCTTCCCGTGTGGAAGTCGCCGGCCGGAAGGTCTTTCGCCGTCCCCGTCGAGGTGCTGCATCAATTCCTCTCCATCGTTCACGAACAAGTTTCTTCCACTGTCGGTGTCTTAACCGGAGGCCGGCAACTCTCCGCCGCCGACGGCTCTTCTAAACCTTGCCGCCACCGCGGAATCCGGCTGTTGCTCCACTGTAAGTACTAATTTTGGCGTCTATACCTGTTTCGGTTGCCAGTCCTATATTCATGAACTTGAATCCTTCCCAACGCCTATACTTGTTTCCTGAAGTTGGAAGAACGTGTCTTACGGAGATCTTAAAGTTGGAAGACCAAACCCTTCGCCTGAGTGATGATATTGATTGTTGGTTTCAAGGTGAATTTTCATCTATTGCCATGCCTTTTTAGCCGAGTGTTTCAAACTTTGGTGAGTTTTTAGCTTAGTGTTGTTAGCAGTAGCATTAGTTGTAGGTTTGTAGCATTAGTTGTTTGGATAGAGTGTTGTTTCATCAATCTTGTCTACTGGTGTTTGCTCCACAAAGAAGGATAGTGAGTGTTGTTCCCAAAGTTCACCGTACCTCCGGTATTTAATTGCCTCAATGGAGATTGCTCTCCAAATTTCAGCCTCTCATAGGTACTTGCAATGATTTAATTCTATAATGACTATTGTTGTGTTATATGTGTAGGAATTGCTTTGACTTTTTTCTTTTTTAAATTTATTTTGTATAGTGAATCAAATGTATATGTCGGATGTCAGTAGGCAATTTGAAACTAAAATTCAATTTCCATTACGGGAAGCTTTAACTAAGTAAAACATTTTTCTACTGTATTTTTAGTGGACTGCACCTACAAGACAAATAGATATCGGTTGTCATTACTTTATGTGATTGGCATCACATCTACTCAACAAATCTTTTTCTCAACTTTTGCTTTTCTATTTGATGAGTCAGAGCCAAGTTATAGATGTGCACTAAAGCATTTCAAAGGTATTTTGGATGAAACCTCCTTGCTGAATGTATTGATTACATATAGAGATTTGACATTGATGAATGTCATAAAGTACATTTCTAAATGTCAAACATATCTTATGTCAAGTACACATGCATATAAATATTCTAGCAAATTGTAAAAAAATATTTCAAAGATGGGAAGGAGTTCGGAATATTTTTTGGTGTTTGACAACGTTTAGTGGATGCAAGAAACGAAAATGAGTTCATTATGAGATACAATGTTATTTTGAGTGCTTATTCTACTTCATACCCCTATGTTGTCTCTTATATATATAAAACGTTGATTGGCCCTTTGAAGTAGTATTTTGTATGTGTTTGGATTGATAAATATTTACATCTTGGCAACTCAACAACAAAACGAGTAGAAGGGGGTCATAGCAAGTTGACATTTTTAGAAGTTTCCATTGGAAATTTGGCAACCATTTGGAAGACTTTCGATCAAATGTTAAATCTACAAACAGAGATAAAGAGACCGTTTGGTCATAGCTCCATTCAAGTTAGTCAAGAATTTAAAGGCTCATTGTACTCCAACCTCCTTAGACGTGTCTCATTACAAGCATTGTAGTTGATTATAGTAGAAGAAGATAACTACCATATGTCAAGAGTTATTTGTGTAGATTGTCCTCATACAAGCCGGTCCAAGCTTGAGTTACCACTTACCATGTGCTCATGAGTTGACATCATATATCTCATAAAACAAAGCTTGTCAGATATGGTTAGTTCATAAACATTGGAAGCAATTATCCTTGGAAAGTGATGAAATACCAAATACGCAAGAATCCATCAACATGAGAGACATTGTGTTAGGGGTAAGGCCTAACCCGTACCGGTGGGCACTACCAGCTGCTCAAATACCGCACCGCGCGAAGCAGTCCACGGCAATGATCCATAGTGGCCCCCAATCCGGAGCCCCTAACAGGGCCGCGGCCCCCAGTGGGAGGGAGAGAGAGATCTAGAGAAATAGAGAGAAACTAGGGTTTGAAGGAGAAGGAGGGAATTACCTGAAAATATTCTTGCATAATCCAACCAAAAGGGGGTTCCGGGCTATTTATACCCGGAACCAAGGGGGGCCGGCCAAAGAGGGCTGGCCGGCCCCAATAGGGGCTGAACCGGTTTGGTTCAGCCCCCAATAGCCGATATTTAGAGAGTGGGGGCTGAACCAGATGGTTCAGCCCCGTTGCCGCCTTCTTCCTGCCGTTGTCGACGCTTGTATTGTCTCCCAAATAGCCGCGACTCGGCCCCGGGCGTAACGGGCGTAACATTCCCTTCCCCATCAAGAACCAGCTTGTCCTCAAGGTGGTAGTCGGGATAAAGCTCCTTGAAATCCAGCAAATCAACCCAAGAATTGTGTGCCGCCGATAAATTCTTCCACTTGACCAACAGCTCTGGACGGTACTCTGCACCGCGCCGCTTCCACTTGAGCAGCAGCACATCCTCAGGAAGTTGGCGAAGTTCGCCCACACCGGTGACCTCAGGCAAAAAAGCACTTGGCTGCACATTGGCACCCACCTTCCGCTTGAGCAATGAGACATGAAACGTCGGGTGAATGCGAGAACCCGTAGGAAGATCCAGCTTGTAAGCCACCGGCCCCACCCTGCTGAGAATACGAAAGGGGCCGTAATAGCGAGGAGATAACTTCTGGTTGAATCGGCGAGCTACAGACAGTTGACGGTACGGTTGGAGCTTAAGAAAGACTTCATCACCAACTGCAAATTCCCTCCCCTTGCGATGCTTGTCGGCCTGGAGCTTCATACGATCCTGGGCAAGGCGGAGGTTGTCGCGTAGTGTCACTAGCATACGATCCCGATCCCGAAGCGCCCGATCAACGTCGGGCAACGCCGTGCTGCCCGGCTCATAGCTGCTCAAAGTCGGCGGAGGACGGTCGTAAACAATCTCAAAGGGGGTCATCCTGCTGGCCGAATGATAAGACGTGTTGTAACAATACTCTGCCCAGTGCAACCAATCGGGCTATGCACGGGGCTCGTCCATCACAAAGCAGAGCAAGTATGTCTCGAGGCCCCGGTGTAAAACCTCCGTTTGCCCATCGGACTGGGGGTGGTGTGCCGTGCTGAAGCGTAAACATGTCCCCTGCAGACGAAACAGCTCCTGCCAAAAATGGCTCACGAAGGTCGGGTCCCGATCAGAAATAACAGCACGAGGAAGACCATGTAAGCGAATAATCCCCCGAGCAAAAAGTGCGGCTACCGACTCGCCAGTATAAGGGTGACTCAAAGCTAGGAAATGCCCGTACTTGGAGAGTTTGTCCACAACCACCAAAATCACTGATTTACCCTGAGACTTGGGCAATCCGTCGATGAAATCCATGGAAACGGTGTCCCAAATCTGCTGCGGAATCTCCAAAGGAACAAGCAGCCCAGCTGGAGAAGTCGTCTCGCACTTCTGCCGTTGGCAGATTTCACACTGTCGCACAAACTCCTGTATGTCTCGCCGCATTCCGATCCAAAAGACATTGGCTCTGGCCCTCTGAAGGGTACGAAGCACACCTGCATGCCCGCCCGCAGGTGAAGAGTGAAACTCATGCATCATGATAGTCTTCCAAGCTGAATCTGGAGGAATAACCACCCTGCCCTGATGGTAAAGACGACCATTCTGAAGATGATAACCGGCTTCCACAGTCTCGTCACGCTGCAAGGCCTCCACTAATGGACGTAGCGTGGAAGTACGCATAACTTCCTCCTGTATCTCATCCAAGGACTCAACAAGTGGCCCGGTGATGTGAGCAACAGTAGCTTCAGGGAGGCGCGAGAGAGCGTCTGCTACCACGTTCTCTTTGCCCTGTTGATAGGTAATCTCATAATCATAACCCAAGAGCTTAGTAACCCATTTCTGTTGAAGGGGCGAAGACACCCGCTGGTCCAGGAAATGCTTCAAACTCTGATGGTCAGTGCATATCTTAAAATGTCGGCCAAGCAGGTATGGCCGCCACAGCGCCACAGCGTGGATGATGGCCAACAGTTCCTTCTCATAAGTAGACATCCCCAATGTCCGTGGGGCAAGGGCCTTGCTGTAGAAGGCCAACGGTCGCCCCTCCTGCATCAAAACGGCCCTGATGCCCACACCCGATGCATCCGTCTCGAGCACAAACTCCTTCGTGAAATCAGGTAAAGCGAGGACCGAAGTGGTGGTCATAGCCCGCTTGAGCGCCTGAAATGCCTCCTCAGCCTCCCCTTGCCAAGAGAAGGCGTCCTTCTGCAACAGTTGAGTCAATGGCCGAGCAATCTTCCCATAATCTTTCACAAACCGCCGGTAATACCCAGTCAATCCGAGGAATCCCCGTAGTGCTCGAATTGTAAGTGGTCGTGGCCATGAAACCATACTCTGAATTTTCTGAGGGTCGGCTCTGACGCCATCACCGGAAACCAAATGTCCCAAATATTCAACCTCCTTCTGACCAAAAGAGCACTTTGAGCGCTTGGCGTAGAGTTTGTGTTGACGGAGAATGACGAGGACCTGCTCAACATGGCCCACATGATCCTCCCAATTGGCGCTGTAGATCAGAATATCATCAAAGAATATCAACACAAATTTGCGGAGGAGTTCGCGGAAGATCTCATTCATATTTGCCTGAAAAGTGGACGGCCCACCGGTCAACCCATTGGCCATGACTAGGAACTCGTAGTGGCCATCATGTGTCCGGAAGGCTGTCTTGTGGATGTCCTCCTCCCGCATTCGAATCTGATAATAGCCGGAACGTAAGTCCAGCTTGGTGAATACGAACGCCCCATGTAACTCATCCAACAACTCCTCCACCAGAGGGATTGGGAATTTATCCTTCACCGTGACACTGTTCAGAGCTCGATAATCAACACAGAACCGCCACGAACCATCCTTCTTTTTCACAAGAATGATCGGCGCTGAAAAGGCATTAATACTGGGACGGATAATTCCCGCATCCAACATCTCCCGAACACTACGCTCGATCTCTGCCTTCTGCACATGCGGGTAACGATAGGGTCGAACATTGATTGGCTCGGTCCCCGCCTTAAGCTGGATCTGATGATCCCGGAACCTCGTGGGTGGTAGTGTGCGGGGCTCCTGGAAAACGTCAGCATACTCTTCAAGAAGAGTCCGTAACTGGATCGGTACCTCCGACTCGCCCGTAGTCGATGCCTGAATCGCCATAAGTACTGCCATCATATTGCCTTCCTCTCCCAGCCGCTGCATACTACGTAGAGAGATTTCTTTGATCGGCGATGATTTGAGACCCCGCTAGCAAAACTGTTTCCCGGCCTGGTGGAATTCCATAGTCATGTGCTCCCAAGCAAATGTGAACCCGCGCAACTGTCGTAGCCAATGAACTCCCAAGACCATGTCAGAACCCCGGATCGGCAAGAGATATATGTCGGTGTAACCCGTATATCCTTGCATCCGAAGCGCCACACCCTTGAGCACCCCTTCACACTGTAATTTGCTGTCATCCGCTACCATGACCTGGAAAGCAGACCCGGTATCCACAATGTGTCCAACGCGCCGCGCTACAGCAGGGTGAATGAAATTGTGGGTGCTCCCACTATCCACCAAAATGGTGATCTTCTCTTGATTCAACCAGCCTGTAAGCCTCATGGTGAGTGGCAAACTGCACCCCTCCAAGGCATGTATAGACACCCCGAGTTCACTCAAATCTAACCCCCCGTCCGACTCCTCCTCAGGCACCGTTTCCCCTTCCTCATCCTCTTGCAACATGAATACTTGTATTTTCCGACACTTATGGCCCGGTGTGAACTTCTCGTCGCAATTGAAACACAGACCCTTCTCCTTCCTGGCGGCAAGCTCACTCCAAGAAAGTCGTGTCACTGTCGGCTTGCTACCAGTTGCCGGATCCCGCCGTGCTGCTGTTGGTGCCGCGGGTGGCCTTCCCACAGCTCGAGCTCTCTGTCTATTGAACCGTTCCTCCTGAATGCGTGCCAATGTAATGGCGTGGTTCAGTGTACGGGGCATGTGCGACTGCACCTCATCACGTAGATGCTCCTTGAGTCCCGACACAAAACAGCTGAGCAGTGTGCGCTCCCCCCATTGCACCCGGTTGGCCAACTTCTCGAACTCGGTGCGGTACTCCATCACAGTCCCCTTTTGTCGAAGTTTCTGCAAAAGAGCCTCGAAATCCTCGAACTCAAGTGGCCCAAATCGGGCTGTAAAGCCCTCCACAAATTCTGCCCACGGCACAAAGTCGCGCCCCCGTAGGAACCACTGTGTCCACTGAAATGCGTCGTCTTCCAAATGGAACGAAGCTAACTGGACCCACTGCCCCTCCGGCACATCCTGATAGCTAAAGAAAAGTTTCGCCTTTTGTACCCATTCCAGTGCGTCCCTCCCACTAAAACGGGGAAAATTCATGCGTGTTAATTTTGGAGGAAGGTATGCCCGCGGTGCGCCTGCTCCCCGCCACCCTTGATCATATCCGGCACCCGGATTTCCTTGTTGATACATTGGTCCCCATGGAGGATGATGTGCGATCCCAGGAGCCCCTGGTCCGATTCCCCCGGCTGCTCCAAATCCCCGGGGGTGAGGAAGAAGACCCCCCATGCCTCCCGGAGGGACCACCGCCTGCACTGGAGGCCGACCGAGCCCCATCGGGTCCTCCCCAGTTCGCCTCCACGCACTGCCGCCTCCTCCGAAGTCGTCAGGGCCACAGCGGCCTGTCCCGAAGTCGCCAGGGCCCCAGCGGCCCATCCCGATGTCGCCCGAGCCGGAACGGCCCCCTCCGATGTCGCCAGGGCCACAGCCGCCCGTTCCGCTGTCGCCAGGGGCGTATCTGCCTGTTCCGATGTCGCCAGCCCCCGCACGGCCCCCGCCGAAGTCGCCAGGGGCGTATCTGCCTGTTCCGATGTCGTCAGCCCCCGCACGGCCCCCACCGAAGTCGCCAGAGCCTCCCGATCCCGATCCAGTCCAGTGCGTCCGTCCCCGATCGGGTCCTGTCGTCGCCGCTACCGCCGGCCTGAGCCCTCCAGTGGCCGCATCCACCAGAACCGGCGCCGACGGGTGAGATCCGGCGGTTTCGGAAGCTGGGTTCGTAGATCCGCCATTCTCAGTGGCCACCGGACTCTTCCCCTTCAGATTTTGCATTAACAGGGCCTTGATCTCTTCCATGCTAGCCTCAATTCGCTCTTCCAAACGTTGTGTAGACGTTCTCATGCTCTCCTCGATGGACGCCACCGAATCTGATAGCCCAACGAAGTTTTCCTCTAGGGCTTCCAGACGAGAAGCCTCTTCTTGTGTGCGAGTGGTAACCATGGCGAAGGAAAGTCCTCTGATACCAAATGTTAGGAACGAAGTGGGAGGGAGAGAGAGATCTAGAGAAATAGAGAGAAACTAGGGTTTGAAGAAGGAGGGAATTACCTGAAAATATTCTTGCATAATCCAACCAAAAGGGGGTTCCGGGCTATTTATACCCGGAACCAAGGGGGCCGGCCAAAGAGGGCTGGCCGGCCCCAATAGGGGCTGAACCGGTTTGGTTCAGCCCCCAATAGCCGATATTTAGAGAGTGGGGGCTGAACCAGATGGTTCAGCCCCGTTGCCGCCTTCTTCCTGCCGTTGTCGACGCTTGTATTGTCTCCCAAATAGCCTCGACTCGGCCCCGGGCGTAGCGGGCGTAACACATTGATATATCAATTGAGTTGGAGGGGATCATAAAAAGGTATAAAAACACAAACGAGCATCAACAAAAGGAGATTAGAAATAAATTATGTGAAATCATGGATCCAACATCTAGTAGAACGAAGGAGCCTCTCTTGCCAACAAAACTAAAAGGAAGACCAAAAGCGAGTTTAAAGAAGTTCAAGGATGATTATAAAAGTACAAAATGCAATCTGTCACTATACATTTTTTGTTGGAGGCTCAACTTTTACAAGGAAAATGTCAAAGTCATCAAAGGAACAAAGTAAGCATAGGAATAAATTCTATGATAGAGTCCGCCGACAACTACCATCTTATATTTCAGATCACTTTGTTGATGTTTTTGATGTGCCCGCGGATGGCCATTGTGGATTCCATGTGATTAGTGAATGACCATGAGTGATAATTGACAACAAGTTAGAGAAGATTTAATGAATGAATTGGAGAATAGAGATATTCTATGATGCAATTTTTGGAGGTGTGAGAAGAATGGAATTAATCAACAACCTAGAATGCAAAAGCTCGCCCGCACCATTTGAAAAGTGGATGTCCATGCCCGATATGAGTTTAGTTATTTCATCTTGCTTCAATATTGGCGTGGCTCTAATTTCACATAATCAAAGTACGATGTTTTTAACATTGGATTCACCGCTTCCTCACATCCCAAAAGTAAATTTCATCGGCTTTGTAAATGGTAATCATTTTGTGGGACTATGCATGAAAGAAGGATTCTGACTACCACAACTCTACTCCCCTTGGAGAAGGTATCACACACAAATGATAAGTTCATGAGAATGCATACTCAACTCCAAGTAATGAAATGTAAGATTCAGATTTCAATTTCCATAGTCTATTCATTTACATAAAAAAGTGTATTAATAAATATTTTTTTGCAAACTAAAAAACATCAATATGGGGTCGGATTTTGGAGAGTTTTTGAAGACTATCATATTTTTTATTGTAGCACAAAATCATGATAACTAATACAATTTTGTAATGCTAAAAGATATAGTTTACTACAAACGCTTATTTGGAATGAATGAATGTAACTCATTATATGTAGCTTTTTAAAAAAAAAATCCGGTGGTTTGCTAGTAACCAATTAGTTTTTTAAATAGCCATTTTCGGATTTTATGATTTGCTAGTAGTAATAGTTTGCTAAAAGCGAAAATGATTTTGCTAGTAACAACACCCTTAATTAATTGTGCCTCAGAGATTTTTTTTCCTATTGTCTCATTTAGTTGCATCTTCATAATACCAAGACAATTGTTATTTCATTTTTATCTGTTTTGTATCTGTTTGCATTTCTCATACAATCAAGTTAGTGTTGAATTCAATAGTTTTTTAGAGTCACTTCATTTTTATAATCAAGGTTAACCTAATAATCTTGAATATAAGCCTAAACTTGTACAAAAATCAAGGCCATCCGTAATTTTGATCTAACATCTAAATTTCACATATTTAGAGCTGAGGAGAAGGTTCATTAGTAATCTTCCATCTCCATACTGGATTATAGATCATTACCAAACCCAAACAGTTACTCTCTGGCCTTTGTATCGAAGGACACCCGCACAGGTTCACCTGCAGTATTCTACTAAGTGCTCCTTTGGTCGCTTGTGGATAGCAAGTATGTTTTAGAAAGTGATGGATTTTGTATTCACAATTTCGGGTGTACAATAAATTTGGAGAATTGGAGGGAGTTTTTTGGACATTTTTTGGAGTTTGAATTCAACATTAATGTGTTATGGGCCTCAAGCACCGGGCCTAGTTATTTATTGTTATCTTTATTGTTGTTTTTATTGGTTACATGTTAGGTGTTATCATTGTTGTTTGTCTTTTATTAGTATTGTCTAGTACTTTGTAAGCCTATATAAATGCATGAGTATGTATGTGGCAATGAATGAAGAATATTTAATTCCTAGTCTCCCTTATGATATCTTGGAAGCTCTCTCTTTATAAGCCCTACATAGGCAGCCACGGTTCCGGGTCCACTGTATCTTCCGTCGCCATCATCTCCGCTTCCGATCATCCTCCAACATCCTCCGGGCTAGGCCCATAACATAAAGTCTACTTACAAGCAACCAAATAGTGGATTAAGAAATTACACTATTCTATTTATGAACTTCCAATTTAAAGAAATCCAAAGAGCGCTAAACTATATAAAATAAAGGGGGAGTGTGTAGGTTGGCCGATTAATATTTGAACGGCTTGTATTCTTGACTCCAAACCTGAAGTTATTTCGGTACGAGAGGAAGATTCATCTGTATACTTCCATCTAAATCTGAGATCATAAACAAAGTGCCTGATCTCGTTTAGTTGGTCTACAGCCTTTATATCAAAAGGCTACTCTTGCAATCTGAAGTATTCCACCAAACTACTGCACCTCCAAATCCTGTGTAGTGAATGTGGGCAGTTTGTGAGAGTTACATAGCCAAATTCAATCGAGTGAGATTTTACATTTAAACAATCTTAAAGCCTAATACTTTAGGACTCAACTACTGTTGGTTGATTTGCAGTTGATTCTGGAAGCAAATGCACTAATTCTGATACAAGTGTTGTGAAGGAGGCAGTGAATATCAAAGAATTGAAACGAGTTGATCATATTCTTTCTTCAATCCAACGGAAGGTGAGATGACTGTTATCTGTTTCCATCATTTTATCTTATAAATTGGTTGCTTATAACCTGGTACGAATAGGATTTGTAAGAAAGATAATATTTTATAATGAGAGCTAAGAATGAGGTCCTCAGATCTTTAACCTGCTGTAATCGTGTTTTTTTAGTCGAACATTATCTTTGCGGAACTTTGCTGTAGCATTATTAACAAGTTTCTTTAATGCAGCTGCCTCCGGCGCCCGCGCCGCCTCCATTTCCCGAGGGCTATGTTCCACCTACTACCTCTGTAGCAGAGAAGGGCCCAGAAGATCTGCAAAATTCAGAAGCACAACTTCCTCCTCTGGATCCTATTATCGACCAAGGACCCGCAAAAAGGATGAAATTTCAATGATCTGCAGCTGTCAGTTGCTTTTGTTAAGTTCCATTGGTGCCAATATTATATTTATTAGAAGTTGTGATAATTTTATTTTTATTATAAATTTTTACCGAGGGACTGTTCTTTAAGCTTAATAGATTCCACTAGTTTTTATACAACTTTTTAAGGTGCAGACAGCTGAGGAGCGAGCTTCTTCAACGATGGAGCGGCTAGAGTCGTTTTATCACGAAAAAAAATTCTCTCGCATTAGCCTTTCCTGATACCCGTCGGCAGCTCCTCTCTGAAGATCTCGCCTGCAGTCTCATGCGATCCCGCCAGTGGTCTCTGCTCTGGGCTCTTCCTCTTCCTCCTGTAATATGGTGCCCCCCTCCCTTCACCTGAAAGCCTAAAATCCCTAATCTGCAGTTGCTTTTCTCTTACAATCCATATTCTATTCGGCCGCACATTGCACATTGTTTCTGAGCCGACATGGAGATTAATATTTGTTTCCGCTTTCAAGTTTCTTTTGCACCTCAATTTACTGATGAAATGCCTGAGTGGGCGTGCATTTGTTTCATTGGTTACTCATTTTACCTTAAGAAAGAAAGGTCAGTTATAGCTTCTGTGGTTCAGCCTGACATGATTTTCTTATTTTTGTATACACTAAGATTTGTTGTTCAAGGAAAACAATTTCTGTTGGCAAATATTGACACCTGTTTGATGATATCTGTAAGCATTTGGCATGTTCAGTGTAGACCAGATTGAGGCTCCGTTTGGGGGGGCTTATTTTCACCGGTCAAGCTGTTACGATCGCATGAACCGGACCTTAATTTAAGGTCTGATTCATGCGGTCATAACCGTTTGACCGGAGAAAATAAGTCCCCCCAAACGGAGCCTGAATCCAAATCCACTTGGACTGGTTGAGATTCAAATCTGATCATTCTGACTCGCATCCATTCCATGCCTCACTGGGTTTGGCGCTGACCCAAAAGTTCTCCTATTTTCTTATATGGGCAATAAACCTAGGAAGTTGTGATCATCACCTAAAAAAAATCTTTTTGATGAGATTTTTTTGATGACATTTGGCGGGCGGTATCATCACCTAATGATACTGCCCGCCAAATATTGCCGTCCGCCGAATGTTTGTCGCACGATGAGACATTCTTGAGAATTTCTATGCGGCAAATGCGGGCGCCTCTAAGAGTCATTGAGCACGGGCGAAACCCGTGCGTAGATGCTAGTTTATATATTGTTTGGTGAAACATTCATATTCCAATTTTACTCCTTTATTATAACTTTGACAACTATTTAACATTGAATTGAATTTGTATTTTTTATTTTATTTTATAAGCATGCACTTTCCCATCATTTTCTATTGGTTTGGCATCTGATTAGACAAAAAACTTCATAAGATAGTGAACTATAAAGTTAGAGCATTGCTATGAGCACACCTATTTTGAATATGAGCACATATTTGATATAGGCACGTAACTAAATTTTATTTGCAACCCATTTTTTAAGAGCATGCTTATTTGAATTTTTTTATAAAAAAAAATTATTTTCTTAGAGCTTACAAAATGAAATTTAGCACCCAGAACAGTATGTGAAGCATGATGCATAAGGATATGGCTTCACTCTAAGAAAATGGGTGGTGAGATGAACATAGTGCCAAGTAAATCCTGAATTTATTAGGACACAGGGCTTTGCACTTGCAGTCGCTTCAAGCTCCGCCATCGATATCGGATAGAGTTCGCATGCTATTGTTGCTTCCAACTCTGCCACCGCGCCTTCCAGCTTTTCTTAAGAGAGCGAGCCACGCATTTTTTTTATCAACAAGGCATTTGAGTTCATGAATCACCACCAAACATAGAAAATTAGAAGTAATATTACACACACGTATATATATATATGCCTCACAGGGCCTTCAAAACCCGGAGGCGGGTAGCCAGTCTGAACTTCTACCACACCAACTAAAGGCTCAAATGGAGCTCAAATTTACAATGCGAGCGCATCGACCTACCAGCCGAACATATAATTGACGAGTTTCAACATGCTGCTGTATGAAATTCGTATTTAATGCAGCAGCGCTCGAGGCCCAATGACCGAAAACAAATGGGTATTGAGGTCAAACTTGGAGACATGATAAGATGATGGCAAACCTATATATTATTATAATAACACCACATGCTCTACTTCACTCCTGCCCACCAAGTGTGATTGAACAATTATTTTTCTCTATTTAAGTTCAGGCATGCAGTTAGGTTTTGGTCTTAAACTTCCTCTGGGCTTTGAGGTCAATGACGATAATGGTGATATTGTCCTTGCTTCCCCTCTGTAGAGCAAGCTTTGAGAGGTACTCAGCAGCTGCTTGAGAAGCCGCATCTTCTCCCACCCCTCTTCGAGCAGAATCCGATACTACTGAATTCTTTTTGTGCCAGAGAAGCAGCCGCCTTCGAGCCACATCGCAGACTTCCTCGTTAGACAACACATCCCATAAACCGTCGCTGGCCAGGATGAGACATTCATCATCTTTAGTTCGAGAAATCATCCTAACTTCGGGCTCTGGAATTATCCATGGGTTGAGATATCTGTCACCTGCATATGAATGAACACAATCATGATGGATTCAAAATTCATCATCTTCGGAAAAGCTTAAACATTTGTAGTGAAACTTAGGAATGCTATAGATTGTCTACATTTCAAAAGTTGCTCGGAGTCCTGACTAAACTATAACAAGAAAATTGACAGCAGCAGCCCCTTCACACAGGCAATGCAGACACTAGCCCCTCAAGCATTTCAGTACAAATGTTTATAAAATAAGAGTTCGGCGAGAATTCGCTAGGAATCAGTGAGTACTCTTGCAGGTTTTGTCAAGTCCTGATCTGGCACTTTTCTGCTATGCTTTGGAATTCTGGTGTCGCCACACATGAGGTAGCGCCCCTAGCGTAACTCTCTTGTTGGTTTTGTCAAATCTTGATCTGGTGCTTTCTCACCTGCCTTTCTCGCATCTGCTTTTGAATTATGGTGTCTCGAATTATGATGTCTCCACACTCGAGGTAGATACTCCTAATAAAATATAAAGTACTAATTCAAATATAAAATAACAATATGAAGGAAATTCCAACTTCGAAGATTCTTATGAGGGTCATTCAAGAGTGCTTGTATGTATTCACAGTCCAAGGAAAGTGTATATGTATCAATACACTCATTCTTTAAATCAGCCTTGTTCTCAAGAAAGAGCTTCTGAAAAAAAGTGCAGGACGTCTTACTCCGATTCGGTGGAAGGCAAACAACAGAATGTGTGCTGAGAGAGCTCTTTGGTAGTCAACAATGGCAGGGTGACTCAACATGAGCGATGACTTTGTCTGATTCTTCAACAATTTTGGCGGCGCCAATAATCTGGAAGATGAGCAGCGAATGTTGTCAGAGCAAACTGTTGGCAACGATCACGTAGTGGCTTCCTAGGGCTGCGATGACATGACTGCTTTGTTGGGTGCTATACTGTTATTGATGACATGACTACTTTGATGGGTGCTATTGATGACGCCATTTTATATACACATTTCATATATCATTGATCGACCCCGGTAGATTTATCATTTCCAACTCATTTATAGGTCATTTTGATAACAATTCATGTTTTTGTTGCAGGAGGAGATTGTGCAAGAACTGGAGCTCAGTTGGTGATGAGGACTGTTGAATGAGTGCCTTATCAAGGGCGCGGGTTCGAGACCCAGCGTCAACAACCTACCGCCGCTGAAAAACAGGCGCGGGGAAGGGTTGGGGTGGCACGGACTGCAGTCCTTGTTAACGGTGCCGGATGCTCAGCCTGGGCCGTTACACATTTCAAGTGGTATCAGTGTCTTATCTTATATTTCTGCGTATGAACAATCCAGTGGTTGGTAATCCAGTGGCTTCCTGCTTCCTACTTTCAGGCCGACGTTTAATCTTCCTTTCTAGCGTACGAGCAATCTAACAGTTAGAAATCCAGTATACGAGCAATTCAAGCTTCCTGCTTCTAGCATACGAGCAATCCAACAGTCTGGGTTCGTCTTCCTGCTTTTAGGCTTCCACCAATCCAGCAGTCCAGATTTGTTTTTATTGTTAGTAGACATTTGATGTTCGACCTGAAACTGAAAGTGAACTTAGTATGATATTATCTTTTTTATTTTAGTTATTAAAAAAATTAATATAATTATTTACATACTGCTCAATTTATTGATTTTTTGCTAATTGAGCATGTAATTGGATGATACAAAATTCAATTTAATATTTTGAGATTAATCTATGAATGTTGTAGGATCTTGCGATCCTCGATCCGATCCTAAGATCCGATCCGATCCAACCTCGAAACGATCTTACCTAGGATCTCGATCCTGACAACCTTGATCAAAATGGAAACCAATTGGATCTTTTTGGAGCTTATACGGTCATGTCACTTTAGAAGACCATAACTTTTGATTCGGGGAGCCACTGAACATGCAACCACATTTCAAAAAGTTTGTTGAGCGATAGAGAATAATGACTGAAGATGATATGAGTCTTATCCCCTCTATATATGGTGGCGGATAATACAATACGAAAAACTAAAGAAGATTACAAACGATACGGGAAATAATACATATTGTAACACTCCCCCCCCCCCCCCCCCCCCCTCAAGTTGGACGTGAGATGTTAATCATGCCCAACTTGTCAACAATCCTTCCAAAGATACTTTCATTCAATCCTTTTGTGAGTATGTCGGCAAGTTGTCTGTCCGAGGGAACAAAGGGGGTACACACAACTCCCTTTTCAATGTTCTCTTTGATGAAATGTAGATCTACTTCAATGTGTTTAATACAGTCATGCTGGACATGGTTGTGGGCAATGTAGATGTTGTCTTGTTGTCGCAATACAATCAAATGGGTCTAGCTTCAGTAAATCCTAGGTCATTCATCAAGGAACGTAACCATAGGCCTTCACAAAATCCACGAGCCATAGCCCTAAACTCGGCTTCTGCGCTAGATCTTGTCATTACTTACTGTAACGAGGTTTCCACCAATAAGAGAATAATACCCCCGAGGTAGATCGCCGGTCTTCAATTGACCCGGCCCAATCAACATCAGTGTAAACTTCAATTTTTAGACACGAATTTGGAGCAAACAAGATCTCACTCCTCGATGAGGATTTGAGATACCTAAAAATTCGGTGGGCAGCATCCGCATGATGAGTCTTCAGTGCATGCATGAACTGGCTGACAACACACATCATAAGAGATATCAGGATGTGTATGAGACAGGTAAATCAGCCTCTCACTAACCTCTGAAATTCAGAGATGTCTTCAATCGCCTCTCGATCATCATGCCCTAATCTGTGGTTTGCTTCAATTGGGGTATCAGTCGGTCTACATCCACTCATCCTCGTAATCTCAAGAAGGTCCAGTGTGCACTTACTCTGGGAGATGAAGATCTCATGCTTGGACCTTGCAACTTCAATACACAAGAAATATCTGAGTTTTTCCAAATCCTTGACCTCAAACTCACTAGCCAATTTTTGTTTTAGAATCATGATTTCTTCCACATCATCACTTGTTATAACAATGACATTAACATAGACAATGAAGACAGTGAGTTTATCGGTTCTATGTTTGATGAACAACGTATGATCGACATTGCTCTGGTGATACATAAATGACACAATAGCTTTGTGAAAGCCTCGCCTTACGCCTTTCAACAACACCTTGAGAGTTCTGTTTGATAGAGAACACCCATTTGCACCCAACAGTCTTTTTTTCCACTAGGAAGTTGCACCAAATCCCATGTGGTTCTTCTTAAAAGCAATCACCTCTCTCCACATAGGGATCTCAAGAGCATTCTGCCAAGATGCTGGTAAGAAAGGGAAGTCAGGGAAGACACAAAGGTCTTATGGGAAGTAGAAAAAGAGTCGTAAGAAGCATAATGTGAAAGAGAATGTTGAGTACAAGATCAAATACCTTTCTTGAGAGCAATAGGATGATCAGAAGGCCCTTAGTCAGGATCCAATTATTGTCCTTGTTGCATAGTCAGGTATTGTGTGTTGGTCCTCTTTGTGCGCCGAGTATACACCTGCAAGCTAGGAGAAGTAGGAGTAGGTAGAGAGACATTAGAGGGACTCACTTGCAATGGTATAGACTCCCACTGAAGTGAGGGATAAGGTGGGTGGAAACATTTGTATCTCTTCTGTGTGGGAGGGTAGCCAAAAAAAAAACACTTCGCGAATCAAATTTAGTAGGACGGGGGTGGTAGATGTGAACAAAGCAGACACATCCAAACACCTTAGGGGAAAGCTTAGAAGAAGGGGCATGGAGAGTGCCAAGAGGGGTGGCATTCCCAAGGACACGCGATGGCATACGATTAATAAGACACGGCGCAGTGAGGGCAGCATCCCCCAGTAATATTTGGGAAGATGCATGGTGGACAAAAGACATCGAGCAACTTCCAGCAAATGACGATTTTTACGCTCTGCAGCACCATTCTGAGCAGGGGAATATGCGCAAGTAGTTTGATGAATAATGTCATGATCAGCAAGATATTGCTCAAACTGTGAATCCATGTATTCACGTCCATTGTCACTGCGAAGAATCTTAATATTGGTATGAAATTGAGTGGAGATCATGTTATGAAATTTTTTAAAGGTATGAAACACACTTTTTTGTCGCAACAAATATAACCAAGCAGTACGAGAAAAAAATCATTAAATATAACAAACCAAACACAACTAGAAATATAAGATATAGGGCAAGGTCCCCAGATATCAGTATGAACAACTGCAAAATGGATAGAACTAGGCAACAAAAAATGATTAAACGTAGTACGACGATGTTTGTTAACAGTACAGACATCACACACAAAGGAATCAAAAACACCAGTAGGCATAGCAGGAAACAACAATTTCATAACTGGAGTAGACGGGTGTCCCAGGCGACAATGCCAGGAATACAATGGATGAGTGTTGGAATGAAGAGCCTGTGTAGGTGACACAGGGCTGGAGTCGAGCACATAGAGAACATTGACCATGCTACTAGAGTCAATCACCTTCCCCATTGTCATGTCCTAAAAAACACAAGAGGGAAGAAAAGTTACATAACAGTTCATAGAATTAGTTAAATGGCTAATAGAAAGTAAATTATGAATGAAGTTTGGAACATGGAGAACCGATGATAAGGTGAGAGAGGAGCATGAAATGGAGCCCTTTCCAGCAATATAGGAAAGAGAGCCATCAACAATGCTCACCTTATCAAGGCCAGAGAGGGGTATATGATATGAAACCTGAAGCGGAGTCATTCATATGATTTGTGGCCCCGGAGTTAATGATCTACTGGGTGGAAGGATGGGAGGTAGCAGAATGAACACCTGGAATCCCAATGTGAGCATAGGAGGATAAGGCAGCAGACTCCGTAGAAAGACCCTGCATCATGCGGCGAAGGGAAAGCACTTCGTCAGCTGAGAATGCACCAGGAAAGGGAGGGGCATCGATGCCGGGAAAGCTAGGAGAGATATCCTCAGCATCATCAGTAAGATGAGCAGAACGAGGAGAGACATGACGATCAGAAGACCTCCCAAAAACACGGCCACCACGAGGTGTAGCACCACCTCTTAGCGGAGGAAACCCGTGGAGTCTGAAGCAAGTGTCACCGGTGTGACGGTTCTTTCCACAAAAATCACATATGAGATGGTCTTTATCGGAACCCTTCATCTTAGGTCACGGGTCGAACGAGCACCCGGAATATAAGAGGTAGTAGCAGCAAGGGAAGAACTCTCAGGAGCTGGATCAGGGTCTACCATCGAATTCCTGCTACACAATACTGTAAACCTCAGGTAAAGACGGTAACAACTGACTCCCAAAAATCTGAACACTGATCTGATCAAACTCACAATGAAGGCCATGAAGAACTCAAAGATCTGATTTTGGTCTTCCCTGGCACAAACCATCGCCTCATCAACAGGGAATCAAAGTGATCGTATTCCTGATACAGCTGAGTAAACTCCAAATAATATACGGACGGAGGGTGGTCACCCTGTCAGAGTAAGGATATCTTTCGTCTCGACTGGAAGATCTGAGAAGCATTACCCTTCCGAGAGTAAGTAGCCTCCGCTCTCCGCCAAATATCAGCAGCAGTATCAAGAAATAAGTAGTTACGAGAGATGAACTCATGCATAGAATTTGAGTCAAGAAATGACTAAGGAGTTCTCTGAATCCCACTGAATCCAATCCGGTAAGGCCTTCGGTTCCTTAGTTTGACCATTGACATAACCAAAGAGGCGACGGCTCTTGAGCGCCAAGGTGATAGAACGGGACCATGAAAGGTAATTAGAATCATCCAGGAGAATGGTAGTAATCATCGGAGTATTATGATCGTGGCTCGCGCGGAGAGAACTCATGGGAGGAACAACCGTCGATGAGGGAGCAGGAGAATCACTACTGCTAGACATAGTGGCCACAGAATAGAAATTTGGGGACCACCCAAGACTTAGGGCATCACAGAACGGCAGATCACACTAAGCAAATACAAATCTAGAAGAGGAGAGGAAGAGAAATCCACTCCATGCAATATCTGCAACCACAAACGACATCGGAAAGGAGCAGGAGCTTCACTGCATGGTGGAGCCGGCGTCAGACAAAGGACTAAAGGAGGGCGGCGGAAGAACTACTGCAAATTGCGAACGGGCGGTCGGAAGAACAATTGCTGCAAACTGCGGACGGGCGGTCGGAAGAGCTTCTACTGCGGACTGGCGCGGTAGACGGACATGGGAGAACGAGCGAGCGAGAAGCAATGAACAGGCACGGGAGAACGGGCGAGCGAGAGGCAGGCGGAGGGAGCGAGGAGAGTCGGCTAGGGCACGAGGAGCGCCGGCTCTGATACCATGTTGAACGATAGAGAATGATGACTTAACATGACATGAGCCTTTATCCCCTCTATATATGGAGGCGGATAATACAATACAAAAAATTAAAGAAGATTAAAAACGAAACGGGAAACAATACATATTGTAACAAACGCTGTAAAAGTTTCTACAAAAATTGCAAGAAAATCATCTTTGTTGATGGGTCGGGACCACGATAGGTCTGCTTCAGTATCTGAACGAAAAACAACTTTGGACGAATTGGGATCCAAATTCGCTATCGAGGCCCAATGGCACGCTACAGTAAACCTAATTTCAACCTATTTAAGCCTTTTAAGACCCGATTCACGGGGTGATTGGTTCTTGGACTTCAAGAATGAGGGGAGATCGGATTTCTTCTTTTTCCAACTAAAGATATTATATTCCCTCATCTCTTCATTATCTATTCCATGACGGCTCTTGATATTATATTTGTTTTTATCTAGAATATGAGTACTTAAAGTTTATTCCGCTTAGGTGTTCGTAGAATCATGCTTGTAATAGGATGCGCTTGATTATGAATGTATTCATGCTTTGTTTTGTTAATGATTCGCTCATGTGTTCGTAGAATCACTTTACCTAATGCTTGCTAGAGCTTGATCATCTCTATCTTGATTTGTTGCTTTATGGTTTGCACCAAAAATCTTGGGGTAGATTATTGTGTGATTGAAACCATAGACCTAAACAAGAAAAATCTTGTTGATCTATGTGACAACCATAGGCATTTTTCTGTTGAAAGTTAAGAAGATCTCGTAAAAATTTAAGAACCTTCATTTATTTTAGATATGCCCAAACCAAGGGGTATTATATATTTGTTGGTAGAATCGTTTTGCACTGACCAAAGGATTTCGATTGATTTAGGAACTCCCAACGACACATAAATAGGATTCAAGCTTTGATAGCATGAACAATCAAACATCCATATTACTTGCAGCGATGGACCAACTACCCTAGCAATATTACCTTCATTGATAATTCACGTCTCTCCTCACTTGTATCCTTACAGAATCGTTTTTCTTATTAGTCTTTTTAATTTTAATTAAAACCATATTCCAATTTCAATGTTTAGATAAAATTAGGAATAAGGATCAATGTTTAGTAGAATAATCCTCGTGGGAAGCTATAATTTACTTCACTTTATTACTTGTACAACCAATGCACTCGCCGTTATTTAAGTGGCGCGGTTTTCACGTATCATCTGTCATGTAAGCATAATAAATGTACTGATTTTGGGGGTGAGGGTCTGAGTCGGTAAAGAAAATAGGGTTTGTGTTGAGCTAAGTATGAGTGGGTGGATGTGCGGGATTCAGGTGAGTTGCTTTTTTGGTGGAATATGTAGAACAAGTTTATGAAAGTGCTTAGCTTGGGGCTGGTGTTGTGGGGCCCTAGAGCAGGAAATGTGTTACTAGTAGGTGGCTTGAAGTAGGGGCTCAAATGTTTTGGCATGTGATGGTTGGTAGGGTGCTCGAGGAATTGCATCGGCACTAGGATGGAGATGGCATCAAGAACTATCACGAAAGTCAAAAGTAAAGACGACACTGGGGGAAGAATATCGGGCTTGAAGTTGGTGGCGTTTGGGAAGGTGATGACAAAACTGGACAAGGTGACAGCGAAATGGTGGACTATTGTTTTGAAGGAGCAGGCAAATTGGAGCCTAGGGGAGATGATCACTAGATTTTTATACGATAGTCGGATGTAATGAATGAATGGGAGACGACTGGGTGGGCAATATGGGAATATGCAATGGGATTTTCTATGATGTGAAGAGGAACTGGGCAGAGTGTAAGTGTGATTGTTTGAAGGCTTCGGGGGATCATTGAGTGTGAAGTCGACGATGGAAGAATGGGCCATTGTCGTAGTTGTTGCCGAGTCCAACTAAACAACAGGTTTCTCTGTTTGTGGGTTTGAGTTTTTTTGTGGGAGGGGGAATGGGCCAGATGGCAGGGCGAACAGGCCTACATACAGTTGGTGGTGGTTTAGTATAGGAAAAGGCATGAACGTGATGTTGGCGCTGGGAAAGATGGTGGAGCTAGGCAAGATGGTGGCAGGAAATGTGAAAGTGAAGGGTATGGTCCGGCCGTGAAAGACACATTCCATAAGGAGGAGGTCTGCCAGTTTAGCATCGAGCTGATCGAGACAGGCGTCCATCAAGGTGAGAAGGGGACGAACAGCTACAACATCGTAGGGAGAAGGGTGCTAGATCCTAATGACCAAAGGAGTGGTGGGCCGATAGCGGAGGGTCAAACCAGTCGATGCAAACAAGAACGGAAGACTGCGCTAAATTATAAAAAAAACTAAGATACAAACTCAAGAGACAAGCTTGCTCCAACTCTTAAGGGATATATCTCTCAAAGAGCTATTTCTCATACCTAAGCCCCCACCCCACCTTTTATGGTCCTACTCGGAGGGGTGGCCAGAGGTTGACCGGAGACGAGGATGACGGCGGCGAGAGTTACAACGGAGCCAATACCGCGGTTGCCTAAGCGGGGCTTGCTTGTTAGAGGAGAGAGCTTCTGAAATCTCACAACAAAGGACAAGGAAAATAGATTCTTTCTTTCATAGTATTACATGAACCCTAGGTCTCCTTATATAGGAGGAGGTAATGGCGTAAGCATAAATACCACAAGCAAGGGAAATATTAAAATACAAGACGCAACTAGACTTAATAATAAGATAAGTAGATAACTAGGTCTGGTGCTCGAGGCCCATAACATCACTCCCGTCGACGAAAAATGAGCTTGACCTCAAGCTCAAGGGAGATCGATGATGGAGCGAACTTCATATGATGCCCTCCTCATCAGTCCTCAACGGGCAGATAGAAAAGCCTTTTGCACATATGTTCGTGAGTGTACTGCTCGTCGCAGTTATAACATAACCTTTGGGCGTTGTGCCAACATATCGGCTCAAGAAAGTCGACGGACAGGCGGGTCCCCAGCGGAGTCGCCAATGTCAGAGGGCAAGTAGGCCTCTCACGCCAGCTGGGGGCGATGGTCGCATAGCCTAGCCAAACTCATAGCGGTCATTAAATCTGGAGGGGCCTTAAATTTGACATCCAGTCGCAGGCGGTCGCGAAGTCCGACGGTGAAGATGGCGACCTGCATCTCCGGGGAAAGTGTGACATGAGCCAGAAGAAGTTGAAACTACTCCAGATAATCGTCCACAGAGCCTGTCTGACATAATGTTATGAGGGCACTGAGGAGGTTACTGCGGATGGGAGGGCTGAAGCGCAGGTTGCAGAGTCGCTTGAAGTCTTCTCATGTTAGTCCCAGTTGGTCGATGAGGAGACGAGTAGTCCAAAGCAGAGTGGAGTCGAGAAGGTGGAAAGAGGCCGGAGGAAGCCTTTCAGTTGTCGGGGTTTGTTGGTGGCCAAAGAATTGCTCACATTTGGTGAGCCAGCCCAAGGAATCCGTTTTTCCATCGTAGGTGGGGAATTCCAACCGGGTACAGCACTACAGAATAGCAGTTTCAGGGCGTAAGAGGGTCGGTGGTTGTGGTTCATGGCGTATAAGTGGCGGTGGTGGTGCCTGGCCGCTACTCGCTTGATCCATATGTGGTGTAGTAATGACCGGAATAACTGTTGTCAACTCCTTCAGCTTGTTGGTGAGAATGGACATGTCTTCCCGATGACGTGCATTTGCGTCCCAAAAGCATGTGTCCATAGAGGACATGAGTGTTTGCATTATGTTGTTTAAAGCGTCCATGAAATTGGACGCGTCTCCAAAATTGTGGAAGGAGGTAGCACGAGATAAGAAGCGGGTGACGGGGCGGCCAGATTGCTCGGAGGCAGCTAGTTGGAAGTTGACACGAGAGCCGCATCGTCTCCCAATGGTGGCAAAAATACTCCAAGATGGCGGCGTGGGACTCAAGAGAGGAAAGGGCAATTCAGCTTACTGTGGATTGTGGGTTGGGTCAGTATTTAATTAATTCCCAGGACCCGCTTGTCTAACGGCCCATAATAGGAAGAAATTAATTCCTTTGCACCCTATGTTGTTAAAGGCGCGGTTAAGGCTCAAGGCTCACCAGGCTCAGAGGTTTGCACATTCGTGCGCCTTATTTGCGCCTTCGGAACATAAAAGGCGCGCATGAGTGAGATTTTTGTTGTAATTTTTTTGTTCAAAAAAATAATAATAATGTAAGAACTCAATAATCTTCGATTAATTTAGTGTTTGTGAAAGATAATTATGCATTGGGACTTAGATATGATGTAAGTGACCACACTGATTCTATTTTTTAAGAGATAAATGATAATAATGAATGTTTAATTAGTAGAATAGATGAAGTAACTGATCGAGAAGATGAAATAATGTTTGATGTTAATTATTTAAAATGGATGTGGTTGCGTCTTGCCTTCGTCAGGCGCGCACCTGCGCCTTGAGCCTTGCGCCTAGGCTCCAAGACCCATTTGCGCCTTGGTGCGCCTTGGTGCGCCTTGAGCCTTTAATAACTAAGTTTGCACCCTCATGCGTGAGTGCCAGCCAAATCAGGAAGGAGCTGCGGCGTGGGTTACGCATCTTTTACGCGTTCGCACAGGGCTTAAGGCGTGTGAGGCTCGAGGCGTGCAGGGCGACAAACTTGATGCATGCTTTTCTGCCTGCAAAGTACGAGACACCCAATGTGCCCTTTTTGCCGAAGACGCGTCGAGGATGACGAGGAGAACTTGCAGGTCGATGATGTATAGAGCTTACAGGGCAAAGACGGAGGAAGGATCTGGCAGTTCGACAGTCGAAGGAGCAGCGAACGGAGTGATGCGAAGTGATGAACGTGTAACTCGGCGATCGAAGGAGTTGTCGACGAGGATCGACAGAGGATCGACGGGGGATGTGCTTGATTCGTACTGGAGGATGCTGAAGCTTGTCGAATCAACGGAGAGGAAGCTTGTCGCCGTCAGGCGAGAGGAAGCAATGGGAGTGGACGTCTCGTGTTGGGCGAGCGGCTGGTGTGATCATTGTTTTAAATGTCCTCCGACATGTCCGACATGTCTCCGGACATGTCATTTTTTAAGGCAAAATGATATGTTTTTAAAAAAAAATTGTCCTTTTGTAAAATATAAGCCGACATGTCTGATTTTTTTCGATATATCGGCCGACACGACTTTTAAATATATCGTCCGCTATTTTATTTTATGTTATATTAGCAGACTAACAGCATATGTTTAAATCGCATATGAACATTATATTATGTATGTTTAAATCGATTAGACTTATTGTTTCAATTTTTTTAACGTTTTATTCTTACAACCAATTTTGTATAATTGTTTCGCAAATTTTTAATTTCATATTACAAAAAATATGAAAATATTTAATACATTTATTACAAAAATATGAAAATATTTAAATCTTCTTTATTTGCAATAAACTTATTGTTATCAAAATAAAATCATTGTATACTATTAAATATATTTTACAATTTATCATTTTGTATTTGTTAATAATATTTTATCTTAGATACTATTCGATTTTATTTTGAAATATAAATTACTCATTTTTTATCTATTTGTTATATTATTTTTCTATTTTTATAACATATAATTATAGTTAGTATACATTAAAAAAACTATTTATAAAACATGGAAATCCGATATTTTAAAATATCCCCGACATGTCTCCGACTTCCGAAATCCGACATTTAAAAACTTAATCCGATGTCGCCGACATCCGATATTTAAAACTTGGGTGTGATGGAATGAGCGGGTTGACATAGTAGCGTCGTTGGAAGGGGAGGAAGGAAGCCGTTGATACCAATTTGTTAAGGGCCTACTCGGAGGGGTCGTCAGAGGTTGACCAGAGACGAGGGTGGGTGACGACGGTGAAAGATACAACTGAGCCAATACCGCGGCTGCCTAAGCGGGGCTTGCTCGTTAGAGGGGAGAGATTCCGAAATCTCACAACAAGGGACAAGGAAAATAGATTCTTTCTTTCATAACATTACATGAACCCTAAGTCTCCTTATATAAGAGGAGGTAATGGCGTAAGCGTAAATACCACAAGCAAGAAAAATATTAAAATACAAGACAACAACTAGACTTAATAATAAGATACCTAGATAACTAGGCCCAGTGCTCAAGGACCATAACATCACTCCCATCGACAAAAATATCAACAGACAAGCTCGATCCAACTCTTAAAGGCTATATCTCTCAAAGGGTTACTTCTCATACCTACCCCCCCCCCCTATATAGATGGGGATGACTCGCCTAATAAGATAAAAGCAAAAATTATAAGCAAAATACAATAATAATAATCAGTGTTGTAAATATCGGCATGTCGGACGATATATAGGTTTGACACCTAAAACGCCATGTTACTGTTTTATTTGTGGCATATAACGTTTTGGAAAAAACGATCGATATATCGGCTGGTTCCCGTTATAACGGTCGTTTCGCGCGACTAATTATTATTTTTCATTCAGCGTTGTATTATCATTTAGGCAGCGTGATTTCATTCAGCGTTGTATTGTGCTCTCTGGTTTCATTCCTCTTGTGCCCTTTTTCCTCGACTCTCTCTGACGATTTCATTCGGTGTGCGTGCTTCTCCCTCAATCTCTCTGGCGATTATCTCCTTGGTTCTAGGGATCTCTGCTGCTGCTTCCTAGTTTGATGGCCCTCTCCCTGGTTCAACGACTCTCTTCTTGGTTTCTAGGGTTTCTTTGCTTCTTCTCCCTCACTCCCTCGGTCTCCCATTTCGTCAACGGCATTGTAAGTTCTCGGCCCTCTCCTTTTTTCTCTAGTTCTCTGTAATGTTGCTCTTCTCGGCCCTTTTCTCTCTTCTCTACTTCTCTATACTGCTACTCTTCTCGGCCCTCTCCTCTCTTCTCTACTTCTCTGTAATGCTGCTCTTCTCGACCCTCTCCTCTCTTCTCTACTTCTCTGTACCACTTCTCTTCTCGGCCCTCCCTTCTCTACTTCTCTGTAATTCTTCTCTGAATTTGTGGTATTTTTTGCATTTTAGATTATTGTTGCACCGTGCTGCTCTTCTCGGCCCTCTTATCTCTTCTCTACTTCTCTGTATTGCTTCTCTTCTCGGCCCTCTCCTCTCTTCTCTACTTCTCTATAATTCTTCTCTGAATTTGTGGTATTTTTTTCATTTTGGATTAATGTTGCACCGTGATGCTCTTCTCGGCCCTCTCCTCTCTTCTCTACTTCTTTGTATTGCTTCTCTTCTCGGCCCTCTTCTCTCTTCTCTCCTTCTTTGTATTTCTTCTCTTCTCGGCCCTCTCCTCTCTACATCTCTGTAATTCTTCTCTGAATTAGGGGGGGTTGCTTTTTAGTTAACTGATGCACTGTGCTTCTCTTCTCTGTACTGCTGCTCTTCTCGGCCCTCTCCTCTCTTCTCTACTTTTCTATATTGCTTCTCTTCTCAACCATCTCCTCTCTTCTCTACTTCTTTGTACTGCTGCTCTTCTCGGCCTCTCCTCTCTTCTCTACTTCTTTGTAATGCTTCTCTTCTCGTCCCACTCCTCCCTTCTCTACTTCTTTGTAATGTTACTTTGAATTTGTTGTATTAATTGTGTTTTCTGGTTATATTTGTTGCTAGTGATATCATATTTGTCGGTCTTTGTGGTACTAATTGCTTTATGGATAAATTGTTATCAATATTATTTGTGGCTATCAATAAATTATTTTATTCGTCAACATATGATAATTAAAGACTCCTCACAAGTAATCTAGTTATCCAACTTCATTTTGCAATCTATGATGTGTATAACCATGTTGAATGATGATATTGAGTTGTTTCGTTCGAGAAATAAAAGGTTGGATGCGCATTGCTCGGTACTTCAATATAAATTGAATGTTGTTTGCTAATTCAAATGTTGGTCTTGGTTGGATATGACTTTGAGTAATGAATTCTCTACTCTGAAGGATAAATTAATTGAATTTTAAAAGAATGTTTGGTATAATACTGATGATACAAAATGTCGTTGGATAAATATAAAGGTGTATGAAAAAATATGAATGATCACAGAAGATCTGACGATCCAATGAATGTTTAGGGATATTTTCTGATGTTGTCTTAATTTTTATAATTCCTAACATATGAATAGAATATCGCATTTTAAATAGTTTGTTTCATTTCATATATTTTAATTCATTTTAAATAGTTTGTTGATTCGAATGTTTTGAACTTTTGGTTATTTAGAATGGCTTCTTCTGATGGATCTAGTTAGGTGCCCCTTTCGATGGTAACAGACGGTAGAGATTCATTCTAGGCATTTGGTGAGAAATTGGTTGCAAATGACACCAACCGAATTAAATGTAACTACGGTAAGCAGAAGGTGAATAGTGGAATTACTCATTTCAAACATTACTTGGTTGGGTGGAAAGGTAATGTTAAGTCATTCCTTCAAGTTCCCGGCGAAGTTAAGGCGAAGGCTAAGTCGGCCCTCAATTCAAACTTGGAGAGAAGGGAGTGAAGAGTGCAAAGTTACAAGCAAGCTTGAATGAGGTGGTGGTTGTGGGAGCACATGATGATGAAGTAGAGGAGTATGCTACTCGTAGGAGTTTGCATTCAGGCACAAGGTCCAAGGGTCCAATGGACCAATTTGTTTAAGTTGTTACGGAGTCGAGCAAGGGAAAAGATTCGCAATAGAGTATAATTGAGAGCAAGTGCAAAAAGAAAGTCATAGATAATGCGGGCTTGTACATATGTAGATGGGCATATGAAAACAGGATCCCGTTCAATGCCATATGCAACTCCTCTATCCAGCAGATGACCCATGCTATTGGGTTATGTGGACATGGGATGAAGATCCCTACCTTTTATGAGTTGAAATAAAAATTTTTGCGGATGGAGGTGGAGAAGAAGGAGATGTTGGGCACATCCACCCAGATCTGTAGATTGAATGGGTACATTATCATGGTCGATGCATGGACTGATCAAAAGGGTAGAAGTGTGATGAACATCATGATACACTGCAGTTCTGGAGTGGCATTCTGGCTTTCAAAGAATGTCTCCTCCTTCACATATGACGAAAAGTTCATATTTGACTTCTTGAATGAGGCGATTGATAGCCACCAAGAGCATAGAAAAGGACAGTATCTTGCAGATTGTGACGGACAATGCGTCTAATAATATGGCAGCATCAAAGCTTATGAATTTGAAGAGGACAAAGATTTTTTGGACTAGTTGTGCAGCCCAAACAATCTATCTTCTGTTGCAAAATATATGAAAGATGAAACTAATAAAAAGTGTTATCTCCTTGGGCCGACAACTTTCTATCTTCATCTACGGTCACACCATCTCTCTAGACATGTTTAGAGAGCCGACGAAAGAACTGGACTCTCACGAACTTGTTCGACCTGGTGTGACTAGATTCGCTACAACATTTATATCATTAGAAAGTATCTTGGTGAAGAAGAAACAGTTGAGAGGTTTATTCACATCTGCAAAGTGGGAAGCAATAAAACTAGTCAGTAGTGTCGGGGGAAAGCAGGTAAATGTATTGTCTATTTATTCACTTTAATTTAGAATATTTATTTGAAACTGACACTTTATATTATTTACTGATTTTGTATATGTTAGGCTGCAATGATAGTGATAAGCGCAAGATTTTGGCGAATGTCGAGCAGGTTGTTGCTATATTCACCCCATTTGTGAAGGTTTTGAGAAGAATCGGGGATACACCTTCCATGGGGTGGTTATATGGGGATATTAAAAAAGTTAGGGAAGAGGTTGTTGTTCTCGATCAACAAGAGAACAAATACCTTCCTATATAGAAGTTGATCGATAGTAGATGGGAGAACAAGATGAGCAGCCCTCTACACCTTGCAGGGTATTACTTAAACCCATATTTTTATTATTCCCGCCGAGTGGAGATTGAGGCCAACGGAAGGTTTACGAGTGGTTTTGTTGAGTGTCTCTCAAGGATATATAGAAAAGATCCTTCTACGCAGGATCACATTAGTGTTGAGCTTGATCTTTACCAATACCAACAAGAATTATTTGGTAAAGACATGGCAAAGAGACAACTACAAAATCCAAACATAAATCCAGGTACATTTTAATATTTTTTGTTGATTAACCCTATAAATTTAAATGATGCCTAATTGAAATGTGTTGTCATTTTCTTTTATTTTCACAGTACATTGGTGGAGGCTTAACGATGTTGATATGTCTCACCTTCAAACTATGGCTATGAAGATTTTGAGCTTGACTACTTCATCCTCTGGCTGTGAGAGGAATGAAGCACTTTTAAGATGATATGTATTACTTTAGTGATTTAGTCTAACAAAAATATCGTATTGTATGATTGTATGCACTATTTATATTTTTTTAATTTTATAGATACATTCTAAGAAGAGGAATAATCTCGACAACAAAAGATTGAACGATATAATTTTTGTAAAGTTCAATGCTTTGTAAGTCAAAATATTCCGACGCATCTCGAGATCTATTGGCAGCTAAGAGCTTAGATTCGGAGAAGGTGCAAGAGTGGATGGTGAATTTTGATGATGGCAAGGATGATAATAATGATGGCGGCAATGAAGTCTTTCCTGGAGAGGGGTTGACTTGGGCGCAACTTGGACATATTGTGGACACTGATCATGATGCAAGGAGGCCTCCTAGAATAACAAAGAGCAAAGCCATGGTCATTAGTTATCAAAGGAAGGGAAAGAGAAAAATATCTAAAATTGACGAGGCAGATCTTGAGGGTTCATCGGATGATGACCATATTCTATCTACTATGCTGACTATTGATGAGTATATGAGCGATGAAGAATAAGGTATGTTTGAAATTTAATTTTTAAAATTTTGATGTTATAGAAAATATATATAGTTGCAAACTTCTTAAAATTACTAGTTTTACAATGTTTCTATCATTAACGTATTGTATGTTAAATGTTTCATATAACTTTTAAGATTTAGAAGTTCAGTAGGTTGTAAAATAGTTAATATTGTAACATATATAAAAAAAGGCAGCCCGGTACACAAAGCATCCCCACGCAGCGAGGGTCCGGGAAAGGGCCCCACCACAAGGGTGAAATGTAGGCAAACCTTACCCGACATTTTTGCAAGAGGCTGATTCTAGGACTCGAACTCGTGACATCAAGGTCACACGACACACCTTAACCGGTGCACCAAGGCTCTCCTTCGAATATTGTAACATATATAATTTAAAAAAATAAAAATAACATATAATTATATATATAATTAATTAATTATTAAAACCAGGTATATAAAAAATTGACATGAAAACCTAAACCGACGTGTCCCTGACATCTGCAACTTTGATAATAATAATAAAAGATGAATAAAGATATTCTGACTCGGAAAATTCTCGTCATGAGGGTCGTCAGAGAATGCACATATGTATTTGTTGTCCGAAGAAAGCGTATTTGTATCAGATTGTCATCATGGTTTAGCCTTGAAATAGAAAACAAAATCAAAAACGAAAACCCTACATGAAAATCAAGAGAAGTTATAGCTTATAGTTTGCTATCTACACTATGCAACTCTCCTTTTTTTATAATCATTAAAAGTCTTGGTAATATTCAAAATGTGCAACTACTTAGAAACTCGTTTATTTCCATTAACATTTTATACCTTCTATCTCCACCACGAAGTCTCCTTAATATACAATCTACTTCAAAACTTTCCTAAAATTTCTACCAAAATTTAATGAATCTATGCATCTTACCTCAATATCTGAATTGGTCCAACTAAATTATTCAAAATTGCCTCCCTTAGAAACATATCATGAAGATTAACATTTCTCACCATTTCCATCACCTAATCTGATGACAACAATTTCTTTGATTGTTTCCTTTATAGCACATAACTCTTTAAAAGAAATAGTACATATATCTTAGGAGTTAGAACCATGGTAGTTAAGAGAGTGGGCCAGTAACTATAGGGTGACTTTAAGAGAATTTAAGAGAAAAGAAGATATGAATGGTGACGGACAAAAAATCACCCTATCATACACTGTCCCGTTCAAACATATTATCACAACCATATCATTTGTCTTTGCATCAGTTGTTAAATTACTAACTCATGTGTCATGGAATGTTACAACCCAATGGACTAAAATGTTTCCAAGGAAGATTGATAAAATTATCAAGATAAGGTGTGGCTAGGGTTTTTTGTAGGGCAGCTTGCTAAGAGTTCCCCTAGGGCATCAACATCTGTCTGACCAATTGAAGTCACTCTCCCTTCCAGGTACCCTATCGATCGAATATGGTACCGGAGCAGAAAATTGTGTTAGTCGGGTCTACTCCCATTTTTGTGTCTGGATCTGCTCTCGTTGATGATTGCACGTCTTTCTTTCTCTATGTTGGGTCTGCTCCAATGGTATTGTCGATGCTTGCACGTCTTCCTTCCTTGTCCACACTATCTCTGTGTTGTGGTGATACTATCAGCATCATGTTGTCTTGTCTGCTTCAACAAACATCAAAAATCTTTGGGACGTGCACTCAAAGTCAGCTTTGTCCAATTGTCCTTGTGGTTCAGTGTACTAAGGATTTATTCATGTGGGGTGACTCAAATTAAATTCAATGGGAAAAAGTACGTGCAATTGACTCATCCTTCCGCATTATGATTAGTGGTCGTAGGAGACTTCGGTTCATTACTGGCTCGATATCCTCCTCCCATAATTGATGTCTCGTACGTGCAATGCAGGAGAAAATTTGATTGTAATGAATTGGCTTCTCAACTCCATGGAGTCCAATATCTCAAATCACTTTTTGTTTTGTCGGATGGCCAAAGAGAAGTCGGATCTCACTTGAAAAGAATTTCTCCACGAAGAAGGATCTTGCTCGGGTTTATCAATTGCATGTTGCACGGATTTCAATGACAACTATGCATGGTTTTGAGAGATATTAAAGCACAGTTACCCATAAATGGGTAAAAATTGATCAATATTCTAACTTCCAATCCATGAAGGATTCTATAAGGGATCTCATGCAAAGAAGGGTCTTTGATATGCTCTCAAGTCTTCCTCCTGAACTGTAATATCAAAGTTCAGATGTTGGGCGAGATTCTATTCCAGACGTAGACTCCAACGCCCCTTATATTAAGATGCAAGACCAGACGCATTAACTCCTCTTACCCTTGTGGTGGTGTGGGACAAGAAAAGTCTGTTTTAATTGTTGATCATAAGAGATGAGGTAACATTTTCTAGCAGTTATCTTGAGAGTGAAAATTGGGATGATAAGAGTAAGCTCAAATGTCCTCATTGTGGAAAAAAATGTCATAGCTAGGAGAAATGTTGGGAACTGCATCCTAACCTGATTCATAAAGGATAAATTGGATGTCTCGATGGAAGATATGTTAGAATTCAGACAACCTATATAGCATCGTTGATGACATAAAAAGTATTACTGCTAAAAAAGTAAGTCTTTTGAGGGAACTTGCTATAAAAGTTATATGGATCAGTCTTCTCTGCAGTACATTCAGGTACCGCAGCCCAAGCTTCTTCCATAACATATACAACACCTAGTGCTCATGTGATTATTAGTTCTAGAGCATCTGACCATATAATAGGAACCGCCAATCAGATTACCTCTCTTGTACTCTACTTGGGCAGTATTAAATTTGCTAATAGGCCATATGTTTGAGTTTGGTAAAGGATATGGTTAGCTTGAGCCCAAAAATCAGGATGATAAGAGTAAGCTCAAATGTCATTGTGGAAAAAAAGGTCGTAACTAGGAGAAATGTTGGGAACTGCATACTAACCTAATTCATAAAGGATAAATTGGAGGTCTTGATGGAAGATATGTTAGAACTCAGACAACCTATATAGCATCATTGAAGACAAAGAGTATTACTGCTAAAACGTCTTTTGAGGGAACTTGCTGCCTTGAAGGCTAAACTATATGAATCAGTCTCTCTGCAGTAAATTTCAGGTACCGCTGCCCAATCTTATTCCATAACATCTATAGTGCTCATGTGATTATTGGTTCTAGAGCATCTGGCCATATAATAAGTGCCACCAGTCAGATTACCTCTCTTGTACTCTCTTTTGGCAGTATTAAACTTGCTAATAGGTCATCCGCTTCTCTGTATGGTAAAGAATATACAGATTTATTCTGATCTCTCTCTTAAATATGTGATTCTTGTTGCCTTATTTTCGATCAATTTATTATCTACGAGCTCCCTTACCAAACAACATAACTGCTCAATCACTTTTCCTGTGATTGTGTCTTTGAGGAACTAGTGAGCAGAAAAGAAATTGGTGATGAACATGAGTCTGGCGAAGTCTACATTATGAATACTGGACAGACCTTTGAAGCAAGAAAAGTTCCTCAAGACGATCAGTTGGGCCTTTGAAATCGATGATTTGTGCATGCCAATTCAAAGACTTTGAAGTTTATATGTCTAGGTTATCTATAAGTTGTAACAAAACTATTCAATGACAAGCATGTGAGTTCGGAAAATATTGCTGTATAACTTATCCAACTAGTAATCTAGTATTAGTAAGAGACCAAATGCTTTGATACGGTTTATTACAAAGTGTCGGTTGCTCTTAATTTTGTAAATGATTCTCATTATTGTGTATCATTCATCAATGATTTCACTTGTTTCACTTGGATACATTTGATGAAGTCTGTCAAAATTTTAAATTGTTAAACAATTACGTGGAAACTCAATTTCTACCAGATAAGTTGATGTGGAACGGCGACGCGGACCCAACGGTGGACGAGTTTTGGGCCCGTTCGAGGACAATTGGCCACCTACCATTTATGGCATCTCCGGATCGATGATCCGACTCCACGGATGCGTCCGGATTTTTCTTTACATATTTTTTCATATATAATTTTTGTATTTTCAGTCATTATTTAGTGTGATCGGGCAACTGACACTCTCGGTCAATCATAGTTGATGATGTCAGGGTGCCCTAATGTTCTTTTATTATAAATAGTAGTCTTTCCGGATTCCGGCGATCATCGCGCGGTGACGACTTTGTGAGGCCCTAGGTGACGACTCCTAGGTATTCTCCACATCCCCTTTGTATCCTTCCTCATAACCACAACTTTTCCCTTCTCCAACTCCACAGAAATCCTACAGAAATCCCTGATCGGAAACTCCAGCAGCAGCCCAAAATCAGCCTCAGCCCCACTGAAATCCTACAATTTTCCTTCAGGAACCTCACGTCCCTGCCTCTACCGAATCACCCCACTGTACCTAAGTTCAACAGCCATCTACAGCCCCCACTCCTTCACTGTTTCCCCCACAAACTCCACTAAAAAAACCTACAAATCCCTCCCAGGGAACCCACGCCAATCCTTCCACCGAAGCCTTCAAATTCCTCCCAAGAACAGCCAACTACAGCTTTCCCTCAACCATCTAGACCCCCTCCTTCACGTTTTCTCCACTCTTTCACTGATTCCCCAATCTTCCTCCAGCAAACCCACGTCCCAACTCCACAACCTTCTCCCATGCCAACCTACGCCCCAACCCCACAACCCAACTACTGAACGCAATCTTCTCCACTCCATGTTCTCTGATCCCACTCACGATCCTTCATCTTCCGCCTCCGGACAGACACCAACTCACCCTGAATCACCGGATCTCCATTGCTTGACAACCCCCCCTACTCAGTGAGTGTGTTTTGTTGTATGGAACAATCTCTCCAATATTAAACTATGATGATATGATTTCATACTTGCTTGGATCTATAGTATCGTAGTTGTTTGCTTGTAGATTATTTAGTGATTTGCAAGAACTATTCGCTGCGTGCTCTTGCTTTGGTCCTCCACGCGGAGGAAAGCCTAAGCATGCTTGCCTAAAGAAATAATTCTGTCTTGCTTAAAATTTATATGCGTGAGATTTAATTATTTATTATCTGATTTTGATTTCTCAGTCGGGTTTTGCATGCATGTCATATAGTGTCCAATGATATTAGATTTACTTTCCCCGCACTTCACTTAGGATTGCATCTTAGTCGTGCGCCCACGTAGTCTACCCTACATCATAAGTGCTCAAAAGTGATAATGGAGGAGAACTCAATTGTAAGGGTCTTCAAGATATTTTGAGACAGAAGAGAGGATTATTTTTCAAACATCTTTCCACGGGACCCCCAATAGAGTTGATAAAATGAAGAATAGGAATATTTTGGACACTACTAGGTGTCTGCTACAAGAATTGCATATTCTAAAAGGGATGCTGGGAGAAGGGTCTGCCTAGCTATCTTTATGATTAACACATGTCTGATACCTTGGGAGGAACATATCCTTTATAGATCTTGTTGCCCAAAGCTCCTTTCCTTAGACTTCCTCCTGAAGCATTTGATTGCATGCATTTGTTCATATTTTTTGACATAAAAAGGTAAATTTGGACCACAGGTCATCAAAAGTATCTTTCAGGAATATGTTGTTGATCAGAAGAGATATAAATGTACTCCAACAGATGTATGGGAGATATTTTTCTTTTGCATGCATAGGAGATTTATCTCTATAGATGTTACCTTTTTGAGGATATTCCTTTTTACTCCTTTCAAATGAAAAAAATTACTAACCATGTGGATGGTATTCTCTCCAGTGATCCAGATACTACCTCTCCTCTAACTATTTTGGCTAATGTTCATCAAGGGAGGGATGATGGTATTCCCCTTCCTATTTCAAGATGTGCATCAAGGAAAGTCTGGTGATGATGTCTATAGAGGATAGGTTGTTACAGAAATTTAGACTCCTCAAAGAAGGAAGAAGTCTATAAGAACAACAAGCAAGTGTTCAGGTTAAGAAGATCAGCTTTAATTGTCCATTATCCATATCTCCTCCACCTGAACCTTAGAATAAGTCTGTTTCCACTGTTGGCCCATTTTTCCTGTCCTTAAGAATGGGCAAACAAGGTATTTTATTAATAAATATGTGAGTATCATTCTATTTCGCTCTCATTATAGTCATATATAGCATCAACTTCTACTATTGTGATTCCAAATCTTTTTTCCTAAAGCTATCTTCAATCCTCATTGGAAGAATGCTATGAATGTTGAAATACAAGTCTTACAGAGGTAGAACACTTGGGAAATTGTCCCAATTCTTAGGGGAAAATACATTGTTGGATGTAGATGAGTATTCACTATCAAGTATCAACAAGATGGTGATCACTATAACGTCAGACATAGCTAAGGGGTTCTCTCAAATGATGGAGTGGATTTTCATGAGACCTTTGCTTAAGTTGCTAATCTTACTTCTATAAGAATCCTCTTACATATCAAGGTTGCCAACTGGATGTGAAGAATGTGTTCCTTCACGAGGATCTTTAAGAAGAGATTCATGTCTCTCCCTACAAAATTAGTCGCTTCTCAAGGTCATGTCTGTAGATTAAAAAAGGTTATTCATGGTCTAAAACATTCTCGTGCTTGGTGGAAAACATGATTCACTTAACTATCACGCAGCCTACTATTTCCATGTGGTTAGCCTTGAGAGTTAGTTCATGCCCAATCTTTAAGTCCATCGATATGAAGTTGGTCTAAGAATCTTAAAGTATCTCTTGAAAGCTCTAGGAAGATGATCTTCTATAAGAATCAGCAGCATTTGGAGGGCTATTGTGATATTGTTTGGGTCGGACTAACAAAAAATCTACTAGGGACTAAACTATGTTCGTGAGCAGAAGTCTATTGTCATAGAAGAGTAAGAAACAACATGGCGACATGGCGTTGCTCTACCCCTTTTTAGCAAATACAAGTCATGACTATGACTACCTATGAGCATATTTGGCTTATATCCAATTTAAGGGAATTGAGTTTTCATGTTTGTGGACCACGCCTCTTTACTGTGACAAATATGTTGTTATCCACATAACCTTTAATCTTCTCTTTCATGAGAGGACAAAGTACATTGAAACTGATTATCATTTTATCACAAAGGAAGTTCGAACTTAAATAATTTCCACTCATTTTGTCCCTTCTAGTGCACAATTGGCAGACTTGTTACCAAGAATGTGTCCGGTCAAAATTTTCATAGAATCTCTACTTGTCTTGAGATGATAACCGCATATAATATTCGCTTGAGATAGGGTATTAAATTACAAGCTCAATGTGTCACGGTAAGTTTTCCAGGAGATGATCATATCACCCAAAATAACTTCACTGATTAAAATATTTCTAAGGGAGATCATCAATTTATTAAGACAATGTGTGGTTAGGGTTTTGGAGGGCAATTGATAAGTGTTCCCTCAAGGACAATATTCTAAATGATTGAAGCCATCAGTCCTTTTGGTTATCTCTTCTATCGAATATTAGTATCTTAAGTCGTACTTAAGATCCCAGTATTTTACATCACTTCCTATTTTTAATTAGCCTAACATTTGTAATCAAATGTTTTCTATACCTACAATTATTAGTAAACTTTTGGTTGATAAGAACATCATAGAGCTGCAAAGTGGAATGTAGACATTTAAAGCTTTAGTAAAATGAATAAACTAATTAATGTTTGATTATTTGGGTAATAAAAGAGACGTCTCTTTAATTAAAAGGGATAAACCCTGTCAAAAGAGAAAAAGCCTTTTTGTTATTATTAGGACCTCCCATTTGAAGACTGGCAGCCCTTTCAAAAGGGAAAATCTCATGCATCACAATATTACTCATTGTCGAGATGTAAGTGAATAATTAAATCTAGTCCCAAATAGTTGAGGTCATTGTTTTAAATGACATGTCGCTAACATGTCCTTTTTGAGGGGGAAAACAACATTAAAAAATAGATTGTCATTTAATAAAATATAAACCGACATATTTGATTTTTCTCGATATATCGGCCAAACTTTTGAATATATCGTCCACTATGTTCTTTTACGTTAGCAGACTAGTGGTATATGTTTAAATCAATTTTATGTATTATATTATACGCGCTTAAATTGATTAGACTTGCTTTTTTCTTTTTAATATTTGTAATTCTTCAAACAACCTTGTATAATTATTTCATTTTATATTTTTCTTATTTCATATTACAAGAAATGTTAAAACATTCAACACATTTATTTGTTGATTATTTTTATGCTTATAACATAAATTTAATATGCTTGAAATTTTTTATTATCAATTAAGAATATTTAGCTTTTATTTTTTCTTTATTTTCTATAAAACTTAGTGTTATCAAAATAAAATTATTTTATAATATTAAATATATTTTACAATGTACCTTTTTGTACTTGCTAATAATATTTTATTTTGGCTACTCTTCAATTTTATTTTGGGATATACATCACTTATTGTTTGTCTACTTGTTATGTTAATTTTTTTACTTTTAGAACATATAATATACCGAAACAATTATTTATAATATATGAAAATCAAATATTTTTACATATCCTCGATATGTCCCTGACTTCCGACATCCAACATTTAAAACTCAATCTGGAATGTGGTCGGCATCTGATATTTACAACCTTGGTTGAGGTAAGACAAAGATGATTGATTGTTGAACCCCAATTTTAAAGGACTCGCCATTTAATTATCTTAATGTAGGGCAAAAGTGTAGGACCAGGTATTGTCTCGTTGGGCATGTCAACCATATCTCAAATTTACAAGAATAATTTGTCTCATCAACAATCCATTAGGTCAGGAATACATAGTTAGTGTGAAGGGACGAAGGCAATGTAAGAGAAAAGAGTGCAAAAAGTTAGCATTCCAAACCCTTAAGGGCACCTAACAATAAGTGAACTATAATATCTTGGTTTATCTGATTATATGAGGGGGAAAACACATTATATTTTGCAGCATAAGTCATTTGTACAAGTAAATTCTTTATTAACCTGCTATCCAAGGCACTAATCAATTTAATTAAGAAGATCTTGGGGGCTGAATCTACGGTATGAAAAGGGAAGAAAATTGTATTGCTCAAGAATGTGTGTATAGAAGTCCAATGTGAAGGCCCACTAACAAAGGACCATAATGAGCATTAGTCTCACATTGTGAATGGAGTGTTGTGCATGACTCCAAAATTTTATAAATAAATGTATATGTCTGTGTATTATGTTCTTGAGGAAATAAAATTATTTTATCACAAGTTTCTACATGATATCAGAGCCTCTTGATTCCTGAACATTCCTCTCGCTTAGCTTGCACGAGAGATCGAGCCCCTGCTCTCGCGCTGCTTGATCTCCTGTTATCGCACCTAATCTCACACATTTACATGCTACCTGAACTGCTTGAGCTTCTGTTTTTGCTATCCGAGCTCGGCAAGAGTTCACCTAAGCTCTTGTTCTCTCTATCCGATCTCGTTGTTTGAGCTAATGTTCTCTTTACCGATCCCGCTGCTTGAGCTCCTATTCTCGCAACCTAAGTACGTTAAGGGACTGCATAAGCTCGTCGAGAGACCGCCTGCACTCACTCGACTCACCCGTTGCTTGACCTCGCAAAGACATCCACTTTGATCGATTCTCGCTAAAGCGCAACCCTCCACTTTGATCGACTCTCATTGGATCCCGGGCGGCTCGTTGAGTCTCATTGGATCTCTCCACTTCGTTGGAGCCCGTGTTGCCCATGCACTCGTTAGAGCCCATATGTTCTCATTGAAGCTCGCCCCCCCCCCCAACTTCGATAGATTCTCGAAGGAGCTCAGTGTTCTCGTTATTCACCAAGAGTACGCTTGAGCTCGCCCTACTCTTAAGCTCACAAAGCCTTCTACCTTGATTGACACGTCGATTGACACTCACTCGAGCTTGCCGAGCCAGCATGCCATTTCGCCTACTCCCGTCGTTCAATTCCTGCTCGCTTGATCTCACTGATCCTGTGGTCTGTGGTTCTGGCTTACTTCAGAGTTGGTAGACTTGTTCTCGGGTTTTTCTTACATCAGTCAAGTTTCTCTCCGTGACTTTGTAAGATGAGGACAAACGTTATTTCAGTTCCGTCCACCACTCGGGACTCTTCCAAACAAGCTCCTATGCATGAAATGTAAGATGAGTTGAAGATCGCCACAATTTCCCTCATTGGGAAGAAAAATTTTGTTGAGTAGGTTCACTCAGCGCGCCGAGTACTCCAGACTAAGGGTCAACTTCATCATCTGACCCCAACCCCCCCCCCCAATGAACCTGCTGAGCAAAGGCTTTGAGATGATGATATGGTTCAATCCTAGATACTGAACTTTATGGAGAGCGAGTCATATCGCATGACAAATGCACCATGAAACAACAAAGACTATGTGGGATAAACCGATGTCCCTTACTCTGCCAAAGACAGCCTTCAATATTTGTTCGACTTATTCTGGGACCTCCAGACCATCGAACCAGGTCCCAGATGGTGATCTGACTTCGTTTGTGGCGCAATACAAAAGCCTGGATTCAACATTAGCCTCCTTCTCTTGATTTGGCAACCCAAAGCGCTCAAAAAGATGCAATTGCTATAATAATAATGATGGCTCAAATTCCACCACATCTACAATGTTCGAGGAAATGTTCTATCTTCTCCGACGATTCCACTTTTGTCCAATATTTAAAAGATGGTTCTGAAGGTCACCCCTCCTACTGAAATCTCCATAACTCCATCTTCTGCCCTTCTTCAGCAATTTACTGGAACACGCCGCCCAAACAATGAGCACAGGGCAGGTCGTGTAGGGTCTTGAGAAGGTGGAGGGAGAGGATCGTTGATGAGTGTTTATCTATACTATTATTTCATATCATTTGCATTAGATAAAACTCTCATTTTATATCCTTTTATACATTTTGTATGATATTTCACTTGTTTCTGTGTTTTCAGGACAAAGGAGCAGAAACTAGAAAAAAGTGCCAGAAGGAAGAAATGATCAAGAGGTCGAGTAGAACCCAAAGAAAAAGGCGGTCTACACGGATGAATGATCTGTGAATTATGTTCTTGTTTTTTTATGTTGTTTGTTTGCTTGCAATTTTGCATTAAACCTAAAAATCAAAAATATTTAAATTCTTGTGTTTTTTAATTATTGATAAGTGAAATCCAAATTCGGATTTCACTTTTTGTTTGTGTGATGTGTTTGTTTTGTTTGTTTAATGCAAGATAACTAGACATGGAGTAGCGCTTGAAAAATTATACTGCAGAAGATTTACTTGAAAAATAGCCATCAAAACCTCATCGTTACATATGATTCTCCACATGATACCGAAGATCACCAAACTTGATAATATTGTCCTTTTCCCACACTTAATATTTTTATTACTCATAATATTGAGGAAGATGTTAAATTTAAGTGTGAGGGTAGTTCATATTGTTAGGATGTTAAATGGGTTGCATATTTTAAAAAATTCTTTTTCTCATGGCATATCTATTTTGAAAATAACATAAAATATATATCTATATATATATCACTTATGTCTTTTACTTATTTTAGAGCAAATATTTATCATTAAAAGTATAAAAGTGTTGTATGTAAACTTTTTGAAGATATCTTCTTAGAGTGTGTGCACTTGTCCCGATAGATTTGATTTGATTTCATCCCTACGTAGATTTAGAAGAATTTAAATACAACTTTGTAAGTAAAAGTAGATTTGATGAAATTTTTTCATAATTTTTAAACTCTTTTTTTAGTGTGATTTTTGAGTGTGAACTTACTGTCTTTGTAGTAGTCATGTTTTACAAGTCTAGGGAATGATTATATTTATGAAATTGATGCATGTATCTTACAATTATTATAACTTAGTGTATATACTCTCAAAGCAACATGATTTCGACTATTTTATTTAGGAAATGATCTAGGCAACTTTTGATTTTAGTTTGAGCTTTGAAGCCTAACCGACACATCAATATCACTAGTACCTTCTATTTGAGTCTTATATATCCTTTTATTTTACAAAACAAAATTTTAAATTTCACCAAGGACAAAATATCCAATCCTATTAATCACAACTAAATAGAGCATCTGTTCTATGCATATCAAAATAAAGGATGGAGAATTATCTTTAGAGAAAGAAATGCATCACTTCTATGTGGGAGTGATGAGCTTAAAAGAAAAAAAGAAAAGTCAAGAGAAAGATAAAGAATAAAAGCTCTATGTCTTTACATATCTTTCTCCGTGAACAACAAAAGAAGGGGAAAAATGAAAATAAAACACCCCACATGAATACATAGAGAGATAAAAGTGTGGTATTACCATTTAGAGCGTGGATGTGATCCTTTACTTATAAGAACAAGCTCAAAAAAGTCTTAGTTAGTGATTAAGCTTGATACCGTTGAATAATTCATGCCCAATCACCTAAACCCCATCACAACCTAGGCAAGACTTAAGTGATCCTTGACAGAAAGTCAAATTTTCATCTAGTAGAGAAAGTGTAGTAAACTAAGCATATGATAGTTGAAGTTACAATGTACTAATAGACTTTATATAATCCAACTTGAGGCGGCTAAGGTTGACTCAATGCATGATTGTTTGTAATTATTTAATTCGAGAAACTTTAGAAATTTAATTATTTTCATTTCAACTTCTTTGAAAGAAAGTATTATTCTTATGATTCCATTTCTACCTAGACTTTGCTTTCATTTCACCGTGAAGGGTAATGCACATACATAGGTTTAAACATGATAATCTCTGCATATTATACTTTCTATTCTTTATTTATATTCTCCTTTGCTCTAGGATAATAAAGACTTAAGTGCGGGGTATCTGATAAGTGTTTATATATATTATTATTTCATGTCATTTGCATTAGATAAAACACTCATTTTATACCCTTTTATATATTTCATATATTATTTCACTTTTTGTGTTTTCGGGATAAAAGGGCAGTAATTGGAAAAAAGTGGTAGAAGGAAAAATGATCAGGAGGTCGAGGAGAACCCGGAGAAAAAGGTGGCCTACACAGCCAAATGGCACGGCCTTGTCATGAGGCCGTGTGGGAGTGCTGGAGGATGGTTATTTTAACAAAAAGGACGCGATTTTTGAGGTGATATAGCACAGGGACACACCCGTGTCCCAAGGCCGTGTCAGGAAACTTTTTGCTGAAATTATATATTTGAGTCTGTTTCACTGAAATGACTTTTTTTCCCTTCTAGGAGTTCGTCGTTTGGAGTCATCTTAAGGCCGAAATCAACAATGTAGAGGGGAATCCAAGGAAGAGAGATTGATAAGGGAAGATCTCTATCTCTATCTCTCTAGATTCCTCTTCTTCTCTTTAAGTATTCTCTTTTGATTATATATATAGTCCATACATTGTACATGTTGGTTTGATTATTGAAATGCTTTGAAGTATTTTATTTATCTATCTTTATAGTGGTTGAATCTTCCTATAATTCATTGTACATGTTGGTTTGATTATTGAAATGCTTTTAAGTATTTTATTTATCTATCTTTATAGTGGTTGAATCTTCCTATAATTTATTTGTATTTTGAATATAATGAGTCAATAGTTCCAAAATATTTTTCTTATATTTGTTATTCGTAAACTCCGTATGATTTCGGATATGTATATGAATAGGATAACACATCGATAAAGAGAGTTGCATATAACCCTGAAAGAAATGGTGTCATAAATCTCATATCTAGGTGTCGAAGGCAAGCGTTAGGGTTTACAGAACAATAAAGCGATCTTTAGTGGTTTCTAGCGAGTACAAATCTAATGTAAACCAAGATTCAAAATGTTTTATTTTTAATAAAAAGTTGAGTTCTTGATTAAATTACGTGATGTTTGTGTCACCTCGATTAACAATAAAAGAAGATAATTTGAATCTAAATTTGTAAACACGTGTAGAAGTCCCATAATTTCGCAACGAATTAACGTGAATTAATAATTCCACCAACATGAAGTAGACGAATGAAGGAAGCGCAATCTGAAAATTAACGTCAAAAAAGCACAATGTTAATTTAGGCAAGCTCTGAATATTAAAGTTCAAATAAATAAGTGCATGAAATCAAACTCGCAACATACGAGCATGAACGAGAGGGAAGGTATACCTTGGGCTCACAAGTTCAATAAAAGGAGATGCAATGGTTGGTATCAGTTTGAAGGGACTGATGGGCTGGCTAGGCTCCTGAATAGCTGATCAGTCGCAGTGGCCGACTGGAGCCGACTGGAGAAAATTGTTGATGATGACTTGGCAGTGACTGAACGGAGGGAGAGGAAGGTCGTCGGCGAGTAGAGACGTCGGAGGACGAGGCCCTTGGAGCAGGGAAGAACTCTGAAGATGAGATTGAGGTAGCAGGCGGTCGGTCTGTGGCAGAACTTCTTCGGGGACGATGGAGATTGACGGGGGTGAGGTCGTCGGGGCCATAAGGGCCGAAGGTGGCGACGGAGTGACTTGACGAGGCGAAACAAGGGTTGTATGCTGGTTTCGCGAGGCTGGGAGGGAACTCGAAGGGGGGAGATCGGTTGGGTTATCGAACAGGGACACCCATGTTCTCGATTTCTCCTCAGTGGCTCTATTCAGAAGGGGTCGACTCTTTTTAAAGAGGATGGTTTTTAAAACAAGGAAATAAATTTCTTTTAAGGATATTTTAAATAGGAGGGATTCCAATGAGAGGTAGGGTTTCCAAAGAGAGCGGGGGTTTCCAAAGTTTTCATTTTCATATTCTCTCTGTCATTATTCCGCAATTAAAGAAGAGATTTTTTTTTAATATTTATTTCTTTAATTTCAAAATTTGTAGGAAATATTTAACTTAATACTTTAATTTCTTCGCTTTGTCTTAATTATCACGTTACCTAATTTTGACGGATCATTCCATTCATGGTCTTATTGGGCGATCACTCCAATAAGTCGTACAAACATGTGTGAGTGAGATGCGTAATAAAACACTTAACTAGAGAATAAAGAAACGAACATGTGCGGAACATATGCTACGAAATAAAATATAAATGTGTAAAACAAAATCAAAATGATGTGATGCAGGTTGCATCAATTCTCCCGGAGTTGAAAGATCTCAACCCCATCGAGAATGTAATGTGGCCTGCTACTAGGATCTCTGAACATCGATCTGAAAACAGCTCTGCTACAATCATGTTGTTGAATAGTCAAGAATTGAGCAAACCCCTCTAAATTAAGTCTGTAAGGTAAATGCGGTGCGGAAAACTCTGGGTTGTGGTAGGTAGTGGAATAAAGGACGGATCTTTAATTGCAGCTCATGACCTGTAAGTAACCTCCTTCTCCAGAAAGATGCAAGAAACTCGTCTGCTTCAAAAAATTATAACCCCCAAGAACAAAATCTGTCATGGAGTTATAATTTGCCGAAGATACTCGAATACTGTTAGTTTTATTTCCATGCATATCATTTAATTGATCAATAAAATTCAGAGCATCAAGGCGATGGGTGAGGTCAAGTGAAAAAGAGTAGAAATCAAATATCAAGTAAGCAGACTCAAAGGGACAGACATCACAAAATGAGAAAGAAATGGTAGCAAATAAGCAAGGCACGAGGAATTCAGGCTCGACGTGTGGAATTATTAGCTCATGTTGCATCATACGATTTTTTGTTAGGCCCCTACATGTGATTACTAGACTTATATCAGCTACCTCAATTTTATTGTTTGATTGAGTCTGGCAAACGCCACAAAATTTAATTTTGATCCCAATTTTAGCTTTAAAAGTTTTCCATAAAAAAACTCTTAAAGTGTGTCCTTATGAGGAGTGAATGTATGTAGGGTACTCTTTATCCTCCTAACACGGCGACATCTAAATAGATTAATAATATGATAATGAAACTCAACGGGTTTGCTTATAATCAGTAAAAAACACGCAGCCACCAAATATAAAATCAATGTAGTGAGGTGCATGTGATAAAAGATCATCGGATATAACGCGGGCGAACTCAGAAATACAAGGTGATGCATCAACAACCAATGAAAGTGACATCAAGTCCGAGCCATTTGGTACATTAGAGTCACATTTTCCTTCCTGCAGTGGGGGCCTATGTAGGAGTGTGGCGGTGAATGACAAGAATGTAGTGGGTTCAACAGAGGGTGGGTTAGGTGATTGTGAGGTCCTCTCAGGTGCCCTTGTAACAAGACAATTCTTCTGGGGAAGAAGAATAATCTTGCACCCATATCGAAGGAATGAAGAACAATCTTGCACCCACGGTGTTCGAAGAAATGAGAGTTCTTCATTCCATCATGTATGATGTGTCTGTCGTACTGCCAAGATCATCCTAATAGGATGTGACAGACGTCAATGGTAGCGACGTGACATGATACTCTATCTTGATACGTATTTCCAATGGAACACTCTACCAAATAGTGGTGGATAACGGGTATAGTGACTCCAGATAAGTTGTAGGATTGTTCTAACGGGTGCGTCTCAAGCCCTAATGTGTCCATCATACATTGAGAAACGAAGTTCTCCATACTACCGCTATCGATGATAATAGAACAAAATTGTCCCTGAATGCGTGTAGTAGTGCGAAAAATATCGTGCCTCCTATGGTCATCCTCAGTGGACTCGCTCGAAGTGATCAGGCTATAACGTAAGACACAGACTAAGTGATCAGCGTGTTCGCCTTCTACTTCTACTACATCTTCAGACTCAGACTCAGGATTGGAGTCACTAATATAAACTCCATACTCAAGCTCATGTTCATCAGTAGAATCAATAATAGCGACGAAGTCGCATCGCGGACACTCAGATGATTTGTGCCCCAGCTCCATGCACTTGAAGCATCGGAATGCTTCAGCGTTGGGCTTAGACCCAATGATCTCCTTACCCCGGGAGGGGTTAGTGGGTGGGTTGGGGTCCCAGTAGTGATGGGAGGGCGAAGAGAATCTAAGATCCTAGCAGTGATGACACTCAGTGGGGGTCTATCAATAGACCTAAGTACGGAGGTCTGCTTCTGTAAGGACTCTACCCTATGGCTCTACTAGAGATTTCGCCTAAGTCGCGATAATCGTGCAGCTCTAGTTGGTCACGAATAGAATAACGTAACACATTTAAATAACGGGACACGGTCATGTCATCGTCCTCGCGGAGGTCGAGTCGAGACTGAAGGACAAGGAATTCATTGGTATATTCATCCACCGATGACTTCTCTTGTCGTAGGTTTGAAGATAATCAGGGGGAACATACCGCTTCCTAAGTTGTATTTTGAACTCTATCCATGTAGTGGAGGGTATCCATAAGTTAAATCTCATACGTTCTAATTGTCCCCACCAAACTATTGTGGGTCCCTTCAATCTAAGCGTCGCATACTCGACATACCTATTAAGTGGCATTTGTTTTCAATTCAAGAAACGCTCCATACGATCGCACCAGTCTAAATATCCCTCGGGTTCTAATCTCCCTTTGAAATCGCCAATATCTAACTTGACTCCTAAATCCCAACGGTGTGGATCTCTTATGTTATGGTGTCCTTGTTCAAAATGTCGTGGATTAGGTTTTTCAAACTCCGGTAGCATATGATTAGGATTTCTCAACTTGGGGTGGATTAAGCCCTAAATGATGGTTGGCCTCGATTGCATTAACACTCATGCACAATCCAGTTATTACTTGTTTAACATCCCTCATATTCGTGTTAACATTTGTACTCAACATTTCAATTATTTTATTCAATTTTTTAATGTGTGCGCTCAGATCGGCAAATATATCTTCTAAATGACCCACACGATTTTCCATTTAAAAAAATTATTTTAAATTCTCACAAATTTTAAAATAGTTCAATTTGTTTAAAAATTTATTTAAATTCTTTTTTTAAACACAGAATAATTTATATGCTTAAAAATAACTCTAAAATTTTAAAAGACCTTATATTTTAAATGTGAGATTACCCTAGTGGGCATAATAATTTTATATTTAATCTTAAAAGTAAAACTCAACGAGAGCTTTTTTTTATTTCGAAATTAAATAAAAATTGATTGATTTTTTAAAAGAAATAATAGAAAGCTTTCAAAACACACTTTTTTTTAAAATTATTTTTAAATGAGATGAAGAGAGATTGATTTTTTTTAACCAAAATCAAAATATTATATATATATATTTCATTGGAAAACAACAGATCGTCTGATTTACGATAGGAGTAAATCAATTTCCTCTGATACTAAACTGATGTAAACCAAGATTCAAAATGTTTTTTAATAAAAAATTAAGTTCTTGATTAAATTACGTGATGCTCGTGTCGCCTCGTTTAACAATAAAAGAAGATAATTTGAATCTAAGTTTGTAAACATGTGTAGAAGTCCCACAAATTTGCAACGAGTTAACGTGAATTAATAATTCCACCAATTTAAAGTAGACAAAATGAAGGAAGCGCAATCTAAAAATTAAAGACAAAAAAAGTACAATGTTTATTTAGGCAAGCTCTGAATATTAAAGTTCAAATAAATAAGTGCATGAAATCAAACTCGCAACATACGAGCATGAACGAGAGGGAAGGTATAAATTGGGCTCACAAGTGCACCAAAAGGAGATCCGATGGCTGGTATCAATTTGAAGGGACTGAGGGGCAAGATGGGCTCCTGAATAGCAAATCAGTCGCAATGGTCGATTGGAGCAAATTGTCAAGGATGACTTGGCAGTGACTGAACAGAGGGAGAGGAAGGTTGTCGGCAAGTAGAGACGTCAGAGGAGGCGGCGTTGGGAGCATGGAAGAACTCTGAAGATGAGATTGAGGCTGGAGGCGGTCTGTCTGTGGCAGAACTTCATCGGGGACGATGGAGAACGACGGGGGTGAGGTCGACGGGGCCGGAGGTGGCGACAAAGTAACTTGGCGAGACGAAAGAAGGGTTGTATGTTGGTTTCGACGAGCCTGGGAGGGAACTCGGCAGGGAAAAGTTTGGCTGGGCTATCGAGCAAACAGGGATATCCATGTTCTCGATTTCTCCTCAGCTGCTTTATTCAGATGGGGACAGTTCTTTTTAAAGAGGAGGATTTTTAAAACAAGGAAATAAATTTCTTTTAAGGATATTTTAGAGAGGAGGGATTCCATAGAGAGGTAGGGTTTCCAAAGAGAGTGAGGGTTTCCAAAGTTTCATATCCATATTCTCTCATCGATTTTTCTACAATTTAAGAAGAGATTTTTTAAAATATTTCTTTCTTTAATTTCAAATTTTGTAGGAAATATTTAATTTTAATACTTTAATTTATTTGCTTGCCTTAATTACCACGTTACCTAATTTTGACGGATCATTCCATTTAGGATCTTATTGGGTGATCACTCCAATAAGTCGTACAAATATGCACAAGTGAGATGCATAATAAAATACATAACTGGAGAATAAAAGAAACGAACATGTGCGGAACATATGCTACGAAATAAAATATAATTGTGCAAACAATATCAAATGATGCGATGCAGGTTGCATCAAAATTTTAGTTGGTTCAACCTAAAATCAGTGTTCCGGTTGTCCCACCCATGAAAATTAGAGCGGAGTGAAACCCTCGCGGTCTAGAATAGCATTTTTCACTAAATCTGAAAAGCATTTTCCCTTATTATGACTTAATATGTTTATATTTTATATAGTCAAATTTATATCCTCCAAATGAACTTCATATCTTTAGGATTAATTATATTTTGTATCTTTATTTCTTTAATTGCTCAATTTTCCTGTTATTTACCAGTTTCGAGCTAGGAGAGTATTTTGAGAGATCAATCGATTTGTATGTTTTCTCCTTTTTCGGTTAATTCCTAGACCGAAAGATTTGGCCTTTTTCCCTATTGAAAATAATTAAGTAATAAGTTTGATGCATTGCTACTGAAAGATTAGAAGGAAGTATCATAAAGATATTATGAATGCTAAAAATTTGGACCCTTTTTTTTATATTTCATTGGATCGTGAATGGAATTGCTTTGTTTGATGAAGTTCTAGCTATTTTTAAGGCACCAAGCGTAGTGAAATAAACGCCACCGCAGTTCTGTATTATCAAACAGATAAAATTGCGTTCACGTTCGTGACAGCACAGAAAACACAGTTTCTCCAAACAGCGCAACTGCGTTAGTGACAGCTATTTACAACCACTGTATTCATCACCGCCACCACCGACTACTGCGTTTATGACCGTCACCACCGCGCCAAACAGACCCATAATGCACTACGAAATACAATGCCCGAAAGCTAAATAGAATCCACCATCATTTTCACATATAAAAATCTTCAACATTTGAGGTCTCGGGGCTAAATATGAGGTTTTACGCGCATATTCCAATCACCGTTCAACAATCAGTGATTGGCTATGTCAATCCGCTTTCGGCGCCTGGCTATCAGTGACCGGCGATCATCGATCGAAAAATCCTCTTCTCTTGGACAGTAGACAAGCTCGCCTATCTGCGATTGGTGATCGACTTGTTAGGCGATCGATGATCATTTTTGTAAAACAGCGATTGGCGAATAATATATTTGTCGATCAGCGATCGGCACTTGTTAATCGGCCATTCAGTTTTCAAAATTGAACAAAGATATACGATTATTTTGAAAGGGAGGAAATGATTTCTGAATAAATAGTTGCGCAAGTCGCTTTGATGCCACTGTTGAGCTTCATGGACATAAAATGCGCAACGGAAATACCCCCCCCCCCCCCCCCCCCGCACACATACACACAAGATCCATGTGAAACACAACAAATCAAGAAAACAAGTTTATATCCGCGACGAAATTAAATTTCGTGAATAATATGTTGTTCTAAAAATAAAAAAGAGGAAAAAAATTCACGTCTCTGCAAGTATCCACACGAACGGAGGAAACTCCACGCAGTCCGTCCAGCGGTCTCGGTGGTAGAAGATGATCGCTCATCTCTACAACGAAATACTGGTTTCATTTCCTACAAAGAGATTCTTCTCCTCCTCTTCACTATTCTTTTTGTTCTCACGCACGGCCAAAACCAGACTGCTCTCCTTTTGGTCAAAGTCGAGAATTGCATTAGTCGTTGGTAGCTTCCAAAACTATGCCTTATACTTCCCAAAAAGAGAGAAAAGAAGTTATGGTACTTGGGAAGTTGTCGTTTCAGCTAAAAACCGAAAAATAGTAATTCTCAATTAATTAATTCCTAATTAATTATTTATCATCTATATATTAGGAATTTGATTTTATTTATATCTAATATAAATTAAATCAACACGATCAATTATCCAATTTTCATACATTCTTAGCATGTGACCCTATATGTTTATATTAAGTTGGTAGTAAGATTATTCTCTTGATAGGTTCTAGATCACAGACTTCAACACTCACCACTCTCCATAAAGACGCACGAGCAGCTTTCTCACTATGTTCCTTTTCATCATTTATCTCCCTAACTACACAGATTTGCAAATTATTTGTCGTCTATCTCCATCCCCTCTTCTATACATCAGGCTCTTCAGCATTCGGGGTGGCGGGAAGCAATGGACGAAGAAATGAGAACCTTCTGGGCCACATAGACTTGGGAATTAGTGCAAATTCCTCCTTGGCAGTCGTGAGTCGCGTGTAAATGGGTTTTAACATTAAACACTATCCAGATAACTCTGTCGAGCGCTTGAAAGCGCGTCTTATGGCTCGCAGATTCACTCAGCAATATGGTGTGACGACATTTTCACCAGTGGCTAAACCCAATACAATTCGGGCACTAATATCTTTAGCAATCCATCATCATTGATAGTTGCATCAACTTGATATTAAAAATACATTCCTAATGATTTGACTGAGATCATATACATGCAGCAACCTCTCATATATGTGACTATGGGGGAGTCCCTTGTATGAATCCTAAAAAAATTTATATATGGCCTAAAGCATCTCCTCAGGGCATGGTTCGAAAAATTCAATCAAATAGTCCAGGGCCTTTAGGCCTTCTGTTTCTCTTATAAGATGTATATATATATAATCAAAGAGATGAGTGAAGCACAGTAGATGCTGTTGGGGTACATGAACAACTAAACAATCAGAAATATCAGCAATTGTATAAGCATAATTTCTACTGGCATTAAATAAAAACAGAGAGAAGCAGCTGGAAGATATAATAGTTGAGTTTTACACAAGTTAAACAGTACTAACCCGAAATTAACATACATACCAATTGATCTTGACATTGCCAGGACACCAAATACACGATAGCCATTCCATTGAATGACTTTGCCTCCCGCAGCTTCAATCCTTGCATATTCATCTTCTCTATTAGGCTGATAACATATAAAATCAAGTATATTAGGTTAATAATGTAACTATGCATAAAAGACAAAAAAACACAATTACAGACCAAAAAAACAAGTGCATGCACAATACCTTATGATCTATTGATAAAGGCATGGCTTGTTTTCCCCGGCAAAGAACTGCCCTTGAGTCGCCGCAGTTTGCTACAATTATATGTGAGGAACAGATAACAGAAACAATAGCCGTAGATCCAACTGTCTCTGGTGCAACAGGACCAACACTAGCTTCAGAAGTGCTTCCTAAATCTTCTTTACTAACCTTCCCACCAACCTCATCATCAACCTTCAGAAAACAATCGCTAAAGGCTTTCTCCCACTGCTTTTGGCAATCATTACCAACAATCCCTTCCAAACACTCCTTCGAATTCCTCAACTTGTTTAACAAAGTGAGATGGATATGCTCCCGACAGTAGTTGGCAACCTGCAAGCATTGATTACCCTAAACTAAACATCAAAGAGTTTACTAAATAAACCAAATTTCGAAAATGATTTTATACCTGTGAGCCGCCATGGCCATCATACACTCCGAAGAAGTGGGAAGGCAAGGTAATTTTACTCGGTTTGAGCCCATCCACAGCGCAATCACCAATCAACATCCTGAGCGGGATATCAAAGAAATTTGGGACAGCTACAGCAGCATCTTCCATTTCTGGCCTCCTCCCACAGATAGATATGTAGCCCCAGAGAGGAACACAGTTTTTCAAAAACACGCTTCTCAGACCAACAACAGGCCTTGTCTGAACATCCATCTGAGCAACACAACTCCGACCCATGTTCACCTCATCATATTCCATGCCAATACCGAAAGCATCAGCCTGTAACTCCTCAACAACCCCAGGAGCAGGTATAATCTCAAAGGTCTTTACGGCATCCATATCCACATCCGCATTCCCCAAATCATCCAGCGCACTGGCGATGCTGCTGGTGTCGCTGGCAACAGATGGTTCTGCCCCAAGAGACGCTGCATCATCATCTTCCTCGCTTCCAGGTGCAAAAGAAGATCCCATATTATCCTCCTCCATCATACCCTTTGATTGAGCCGGGAAACCTCCAATTGTCGTGTCTCACGGAGCGAACAGTCAATGCTAAATGGCAAAGCAACAGTCATGGATGCATCCTCCATGGACTCTTCCTCCACCTCCGGAGCATTGAACGGAAGGACAGCGTGAGCTGTGTGAGTGAAAACTCATGGACAAAAACCGCACGGCATGCCCCTTTTGATCTTCATTAGCCCGGGAGAACGCTGGCCGAGGCTCGCAAGGGTTCTATCTATGGAAAAATCTGGCGGATGAGGAGGGCAGAGATCAGCAGGTTCCCTAGAAACAGCAGCGGGAGAAGGTCCAATGACTGTCGGAAAAGCTTAAAAAGAAAAACACCCTCGGATGTAAAAGGAGGGAGAGCTTAAAAGAACAAGAAAGTGATGAAGAGGGAGGGGTTATAGGGGGAAAGGGTTGATGAACCTAGAAACCTCTCAAGTATATGAAATCACAGGAAAATGCAATTAAAGATGGAGAGCCTTTCTGCTCCGAATTCCCTGGATCTGAAGGAACCCATCACAGCCTCTCCAAGAAAAACAAAAAACAACATGAGGCCTTTTCCAATCCCTCTCATGGCACAAGATTAATCACACAACAAAAGTGGAAAGAACTGTAACTACGTTCGTCTGCGCCTGGAAAGAAAACGAAGGCAAAGAAACCCTACAGTTGCCGCCGCGGAAATTTCTCTGCACGCAGGTCCGGTGTGGGTGGTGTGGAAGTGGAGAGAGGTCAGAAATAGGAGGAAGGGGAGGAGAACTTGGACATCTGTCACGTGAACCATGACGCCCAAAAGATCGGCTCTTTTCCGGAAAAGGTAATCAATCCACGGTAATTGCGCCTTTTGCTAGCAGCACACCAGCTGGTTTTGCTAGCAGCACACCAGCTGGTTTTGCTAGCAGCACACCAGCTGGTTTTTTCATCTTTTAGGAATCAAAACGGTCGGAAATATTAGAAGAATAGAAACATATTTGAACTATAAGTTCGGTTCGATTCTCGGTTCTACTCTATAGCACTAAGTTTTTTCAAAGTTAATTTGCACTTATAATTGCTCTAGTTTCGATAGCCGATTTGCACAAACAGCGGAACAATAACGATGGCAAGGGATCGGGATCTAGTTGTAATAGAGGATTCTTTCATATGGAACACGAGTGATAGGCACGGAGCCAAGCGCGACAGTACCCGGCCGGCGACGGCGGGCTTCGCTCGCCCTTGCGCCCACAACATATATATATATATATATGAGTACTCAAAATGACCTCAGAAAAATTTTAATTATATTTTATAATTATTTTTTTTTAATGACTTTCTCTAACTCCACTTGTAACTCCTGTATAATATGTGTTCAGGCGAGCCCCCACAATATACAACTTTAACAAATATAGTATTATGAGATGGTAAGCAAAGTAAAACACAAACTACATCAGAGTCTATTTAATCATCTACGGAAGCATGATATCAAATTGTTATTCACTACAGAATGTCCAGACCTAATGCGAGATAGAATAGGATACTCAGCTTTATTGCCTTACGTTCATCTATAACAACGTAAAAATGCATCACCGTGAAATTCTAGAGCACCCAGTCTCAATACATAATACAAAAGATAAATGAGCATGTTAGGGGACAATTTATTTTCCTTTTAATCTTTTATATTTGGGTTTGACTCACTAATCGTCGCCACACACTATGCTACCTACAAACAAATACGTATAAGAGATAAATAGGGATCAGTTATGAATTGAACACAAACCGCGTAACATCTCTCTCCACCGGCCGTCCTAGCGAACTTTGGGGCGAGTCATCCCACATTTGCACGTATACATAATGAATAACATGCAATATGTACATCAAATAACAGTAAAGTACCACTACTATTCAAAGACCAGAAGGGCAAAATCAAGAAAAAGAGGCAACTCTTTTCTTTAGGCGGCTTTAGACCTTTAGTCCGCTAAGATCCATTATGAGTTATGCTATCTGTAACAAACATGAGTCAGAAGAAACACGTGTTAGCTACGAGCTGACCACAAATCATGTAAAAATCTCTCCCCCCGTCCGTCCTAGGGTACTCTGGGGCGAGTCAACGCACACCTACAAGTACGTATGTAGCAAGCAATCATCAAAATGGAAAGTAAAGATAAGCTGCACATGGTGAAGACTCGTACACAAGCAATCTTCTTGGATGAGCAATATATAAAAGTGAACCTAGGTATATAATTTCATGATAGTTGGATTCCCTCGAAGGTTTGCCACAACCACTTAACACCACACCATATGAAGTTAGCAAAACAATCACATAATCATCAAAGGAGTTGTGAGTACTCATGACTAGACAACGTCATGCTCTAATTGTAACATCTCATTTTCAGTAAGGTGCCTAGGAATTTTTGGACACCTCTAGGAGCCATGGTAGACCATAGGAAGACTATGTATACCCACAAGGCTTAGAGGGGACCCCACATAAACCTTTGATCTAGCGGTGACCTAGTAAATACCTAAGTGCACCTTATAACTCAATTGAGCTAGCTCAGGCCATATGGGGCCCACAAGACTTAATTGAGCTAACCTAAGTCAACTTTACCTAATCAATGCACCCTTGTCCTAGTTGACCTAAACTCATCCTAGTAGGCTTGGTAGACCCTAGGAAGACTATGTACACCCACAAGGCTTAAAGTGGACCCCAGGTGACCCCACATAAACCTTTGATCTAGCGGTGACCTAATAAATACCTAGGTGCACTTTATAACTCAATTGAGCTAGCTCAGTCCATGTGGACTTACAACACTTAATTGAGTTAACCTAAGTCAACTTTACCTAATCAATGCACCCTTATTCTAGTTGACCTAAACTCATCCTATTAGACTTGAGGTGGACCTGAGGGACCCTTGGGGGTCCACTTCACTAGAGTGACATGACAAGTCAACCCTAGGGGTTGACCTAGTCAAACCTTACCCTAATGGTGTCATTTGAACCCTAATGTTACGGACATGAGGTTAACTTGATGGACCGCTCTAGATTTGTCTAGATAAGTTAAGAATGTTCCAGAATATTGCAGAAGCTAACCGTGTAGAATAGTGTGGAAGGATCCAGAAGAATATGGAGTCATCCAACCCCTTCTTTATATGGAGAACTCTAGAACCTTCCGTTTTGGAGGGAAATGGTGGAGGAGGCCTATATAAGAGAAAGACCTCCTCATTTGCATCCATTGAGGATTTTGGAGCTTCTTTGGGGGTGTTGTTTGGAGAGTCTCTTGTGCGCTTGTGAGCTTTACGCTTGTTGAGTCTCCTCTTGCGAGAGTTGAGAGTTTGTGGGGATTAAGCACTATTGTGTGCCTTGTTTGTTGTATGTCTCGCTCTTTCGTATGTCTCGCACAACTGTCTACCTAATTGTCTTGTAACTTTGTTGAGAGTTATAATAGGAGTTGTTCTCTTTATTCCATTGCTTTGTTTGAGGAAGGCTTACTTGGTTAGCCTAAGTTTGTTGGAATTCTAGCCAAGTGCCGCACGTACTTAGTGTCAAAGTGTTAAGTTCGTGACAGTTGGTATCAGAGCGAGGTTGTGCGCATCGTGTTGCAACAAGACCAAGTATGGCAGGAGAAGATTACATTACGGAGGAGGAACGGGGTAGAGATGTTACCCTACAAGCTAGCAAGAAGAAGCGTGACCAAAGCCGTGCTCGAGAAGAGAAACACTTGGAACTGGCCATGAAAGACTGGGAGAAACGCATGGAGGTAATGGAAATCAATAATCGTTCCATGCGCAAAGAATGGGAAGCCTCTCGTGCGGAGCTAGAGAACAAACTTCACTGCGTATTTGAGGAGAATATCACATTACTAACACGCATCAATGAGTTGGAGGAAGAATCTGGCGAACTAAAGGGAAGGATCGATCGCCTGGAGGAAGACCTAGTCATTTGCAAGAAGGCCATCGCTGGTGGAAGTGTTGGCACCAATGCTTCTATGGCTAGAGTGGACATACCCAGACCCGAGCCATTCTTGGGCAAGCGAGATGCTAAGGAAGTTGAGAACTTCCTATGGAAGATGGAAAACTACTTCGAAGGCTGTCATCTACAAGATGGTAAGACCAAGGTACATACCGCGTCACAGTTCCTTGATGATAACGCCGCTCTATGGTGGCGAAGGAAACAAACTGATGTCGCAAAAGGTTTGTGTCGATTGGACACATGGGAGGAGTTCAAAAGGGAACTCAAGCGACATTTTTACCCGGAGAACGTGGCATACCAAGCTCGAAAAAAATTGAGAGAGCTAAAGCAAAGGAGAACAATAACCGAGTATATAAACGAGTTCACAACGCTCATGCTACAAATCCCCGATATGGCCGAGGAAGATCGGCAATTCTACTTTGTGGATGGGCTACAAGCATGGGCAAAACAGGAGGTACAACGACGAGGACCCCGTACGGTCGATGAGGCGATTGCAGCAGCCGAATCACTATGTGAGTTCCACCAGGAGGAGGAAATGCACTACCAAAAGGATGTCGTAGATGCTGAAGTTGAGCCCAAAGATGATGCCCCTCGACAAAGGAGATTCGAAGAAAGAAAGAGGGCCCTCACTTGCTTTGTATGCAAGGGGCCTCACCATATGAAGAATTGCCCAAAGCTTGGCACCCTATCATCAATGAAAAAGAAAGATGACTCTACGAGCGGGGATGAGGAGGAGCCACAAGACATGACAAGGCTAAGTATCATGCGGCGTCTTAATGCCATGACTACTCGGGGATCCTATATAAGACACCAACATTTGCAATGTTTCTGCTGTCAAGTGTACAACCCCTTACCCGTCGGGTGGGACCCTCCCCAGATGGCCAGGACCCGAGTGTAACGCCCCCCAATATTTTGATATTTAATAAATTTGGGACGTGGTCTGCGTTTAGCGGGTTTGGGGTGCGTTTAGGGTACGTTTAGCAGGTATGGTCTGCGGATAGCCAGTTTGGGCTGGGGTTTTTTTTATATAAAACCTAGAAACTAAACCCCCCCAAAAGGGGAACTCCTCCCCCAGCCGCAAGCCCAACTCCTCCCCCAGCGGCAAGCTCGACCTCCCCCTCTCTCTCTCGGTTATTTGGAGCAGCGGCAAGCCCGACCTCCCCCCCTCTCTCTCGGTTCTTTGGAGCAGCGGCAAGCCCGACCTCCCCCTCTCTCTCTCGGTTCTTTGGAGCAGCGGCAAGCCCGACCTCCCCCCCTCTCTCTCTCTCGGTTCTTTGGAGCAGCGGCAAGCCCGACCTCCCCCTCTCTCTCTCGGTTCTTTGGAGCAGCGGCAAGCCCGACCTCCCCCTCTCTCTCTCGGTTCTTTGGACCAGCGGCAAGCCCGACCTCCCCCTCTCTCTCTCGGTTCTTTGGAGCAGCGGAAGGAGGAGGCCCGATCCCGACCCCCCTTCGTCTCTCTGCCTCGCCGCCAGCAACAGCAGGAGGCCGACCCTCGCTCCGGTCGGGAGCTCCTCTCCCGAGGCCGTCCGGGGTGAGATCCGGCAGAGAGCTCCTCTCCCGTGGCCGTCCGAGGTTAGATCCGGCCGGGAGCTCTTCCCTCGTGGCCGTCCGAGACGAAATCCGGCCGGGAGCTCCTCTCTCGTGGCCGACCGGAGCGAGGAGTGTCGGGGGCTTCTCTCCCGCCAGTCCTCTTCTTGTCTCCAAAGCATGAAAGTGGAGGCATATCAGATCGTGTAAAGCCGCTATGGCCGCTGGACGTCGAGCTTGCGCAAGGTCTTCGGTTGCGACTCCGCCAAGGCACGCGTCAAGGGTAACGAATTTCAACTCGGGCAGGTGAAGCCTTCAATTCTCATCTTTGCATGGAAGCCCCTCTCCACCAACGGGTGGGGGGAGGGAGCTCTCTGACGGGTTGACGTGCACGTCCCCGCTATTAACTGCATTAGCGCCCGGAAGTGTGAGTACGGGTTTAGGCATTCTGTGTGAAGCCCATCCGGGTGTGTAGACCGGATTGGTGATGTTTCTGTGTGAAGCTCATCCGGGTGTGTAGACCGGATTGGTGATGTTGCTGTGTGAAGCCCATCCGGGTGTGTAGACCGGATTGGTGATGTTTCTGTGTGAAGCCCGTCCGGACGTGGGGGCCAGATTGGTGATGTTCTGGGGACCCCGGAGAAGACTCTGTGGAAGATACTTAGTATTTGCTCGTATTTATAAAATGTCGCCGCCTCGGGAAAGGGGTGTGGGCAATGTAGCTCGGTTTGCTTCAATTGGTCGAGGCTCAGTTTGCTACCACATGGCGAGACGTTGACGTACAGGTGTCGCAGTACCAAGCAGGGGATCGCGGGCTTAAGCCCAAAGTTGTGCCGCCCCGAGAAGGGCTTATTTATTTATATTTGTCGGCCTGCGTGCCAAAGTATGGAGCTTATGCTCTTGTAAATCAAAATGCCTGTGTTGCCCTCTTTATGTAGCTTATATTTTTATCGTAGGCGAGTGGTGTTTTCACGGACCACTCGCCCCGTGGGAACCCCGAGGTGAAATTACCGGGAAGACCTTAAGGGTCGGTTAATTAACTCTTAGAACGGCGGAGTTACGCTGTCGGCAGTCCCATTTGGGCTGCGTATAGTCAGACTGTTTGTCGGGATTACGCTATCGGCGGCCCGGACGAGGAACGCTATAAATAGACCCAAGAGAGCACCTTTAGGAAGGGGATTCGGTTTGGGATTTCCCTTTAGATGTTTTGGTTGGCCAAGAGAGTCTCCCAATGGTGCTTTGTCTCAGCTTTGGCTTAGGAGGGGAAGCGCTCAACGATCTTCCGGGTTAGTGGAGGGACCTCCTCGCTGTGACTAAAGTCTTAGTCAATCTTCCTAGTTTCCGGTCTGTCTTCCCTGAGGGATCAGTAAGGGCTAGCCACCCCTCATTTCGGTGAGGGCCCCGAACTCCACAAGAGACCGAGAAATCGGTTTCAACATTTTGGTGCGGTGAGCGTGGAGTGTGGCTGGTCCAAGAAAGTTCCAAAGAGCAGGCATGACAGGAGGCAAGGATCAAGGCGAGGGGTTCAGCGAGCCACCGCAGGTGGTAACACCGAGGATGTTCGCGGACTTCAGGAGGGAGGTGCCGGAAAATATTCTACGTGTCAATCTTCTTATGAACTTTTTTCTACTTGAAGTGATCCCGAAAAATGTATATACCATTTTTTCTCCCCTACGACATTCACTTTTGCACAAGCCAAGTATACGTCATAAAGAAATTCTAGACGTAAGACGAAGAGATCTGGTACTAGCAACTAATGTTGTGAAGTGAATCATTGAGAGGTTTCGTGGTTCAATGTCATTTTTTTTAGTAAGATAGAAAATGCGAAGTCTCTTCAACCGGATAAATGCTCATTTCGGAGGAGACATTGTCATCTCAGAGTTTTCCTGTGAGCATTTATTAACATCGTGCTTAAAACTTTTATTTTCTTGTATCAGTTAAGTCCAGGAAGCTCTACGCCACGGTTGTTGCCAAATAGGGATGACATAATGTCATAGAGAGAGTCAATTTACTCAAATGGTCTACCACAACAAAGATTATTTCCTTCCAGTGAGATCTAGACACTGCAGTTACTGATATAGTCGTGAAAGGTGACCTTGAGCTTCTTCCAATAATAGAGTTGTTTGGGCAATTAAGTGGTTGTTATTTCTGAATGCCCACCAATTCCAGTGTCATAATATAACTGAAATTAAAAGTTTCTTAACTTCATCATCTTCAGTTACAAACTTTCACTTCCGCTTCAACACTCTATTAACACCCTATTATTCGGGCTTATATGAATTATCTTCTTTCCTCTTAACTAATTCTTCTATTATAAAATGTGACCCAGTAGCCTCATGTACGTTTGATTCTTTGCAATAGATAAGATGTCATAACTACTAGGGCCGCTAGTCGTGCCTCAACTTCCTGGTGTTATCCTGACAAACCATTTGCACCGTTGTTTTCACTACATTTTTCATATGCAAGTCATATCCCAGAAACTTGGTGATATATTTTTGGTGTTGTTGAGTGGTGTTTCTCCGCTTCATCAAATATTTTGACCATGATGGTTTGTGCTAATATAAAAATGTGTTCCTATCAAATAATGTTAAAACGATAGTAAGTTAAATGTGCTAATCACTAGCCCAAATATTTTATTGACCGAATTTTTGTCGAAGAAGGGTAAAATTGCATACGCTACTGCTAAGCTTTTTATTTAAGGTGCAAGTCCTTTTCAAAAATAAGGGTAAGAACCATACAGATTGTGTTTTACTTGATCTTATGGCCAGTTTTACACTTAACATTGAAGAAAGTTATTTACATCTCAAAATAGGCGGTGTTAGTACTTTTTACTTGGTTCAAAAATTGTGCGCTCAATAAGGCTTGGTCCGGCCTGCACTATGATTTTGGTTTCACAAGGCTTCCGATTTTGTTTATCATGTCGCTCTTGCGATTTTGCCCCATTCTGCGAGCCCCGTTCTCATGAGATTCTGGGTTATGCCTAGATTATTTTACCATATCCATTGTCGAGAAGTTGATAGCGTTTTAAAAGCTTGAACTCAATTGGGAAGGGTCGTATATTGTGAATGAGGCGCTCAGGTCCGGGGGATATCATCTCCAGGATGTGGAAGGGGTACCCCTCGGTCGGGCTAGAAGTGGAGATAACCTGAGAAGATTTTATCCTTGAAAGTTCTTTCCTTATATATATATAACTATTAAATTCTTTGACTATTGTGACTCATATGTTGGCTTGGTGACTAAAAGGTTGGATATGTTTGGTGCTGGAATGCCCCAGATCGATTCCGCTCCCGGGCTCTCACCTAGACGGGGGGTTCAGGTTGATCTCTGGAGAGGCTGGCAAGGTTGGATATGTTTGGTGCTGGAATGCCCCAGATCGATTCCGCTCTCGGGCTCTCACCTAGACGGGGGGTTCAGGTTGATCTTTGGAGAGGCTGACAAGGTTGGATATGTTTGGTGCTGGAATGCCCCAGATCGATTCCGCTCCCGGGCTCTCACTAGACGGGGGGTTCAGGTTGATCTCTGGAGAGGCTGGCAAGGTTGGATATGTTTGGTGCTGGAATGCCCCAGATCAATTCCGCTCCCGGGCTCTCACCTAGACGGGGGGTTCAGGTTGATCTTTGGAGAGGCTGGCAAGGTTGGATATGTTTGGTGCTGGAATGCCCCAGATCGATTCCGCTCTCGGGCTCTCACCTAGACGGGGGTTCAGGTTGATCTCTGGAGAGGCTGGCAAGGTTGGATATGTTTGGTGCTGGAATGCCCCAGATCGATTCCGCTCCCGGGCTCTCACCTAGACGGGGGGTTCAGGTTGATCTCTGGAGAGGCTGGTAAGGTTGGATATGTTGGTGCTGGAATGCCCCAGATCGATTCCGCTCCCGGGCTCTCACTAGACGGGGGGTTCAGGTTGATCTCTGGAGAGGCTGACAAGGTGACAAGTTCTTTGGAATGTCAGGTTGACCTCTCGTGGAGGCTCTTTGGTTTCGGCTCCGTGATGGTTCCGCTATTTGGGCTCTCATCTAACCGGCAGAGCGGGTAAACCTCTCGGATGACAGTTCGAGACAGGATGAGATTCAATATAAGGCCTTAGCATATAAGAGATCAGTTATGCTTGTTAAATTGATAGTTTTAACTGACAATCGAAGTTCTTTAAGAATAGTTTTGAAAACAAAAGTTTAAGATAGCGAATCCTACAATGGCACAACATTATTTGATTAGTCTTAGAAACAAAATCAGATTCATTGTGAATTGTCAATGCATGATTGTTTATGTAATCATTGTAGATAATAGTGAGCATTCTATTCCTCAGCACCATCAATCATCCTTGAGGCCCATTCCTGAATAACACAATATGCAACAGTAAAAAGAACTGCGATCTAAATTATGAGTTTGCTTGCTAATAGACATTAAGTGGCATGACGTTCTGAGAACCTGAAGGGCATAGTATCCCTACCATAAAAAAGAAGGCATAGTGTATAACCAAGGTTGTTGACAACCAAATTGATCATTTGAAGGCAACAAAGGGGAAAGTTATCACGTCAGGACAAATATGAGTACAAAAGGGAAGAATCATCATTCACATGATTATATACCCATTTTTTTTCGGGTCGGCTCCCACCCTCCGGATACTTGGGGTTGGACATTTCTTTCCGAGCGTGGGACACGCTCGCAAAGAGCGGGGATTGTGTACAACCCCTTACCCGTCGGGTGGGACCCTCCCCAGATGGCCAGGACCCGAGTGTAACGCCCCCCAATATTTTGATATTTAATAAATTTGGGACGTGGTCTGCGTTTAGCGGGTTTGGGGTGCGTTTAGGGTGCGTTTAGCAGGTATGGTCTGCGGATAGCCAGTTTGGGATAGGGTTTTTTTTATATAAAACCTAGAAACTAAACCCCCCCCAAAAGGGGAACTCCTCCCCCAGCCGCAAGCCCAACTCCTCCCCCAGCGGCAAGCTCGACCTCCCCCTCTCTCTCTCGGTTCTTTGGAGCGGCGGCAAGCCCGACCTCCCCCCCCCCCTCTCTCTCGGTTCTTTGGAGCAGCGGCAAGCCCGACCTTCCCCTCTCTCTCTCGGTTCTTTGGAGCAGCGGCAAGCCCGACCTCCCCCTCTCTCTCTCGGTTCTTTGGAGCAGCGGCAAGCCCGACCTCCCCCTCTCTCTCTCGGTTCTTTGGAGCAGCGGCAAGCCCGACCTCCCCCTCTCTCTCTCGGTTCTTTGGAGCAGCGGCAAGCCCGACCTCCCCCTCTCTCTCTCGGTTCTTTGGACCAGCGGCAAGCCCGACCTCCCCCTCTCTCTCTCGGTTCTTTGGAGCAGCGGAAGGAGGAGGCCCGATCCCGACCCCCCCTTCGTCTCTCTGCCCCGCCGCCAGCAACAGCAGGAGGCCGACCCTCGCTCCGGTCGGGAGCTCCTCTCCCGAGGCCGTCCAGGGTGAGATCCGGCCGGGATCTCCTCTCCCGTGGCCGTCCGAGGTTAAATCCGGTCGGGAGCTCTTCCCCCGTGGCCGTCCGAGACGAAATCCGGCCGGGAGCTCCTCTCCCGTGGCCGACCGGAGCGAGGAGTGTCGGGGGCTTCTCTCCCGCCACTCCTCTTCTTGTCTCCAAAGCATGAAAGTGGAGGCATATCAGATCGTGTAAAGCCGCTATGGCCGCTGGACGTCGAGCTCGCGCAAGGTCTTCAGTTGCGACTCCGCCAAGGCACGCGTCAAGGGTAACGAATTTCAACTCGGGCAGGTGAAGCCTTCAATTCTCATCTTTGCATGGAAGCCCCTCTCCACCAACGGGTGGGGGGAGGGAGCTCTCCGACGGGTTGACGTGCACGTCCCCGCTATTAACTGCATTAGCGCCCGGAAGTGTGAGTACGGGTTTAGGCATTCTGTGTGAAGCCCATCCGGGTGTGTAGACCGGATTGGTGATGTTTCTGTGTGAAGCTCATCCGGGTGTGTAGACCGGATTGGTGATGTTGCTGTGTGAAGCCCATCCGGGTGTGTAGACCGGATTGGTGATGTTGCTGTGTGAAGCCCATCCGGGTGTGTAGACCGGATTGGTGATGTTTCTGTGTGAAGCCCGTCCGGACGTGGGGGCCGGATTGGTGATGTTCTGGGGACCCCGGAGAAGACTATGTGGAAGATACTTAGTATTTGCTCGTATTTATAAAATGTCGCCGCCTCGGGAAAGGGGTGTGTGCAATGTAGCTCGGTTTGCTTCAATTGGTCGAGGCTCAGTTTGCTACCGCATGGCGAGACGTTGACGTACAGGTGTCGCAGTACCAAGCAGGGGATCGCGGGCTTAAGCCCAAAGTTGTGCCGCCCCGAGAAGGGCTTATTTATTTATATTTGCCGGCCTGCGTGCCGAAGTATGGAGCTTATGCTCTTGTAAATCAAAATGCCTGTGTTGCCCTCTTTATGTAGCTTATATTTTTATCGTAGGCGAGTGGTGTTTTCACGGACCACTCGCCCCGTGGGAACCCCGAGGTGAAATTACCGGGAAGACCTTAAGGGTCGGTTAATTAACTCTTAGAACGGCGGAGTTACGCTGTCGGCAGTCCCATTTGGGCTGCGTATAGTCAGACTGTTTGTCGGGATTACGCTATCGGCGGCCCGGACGAGGAACGCTATAAATAGACCCAAGAGGGCACCTTTAGGAAGGGGATTCGGTTTGGGATTTCCCTTTAGATGTTTTGGTTGGCCAAGAGAGTCTCCCAATGGTGCTTTGTCTCAGCTTTGGCTTAGGAGGGGAAGCGCTCAACGATCTTCCGGGTTAGTGGAGGGACCTCCTCGCTGTGACTAAGGTCTTAGTCAATCTTCCTAGTTTCCGGTCTGTCTTCCCTGAGGGATCAGTAAGGGCTAGCCACCCCTCATTTCGGTGAGGGCCCCGAACTCCACAAGAGACCGAGAAATCGGTTTCAACATCAAGGACCGCACAAGGTATGTGATTGCCCTACTTTGGAGTCCATAAGAATTGTTGTTGATAAAATGGAAACTAAGGGCAACTACAAGTTGGGAAGTGCGAGTTTAACCCATGGAAGAAGGATGGAAAACAAAGGACAAATGATGGTGGATGTGAAGATCGAGGGCACAAAGATGAGAGCATTGGTGGACACGGGAGCAACGGACTTCTTCATGTCCAAGACTGCTGCAGAGAGAATCGGGCTACCAATCAAGTTTGGACCAGCACGCCTCAAATTTGCTAATTCTCAAGAGGTGCGAACTATTGGTCTTGCTCCGGATGTGAATGTTTGTCTTGGAGGATGGAAAGGGAAGGTGCCCAACGAAGTTATCCCCTATGATGACTATGATGTTGTCGTTGGGATGAACTTTCTTGATAAGTTTGAAGGACTTCTTATTTTTCCAACATCAGAGATTCACCTAATTGATGGTCCAAATACTTACCCGGTGCCGATAAGGAGGACTCATGGATGAGAAGAGAAGTTCATGTCCGCAATGAGGACGGTACAAAGATTTCGACAAGCTTGATGCATCGAGGACGATGCATGAATTCAGTGGGGGTGAATGTTACGGACATGAGGTTAACTTGATGGACCGCTCTAGATTTGTCTAGATAAGTTAAGAATGTTCCGGAATATTGCAGAAGCTAACCGTGTAGAATAGTGTGGAAGGATCCAGAAGAATATGGAGTCATCCAACCCCTTCTTTATGTGGAGAACTCTAGAACCTTCTGTTTTGGAGGAAAATGGTGGATGAGGCCTATATAAGAGAAAGACCTCCTCATTTGCATCCATTGAGGATTTTGGAGCTTCTTTGGGGGTGTTGTTTGGAGAGTCTCTTGTGCGCTTGTGAGCTTTACGCTTGTTGAGTCTCCTCTTGCGAGAGTTGAGAGTTTGTGGGGATTAAGCACTATTGTGTGCCTTGTTTGTTGTATGTCTCGCTCTTTCGTATGTCTCGCTCAACTGTCTACCTAATTGTCTTGTAACTTTGTTGAGAGTTATAATAGGAGTTGTTCTCTTTATTCCATTACTTTGTTTGAGGAAGGCTTACTTGGTTAGCCTAAGTTTGTTGGAATTCTAGCCAAGTGTCGCACGTACTTAGTGTCAAAGTGCTAAGTCTGTGACACTAAGCTCCCAATTGACCCCAATGAGATTCTTGATGGTCAACATGACTCAACCATGACCCCAACTACCATATATCCTTGCCACATATGCATGCCACTTCATCCAAGATAACTGAAGGATCAAGCCATACACATGTGCTTGATTAATCCTCATGAGTCCCTCTCTCTATGCTTCATTCTATGTGGATCAATCCATGTGAGGAGCACATGAATTGCCATACATGCATCCTTGTCATCATAAAGAGACAAGGTGGTGCTAAGTTAACCTTAAGCTCAAGCAAAGTCCACATATGGCCAACCACTACCACTCTTCTCCTCCCCTTGCATGCTTTTGGTCTAGGCCATGCCTGATTAAGGCAAAAGGCCCTCCTAATCGGCTCTAAGTGGTAATGAAGATAATGATTTCATCTTAGCCCAAGTTTGATTCGTTTTTAGGTAATTACAACCTTGCTCAGAGCTAAGAGGCCTAAAACAAACATCCACAGGGTTGAGAAGAGATCACTTAATCGTTCTAAGGGCCCTTAAGGCATCCTTGCTGTTGAAACTAAAGAACCGGCTTCGACGTTCGCAACGGGTATGCAACTGATCCGTGATTGAGTTCAACTAGTTATTTCGCCGACATAAAACTGTGGTGTTGATGTGTTTGGACTGGGTTCTTCTTTAGTTGTTTTAGCCCTGTGGCAACATGAACATGATGAAGAACAATTTACGAAGCGTGAGTTTTTTCCTAATGAAGTTATCAATCAACTTCAATATGCTTGGTATGCTTATGGAAGATAGAGTTCCCATCGTTATGAGTTGCAACTTTATCATCACAGTAGAAGATCGTAGGAGTAATGAAAGGCCACCGAGTTCTGTAAGATGATTTTCCAACCAAACTTGGAAATTGCATAAGCCATTAAGCGATACTTAGCCTCGGCGGATTGCCACGCCACGAGATTATTTTTTGCTCCTCTGGGTGACCAGATTACCCCCAAAATAGGTGTAAAACCCACTTGCATACATGTGATCATTTATGAATCCTGCATAATGAGCATCTAAGTAGGCAATCGACAAAAGGGAAGACGAGGGCCTATACACAAGCCTTTAAACATGAGCATTCTTCATATATCTAATGACGCACTCAACGACTTGAAGTTGAGGTTTTCGAGGAGCATGCATTCCTGCTAACATCCCCAATAACAAAGGAGATGTCTGGCCGAGTTACCGTTAGATAAGATTGTTGACCAGTTGTCGATAAAACTCGGGATTATGTGGAGAAAAACAGATACAGACTCATGAGCAGAGAGTGTGAGATTGACATTCATAGGTGCATTGACCGACTTACACACCAAATATCCTGCATTTTGTGGTAAACCAGTGCAATCTTTTCGATGAGATAATATGAGTCTATCATTGCGATGAGCTACATTAATACCAATAAAATATCGAAGACGACTCAAACCATTGGTATGAAAATGAGTGGTTAAGTGCTTTTTAATCATAGATATGTCATTCATATCATTGTCTGTGATTATGATATCATCAACATAAACCAAAAGAATTATGATACCACTAACTTTTTCATGATTACATGAAGAACATCTTGAATTGTGGCAGCAACATCATCTCCAATTAATCTGTTTCCACTAACTTTTTTTTTTGATCAATATAAGCATCAAACTTATTTGCACTACGTTCATCATCACTAAGCATCATCAATTCCTTCATTAGCTTGAGTAATATCAGCTGCATGAACAACTTCCTTAATAATAATGTCAGCATCACCATCTCTATTAGCATCAAAATTCATTCTGTTAGTGACTTTGTAAGCGGATCCCATCTCCCCCCTTTTGACTTCATCAAGGAGAGAAGTTAAAAATGCTTTGCTGGCAGGAGAGGACTATAACATTTGAGATAATACTTCAACAGAAGTAGTTGAAGTATTAAATTTAATATCAAGAGCTTTTAGTTTCTGATGTAAACTAGTTGATACATCTTGTAGCTGAGCAGAAAGAGAAGAGATCAAATTTCGATTTAACTGAGAAGGAAGAGTTCTCAACTCAGTGTCTGATAAAGGAAGAGATAGTGAGGGTAAGGATGCAAAAGTGATTGGAATATCTGAGGAAAGTGGAGGTGTAATATTAGGGAGAGGAGAAGTAGGAACTGAGGTATCTATATGATCCTCAGTAGTATTATAAGGAGGAGAAGAGACTGAGATGTTCTTAGGAGGAACAGATGCCTCAGGTAAAGATGTTGATGGAGAAGGAAGAGAATGTATTTCAGTGGGAATGTGTCAGGAAGAGAGGTGAATGCATCAACCACAAATGTTTTTCTCTTGATATTTCTCTCCCACCATACAAAGAGATGAACTGTCGGTCTCTTTCCTGGTGGAATATGCAATCCCTTAGATATACAAGTGTCTGGAAAGGAGTGTTGCAACACCATGCTTAACGTCCTTCCCTAAGGTATATCTTTGTGCCCTTTCAATTTAGTTTGAATTAACTACATCAAATATCTCTCCCAATTTATTTTCTTCTTTAGAATCAAAATTCCCATCACTTGCAACTGTGCTCTTGGTATAGCATCATGAGCTGATACCTTGCACATCAAAACTTTATTACAGATATCTGCAAGGAATTGATATTCTTCAAAAACTTCCTTCTTTTTCATGTTGGAGAGCTTCTTTCCTCTGTACCCCATTGTTTGCAGAACAACACCAATTTCTTCATAGCGAGGAGTGTTTCTTCTGTATCATCTGGTAGATTGAAAGTTGCAGACAATTCAACATCTGTAATTCCGATTGGAACTTCGTGGATTGTTCCTGATAGAACATTATCCTCCGGCAGATTGATAGAAGAATAGAATTCCTGAAGCTCATCATGTTGTAGTCGTGAGCGGCTTGAAAATAGTGGCTTCAATCCTTGGGTAATAAACAAATTCAGAATCGCACAAAATTTCTCGTTCGTGCTTGCGAAGGAGTTGAAGTCCAAATCAAATCCTAAATTAATCGTTGGTGTTGGCAGTGTAACCTGCAAGGAACGTTAGAGAGAAAGAAAAACGAGTGAGAAGACGAAAGATTTGAAGTAGGAGTAAAGACAACTGAACGGGGTTTTGTCTTTATACTTCCGTCAAGCCCTTAGAAATTTTCTCAAAGTATGGACTGACCTAGGTCTCAGCTTATAGTAGTCGACGCATCGACGTATAAGTAAGACTAGTCAAAGTACAAGAAGTCGACGCAAGATCTTATATCAAAGCTTTCATCCATCCACAATGCAGACGGACTCAAGAGGAAGGCTTATATTGAAATGATCTCAACATACGTCGAGATCATGTTGTCGACATACGTCAAGTTCTATCTTGGAACAAAAAAATTTATTTATCTTAAGTAAATTTTGTAGATTTGTTCATTCAATTCTATCTAGCATTCCTAGAGTATTTATAAAATACTTATGTTTTACTTCATCTAGGGGTTTAGAGAAGATATCAGCTCTTTGGTTTCAGTAGGGATAAATTCTAAAATAATCTTCCCTTTCTCCACATTATCTCTGATAAAGTGGTATCTTATCTCAATATATTTTGTCTTGCTATGAAATACATGATTAAAGGCAATTGACATAGCATTAGAAGTATCACAATAGATTATAAACTTTTTGAAAGAATATCCATAATCCAATTGATTTTGCATCCATAAGAGTTGTGAACATCAACTCCCAGTTGAGATATATTCAACCTCGGCTCTAGATGTAGACATTGTGGTTTGTTTTTTGCTAAACCATCAGATAAGCCTTGCACCAAGGAATTGACATGTTCATGAGTACTTTTTCTATCAAACATGCGCCCAGCATAATCTGCATCCGAGTATCCAGTTAGCTCAAATACTGATTCTACTGGGTACCATAGGCCTAACTCAGGAGTCCCTTTTAAATATCTCAGTATCCTTTTTATAAAGGTCATATGAAATTCTTTGGGTACAACCTAGAATCGTGCACAAACACAGGTTGCAAACATTATATCATGTCTACTAGCAGTAAGATATACGAGAGATCATATGATGACCCTATAGATCTTTTGATCAACAGATTTACCTGCCACATCCTTATCAATTACAAAATTTGTAGCCATGAGGGTTTTCATTGTACTGGCACTCTCCAGTCCAAATTTCTTGATTAATTCACTTGTATATTTGGACTGAGAGATGTGAATGCCTTCACCAGATTGTCTTACTTGAAGACCAAGGAAATATGTGAGCTTCCCCTACTACTCATGATTATGATATCATAAAGAACATCTTGAATTATGGCAGCAACATCATCTCCAATTAATCTGTTTCCACTAACTTTTTTCTGGATCAATATATGCATCAAACTTATTTACACTACGTTCATCATCACTAGCATCATCAATTCCTTCATTAGCTTGAGTAATATCAGCTGCATGAACAACTTCCTTAATAATAATGTCAGCATCACCATCTATATTATCATCAAAATTCATTCTGTTAGTGACTCTGTCCGCCCCTACTGCCAAACAACGGAACAATAACGATGGCAAGGGATCGGGGTCTAGTTGTAATAGAGGATTCTTTCATATGGAACACGAGTGATAGGCACGGGGCTCCGCCCCTACTGCCAAGCGCGACAGTACCCTGCCGGCGACGGCGGGCTTCGCCCGCCCCCGGAGGGATTTGCGCGGGCGGGCTTCGCTCGCCCTTGCGCCCACAACATATACATATGAGTACTCAAAATGACCGCATGAAAATTTTAATTAATATTTTATAATTATTTTTTAAAAAAACATTTATATTTTAACAAAAAATAATTTTAAAGTGGGTCTAGAATGTCTAATGCTTACCTACCATAGTAGGTGTAGGGGGTCTACTAAAAAGCTTTTTGATTTTATGAATTTCCGTAATTATTTTTATTATTAGATATAGTGTAATTACACAAATAGCCATTATATTTTATGATTTTTTTTCATAATATATGTTAAATCATTGGAGTAAAAGAATAAGGCTATATTTGGCAATTTTGAATGTTGCACCAAAGGCAACTTCTTGTATATAATAGTTAAAGATGATGTCAAAACAAGAACTGTTAAAGATGAGCATAATTAGCTCTGTGCAAAAATATCCGAAGAACTGAGAACCGGACCGAAACCGACCCGAACCGGACGGTTCGGGTCGGTTCTCATATTGGTCGGTTCGGTTCCGGTTCTTGGAAAAAAAGAACCTGCGGTTCGGTTCGGTTCTCGGGTCCCGTGGTCGGGTACCCGAGAACCGATCCGAACCGTATATTTGATTAATTTTTTTTATTATCACTTTCAATACTTACAAAAATTAAAATGTTAAGATTTATAATATCATTTTTTATTTATTCTCATTTCTCAGGTCATTCGCCCGTGACCCATCCCGTCTCCAGCCCTAATTCCCGCCGCTCCCGCTACGACGCTACTCATCCCCGTCTCCCAAGCGAACAGGAACGACTCCCTTCTACCCATCTCCCCAGCGAACATGAGTGGCATCGCTGGTCCGCTAGGCGCCGACGTCGATTACAACGTTCCTTCTCCTCCCGCCGGCGTCGATTACAACGTTCCTGCTCCTCCGCCGACTGTGCACTGTAAGCCTTCTTCCCTTCCTCTTCTCTGTGCACTCCTCGCCGTCAAGATATTTAAAGAACCGAGAACCGAACCGGAACCAAACCGACATTTCCGGTTCGGTTCCGGTTCTACAAATTAGAACCGTGGGTCGGTTCCGGTTCCAAAATTTTGGAACCAAACCTATACGGGTCGGTTCTTGGTTCTGAGTGAAACTGAACTGATCCGAGTTGCAGGGCTAAGCATAATAATCAAAACTCGATAGTCGCTCAAATATCACTCAAATTTTTAGTCAAATTGAAATTGAAATTGAAATAAAATGATTTGAATCAAAATGACGAACTCGATTTTGAGTCTCACACGAGTCGCTCGATTTATGATTCGAGCCGACTCAATTTAATTGATTAGTTTCATTAATCATTTTGCTTTTGGGGGGTTCGGCGCTGCAATTCCCTTCCTGCCTTTCTCACATCCTCGCTCCATTACTCCCTCAATAATTGAAATTGAGGTTTGCTCATGGCTCCCGCGACACGCGTCTCATCCCTCTTAAATATTTTCCTTTTCATCAACTCCACATGACTAGGTTAGACTTTCTGATTTCGGACCTTAATATTGGATGTTATCGCCGCGACTTTCTGTAACTCCACTCGTAACTCCGTATAACATGTATTCAGGCGAGCCCCCACAATATACAACTTTAACAAATATAGTATTACGAGATGGTAAGCAAAGTAAAACACAAACTACATCAGAGTCTATTTAATCATTACGGAAGCATGATATCAAATTGTTATTCACTACAGAATGTCTAGACCTAATGCGAGATAGAATAGGGTACTCAGCTTTATTGCCTTACGTTCATCTATAACAGCGTAAAAATGCATCACCGTGAAATTCTAGAGCACTCAGTCTCAATACATAATACAAAAGATAAATGAACATGTTAGGGGACAATTTCTTTTCCTTTTAATCTTTTATATTTGGGTTTAACTCACTAATCGCCGCCACACGCTATGCTACCTACAAACAAATACATATAAGAGATAAATAGGGGTCAGTTATGAGTTGAACACAAACCGCGTAACATCTCTCTCCATCGGCCGTCCTAGTGAACTTTGGGGCAAGTCATCCCACACTTGCACGTATACATAATGAACAACATGCAATATGTACATTAAAGAACAGTAAAGTACCACTACTATTCAAAGACCAGAAAGGCAAAATCAAGAAAAAGCGGCAACTCTTTTCTTTAGGCGGCTTTAGACCTTTAGTCCGCTAAGATCCATTGTGAGTTATGCTATCTGCAACAAACATGAGTCAGAGGAAACACGTGTTAGCTACGAACTAACCACAAATCGTGTAATAGTCCCTCCCCCAGTCCTACAAGTACGTATATAGCATGCAATCATCAAAATGGAAAGTAAAGATAAGTTGCACATGGTGAAGACTCATACACAATCAATCTTCTTGGATGAGCAATATATAAAAGTGAACCTAGGTATATAATTTCATGATAGTTGGATTCCCTCGAAGGATCGCCATAACCACTTAACACCACACCGTATGAAGTTAGCAAAACAATCACATAATCATCAAAGGAGTTGTGAGTACTCATGATTAGACAACGTCATGCTCTAATTGTAACATCTCATTTTCAGTAAGGTACCCTAGGAATTTTTGGACACCTATAGGAGCCATGGTAGACCATAGGAAGACTATGTGTACCCACAAGGCTTAGAGTGGACCCTGGAGGACCCCACATAAACCTTTGATTTAGCGATGACCTAGTAAATACCTAGGTGCACTTTATAACTCAATTGAGCTAGCTCAGGACATACGGGCTTACAACACTTAATTGAGCTAACCTAAGTCAACTTTACCTAATCAATGCACCTTTGCCCTAGTTGACCTAAACTCATCCTAGTAGACTTGAGGTGGACCTGAGGGATCATTGGGGGTCCACTTCACTAGAGTGACATGACAAGTCAACCCTAGGGGTTGGCCTAGTCAACCCCCACCATAATGTGTTATTTGAACCCTAAGCTCCCAATTGACCCAAATGAGATTCTTGATGGTCAACATGACTCAACCATGACCCCCAACTACCATATATCCTTGCCATATATGCACGCCACTTCATCCAAGATAATGGAAGGATCAAGCCATACACATGTGCTTGATTAGTCCTCACGAGTCCCTATAACCTTAAGCTCAAGCAAAGTCCACCTATGGCCAGCCACTGCCACTCTTCTCTTCCCCTAGCATGCTTTTGGTCTAGGCCATGCCTGATTAAGGCAAAAGGCCCTCCTAATTGGCTCTAAGTGGTAATAAAGATAATGATTTCATCTTAGCCCAAGCTTGATTCCTTTTTAGGTAATTACAACCCTGCTCAGAGCTAAGAGGCCTAAAGCAAACATCCACAAGGTTGAGAAGAGGTCACTTAATCTTTCTAAGGGCCCTTGAGGCATCCTTGCCTCCGAATTTAGTTTCCTGGTAGCGGATACTAGCATCAAGTTTCCCCTCCAATTTCGTCGATCACTGACAACTATAAGCCACCAGACCACTTCCCCTAGAACCTCCTTCCTTCAACAAATCTTTTGGTGGCAGTGGTGGGTGAAAGTGACAGTAGAGAGTTGAGAATTACTCTAGAGGGAGGGGAGTTAATAGAGTTATAAAGATTTTTAACCACAATCATCCATAGTTCATGCCACTGTTATTTTTATATAAGTAACAAAAGTATTATAACACATAATTTAATAAGGAAAACTATATGGAACTTTGCAACCAGAGGACAAGAAATTTTTTATAGAGGTTCCCCAACTATTGGGTACATCCCCTCTTCTACACCTTGGTTGGATATTCACCAACGACGAGTCTTTTGATAAGGAGACTCTTAGAACAATACAATATATTTTTTGATAAGTTGATCTACAAAACCAATAACCTGAATCTTTTGATAAGGAGATTCACAAACCCAATCAAAATCCTTTGATAAGGGGATTCTTAGGACCAACTGAGTATTTTAATAAGGAGAATCTTAGAACCGACAGAGTATTTTGATAAGGAGACTCTTAGAACCAACTGAATCTTTGTAAGAGAGAGAGATTCTAAGAATTCTTTCTAAAAAATGGTAGATGTAGAAGATGATTTTCCACAATGTGATCCATTTTCAACAAAACTCTGAAGGATCTAGTTCTTTGAAGCACTGTGTAGATTATTGAAAATAGCAGTAGCAGTTGGCTATTCCTTTAGGCAGAGAAGACTGAATTCAATAGAGCGAAGATGAACCCTGTCCTATGAGGAATTATGAGAACAAGATGATGAACCCTTAAGAAGAAGAAGAGCCATAGATCAGAGAGAGAAGATGATATTGTCGTCTCTTACTTGTGAGGCTAATAATAAAGTAGGATGTGTTCCCTTATATAATAAAGATATTGCAAAAATGTCTAGTAAAATTTGCCCACATTTCATAAAACTTTCGTTGCAGGAGATGCCTTGTGCCATATATATATAGAGCGTTGTTATCTGCAGGCCAGTTTAGGCTAAACGCAGGCCGCGATTTTAGAAAAAGGATTGCTTTTATCATTTTAAACCCGTAGGCCATAAAATCGGGGTCGCTGCTCCCTCGAAGCTCTAGGTCGTTGCTCCGATCGTCGTCGTCTCGCCGCAAATCGCCGCTGATTCCGTAGAAGCATCTCCCTTCCGATTGATCCTCCTGCCAATCCCAGGTAAGATTCTTCTTCCCGGTGGATATATTTTTCCTGTCGCCTTCTCGTCTGCAATGGTCGGGGGATACTTGATTCTTTCCTTTTTGCTCATTCCTCCTGCCACATTCTCGTCTGCATTTAATTTTCCTGTCGCAAATCACCGCAAATCGCCTTTTACTCGCCACAAAACGCTCGTCGCCTGCTGTTTACGGTATTGTGGCATTTCTCGATAACGTTTTCGATACCATTTTCTGATGCTTACCCGATAACCCTAGTTTTTTGTTAGACATTTTCTGCTGCTTACCCGGTAACCTTAGCATTTTCCCGATAACATTTCCTGTTTGCTTAACATTTCTTGCTGCTTAACAAGGTTATCTCTTCTATTTGCAGGTTAGCTTAACCATTCCTGCTGCTTCTGGTTGTTTTCCCCAGAGAAATTTCTGCTGGACTGCACCTATAAAAATAATCGATACAGAATGTCTCTGCTTTCTATTGTCGGGTTGACATCAACCAATTTGTCTTTTTTTGCTGGGTTTTCTTCTATGTCAAATGAAACTGAGGCGAGCTATAAATTGACACTTGAATATTTTCATGGATCATTATATCCAAGTTCTTTACCAACTGTTTTTGTGATTGATAGAGAGATTGCAAGTTCTCAGGTGACTCTGGGCATCTGCCTTTTCTTTTTAGCTTAAATTTCCCTTGTAAACTAATATATTCTTTTTGTTCTATTTTAAAATCTTGAATCCTGTTTCAGCAAGATGTAAGATGCTGGCAAGTTGCTATGCTCATTGCTGAAGATGGTTTTTACCACTTTCCCTCTTGAACCAGCCAGTACACCTCACGATGTGAAGGTTTTATATCAAAGGGTTGTTGATCTCATTCAAAAGAATCTTGCAGCTGTACCACTTTTAATTTTTAGTTTTGCTTCATTTAGCGTTTTCATTGTGAAAGTATGAGTTGAATTGTCTTGGGTTTTGTTTCTTTTGATGCTTTTATTAAGGATTTGTTAAGTTTCAAGTGAACGGTGTGCTTAATTGTCTATTATGAATGCTTTTTTTGACTTGATGAGTTATAGAAGATATGAATTTGGTTTTGATATTGGCCTGCATATATCAAATTTGGTCTGCATGAATAATTCTTTGACTTGCATATATTCGTGGCCTACATAAAGCCAAAAATGACATGCATATAACATTGCTCTCTCTCTATATATATTAAAATTGTAGCTCTTCCTCTCTCTCTTTCTCTCGTAGCGATGGCAAAACCCAGTTCCATCCTCTGGTCCTGGACGGTGCAGGCCTATCTTTCTCCGCGAGGAGACACGCTGCTCTTCCTTCTTGCCATCATCTCCGTCGTTTCCCTCCTCACCAACGAGATCTCTCGCAGCTATGCCATCGCCGCTGATTTCGAGGGATTCGACGCCGACGACTTCGAGTACGACGAAGACTCAAACGATGCAATCCCTTCTCAGCACTCCCCTCCTCTCTTGGCTACCACACTCACCAAATCCTCCACCCCCGAATCTCACCGCGGCCCTCCACCACCAGAAGTCGCAGACCCCGCCCCCGTCGGCAGTGAACTTGGTGGAAAACCCCATGCCTCCTCCACCCTCGATTTTTGGGACGAAGATGAGTTCGAGGGTATTCCCTTTCAAATCTCTGATCCGAGCGCGGATTCGCAGGGCCTGCGATCGGAGCCCCCCGAGGCCGCTGAAATTGTAGTTCTCTCTCCCGAGCCGACCTCGCCCCAGAAATTTTCTTTGAGCTCGTACGTGATCGAAGTCGTGTGTATCAGCTTCCTCATCGTCTTCGCTATCAATTTCTTCATTGGAAAACGTCAAAACGAGTTGGTCGCTCTCTGCTGGGCATCCCAGTTTGCCACCAAGGACTCGATCTTCGATAAGAATTTTAGTCTTTTGGGGACAGGCGATGGCAAGGAGGACGCTCCCTTATTGCTCAAGGAAGGGCAGAACGTGTTCAAGTTCTATGCCAGTGGGCGGAGGTTCTGCCAGGGCCTACTCGCTACTATGGAGCTGCGTAGTCGGCATGATCTGATATCAAGATTGACAGATCTGCTGTTCAGCAATAAGGATACCATCACATTTGAGGTTGTAATGAACGAGGATGCCATGGACCATGTTGTCCTTGCGGTTGCAAGGAAGAAGATGGCCAAGTCTATGCACAAGGAGGCAAGGGATCTCCAGAGGTTTGCTACTTTGATGCCAACGGCTCCTTCTGGGAGAAGATGGGTGGCTGAGGATTTGATAGTGGTCACAGAGTCGAAGGAGGTAGCTGGAGATTTGATATCAGATGTTGTTATTGATCAGGTGAGCCCATTTTCTGGTTGAAGTGATTTAAAAATGTAGTTTTGCTATCTTCTTGATTTATTAGAGTTGGGAGTTTGAATTATCATGATAGAGTTTAACCCTAATACCTTTAAAACCTCCATGCCTTTCATTTTGCCAATTGGTAAAAGATTTTTTTACTCGTTAAATGTTTGGCATATAGTTCCATATCAGAAAATCGTATAGCTTTTGTACTTAATATAGATCCCAATCCCCTCCTCCTATAAACAATTGACTCTGATTTGGATGTTATAGTTTTAATAGAAGTTTAGTAAAGGCTAAAGACATACATGTGAGAATGTATTGAGAATATAGTCTCATGTTAGGAATCCACATAGCCTTTTGCACTTAATATATATTATGAACCACTATATTTACAACAAATTAATTTTGATTGGATGCATAATGTTTAAGCTTAAATCACCCAAGGCCCCGCTCGTTTAGACGGAATTGGAGAAAAGAATTAGAATTGGAATTTCCTAACCCGTCTTCGCTGTTCGACGTGCCTTTTTTCGGGTGGAATTTAAATTCAATTGAATTCCATAGGAATTCAATTTTGCCTATGAGCTCTCACCCCCAATTCTTACCTCATGAGGTAAGAATTCACAATTCTCGCCAGTCTCCCATGCGAAGCCCGCTCTTTTTCGATCTTCCTCGCGTCTGCTCCCTCTCTCTCGATTAATCGATGGCTCTCCCAGTTCAATTCTTCTCGCCCTTACGCTTCTCCCCCAGCCATCCCTTCCTCTCCCTACGCCGCTTGTCGCCGTTCCACTTGCGGCCACCGGCCCTGACGGCAAGTTCCGCTCGCTCCTGTCTCACAAAGAGGTCTTGATATCAAGGAGCTTCATGGTCTTACCGAAATATCCATGGATGAAATTGAGAAGGAGAAGTCATTAAGAATGTCAGAGAAAGAGGATAAGGCAGCTTCTGCACTTCCTAATCAACCATCATTTTAGATGGATCTCGACAGTTTGCGTGAGTCCAGGGATTAGATATTGGAGCCCAATTTCTAGAAGAAATTGAACCGCAAACTCATCATCATCAGGGCGGAGCAGTATGCAAAGGAGTATGAGAAATAGGTTGCAGAAAAATCCCCTGCATTAGTTTTTTCCTATAATAATTTTGCATCTCATTTCTAGTGAATGCTCCCTAACAATCCACTCAACATATTTCTGCTGAATCCCCTACATCATCTCCAACTTTGATGTCGACAGAAACTCCTCAGCAATTATGGTCAGCAATTAAAGTAAGTGTTCCTTTTTTCTTCATCACTTTTTAAGGTCTTCAAAGTGATATTCATGTTGAGCTTATTTTTCATCTTAGTAAGATTGTTTAAAGCCTGTAGTTAACATCTCCTGGACTGCTTCATAACCGAGAATTCAAGTTTTTGTTTCCAAATTTCTAACCCCTAAACCCATTCAATTTCTTCTTGAATTTCTCATATGGTGGCTGTATTTGCGTGGGTTGTATGTGTACGAAAATGTGTGTGTGAGTATGTGTGGTTTTATATGTGTGTGTGTGTGTTTATGTTTAAATGTGGTTGTATTTGTGTGTATGTATGTGTGGTTATGTGTTTTTATATGTGGACGTATGTTTTTTATTATTTTAGATGTTGACATTTGCGAGATTGATTATGTGTGCTGATATTTCAATTTTGTCACTGTTTTAAATTTTATATTTCAATTCCATCCACTGAATTATATCATGCAGCCTAACAACAAAATTACTAATTCCAATTCCTGTGACATAATTCATGTATTCAGCCTAACAACAGAATTGAAATTGACTTCAATTCCTGCGGGAATTGGAATTGGGCCAATTTTAATTCATGCATCCCATTTCCTGTTAAACGAATGGAGCCTAAGGGAGATTGGTGACCTGAAAATTCGGAGTGTCTTTGACCTAGAGGTTACTGAGCCTTGATGGGAACTGAAGAACGGGCGCTTGAGAGACCAGGAAAAAGGTGAGCGTACGCGAAAGCAAGAAAAAAAAATCTCCTTAATGTGGAGGTCCCATCGTTAACCCAAGAGTGACAAATAATTCCCCTCCGAAAAACAAGAGTGACAAATAATTCCCCTCCGAAAATCAAGAGTTGTGGGGAATAGGAAGTTCAAAAAAGATCACTTGACTCTCTTCTTTGAACCAGGAGTTCTATACAAGTGCCCTCGGGAGTTCTATACAATAAGATAAATATTACTAAGAGTTAAAAGAATATTTTATAAAATCAGCTATTGTTAGAGTCCATGACCTAGGAGCATTCAAGTGATTAATATTACTTGCCAATGTAATATAAATCTATGAGGCCGCATATTAATAACGTACTGAAATAGGAAGAATGATCAGGTTGAGTTTAATATAAGTTGGACTTTGTTAGAATAGACCATGTAAAGGCCCATGATAAGGCTCATTTAGTCTCTTGTTGTTTAGTCTCACATCTTGTATAGTGATTCTTTTCTCTTTCTCCCTCCTATATATATGTATTCATACTCTGTATTTGATCATTGAAGTAATATATACAAGATTCCGTATTTCTCTACATAGTATCGAGCTAGGTTTTACGAAAGTTCACCGCGGTCCACATCTGGGCGGCTAGCATTCTGCTAACCGCAGCTCTTGCTCTCTCAAACCGCACCTGCTAACCGCCCCCTTGCTTTCTCAAACCGCAACCGCACCTGCGATCTGCGCCTCCCGTGGATCCACCTCCTTTCCTTCCTCCTCGTTTGCTTTTATAGTTTTTCTCCTCTCCTCCGTGGGTCCCACCTGCTCGCCGCGCCCTTCAGTGGCCTCTCCTGCTCGCTGCAGCCTCTTCAGCGCCCTTCAGCAACTTCGTGTCGAGCTCCCTCTGCCAAGCTAACCGCAATCATTCCGGCGGTCTCCTCTCAGCGAGATCCTGCCGAGCTCCTCCCTGCGGCCTCCTCCCTGCGGCCTCTCCTTCAGCGGCCTCTCCCTGCGGCCTGCCTCTCCTTCAGTGGCCTGCCTCTCCCTGCGACCTGCCTCTCCCTGCGGTCTCCCTCCAGCAGACCGTGCGGCCTCCCAGCAGCCGTGCCGACCTCCCAGCGGTCTCCCTCTGCCGAGCTCCCTAAGACCGCGCGGCCTCCTCCCAGCAGTCATGTTCGCTGCCCTGCTCGCTTCTGCTTATTGTGGTCTCCCTCCTCCCTACTCACGCAGTCCTGTTGTCTAGTCGCCTCTCCGCTGAAATTCCATGGGATCTTCAACAGAATCCTCGGGGCTGCCTACTCCCTCTCCGGTAGGTCGCATGGCTCCTGCTCCGGAGGTGCGTGATGAGTTAAGGATCACCACCATCTCCCTTGCTGGAAAGAAGAATTTTGTTGAATGGGTGCATTCTGTCAGACGGGTCCTCCAATCTAAGGGACTTCTGCATCATCTCAATAAGGATCCTCCCTATGCACCTACAGATGACTGGCTACGGGACGATGACCGTGTTCATACTTGGCTCCTCAACTCCCTTGATGGCGAACCCTATCGAATGACCATGTATCACGAGACGGCAAAGGCAATGTGGGATGAGCTCCATTCTCTCTACTCTGGCAAGGACAGTCTCCAACATCTATATGACATCATCACGGATCTACAGACTCTTGACACCGGTGGTGCTGCCGACCTGACCTCCTTTGTTGCTCAGGCTAAGACACTAGCTGAAGCCTGGATCCGACATCAACCCGCTACTACGGATCTCGCTGCTCAACGTTCTCAGAAGGAAGCAGTTTGTATTGTCATGATGATGGCTCGTGTCCCGCCTCATCTTCAGAGCATTCGTGCTCAGATCCTCTCATCTGCTGCTACTCCACTCTCCGATGTGTGCTCCATGCTCCTAAAAGTATCACCTCCTCCTGATACTACGGTACCTCCCTCATCAACCCTCCTTCAGCACTCTTCTGCACCATTACTACCTATCTCTCCTCCTGCTTGTGGGGGACGTTCAGGTTCTCGAGGAAGGGGTTGTGGTGGTCGAACACGTCCTAAGTGTTTCTTCTGTGGTAGGGATGGCCACCTCGAGGCGACCTGCTACCGCAAACATGGTCTTCCTCCTCGTCCTGCTGCATTTATGGCTGCCGACAGTCCTTCTGCCAGTCGTGCTGATCTTGAAGAAGTCCGCATCCAGCTCCAGTAACTCCACGACATGCTCAGCCGCCCGCCTGCCTCCGTTGCCTCCGTTGCCTCCATCTCCAATAAAGGTATCGCTTGTCTCTCCACTAGTCCGCGATGGATAGTGGATTCAGGTGCTACTCACCACATCACCTCGCTGAAGCCACCTCAATACTTGAACTCTCCGCATCCTAAATGTATTACAGTGGCCAATGAAGACATCGTTCCTGTCTCCGCCTCTACTGATATTCTTCTCAATTCCTCTCTCTCTCTCCGCTCGGCTCTTCATGTCCCGGGCTCCCCATTCAATTTACTTTCTGTCAGTCGCCTCACTACAAATTTAAATTGCTCTGTCACATTCACCTCCTCTTCCTTTCTGATGCAGGATCGACGGACGCAGAGTATCATTGGTAAAAGACGACTGCAGAATGTGCTCTACCTTCTTGATATTCCCGCTACCATCCTCTCTTCAGTCTCCTCCGTTAATTGGCACCGGCGTCTTGGACATGCTCCTCTTCCAGTTCTCCAGAAGGCTCTTCCAGAGATTTCTCTTCCTCCTTTTAGTTGTGATTCATGTATTTTGAACAAACAACACCGTTCATTGTTTTCTCCACCTCGGAGCTCTGCTCCTTTTGTTTTATTACATTCTGATGTTTGGGGCCCGTACAAAACTACGAGTGTCTCTGGTTATCGCTACTTTATCACTTTTATTGATGATTATTCTAGAACGACATGGCTATACTTACTTCGTGATCGCTCCGAGCTTCCCCGTGTGTTCCGAGCATTTGTTCTTGAGACTCGAACACAATTTTCCGAACCAATAAAAACTCTCCGAACGGATAACGCTCGCGAATACACTAGCCATGAATTTGCTAACCTCTGCTCTGAATTTGGAAATATTCATCAAACATTGTGTGCATATACCCCCCAACAAAACGGTGTTGCTGAACGCAAAAATAGACATCTTCTCGATGTTGCTCGCTCCCTCATGATTCAAATGCAGGTACCCAAGGCTTATTGGAATTTTGCGTTGTCAACGACCTGCTACCTCATCAACCGTCTCCCTTCCTCCGTCCTTCAAAATGCTACTCCGTTCAGTCTCCTCTTCCCCTTTACTCCGTCATTCTCTCTCACCCCTCGCATCTTTGGTTGTACCTGCTACATTCACATACTTGGTCCATCCATAGACAAGTTGGAACCACGGGCAGCCAAACACATGCTCGTCGGTTACTCCCGTACTCAGAAAGGATATGTCTGCTACTCTCATACTACCCTCAAGGTGACGTTCTCGGTTGATGTTACCTTCCGGGAAGATCAACCTTTCTTCTCTGACCAAAATCCCCCTTCCATCACAATCATTAACAAGACCTGTAATCCCAGTTACCTCTCCACCATCTCTCCTTCCTACCCTGGCTCCTGCTCCCAACAAGCCTCTTCTTCTCCGTGTCTACACTCGTCGTCTTCCTCGCTCCGCAACCCTAATGCAGTCGGCTTCGACCTCTGACACTCTGCAACCTACTGATCCGGCACCAGCCTCCACCGCTCATCCCATGACGAACTATGTTTCTTTACATCGCCTGTCCCCGCCGCTACACACCTTTGCTACTTCTTTATCCTCCATTTCTATCCCTAACTCTGTGCAGGAGGCTCTCCAACATCCGGGGTGGCGGGCAACCATGGACGAAGAAATGACAGCTCTCTGGGCAAACCAGACATGAGATCTGGTTCTTCTCCCTCCAGGCCAGACTACTGTAGGTTGCAAATGAGTCTTTGTCATCAAGCATGCTCCTGATAGGACAATTGACCGTCTTAAAGCCCGACTGGTGGCTCGTGGCTTCACTCAACAACAAGGTCTTGATTATGAGAACACATTCTCTCCCGTAGGCAAGCTAAACACAGTTTGTGTCCTTCTATCTGTGGATGTGCATCGTCAATGACCTCTCCATCAGCCGGATATCAAGAATGTGTTTTTAAATGGTGACCTACAAGAAACAGTATACATGCAACAACCTCCCGGGTTTGAGACCACGGGGGAGTCCCGAGCGTGTCACCTTAAGAAATCCATTTATTGTCTCAAACAATCACCCCGGGCATGGTTTGATAAGTTCAGTAAGGCTGTTCGGGAGGTTGGCTTCACTCGGAGCTCGGCAGACTTCTCTCTGTTCACTCGACATCGAACTACAGGCACGGTTCTTCTGTTGGTATATGTCGATGACATCCTAATCACAGGAGATGATTCAAAGGGAATACAAACGGTCAAACAACATCTTAGTTCCGTTTTTCAAACGAAAGATCTGGGGAACCTTCGATACTTCCTTGGCCTGGAGATCGCAAGACGTCCTGATGGACTTGTCCTATCTCAACGAAAGTACTGTCTCGACCTTCTTCAAGATGCTGGCTATTCTGGATGCAAGCCGATTAACACCCCAATGGATGTCAATCACAAGCTGTGTGCACATTCTTCTGGTGAAGATCTTCCTCTTCCAAATCCAGAATACTATCTACGATTCGTTGGAAAGCTTATTTACTTAACAGTCACGAGACCGGACATATCCTTTGCAGTTGGGGTGGTTAGCCGGTTTATGCATTCTCCTCGGATATCTCATCTACAAGCTGTCGGGCGAATCTTGAGATATCTAAAAACGGCTCCTGGTCAAGGGCTGGTATGTTCCAAAAATTTGATTAAAAAAAATTAATATAATGACGCAACTCCACAAGTTCGCCTATATCCAACTGATAGTGAGGAGAAATAAAAGCGTCGCCTCTAAATATGAAATCGATAGGGTGAGATGTGCGGAGTGAGTGACCTTCAGATATAGTATCAAAAAACTGAGAAATATCAGGTGGTACGTCGGGAATCGACAAGTGTGGGGTGAGCGCCACATCTGGGCCATGAGTCACTTCATGGGATGAGGGTTCAGGCGGGAGTGCGGTGAGTAGTAATGTGGTGGAGTTAGTGAAAAGTGATATAGAAGTCGTAGAGCGTGCCCTTGGGATAAGACAATTCTTCTGGGTAAAAGAACAATCTTGTGTCCGCGGTGCTCGAAGGAATGAGAGTTCCTCGTGCCGTCGTGCATGACACGTCGATGGTGCTGCCAAGATCTTCCCAATAGGATGTGGCAGACATCCATGACAGCAATATGACACAGAACTCTATCTGAATATGTGCTCCCGAGTCCTGATAGAAAACTTTACTAGACAGTCGTGTGTGACGGGCATAGTCAAATGACTATTGACTCCGGATAAGTTGTAGGGTTGTTCTAACGGGTGTGTCTCAATGCTTAATATGTTGACCATGTGTTGAGAAACGAAATTCTCTATACTGTCACTATCTATGATAATGGAACAAAATTGTCCTTGAATACGTGCAATGGTGCGAAAAATTTCGTGTCTCCTATGGTCATCCTCAGTAGACTCGCTGGGGGTAATCAGGCTATAACGTAAGACGCAGATTAGGTGCTCAGCGTGTTCACCTTCCACTTCTACAGCATCCTCAGACTCGTGCTCAGGCTCAGGCTTAGGGTGAGACTCATTTACGTAAACTCCATACTCTGGCTCACGTCCATCCGTAGAATCGATAATAGCGACGAAGTGACGTCACGGGCACTCAGATGATTTGTGCGCCGACTCCATACACTTGAAGCATCGGAATACTTCAGTGTTGGGCTTAGTCCCAATAATCTCTTTACCCTTGGAGGGGTTAGTGGGTGGAGTAGGGGTCCCAGTAGTGATGGGAGGGTGAAGGGAATCCAAGGCCCTAGTAGTGGATGCAGTGGTGACGCTCGATGTGGGTCTATCAGTAGACCTAACTCCGAATGTCCGCTTTTGTGAGGACTCCACTCTCCGTGCTCGGCTCGATATCTCCTCTAAGTCCTTATAATCAAATAACTCTAGCTGATCTCTAATGGAATAGCGCAACCCGTTCAGATAAAGGGACACGGTCATGTCATCCTCCTCTCGAAGGTCGAGGCGAGACTGCAGAACTAGGAACTCATTGGTGTATTCATCCACTGCTAGTTTGTCTTGTCGTAGGTTGTGGAACATACGGTAGAGGGTTTGCAAATAATCCGCTGGGACGTACCGCTTTCGTAGTTGAATTTTAAATTCATCCCAAGTGGTAATCGGGGATAATCCTAAGTTGAATCTAGACCGCTCCAACTGACCCCACCAAACCAAAGCGGAATTCTTAAGTCTAAGGACTGCGCACTCAACTTGCCTGGCTTGGGGCAATTGCTTCCAAGCTAGGAAACGATCCATCCTATCACACCACTCTAGACATCCCTCGGGTTCTAGTCGACCCTCGAAATCATCAACATCCAACTTAACCCCTAGATCCCAACGAGGCGTCTCTCTTATATTGCGGACTACCGGTTCGAAATGTCGTGGATCCTGATTTTCTAGTTCCAAATTCCTATGATTTGGGTAGTGCTCGACCTGGGGTGGTGGATTTAGTCCTAAGTGTTGGTTGGCCTCTAAAGCATTAACGCTCGCACGTAATCCAGTGAACACTTGCCCTACATTTCTCTGATTCTGGTTGACACTAGCGGTTAACGTTTCAATTGATTTCGTTAGATTTTGAATTTGTATGCTCAGAGCGGTGACGTTATCTTCTATTTTACCCACACGATTTTCCATTTAAAATAATTCAATTTTTTTCTAAAATTTCAAATCAAAGGGCAACTAATTTTAAGAGCCTCTTTTTTTTTGTTAAAGGAAAATTAATTTTAAAGTTTTTTTTTCTTTTTAAATAAAATGAAGATCTTAATTTATTAATTATTATTTTTTAATTCAAAGAGCAATTAATTGTAAGAATAAATTTTCTTTTTGAAAACCGGATCGTTTGATTCGCACTAGGAGCGAATCGAACCCTCCTCTGATACCAAACTGATGTAGACTTGGATTTAGGTTTTAAAATTAATTATTTTAATCAAAGAAATATTTTAATTTTATTATAAAAATAAAATTATGATTTTTGAAAATCACGAGAAATTAGGGTTTTGAAAAGTAAGTTAATTTTTTTAAAAAAAATTATAACCGATTTTATTTTGAGAATAGGCCGAGTGGGCCAAACGAATTTTTGCGCGCGAAAATCACACTTGACGTTGGAGTTTCGAGAGTTCGTTAATCGTTATTCGGAAAAAAATTCTCAAGCGCTTTTAAAGGTCGATTCGAGGCGGCAGATATAAATTTCGCAAGCATAAACACATTCGACAATTTATGAAATAACGGTAAAAAAAATAACGCGAACGTTCAAGGCAAGCTCTTACTAATTAGTTGAAATTGCATACGATTAGGCTAATGAACGGGAGCATGTAAAGGGCGGAGTTTACCGGAGCTTATGAAAACTACGACGAGGAGGTGGCCATCCCAAAATTGTGACACAGTAAAGCCAACAGTAGTTGATATCGTGCTCGGGTCGCAAATGCTACAGACGAAGAAATGAGGGCTTCTCGCTGTCGTCGATCCAACTCCGTCGGAATCGCTCTGGACGAACACAGGAGGGCTGGAACTGGGGAGAGCTAGGTCGCCGAAGTAGGGCGTGGAGTCGAGGACGACCTGTGAGGCGGTGGTGAGCTTCGGTGGATTAATCGACGTCGGAAGATAGCAGGAGGCGCCAGTGATGAAATTTCTGGGAGGCCGCACCATCTCCTCCGTCTACTTCACGTCGTTGACTGGGAATAGGAAGGGAGGAAGTTGTCGAGGATGGCTCCTTTGTGCGGATGTAGTTGCGAGTCAAAACCAGTAGGGTTTTTGGTCGGCCAGAGGAAAACGAATGATTCGTTTCCTCTGATAATAACCGGCTGCTGAATCCCTTGAATGAGGCTCCTTTTATGAGTTATTCCCAGCATTTGAATTTTATTTGTTTCCAAAAAACCACATAATATTATGCTATTTTAATCTTCTTTCTATAATACAGTTTCTTAATCGCATCGTCTAAATAAAATAAGATATTATATTACTTCTTTAATCGTAAGTATCCTTAATTAGTTTTAAGCTTCGTTTGGCGCGGCTTATTTGTTCCGGTGAGTTTGGACAAAAACGTCATTGCCATACCAAACATTTTATACTCAAAACTAGTTTCTTTTCTTGGTAACGGTAGTAACATTTGTCATACCAAACATACATTCTATGACAATGACGTTTTTGTCCAAACTCACCGGAGCAAATAAGCCGAGCCAAACGAAGTCTTAAGTTTGCCTTGTTTGTCCTAGTTATTCAAATTACCAGACCGTTTATTCAGGGTCTCACCGGATTGTCAAACCGGTGAGCCGGAACTCCAAATAACAGGGCTGTGTAATGAAAAATGACAGAAACATAAAATAACTCAAAATAAAAATATAACCGACGCGTGGTGATATCACGCGTCCTCGGATGCAGCAATGATTGCATCAGATAGATTGATACGTTGCTATATTTGTGGGATAAAGGGAGTAACATATTTTGAAGATTAGTTACCGCGAAAATATACTTAGTAGTTTGGGGTGTTTACAATGACTGATAATTGATGCAACAATGAAGGAGAATGAATAAAGATAAAATAAATAGGAAGGAGAATGAGTAGATTTAATGTAACCTTGGTAAAAAATGCATATTATTTGAAACTTGAATGTCGCTCGGATATTGAGCAAAATTAGAATTGGTTACAATTGATTCAACTCAATTTAAGTTGATTTAATTTGACTTGAACCACATTTCGAGTCAATTTCGAGTTTGCCCCGAATTGCTCGAATATGATTCGAATCAGCTCAAAGTGATTAAAATATTGAGTATTAACATATTATTGTTTTAAAATAAAAAAAATAAAATTTAAACTTAAACTAAAGGAGTAAAACCTTAAAGGGCTTCATTTGCTCAATTTTCAGGCGGCTCAATTTAATTCCAAGCTGAATTAGAATAAAGAGAAAAAAGTTCAATTTCGAGCTGCTCGGAATCGAGCCATTTCGAGTCGAGTTGGCTCAACTCGAAATTGATTTTGAGTCGAGTTTGACTCAAAAATTTTGATTTCAAGCCGAGCCCAAACTGTTCGAATTCAACTAGATATCAGCCCTCTTGAAAATTTATTCCAAATCAAGCAGTCTGATTAAGACATCGACACACACATTGGCAAAGATTCAGGCATTTGCTTCCGATTTATTGGATCTTCTTCCAGACTCATCTGATGTCAAAGTTTAGCAGGACTAGAAAGATATATCGCTGGCATTCATCTTCCTTCGTACGGTCAAGTATGATCTAGTCGCAGTTAAATCTCAAATAGGAGGTGCTTCTATACCCACACTCACTGATGTGTACTTTAGTGTGACCAGTGCATCCTCAATGACACCTGTCACATTAAATGGTGTTCCTCATCGTTCTGCCCTGGCCACTACTTTTATCTCTGTTGGGGGATGTAGTCGTGGCAACCTCTATGGACAGGGCCGTGGAGTCGGTCAAGGACGACCTGAATGCTCACAATGCAACAGGATGGGCGAACAAAAGGCACATGTTAGTCTACATGGATTCCCTAAGCTCAGACAACCTTTACTTCGCTAGTCAGCTTATTTTGCCTCTACTATCCCTATCTCCGCAGAGGATTACTCCCAGTTTATCCACCATCAGGTCTCTCAACCATAACTCTCTTTGGAGTCTCATACTGCCTCTGATAGGGGTGTAGCAGTTAGTTTGGTTCATTTTTTGAGCAAAACCGCAAAGCGAATCAACCCCTAAGAACAGGAATTGAACCAAACCGTGCAAACCATTGGAACCAAACCACACCGAATAGTTTGATTTTAGTGGTTTAAAAAACTAGCACATATTTTTTAGAGAAAATATTTATCGTGCAAAACAACTGTTATACATAATTAAAAATTGCATTCTTTCTTTTATAATCTAATAGCTGCAGTTGCTTGTCTATCTTATTTAAATCAAGAAATATAATCTAAGAAAAGATGTTAAATGATGTTTACTGGAATTTGACAGCATAAATGACATATTACTGGAAACAGTGAAAACTATTATTTTTGTAATATGTATTAGAATATTAGATAATAAGTGAATTTAAAACTTTTATATAAAAAATTACATGATTTTATAGATATTTTAAAAAGCATATTGTAATATTTATGGTTCGGTTAGGTTCAGTTTAACGTTAAAAATTGTGAACCAAATCGAAACGAACCGTGTGGTTTTTCAAAATTTGAAATCGTAATTGAACCGTCGCCTACAAAAACCGAGCCAAACTAGGCAGTTCAGTTCGGTTTGTTTTGTTTCGGCGATTCGATCGTTTTTATTTACACCCCTAGCTTCTGACGTATCACCCTCCGCCTTTAAGACTCGGTCATTAACATCTCCTACGTGGATCCTTGATTTAGGCGCTTCAGATTATGAATGTGACTCTATTTCAACAAATGCACAAACCTCAGTCTTCCACTCATGCCACACTTGTAGATGACTCTTTCCCCGGTTCAGGGCATTGATAACATTAGACACACCCCCGTTACCTCTTCTTTCTGTCCTTTTCGTCCCTACCTTTCCATATAATCTCATTTTGTTTCACAAACTCATTCAACAACATAATTATATGATAACTTTCTTTGCATCTTCTGTTTGCATATAGGATTCGAAGATCAGGAAGATGATTGGTACAAGACATGAATCCAAAGGCGTATACTATCTTGTTACTGGCCATTCTCTGTTGACTGCTCTCTTTACCTTTGATTCATCCTTGCAAACTCAGAGTCAGTTTGGACATCCTAGATTACCCATGCTTTATCGAAGGATTCCATTTTTATTGAATCTTAGGAGTTTAGAGTGTGAGTCATGTCAACTGGGAAATGATCATCACGTGTAATTTCCCAGTAGTAGTAATTAGCCCGCTTCTACACCTCTTGCCGTCGCTCCGCCCGCCCTTCCGCTTTCCCCAGTGCGTCCAGCGCGTTCGTCCTCCTCAGTAGGGCGTCAGGCTTCCTCCTTCTATCCAGCAGAGGCGTCGGGCTTCCTCGGTAGGGCGTCGGGCGTCCTCCTCCCAGCCAAGTAGAGGCGCTCTTCTCTCTCTCAGCCAGAGTCTTTCTCCTTCCGTCTCAGCGGGGCTTCTCTCCGGTTTGTGGTCGTTTCTCTCTTGACACCGAATATGCTGACCTAGGTTGAAGACATTTTCGGTGTCGGTTCCTTGTGGATGTTCCTTCATGGACTTGGTTCACCTCTTTCTATGAGGGAAGCCCTTTGATTTGACATTCAGAACCATCGATTTCTATTCGTGGCCTTCGATGTCCGAGATCAACTCTCTGAATATGTCATCCGGTGGAGGAGCCCCTCCTACCCCTCCTATCCCACCAATCTCTGGTGGATCTGGTCGTGTCAATCTTGATCATGGTACCCCTCAGATTACTACTATGAAATTAGATGGCTCAAACTATCTTCCGTAGGCACGATCTATTCTCCTTGCCCTCAAAAGTCGTCGGTTGTTTGGATATGTCAGTGGCATGATGAAAGAACCACTGCCTACTTCTCCTGAGTGGCCTCAGTGGGAGTCAAAGAACTCGTTGGTGATGTCTTGACTTCTTAACTCCATGCTAGAACCCATCACACGAAACTATTTGTTCTTGGATTCTGCTGCTGATATTTGGAAGCGTGCATAGACTACTTATTCCTGCCGAGGAAATGTTACTCAGATCTGCTAGCTGCAGCGTAGGATATTCCTTCTGCGTCAGGGAGATCGTCTTTCTTCCGTCTACTATTGGGAGTTCACCCAACTCTATCAGGAGTATGATCACTTTAATTCAGATTCTTGGACGCTCTCTTCCTTCCTTATCAGAGGTTTACAGTCTGGTGCAGTAGGAATTTGATCATCGACAGACTTTGCTTCCTGACTCTACCACAGAGGGTTTTGCCCTTGCTTCCCAGTTCCACCCTGGGGCTCGCTCTACTCGTGACAGTCGTCCCAGGTCTACGGAGAAAGATATTCTCGTTTGTGATTATTGCGGGAAGTCTCGCCACACTAGGGACACATGCTTCAAACTCCATGACTTCCCTCCTCCCAGAGGAGGACCGACTCCTCGTGGGGGCGCGGATTTGGACGTCCCCAGAGTCGTCCTTCACTCTCCATGTCTGCACATCTTTTTGATGTCGTTGAGGACCTCTCGGCCCACCTCACTCCGGACTCCACTTGTGCTCCCCCCTGCTCTCTCTGCTGGAGAAATTCAGGCATTTCGCCAATTGATGCAAGGTTCTCCTGCCGAGCAGCTCGAGTCGTCGTCTTCCTCTTATGCCCACCAGGGACCTCCAGGTCCTCATTCTGCCTCCACCCACCTTTCCTCTCAGTGGATCATTGACTCGGGTGCCACCGATCACATGACAGGGTCTGCTTTAGGTTTCGTATCCTATACTCCCTTGTCTGGTCGTGACAAAGTGAGCATCGTTGATGGGTCGCTCTCTCCTATTGCGGTGAAAGGATCCATTCCAAGCTCTTCCCTTACTCTCTCTTCTGTCCTTCACGTTCCTACTTTCACCCGAAATATTCTTTATAGTAGTCATTTGACTAACTCTATGAATTGTTCAGTGACTTTTTTTCCTATCTCTTGTATTTTTCAGGACCTGAAGATGGGGACGGTGATTGGCTTTGGTAGACTGTGCATTGGGCTATATGTGTTAGACCCTTCCACATCCTCAAGTTCCACTTTGTCTCCAAAGGCTCTCCATGCGGATTTGCCCTCCGATCTGGATTCCTGGCACTGTCACCTTGGACATCCCCCAATCTCTGCTATGAAACTTTTGTTTCCTACTATTTCTACTGCTTTGTTTAATGCTTTTGATTGTGATGTATGTGAACTTAGTAAACATCACCGTACTTCCCTTCCTTTAATGTCTTCACGGAACTCTGTTCCGTTTGCTCTTATTCATACTGATGTTTGGAGCCCTTGTCCCACAGCCTCTATATCTGGTTGCTTGTGGTTTGTTTCCTTTATTGACTGTTATTCTCGTTGTACTTAGGTGTATTTGATGAAAAGTTAAAACGAAGTGTTTCCTCTCTTTCAGCGTTTCGATAAGATGATTACTACCCAATTTAGTGTTACAATTAAAATTTTGCGCAGTGACAATGGCCGTGAGTATATTGACTCCCGCTTTAAGAGGTATCTGAGTGACCTTGGTATCATCCATCAAACCTCCCGCGTCTACACCCCCGCATAGAATGGAGTTGCTGAGTGCAAGAATTGCCATCTCCTTGAGGTGGCCCAGTGCCTTCTTCTTCGCATGAACTTTACCTAAATATTATTGGGGTGATGCAGTTTTGACTACCACCTACCTCATCAATCGCCTCCCTACCCGTTTCTTGGTCATCAGACTCCTTTGGCGACCCTAAGTATCCGTCCCACTCACCTCTTGCCTCGTATCTTTGGGTGTGTGTTTTGTCCATATACACCCTAAATCCAAATTTGAACTCCGAGCTCTGCGATGTGTCTTCATCGGTTATTCTCCAACTCAGAAAGTCTACAAATGTTTCCATCCTATTACTAAACGGACGTTCGTTACTATGGATGTCACCTTCCGGGAATCCGAAGCTTACTATGAGACCTCACTTCAGGGGGAGTCGATTACTAGTGAAGTGAGTCCCCCTTCTCTTCCTTTGCCTATTGTTCCTTCCTTTCCTTATTCCACACCATTGCATTGCGATCCGGTGATGCCTTATATCCCTGGGGATCTAGTTGTTCCACCACCTCCTCCATTGCAGGTCTATACTCTAAGGAGGGGTACGAATACACAGGCCTTGCCCACATTTCCTGGGTCAACACCTGATCTGTCTTCCGATTCTGACAGAGGTAATATTTTTTCCACCCAGTATCCTCTTTCTCACTTTGTGACATATGACTCTGTCTCCTGCACATAGAGCATTTGTCACCTCCTTATCTTCCATTCCCATTCCTCGCTCTTTGCTGGAAGCTCTTGAGCACAATGAGTGGAAGGTTGCCATGTTGGAGGAAATGGTGACCCTTGATAAAAATCATACGTGGGATCTTGTGCGCCTGCCTCAAGGGAAAACCGTTGTGGGATGTAAGTGGGTCTTCTCTGTGAAGCAAAACCCCCAAGGTCTCGTTGAACGATGCAAAACACGATTGGTTGCTAGAGGCTATACTCAAACCGCATGTATCGACTATCAGGAGACTTTTGCTCTTGTTGCAAAAATGAACTCAATCAGGATATTGCTCTCATGTGCGGTATGTAAAGGGTGGAATCTCAGTCAGTTGAACGTGAAGAATGTCTTTCTTCACGGGGACTTAGAGGAGGAAGTCTACATGTCACTGCCACCTGGTTTTCTCCCCAGAGAGTCAGCAGGAAAGGTTTGCAGGTTGAAGAAAGCTCTGTACGGCTTAAAAAAGTCCCTGCGTGCCTGGTTTGGAAGGTTTCACCGGGCAATGATGACTTTTGGATACAAGCAGAGTAATGCTGCCATACCCTATTTGTAAAACACCGACAAGGCAAGTTGACTTCCCTTATCGTCTGCGTGGATGATATAGCTATAACTGGCGATGACACAGAAGAGATTAACCATCTGAAATCCCGATTGGCAAGAGAGTTTGAAGTGAAGGACCTTGGATCCATCAAGTACTTTCTTGGCATTGAAGTGACCAGATCTAGGCATGGTATCTTTATATCACAACAGAGGTATATCCTAGACTTGTTAGAAACATCTGGGATGATTGGGTATAGACCTGTTGACACCCCTATCGAGGCCAATCATAAGCTTGAGAGAGATGGTGGAGAGGTGGTTGATGACATACCTGGTTTCCAACGACTGGTGGGGAAACTTATCTATCTCTCATACCCGTTCAGACATCTCATACGTTGTGGGGGTTCTCAGCCAATACATGCACTCACCGAGATCACATCACCTTGATCCTGTAAGACCCCGTTTTTTTTTTTGCAAAAACCACCGGGTCTTAGGCCCAGAACCGCCGTTTTGCGGTGACGTCCTCGCTCGGGAAGGTCGCCACTACAAAACGCCGATCCTGCCGGCCAATTCGATCACAGAGAAGAGTAAGCTTAAATGAATAAACCACCAGACTAAGTCCACATCACATATAAATAAACTATCAAAAGATGTCCACATAATATAACTGAAAGAAAGAAGACAAGATAACTAGGGCTTCTGCCCGATACACGATATCCTCACTACATAAGTCACTCGCGGAAGCAAATCAACTAAGACGAACACTCACGGATCCTGTCATCTGAGCTCCTGAGCTAGACTGCCCCGCCTCCATCTGTACCTGCCTCTGGTGCTGCCCCGTCGCCGCGGTCTCCTAAAATGATAAGGTCCACCGACCGTCAGTCAAAATGACTCAGTCAATTCCCCACCCCTCCCCCCAAGGCTCCTAGGCACCGAATGGGGAGGAGGAAGCGGAGGACAACAAGGGGTAATACAAAAACAGATGACAAGATGAGTTCTACTCTACACAGGTGTTATATATATGTAAATGAAACATGAAATAGAGACAGCAGGGTAAAGTGTATAAATGACGATAAGCAGTAAGAAAAGAGACAAGTAAGCATTATAAAGGTAACCATTGATTTATAGGAGTGCCCATACAAACCTATAGACCAAAGGGTCGTTTAGCAGGGCCTATCGTATAAAAAGTCCCATACTAATTTATACGATAGGTGTCAGGGTTAAATGCTATGATTATGCTATGTCATGCAAAGTATGTTGTTATGCTATGTACATACAAGTGCAACTCACACACTACGACTCTATGCGCATAGACCTTTAGTTTCCCCTTTTTGGAGCGAGCTAGACTCCCAGGATACTCCCGTAGTGGCAAACGGAAGCGGTGGGTTGGGCCTCGCCCACCTCTAGGTTGGTATTTGCACTACCTAACCTAGACCTATCGTACGCCTCCACAAAACCCGCGGAGCGCCTGCGTACTCTTACTGACTGGACCGCCAGACTTTTATGGCTAAGTGTAAATACCACACTTGCCGAGCCCAAGTGTTAACGTCGGTGCAACGATCGCCAACACGAAGGACCCACCACCCTATGCACATGCAACATAACTTCCCATAACACCGAGCTACAAGCTCCCCGGGCTAACCTGCCCGTCACCAATAATCACCTCAGAAACAAGGATCACCGGACCAAACCGGCCAGAAATCTATAAGAAAACCCCCATAAAACTTACTTATATCAAACCTAGGTGCTCTAAGACGCTAACAGGAAAAGACGATCTTTCGTCAATCCGGGACGACTTATTCCAAGGGTGGCACCCCACCACTGCAGGACTCACCAGACCCTAGCTACTCCAGGGATCCTCTCATAACTACAAGATTACCACTCAACCCTCACAACTCTAAATCAAGGACCACCAGTTAGACCCTTAATCCTAAATTTGCTAAAGTTGCTAAACGCAGACCACCCTTAACGATTTGATGCTCATGAAGGGAGGTACCTCAAATAATCAGTTCTGTGACCCAATGGATTTATTGGGGGTCCATGCTACATATTTAAGATCAAACCCCGAGTTTCATAATTTCTCCAACCATATTATTATTTAAGACAATTTTTCCAAAGGGCAAAAACCCAAGGTTTGAACTACAAGGATATTTTTCTGACTTCCAATGCCTTCCCTAATTTTTACATAAATCAAGGGTACCTAATAATCAGTGGATATAAATTTTTAGGAAAAACCAGCAAGATTTATTATTTTTAAAAATTCCAAGACCCATTTATTTCCAATAAATTCCAAAGGAGGTACCCTCATATGATCTCTAAACCTTATGCAAATTAATACAGTGGTGCTTCATAATAAAATATTCAGTCCTACAAAGTTTGACCATGTTCCACAGAGGGTACATTTGTAATTTTCACAGATGATATATTTGTAATTAATTCCAAATTGAACTAGAGGTACCAAAAATATTGATCCATAAATTATGAGAAAAATACAGTGGGTACATATTGGTACAAAAAGGCATCCAGCAAAGTTCCATGCAATTACAGTAATTTAACACCCTAAAATTGATCATCCCAAAAATTGCCAATAATATGAAATATTACAATTTGGACCTCCAAAAGTTTCCTCATGGTCTAACAGAATCTCCCAGGGATTAATGACATTAAAACTAAGTTTGTGACAGAAGATGGTTAAACATTAAGTGTTATTTCATCCTAAAATCCAAAACCCTAATTATTTGCAAATCTACCCAAGGGTTTATTACTTAGGATTGGCAACTCCAAATCCCTCCAAATTCTCACAGTAGTATTCTCTGGTTACTAAGGCCATCTCCCCAAAATTTCAAGTCAAACCATTGAGGTTTGACCCCTCTTCCTTCAATAGCCTCTAATTGCACCCCATTAGGGTTTAACCTAGGGTTAGGGTCTAAACTTCTCCAAATCCACCCAAACCTCTTGTGAGGGTATTATATCACTCTTAGAACTCAGAGAGGGCTATTGCACTTCTCTCCATGGACATATACTTCTATGTCCTTCACAACCCTAAAGGGCACCAAACACTTAACCACTAGGGTTTAAGGGCACACTAGGCCCTAACTCATCCAAAGTTGCTCCTTGGGGTGTCTCATACCTCCCAAGTCAGTGACCAAGGTCACCCCAACAATCAGTGGAAGGAAACCCCTCCACACTCCAAAATTAACCTAGGTTCACTTTTGCCCTAAACATAACCCTTAAGCAAACTATTCTCAAGAGAACTCCCTACCTTGCCCAAGTCCATACTACTCTCTAAACTGACCATGGGTCAGTGAAAGACCACCCAAGATCCTACCAACATTTGGTGAGGAGTGGGGTTCCAATGGGGTACCTATTTGGGGTGCAAATAGCAATTTAGCCCCTTTTTGATTTACTAGGGCAAACCTCCTCCAATGGCCACCAAATTTGGTCCAAAGGTTGGCATGGGGGAGGGTGATGTGCACCCCAAATATGAAGCCATATGGCTTTGTGGAAGTGTGGGGGCACTCACCCAAAGTTTTGCCTAAACCTAGGGAGTCTAAGGTTGTCTTGGTGAAATACCCTACCAAATCAACTCCATAAATCATGATATTTTAACCAGGGCCTATGCTTACTCCCTAGGACCACCCATCCAAGTTTGGAAGGGTTTTGAGGTGTTTAGAGTACCTAATTAGGTTACATAAGGATTAATGAACTTCCCCAAAAATCATGGGGAAAAGTTCTCCAAACAGTATGATTTTTGGACATGACCTAGGTATGTATAAGACAAGACTACACCCCAAATATCAAGTCATTTGGAGTTCTAGATTGGTGTGGGCAACAAAAATAAGCTTTGAATAGCCTTAAGGACAGTCCCCACTAAAATGAGTGATGTGCCCTAACCAGGACTCCAAATTGAGTGATCTCAATTTTGGATTAAACTAGACCTCAGGGGCTCCAACTTTGATGTTGGGCAAAAATTCCCTAGAGGCCTCTAAGTATTTTTCCCAGAATTAATAAGGAACTGCATGTTTAATCACAGAATTAGGAATTAATACTAAGGAGGCGCACGAATCTTAAAGCACATCTAACAGCGCCTGGTTATCGTCCCTAGTGAATCAGCGGCTGAGATCTACCGCGCCTGGGCCGCCTTGCTTGATGATTTCCCGGCCACCTGAGCGCCGCCCCGGCCGACCAACGCCACCACCACCTCCGTTGAGGTGGGGGCCGGCGATGAGCGGTGTTTGATCGGCCGGAGGTGGCCGGAATCGTGATCTAGGAGGAGAAGCCCAACCCGATCAACGGGAGGCTTGGCTGGCTCGATTCACGACCGATTGGCCACGATTCGAGCCGCCGGCGATTGGGATCTATTCCTTAGGGTTCAGGGAGGAGAAAGGACCTGCTGATGAGCTTGCCGGCGGGTTGTCCTCGAGTACACCATGGGAGCTTGGGTTGGTTGCGATGTCATGCCGATTCCCACCTACAGCACACGAAATCCTCAGGGAACTTGGGGGTTTCTCTCCTCTCTGGCTTCTGAAGGTGATGGGGGGTTCGAATGAGGGTGATGGTGGCTTTAACCCCCATTGCCATTAATGGCCTCTTCGAATTCCTCCAATGCCGGCCCCCATTCATCTCCCCTGCTTTAATCCTTCTTGGTAACTGCTGAAAACTCCTCCTAATCGGCTGAGGAGTTGAAAGGGAGAGTTAATTTGGGAGGCCAAGGGATGGAACTCCTTAATGGCCATGAATGGCCTCCTTCTCTCACTTCAAAAATGGGGAAACCCTCATTTTCTCACTCCTAATCACCATGGCCGGTTTCTACACTCTCTCTCCTGAGTTTAATGATGGTCTACATGGGCTGGTTGACCATCCAATTGAGTTAGCCCAAAGGGATTGGGTTAGGTTTGAGAGATTTGACCTAAATTGGGTAATTTTGACTTTTGGTCAAATTGGCCATTTGGGTGACCCTAGGATGGGGCTTTTGGGTCCATTGGGTTCCAAATTAAGTTTAGAAACTATTGGTGGGGTCAATTTGGTCATATGGGTCTTGGTTGACCCAATCTAAGCTGATTTGACCAAAACAGGCTAAATTGACTTTGGTCAAATTGAGCCCTAGGGTTGACTTGGTCAAGGGGCTTTTTGGTCCACTGGGTCCCCTATGATATGATGACCCTATGGGTAAGGTCAATTTAATATGGTGATGGTCAATTAGGGTACTTTGTGAAGAAATGCCATTTTGACCTAAAAAGGGCATTTTGGTCAATTTGCACCCCTGGGGGTCCCATGATGGGGCTTTTAGGTCTACTAGGTCTCTTATAGCATGCTAGACCTAGGGGAGTGATCAATTTGGCAAGGTGAAGGTTAATTGGCTCTAAATAGGCTACTTTGACCAATTTGGGGCATTTAGGTTGACTTTGGTCAAATTGATCTCTTAGGTTGACCCCAATGGGCCCTTGGTGCCCTAAGGGAGCCTCTAAAGGGTTAGGGATACTAAAATGGGGTCAGTTGATCAAGTTGAGGCCCTAAAGTCTGACCCTAAGCTTGGTAAATGGAAATTGCTAATTGCAGACCAAGGTGGTTTCCTCCTCCTTTCCTAAGCTCTCAAGGTCAAATGGCTCTTCCTATGGTTTTGTCATGACCTAGTCATGACAAAACCATCTTAGGGGTCTAGCAGTTTGGGGGATGTTACAGATCCTGCCCACAGGGTCTCGCGATACCTCAAATCCTCTCCTGGCAAGGGTGTTCTACCTCAACAAAGCATTAACCATAGAAATCTACACGGATTGGGACTGGGCTGGTTCTATTGTTGACCGAAAATCTACATCTGGATATTGTTCCCTAGTTGGGGGTAATCTGGTGACCTGGAGGAGTAAGAAACATGTTGTGGCCAGATCCAGCGCAGAAGCTGAGTTCAAAGCAATGACACATGGGATATGTGAAGGATTATGGATCCAGTAGATTATACGGGATCTTGGTATTGTGTGCAAGGGACCAATCAGGATTTATTGTGATAATAAAGCTGCTATCTGCATTGCCCACAACCCGATCCAACATGGTCGTACAAACCACGTGGAAGTGGACAGACACTTTATCAAGGCAAACATAGTGAGGGAGATTGTGAGTACTCCTTCCGTTCCTTCCAACCAGCAGCTGGCATATGTACTCACTAAGGGATTAAGTCAGTGTTCCTTTGACAAAATATTGGGCAAGTTAGGCATGACTGATATTACATGCCCAACTTGAGGGGGAGTGTTGGAAATATGCGAGTACTTTATGTATTTTATTTTTTAGCTTATAATTACAGTTGTAACTCTGATTTTACCACTTCTATATATTAAGGAATGGGTTTATTGAATGGATTTTTGTTGCACTTTCGCCAACACTTCCTTTTGATATGATTCATATTGATGTTTGGGGGCCTTCCTCTATACTTTTTTTATCGATTCATCACTAGTTTGTGACCTTTACCAATTGTTTTTCCCGTTCCACTTTAGTTTACTTATTAAAAAAGAAGTGTGAAGCCTTTGATTGTTGTAAACTCTTTCACAAAATGATCGTCACTTAGTCTGGAAGTACTATTTGTGTCCTTTGTAGCGACAATGAAGGTGAGTAGGATGATCGTAGTGTTTTTGGAGCCAATCTTATTGGCGCGAAACTGTTCTCCTTATGACATACTTCATTAACCGACTTCTTTCTAGTACGCTTCAATATACTTCTCATATCTCTCCTTTAGCCACTAAATTTGTTGTCGACACCTCTCACCTTCCTCCTAGCGTGTTTGAGTGTGTCTGTTTTGTTCATGTTCATCAAACCAATCGTGAGAAATTAGATGTTGTTCTCGTAAATATGTCTTTATTGGATACTGGTCTACCTACTAAAAGGTATCGATGCCAACTACCTGTCCTACCTCGCCGTGTACTTCTATTCTTCACACCCTATTCAACAACGGCCACAGCATGGACCGCCAATGCATTGTGTGATAAAACATAGGAAAGCAGAGTGTTTGGGTAGTTACATGCCAAACGTTTATCTTTGGCATATATGTGAGGATTATAGAAAAACCTGTCATTAATGCCGGAGTTGTGCAAAAAGCATAAACATGCATGTCAGTATATTATGTTACCATGGGGGAGCTTGTTTTAATTGAAGTTCCCGTTTGCCTACGAATCATATATAATTATAATTTTACTTCTTCAGCTCTTTCGCTTAATTTCAACATAGTTATATACAATCATAAGACCAGTACTCCAGTAGATAGATATTTCATGTAGCCGGTTGTGATACATGGTGTTCATTTTCGCAGGTCTTCGGTGCTAAGGCATTTGAAAAAATTGGAAAGGGATTCATTTCCTTACATTTCTCGGATCAATACCCGGACTCTCGCAGAAACATTTTAATTCTCAAATTTGCACTTCCAGGCGCCGACCAGATGACTGATATGACAAGATTGGTTAACCTCGTGCCTTACTACATCGATCTAATCGGTCGCTACAAGCTTAGCCCACAGGTTCATCAATTTTCATCCTTGTTCCAAAATCTAATCGATCTTCAAATCGTTCTTATATGATGATGATGCGATAAAATATATAAATATATCGCAGGCCCGTGCAAAAACTGAAGCTTCAAGAGCAAAAGCTGCGCAGGAGGCATTCAAAGAACTGCAGAATTTGAGGCAAGAAGCATCCCTGAAGAAGAAGGCTGAAAAGAAGAAACTGATGGAAGAGGCTGAAGCGAAGCTGAGCGCCGAGGCTGTTCGCAGGAAGGAGGAGAAAGAACGTTCCAGGAAAATGAAAAAGATAACGCCCAAGGTAAAAATGCTTCGTTCCCACTAGGTACGACCTTTAATCTACTCGTTCTTCCCCCCCCCCCCCTCTCTCTCTCTCTCTCTCTCTCTCTCTCTCTCTCTCTCTCTCTCTCTCAGTTGCAAGTTGCATGGAATTGCAAATATTTTGATGCAGTGGTTGTTGTTTTTTCGTCCCCAAAACTCTACAATGAAAACGATGCTTTGGGGTTTAGGGTGAAGAATTCTGAGGCCCAATCACAGTTGTTTCAGTTGACTGTGTTGTCTGCTGCTCTAAATTTCCAGACTCATTTATAAGAAGAAGTTGAGACATTACTCTGCCCAATGCTTTGGGGTTTTAATCAGACTCATTTTCAGTTGACTGTTGTTGTTAATGACTTTATAAGCTCTACAATTCATTATTACACCCCATTAATTGTTTGTTTAAAATTGCTACTTGTAAATACGTATTTACATGTAGTATATAAACCCTAACCCATGAACGACATTGGTATTCAAGATAAAAATCAATATTGTTGTTCGTATGAAAGGTTTTAGGGCGGAATTGGATTTTGGGTCCAAATCCATCGATATTAAGATAAATCTACAAAACATTCCGTCTAATGTTTAGGTCCCGCTGTAGGTTTTAAGATTGAGCATTCTGGAACTACAAACTCACATGAGCGCGTGTTTTCGCATCAACGCTCGTTTTCGCCCGGACATTTTCTTGTGTTTTTGCTCGGGCGCGCATTTTTTTAACTAGGGGCGCATTTTGCCCGTGCGAGGTTTTTGCCTCGGCGAACATTTTGCGCACATTTTTTTTTGTGCACGCATTTTTCTCCTAGGGGCATGCTTTTTGCCCAGGCGCCCTTTTGTTGCCAGAGCGTGATTTTTTATGACAAGGGCGCGCATCTTGTATAGTCATTTGCATCTTGTATTTTCTCTTTGTATTGTTGTAATCGTGCTAATTCGTGGGAGTGTAAGATTGCCCGGCGGCGAGCCAACAAAGAAATGTGATATATCCATAACTTCATCGAAAATTATAATTATTTTTGGAAAGAGTTCATCACATAGTTATGAAAAAGCAGACTACCATTAAATTTGGAATCCCAGTATAAAAACACATTGTCTCCCTCCAGTTAACAGCATTTCTTTTCACTTAACATTGCGAAATGTGATTAAGAGTAAAACCATTACAAGCATCATTTACTTGCAACTGATGATGGGGCAGCATCGTCAATGAATGAGATCCAAATGATTTAGGCTTTGATGTGTTTCTTTTTGTGATCAGAGCAATCGATAATTTATATGTTTGTAAGAGTTTAATAGTTTACACAAGTCATGGTTTAACATACATGTTGGGTAAGCTGAGGCCCCGTGGAGGTCATGGGTTCGATTCTCACCGTGTGTAAGCTTTATCTAATTTATTTACAAATTCACACAAATAAAGCGTTGGGATTTACACACGGAGGTGCAGACGTGGCCACACATGGTGCATAAAGGTCACAAAACAGCAGCGCGCAACTGCTAGAATTGAAAGACTCCACTGCCGCCCACAGCAGCCACTTTGCTCACCCCAAAATGTCGGCCAACCAGACCCTAAACTTCCCACGATATGAAGCCTTCGAAATAATAACGTAGCGCGTGAGTAAGAATTTCAGTGTAATATTTGAACAAAGTATACATTCCTTAAATTGGGATGTTACCAAAAAAAAAGTGGCATATTTCTTATAAATTCCTAAAGCAGTGGCAGTCACAACTTTCTTGTAAAATTTCCAATGATTTGAACTGTGTTAATAAATAAATCAACTTCAATGATTCACATTACAAAGAGCAATTACTGCTATAAAATAAGTTAATTTTAAAAATAACAGGGAGAGCAGCCACAAGTGTTCTTCCCAGTTAAAAATGAACATGCAAGTCATGAACATCAAAAATGTGTGCCGTTTTCACGAATGATTTCATTTAAGAGCGGCGCCCATACGGAGTACGCTTCAGAACTCCTTTTAACATTATAAATGCGTTCAGATGCATCCAGCGCAAGGCACATCATAAGGCCGCTCACGACGCAATCATAAATGTGCTCGTGAGCTTGAACTGGCAGCCATTGCCCGGAGCCCAATAATTTCTTTCAATTGGGACAATTGGTAAATAACATATCTGCTCTATTGTCTAGGCGCAGGGGCCGCTCCCTCTAATCACTTGCTCTTTCAGTCATGGAAAAGAACAACAACCCAGCAGTTTGGCTAATAATAATGGATAAACTGTTGCTGCTCTAGCAGTTTGTTGGCTAATAATAATGGATGAACTGTTTCTGCTGTAGCAGTTTGTTGGCTTATAATGGATAAAGTGTTGCTGCTCTAGCAGTTTGTTGGCTAATTGAAAAGAAAAACTTTGGAAATGAGCCAAATTGGAAATTAAGTTACAATGTCAAATAACTCTTATGTTTGGAAATGAGCCAAATTGGAAATTAAGTTGCAATGTCAAATAACTCTATTATGCTTGGAAATGAGCCAAATTGGAAATTAAGTTACAATGTCAAATAACTCTATTATGTTTGGACATGAGCCAAATTGGAAATTAAGTTACAATGTCAAATAACACTATTATGCTTGGAAATGAGAGAGCTTATAATTGAAATGGATGCATATATGATACAAAATCAGGGGAGCTATATTATATGTTCCTTCCTATCTTCTTCGCGGTACCCAAAAAGAAAATAATATTCCGGCAACAACAGATGAATCTTTGGACAAAATATGCATATCTAGGCCGGATTCTTGAAAAATGGATGGTTAAGGGCTTCCCTAGCAGTGAGGCGCTCTGATGGTTCAAAACATAGCAGCCCGTACAACAGATCAGTTAGTGAAGACCTGGAGTATTCCACATGCCGGGATACTAAATCCTTCACAAAGCCAGAAGAGAGCACGGCAAAACAAAAACACGATTTCATTGTCCGACTCACAAATGTCATACATATTTGAAAGTTGTGGTCCGAAGAAACTAAACCTTGAGCCTATCAAGTTTTCTGACAGCCTTGATACTTAACCTCGACATGGAACCTTCCGGCCAGTTTAAGCGGGCCCCGCGTTTGAAATACTTCGAAGCAGAGCTGCTGCATTTGACGAAATAATATCGGTAGCTGGAATCCGCATAGTAGGCCAAATAATATTTCCAAACAACAAACCGAAACTGATATGTTGACATAAGATAGATCAAAAAATAACCGGTATCTTATGAAAGGATCTCATAAATAAAGCAACTTGATTAAATATGTTGGTATGCTCAAATATGATGGATCTAAAAATAATAATAATCAAACACACCACATTTTGAAAAGCATAAAGAAAATAATCAGCCAGTACTACCTTGAAAGGAATTGGAGGGTATTATCAAGAGATTAAATAAAGGTAAGAGGGTCCGATGAAGCTAGTCCGTCGCTAACGATGATGTTAATTATTCATTTTCCGTTGAAAGGTGCTACCTCAAAAGGGGTGCCACCAAAGGTTAGAACATGATTAGCTTAGAACTGCTAAGAAATCATCCCCAAGACTAGATTACATGAAAAAAGACATACAAAATCGCAGACTCGCTTGGTAACCGATTTTTGAAGGAGTTCGCCAAAAGTGTAATGAGTAATGATGTCAATGTGAAGATATCACCAGTTTAATTGTAACTAACAACATCTTACATATACTAACCCTGTGCTCAATCTTAAAATACTTACTTGGCTCCTCTAACCATATGCTGTGGTAGTGGTCCCAAAACTCTCTCCATCATTGCAAGGTGCTCTAAGTTCTCATGCGTTTGGAACAACGCTTCACCCTGCAAGTAAAGAAATGTGAGGAAAACAAGATAAATTCTTAGATGAACCCCTAGATAAACAACTAAAAATAAACCCCAATAACAGATAGAGAAATGGGTTTCCTATAAAAATAGTTGAGAAATGGGTTTCCTATAAAAATAGTTGAGAAATGGGTTTCCTATAAAAATAGTTGAGAAGTAACAAGGTGGCAAACTAACCGTACAAAGCTCAACAAGTATGCAACCAATACTCCATAGATCACAAGGGTAATGCCATCCCAAACCTGATCCAGACACATTTCAATAACATACTGAGAACCATGCATCTTTAAAAAAAAATCAAGACTCCAATCGAGAAAATGCATCAGAAAATTGTCAACCAACATAGGAAGCACTTAAATGCCCTGAAATTGCAGCCAAATTAGTTTAAATAAACAGTTACGTGCAGAAACCCATTACAAAATGTATCAGAAAACTGTCAACAAACATAGGGGGCACTTAAATTCCTCCTGGCATTGCAGCAAATTAGTTGTAACACCCCAAAATATCTTTTTATTTAAGGGTTGTAGGGTCCTGAGGAGCCTAGGGAACTTCCGAGATGAGTGGGGACTGTTCGGTGGCATTTCAGAGGAGCTACAGGAATCTGGTTGTGTGAAGTTAGCTACACACGGGCGAGCGTGGCCAAACCGCACGATCGTTTTCAGTTAACAAGTTTGGATTGGTTTTACCAAGCGCACGGTCGTACCAAGCGCACGGTCATGCACGTGTTAAGACACACGATCGTGCGAAAGTACCGCTCGTGTGAATTTATTCAAGCACGGTCGTGCGAACCCAAAACCGCACGACCGTTTTCAGTTCACTGGTTTTGGCGGTTTTACTCACGCACGGTCATGCGCGAGTACCGCACGGTCATGCGCGAGTACCGCACGATCGTGCGATCGGGGCCGTGAACTCTTTTTAAGAGCGGAATCGAGTCGTTCATTGTGGGTACTTGAGATCCTATGGCTAGGATGCTTTCCTGAGGCTATTAGGTCGGTAGTGAGTCAATTTCAGCCCTCATTCCATCACTCTCGCTCTTAGGTTTAGAGAGAAGAAGGTGGAGCTAGGGCAAGAGGAGGAAGAATCCACCATTAAAGGTACTCCGGAGCTCCAAACTTCGAGTCGGGGCCGGATTAGAGGAGGGGAGTTCATTGTGATCAACTTCATCCGTCTCATTCATCGTTTCCATGGAGCCGAAACAAGCGCCAAGGGTAATGATCCTTCTCCTCAGTTTTAGGACAATGCTTATCTATTTTATTTTGATTTTGCTTGCATATGAAGAGTCTCCACTGCTAATTAGTGGAGGTCATGACCTCCTTTGGTTCACTAGAACCCCGGTTCGATTGTGTCCGTCCCTGGAATGAAATGCATTAGAAATCCGGTAATCATTGCGGATTTAGGCATTGTGTGTGAAACCTACCCCATGGTCATAGGCCCGGATCGGTGATGCTTTGTATGACGTTGCATTTAGGTTGGACCTAGTATGTGAGCCGGAGAATTACTCCGTGGAATGTGTCGTATCGTATGCGGGGTTAAGGGATTGGGAAACCCTTGGTATTCCTATCGAAAGCCCTAGAATAGCGGCTTTCAATTTGACCCCAAAAGGTTACCACATCGCGTATCCTACTTTTGTAGTAGTCGTTATCCGTCGACCATGAGAATGAATCATGTTTGAATAGACCTTCACCACACTCCGTAGAGGAGTTAACTTAAACCTCCTACGTTGGGAAGTGCATATGACGCCTATGTCCTAGTGTGAAGGATTAAGTGTGTAGTATGTTGGTTTATGATAAACGTAATACGGACCGAGGTAAAGCTGCACCCGCATCGTGTTGGTGACACGATGACTTGAGCAACGGGCAAAAGTTGAACCGAACCCGCACCATGCAGTTTGGCATGAGGTAAATCCTCATGAATGTTGATTGATCATAGGAGAGGCTATGTCACGCGAAATCATCAAGACCAACAAATGCTCAAGTGGTATTTCAAGATTGTATATCCTAATTTAGATGTGATGCCCGTGTTGGAGCGTTCAAGACTTCCTTATCGAATAATTATGGTACGTGCCTTGAGGGCATGAACTCATGTGGTCGTGAGTACCCACGAGCGCTATGTTGTGGATGATGGATTGTTAGCTTCATACCTTGTTGCATAGGCGGTTATGAGGAAACCTTTGGGTGAACCCAACCATCATCACTTGCATTCCCAGGTTCCTCATTTTTATATGCTCAACCTTGAAGATTGTTTGTGCTTGGGCTTCACCCTATGTATCTTAATTGTACTTTCAATTTGTTTCATATTGTGTTGCGGCGTACTTGCAGGTGAGCGATGTCCCGCCCCAGTCTGCTACCGGGTGGAGGGATCGTTATGCGGTTTGTGGTCAGCTCATAGCTGACCCTCGTTTACGTCTGACTTGTGTTTGATGCAAATGTCGTAGAGCGTAGCGAAGTATAGCGGGCCTAAAGCCCAAAGCTGCAATGCCAAAGATAGACGCACTTTTTACTGTTTTGCTTGTCCGACCTGCGAGTCGATGCTTTGATCATTGTACTTAGACGTTACTTTGATACTTTTTTATTTAAAAGGGTTGTAAGGCCATAAGGACAACTTTTTTGTAAACATTCATGTACTGATGCGAACATTCATAATTGGCTTTATTTATAAAAACTTCCGCTAGCGTTTACCTTCTCTGAGTACTTCACTTTTTGTACCTCATATAACATTTAACATGTGTGGGTAATATGTTGTGGAGTCCCGGTCGGACCAATGTTATATTACTTGTACAGGTGGGATACTACAATTTGGTATCAGACTTTAGGATGTCGATCGGTAGTCTTTAGGTTCGTGGACGAACCCTTTTAAGGAGTGGAGTGCACATGTAGTGCGTTAACCTAAACGACTAGATTTCGAGATGAATGTCCACTTAGAAATGAAAATACATGCTTGTTTGTGGAACCTGAGCGTTCAATGATTGATGTTTTGCTAGGGTCGGTCGTTGAATTGTGTGTTTCACGATTATAGGTAACTAGGAGCGAAATTGGGCGTTCTCAACCCCGTAACGTTGTCGAAAGCAGTGTGTCTACTAACGCTCTTGTGACGCTTCCTGCTGAAATGATCAAAATGGTCACAAAGGTGGTATTAGCCTTGCTTGATGCACGAGCAGAGAGGCTTGCACAACCTCCCACTCCTGATGTGGCCCCGGTACCGGTTGTGGTAGTCAAGTCATTAGCTGAACCGCGAGCGCGCAGTCAACAACCAAAGCACTTTCTGAACTTCAACCCTCTGTTTTTCCCAAGGATTGAAACCCCAACGGAGCCGAGGAGTGGTTGTCAAGAATTAAGAGGATTTGACGACAACAGACACTGAAGAAGATAAGATGGTCACCCTGACCACCTTCCTACTGATAGGGGAGGCAAGGATTTGGCGGGACGAGGAAGTGGAACGCAAATATGGCGTGAGCGACTTACTCAGATCTCGTTTGGAAACTTCTCGGAGTCCTTCCTTCGAAGATTTATACCCTCCGCCACGCGCATTGCACTGCAAAACCAATTCTTATGTTTGATGCAGAGAGACCTCAAGGTAGATGTCTACCTACATGAATTCATCCGACTGAGCCGCTATGCGGGGATTTGGGTGGAAGACGGGGAGACCAAGACCAATAGATTCTACAAAGGTCTACGAGATGATTTGAGATTGCGATTGGCAGGTCCTATGACTTTTGGCTTCCACGTTCTAGTGGAGACCGCCAGATCTCTGGAGATGGACTTGGAGAAAGTCCAGCGTAAGAAAGCCTTTAACGTCAGAAATTTAGAATTCAAGGTGTCGCCCTCAGGCAAAGTCCGAGAGCAGGAGGCATAGGAAGAAGTCAAAGTTTGTGGAGATGACTCCCTCTACTGTTTCGGGGGCTCTACTGCGCGAGGCCCTTTGGCCTGCTTTACTTGTGGGAAAGTGAGGCACATTACCCGAGCATGTCGAAGTGGTCCTCCGAAGATAGAAATTCAAGCACTAGAGAACACTTGTGCAGCGGATCCAAGCTATGCAGAGAAAGGGAAGGCAGTGGAATCTTCCGCTTCCCAGTATCCTCCGACCCAACCGAGAGTTGACTCACATGGCTAGCAGGAGGCTATTCGCCAAAGCGACGTTGTGACAGACAGTGTTTCAAATGTCGGTCGTCATGTCCGACATGTCGGCCGACATGTCCTATTTGAAGAAAAAACGACTTGCATAATGACAATATATAGGTTTTAGCGTTTTTAATTATAACGGTCGTTATAACGGATTAAATCCGCTATAACGGCTGATTGTAGCGGATGAAAATGTCGCGATAAATTCATAATTTTATATACTATAAAACAACCGCGAGACCTAAGTTTCTCTTCTTCGACGACGGCCGCGAGAACGAGCCTCTCCCCTCTCGCAAGCCCTTTTGCCGGCGTCGACATTTCTCTCCAAAGCCCTCTCGACGACGACGACCCAACCCTCTTCCAGCGTCGATCAGCCTCGTCTCCCTCTCACAAGCAATTTTCTATTCCGGCGTCGATCGGCAACCCACGATTTCTCGGTGAAGAGACACCTTCCTCCTCAAGTGAATCTCTGTTCCTTAATATGCTATATTCCTGTTCCATCCAGTCGCAAATCTCAAGTTTACTGCTATATTCTTGTTCTCTTCATGTTGGTTTTTATTTCAGAATAGGGCTCCACTCCATACGTCCACCCAAGGAGGATGCATTCTTCACCTTCGCTGCTTGATTAACACCTACTGCCTGATATGGTCTCTACATCAACAAGGTCAGCCCATTTCCTTAGATTCAAGCAACTTCTATCTGATTTTGATCTTCATTAGACATGGTTTTGTTAGTTTAGACCTTTAGCATTTTATCATTTAGTATGTGATCAAAATAAAACTGCTGCTCCTACACTGTAAACCCTAATGCTACTACTACTACTACTTCATCACCTGGCTATGTAACAATATCAGCCCAGGTAATCAGGGATAACTCCATAGTGAATCACTTTTTGTTACTACTACTACTGCATATTTATATATTCCCTCACTGATATATATTCCCTGATCCCTCACTATGGTAATCAGGGATAACTAATGCTACTATTACTGCATTTATATATTCCCTCACTTCATGGATTACAGGGAATCAGGGATAACTCATGCATTTGAGTGCATAACTTTTTGTTTTGTTCTTGGTGTTCAACATAAATTCTGCAATTGTACTTAGGCATTAGTGAGATTATGACTAAAGATAGGGCACAATGGCGTCAAAGGATCCATATAGCCGACCCCACTATAGTGGGATAAAGGCTTGAGTGTTATTGTGTTGTTGTTGTTATCTCTTTTATTTCTTTATTTGATCTTCATTAAACATAATGGTTTAAAAATTCAGAATTAAAAGGGTGTGTGCCTGCATTAAAAGAGTTAAAATATTTTTTAGAAATCCAACATTTGAAAATATCCCTGACATGTCTCTGACATCCGACATCTAAAAACCAAATCCAACATGTCTCAGACATCAGACATTTAAAACATTGGTGACAGGTATGAGTTATTAGTTAGCTTGCATAGCTTAAAATAATCTATACCTCTTATGCAATTGTATGCTTTTTGTGTTTGTAATTAGGGTTTGTCCTAATCTTTAACTATCCGGAGAGAACTCTCTTCGAAATCGGAGTGTCGCACTCCTTTATGTCTGAGGAATTCACAGTGCGAATTGGAATGTTGTATGTGTTGGCAAAGGACAGATTGGATGTCGTGCTGCCGAATGGTATAAGATGAGCACAAATAGGAGATGTTGTGTGAAGGTTCGGATAGGAAACTGAGATTTCGACTTGGAAACATCCTTACTACCATTGTCAGAATTTGACATGATCTTTGGCATGGACTGGCTCTCGAAGCAGGGTGTGTGCATAGATTGCAAACTGAAAGAGGTCACACTGGGAAAGAATACTGAAGGCGAAACAACGTTTATTGGTTTGCGAGGGTGAGTAAGACACCGATGTCTGCCCTTCAAGTGGTCAAGGCGGTTTGGAAAGGCACGAAGTTGTTTTTCACTTTGTTGGAGGCTTCAGAACGCAAGCCCAGGTGAGGTTCCGATAGTAATAGTAAAGTACACGAACGTGTTTCCTAAGGAGCTCCGGGGGCTCCGCCTCAGTGTGAGATTGGCTTTTGTATTGAGCTAATGTCAGGTACCAAGCGTGTCACGCTCACCATATCGAATATCCCAGAAGAGAATGGCAGAACTGAAGGTTCAGTTATATAAATTGCTAGAGCAAGGCTATGTATGCCCGAGTTTTTCCATTTAGGGTGCACCGGTCATGTTTGTTAAAAAGGATGGAAGCTTGCGTCTATGCATAGATTACCGCGAACTGAATAAGCTAACGGAAAAGAACAAATACCTGATCCCGTGCATCGACGATTTGTTCGATCAGCTAGTTCGTTCGACTGTGTATTCATAGTTGGACTTGAAGTCAGGTTATTACCAATTGTGGATTAGGGAATGTGATATTCCTATAACGGCGTTCAGTACCTGCTACGGGCACTACGAATTCGCCGTGATGTCGTTTGGCCTCTCAAATGCGCTGTCGGTATTCATGGATTTGATAAATAGAACGTTCCGGGAGTATTTGGACTGATTTGTCATCGTCTTCATCGACGACATTTTGGTTTACTCCCAATCAGAGGAAGAGCATGCAGATCACATACACGCAGTTTTGAGTATCTCGATGAAGCATCAGTTGTACGCCAAATTTTCCAAGTGCGAGTTTTGGCTACTGTCGGTGGCGTTCCTAGGTATGTGGTTAGTGGAGAGGGTATCACATAGGATCCGTCAAAGATAGTGGTTATCCGTGATTGGCATGTGCTGAAAAATGTGGTGGAAGTTTGAAGCTTCTTTGGACTTGCCCGCTACTACAGGCGCTTCGTGGAGAACTTCTCGAGGATCGCACTACCTCTCACCACATTGACAGGAAGGAGCATAGGTTCTTTTGGACGCCGGAGTGCACACGAGCCTTTGCGGAGCTAAAGAGCCAACTGATCTCGGCGCCGATTTTGTGTTCGTCGTGCGGGATAGAAGGCTATCAGGTTTATAAGGATGCCTCGGGAAGCGGCTTGGGCAGTATTTTGTGCCAGTTTGGAAAGGTGATCGCTTACGGTTCGCGCCAGCTAAGGATGCATGAGAGGAACTACACAGTCCACGACCTAGAGTTAGCGGTTGTGGTGTTTGCTCTGAAGTTGTAGCGGCATTACTTAGACGGCGTGAAGAACGATATATTTATGGAGCACAAGAGTTTAAAGTATCTGCTAAATCAAAAGGAGTTGAATATGCCACAGAGGAGGTGGATGGAGTTCCTTGGGGACTACACCTTCAATATTTATTACACTCCCGAGAAGGAAAATGTGGTTGTGGAAGCGTTGAGCCGGCAGGCTCCAGCGCAGGCAAATTGGATTTCAGCACACGATGAGCATCTAGTCTGTGACTTGGAGGTGCTTGAAATCACGTGTTAACAAGTGTACAGCAACTACGACATGCTTAAACTGGACATATGTCCAATAAGACATTGCGGACCTAGTTCGGTAAACTTTATAGCTTGATGAGAGCATGAAGCGCTATGTGGTAGAGACCGTGGAAGGGTCAAACGCCGAGTTTTCTTTCGAAGACGGGCTTCTTTAGAGGGATGGCAGATTGTGCGTCCTTAGTTTTGGAAAACTCCGGGATGAATTGATATATGAAGCACATTTTACAAAATATTTAATTCATCCGGGGAATACTAAAATGTATATGGACATGACAAAGCTGTTTTGGTGGTCGGGCATGAAAAAGGATATTGCCATATATGTGGCAAGGCGTCACTTTTATGCACTTGTGAAGGCCGGATGTCAATGGCTCGGTGGATTTCTAAAGTCTTTGTCGATTCCGAAATCGAAGTTTGACGACATATCAATGGACTTTGTGCACGGATTGTCGAGGTCGCAGCAGGGCAACAACGTCGTCTGGGTGATCGTGGATCGTTTGACAAAGGTGTCGCACTTCATTCCGAACCGGAAGGATGATTATATGGAGAAACTCGCAAAAATGTATGTTGATAACATAGTACGGTTACAGTGTTCTTCATAGCATTGTGAGTGACCAAGATGGGCATTTTACATCGAACGATTAGAGGATTATTCACCACATGTTGGGTACCAAGCTGAAGTTTAGCATTGCTTTCCATCCACAAACGGATGGGCGACCGAGAGAACCAACAGGACCATGGAATATATGCTTTGAATGTGCGCCTTAGATTTCAGAAAGATCACATCTACAGGATCGAGTATGCCTACAACAACTACCAAGCCAGTATTCGGATGGCGCCCTTCGAGACTGTATATGGTAGGAAGTGTCGAACTCCCTTGGCTTGGGCAGAGACGGGCGACACGAAGCTGCTAAAATGTAAAGATGTTGAAGAGGCGAATACGTCGATTCGGGCGATACGCGAGAGACTGTTAATTGCCCAAGATAGGCATGCGAAGTATTATAATGCCAAGCACCGCAATATAGAGTTCTCCATGGGCGACTGAGTTTATCTGAAGATCAAACCGTTCAAGAAAGTATCGAGGATCCAACGCTTGAAAAAGCTGAGTCTGAGGTACCTGGGACCGTTTGAGATCACAGAGCGCATCGGTGATGCTGCTAATCGGCTTGCCCTATCTACGAAGCTTAGTGGGTTACACGACGTTTTCCATATATTGGTATTGAGGAATGCGGTGCAAGAGCCTACTCAGATTGTTGCATCCAACACAATTTCGGTTGATGGTGGGTTATCGACCAAGGTCAAGCTCAATCACATCGAAGACACTGAAGTCTGGCAATTATGCAACAAAGCGATAAAGATGGTCAAAGTTCAGTGGGACAACTGCGGTCGCGAGGAGCTCTCTTAAGAGCGAGACAAAACCATGCGCGAGGAGTATCCCGAGTTGTTCCCTCATCTATGAATTGCTTTAGAGCATTTACTGTTCTTAAAATTTTGGGACGAAATTCTTTTAAGGGGGGAGAGTTGTAACACCCTGAAATATCTTTTTATATAAGGGCATTAGAGTCCTAAGGAGCCTAATGATGTCCCGCGATGAGTGGGGACTGTTCGGTGGCACTTCAGAGGAGCTACAGGAATCTGGTCGTGTGAATTTAGCCACGCACGGTTATGCGTGGCCAAACCGCACGATCGTTTTCAGTTCACTGGTTTGGGCTGGTTTTACCAAGCGCACGGTCATACACGTGCTAAGCCACATGATCGTGCGAAAGCACTGCTCGTGCGGATTTAGTCACGCACAGTCGTGCGAACCCAAAACCGCACGAACGTTTTTAGTTCACTAGTTTTGGCGGTTTTACTCATCATGCATGGTCGTGCGCGAGTACCGCACGATCGTGCGATCCGGGCCGTGAACTCTTGTTAAGAGCGAATTTGAGCCGTTCACTGTGGGCACTTGAGATCTGACGGTTGGGATGCTTTCCCGAAGCTATTAGGTCGAGAGTGAGTCAATTTCAGCCCTCATTCCATCACTCACTCTCTCTTAGGTTTAAAGAGGAGGAGCGAGGGCAAGAGGAGGAAGAAGACACCATTGGAGGTGCTCCGGAGCTCCAAATTTCGAGCCGAGGCCGGATTCACGGAGGGGAGTTCATTGCGATCAACTTCCATCTCATTCATCATTTCCATGGCGCCGAAGCAAGCTCCAAGGATTAATCATTCTCCTCGGTTTTAGGAGGATTCTTGTCCATTTTATTTTAAGTTTGCTTGCATAGGAAGAGTCTCCTCCGCTAATTAGTGGAGGACATGACCTCCTTTGGTTCGCTAGAATCCTGGGTCGATTGTGTCCGACCCCGACATGAAATGCATTAGAAATCCGGTAATTGTTGCGGATTTGGGCATTGTGTGTGAAGCCTACACGTAGTCATAGACCCGGATCGGTGATGCTTTGTATGACGTTGCATTTAGGTTGGACCTATTATGCGAGCCAAAGAATTACTCCGTGGAATGTGTCGTATCGTATGCGGGGTTTGGGGATTGGGAAACCCTTGATATTCATATCGAAAGCCCTAGAATAACAACCTCCAATTTGGCCCTTAGAGGTTTTTTTATTATTATTATTATTTTTTATTTCGTAGAGGAGTTGACTTGGACCTCCTACGGTTGGGAAGTGCATATTACATCTATGTCCTAGGATTAGGTGTGTACTATGTTGGTTTATGATAAACGCAATACGGGCCAAGGTAAAGTTGCACTCGCATTGTGTTGGTGTCACAGTGACTTGAGCAACGGGCAAAAGCCGAACTGAACCAACACCATGTAGTTTGGCACGAAGTAAATTATCATGAATGTTGATTGGTTATGGGAGAGGTTGTGTCACGCGAAATCGTCAAGACCAGCAAATGCACAAGCGGTATTTCGGGATTGGCTATCCTAATTTAGATGTGATGCTCGTCTTGGAGACGTCTAGAGCCTCCTTATCGACTACTTATGGTCTGTGCCTTGAGGGCATGAACTCGTGTGGTCATGAGTACCCGCGAGCGCTGTGTTGTGGATGATGGCTTGTTAGCTTCATACGTTGTTACTTAGGTGGTTGTGAGGAAACCTTCGGGTGAACCCAACCATTATCACTTGCATTCCTAGGTTTCCCATTTTTATATGCTCAAACTAGAAGATTGTTTGTGCTTGAGTCTTCATCCTTTGTAGCTTAGTTGTACTTTCAATTTGTTACATATTGCTTGTTGCGGCATACTTGTAGATGAGCGGTGTCCCGCCCCGGAGTCAACTAGGATGACCAGGGAGGGATGGTTACTCAGTTTGTGGTCAGCTCATAGCTGACCCTCGTTTACCTCTGACTTGTGCTTAGTGTAGGTGTTGTAGAGCGTAATGGAGTACAGCAGGTCTAAAGCCCAAAGCTGCAATGCCAAAGATAGCTGCACTTCTTATGGTTTTGTTGTCTAGCCTGCGAGCCGGTGTAAAAGAGTTGATACTCTGATACTCTTTATAATTTCACGTTACTTTGAGTAAAAACTCTCGTGGAATGTAAGTTATTGAAGAAGGTCATCGCGAACATGGAGTCGCGAAATACCAACTTGAATACCACACGAGTAAGAACTCTCGTGGAATGTAAGCTATTGAAGAAGATCATCACGAGTATGGAGTCGCGAAATACCAAATTGAATACCTCACGAGTAGGAACTCTTGTGGAATGTAAGCTATTGAAGAAGATCATCACGAGCATGGAGTCGCGAAATACCAACTTGAATACCTCACGAGTAGGAACTCTCGTGGAATATAAGCTATTGAAGATCATCGCGAGCATGGAGTCGCGATATACCAACTTGAATACCTCACGAGCTTGGATCTGCGGAATATATGTTTTCTCATCGTGGTGAACTCGTCATGAATCACCTTGTTTGTTAGTCATATGAAAGCACTCACGGGTCTTACCAAAGCACCCGCAAGTATGTATATGTATGGAAAGCACTAGCATTGAAGAAGGAAATTAAGTCTGAACCAAGCTCGCCTGAAATGAGCTCGTCTGAACCGAGCTCGTCGGAAATGAGCTCGCCAGAAATGAGCTCGCTTGAACCGAGCTCACCTGAACTTGCGAGTGAATTTTGAACTCGTTGGAGTGAGCTCGCATTCAGCCCGCCTATCTGCCTCTCAAGTCTATAAATAGGGTGGCTATACCACCTATCCTGGACTGGTCTTAGCGAGCTGACCTCGCCTGGATGAGACCTGGATGAGCTCGTTGTGAATGAACTCACTCTAACCTTGGATTGAGCTCGCCTGAGCTCGGATTGAGTTCGTCTGAGCTCGGATTGAGTTCGGCTGAGCTTGGATTGAGCTCGCCTGAGCTCGGATTGAGCTCGCCTGAGCTCGGATTGAGCTCGCAATGAGCTCGCCTGAGCTCGCAATGAGCTCGCATGAGCTCGCAATGAGCTCACAATGAACTCGTCTGAGCTAGCAATGAGCACGCAATGAGCTCGCCTGAGCTGCTGTCGTCGGCCTCCGGCTCGCCATCTGGAGCAATGATGTCTTCTCACAAGAATTTCTTCCACTGGACACGGTTCACGCTCACCGCACCAAAAATGTTGCAAACAGAAAACAAGTTCACAGGAGTTCGGACCTAAGGGTAGCCCGAGATTACTGATCCTGCGGTCCAACACCACATATCTGGTGACAAGAGCAAGAGAGAGAAAGAAAGAGAGAGAGACTGGATTGACTACAAACGAGACCCACATGCTACAGCAAGGAGGTCCCTCTACACACCCAAAAGTTTATGGGAACTTCCCCTCTTAAAGTCAAAGATGAGCTATGCACAAGAAAAGCGAGCTCTGAAGACAAGGGGAACCTTGAGGGGGGTCCAAGTGCCTCTTTCTTGTTCCCCGGGGTCCTATTTATAGACAGGTAAATGGTCTTCGAATAGTCAGCCCCACCTTTGTTGAATACTTAAGGCTGCCGAGTTGAATTCTGTCAAGCTGAAGGCTGCCGAACTGAATTCTGCCGACCTGAATTATGCCGAGTTGAATGCTGACGAGCTGAATTTTGTCGAGTTGAAGGCTGCTGGGTTGAATTTTGCCGAGTTGAAGGTTGCTGATCTGAATTCTGCCGAGCTGACGGCTGTCGAGCTGAATTCTGCCGAGTTGAATTCTGCCGAGTTGAACACTGACAAACTGAATTCTGCTCAGCTGAATTATGCCAAGTTGAAGGATGGCGAGTTGAATTTTGCCGAGGTGAACTCTGTCGAGTTGAGGACTGCCGAGCTAAATTCTACCGAGTTGAAGGCTGACGAGCTGAATTCTACCGAGCTGAAGGCTGACGAGCTCTCCCCTGACGAGCTATCCTTTGTTGCTCATGTATTTTTGATCTCGACAAATTACGGGTTATACACCTTTGTAATTGACACAATTGTGTATATCTCCTTTGTTCTTATACAAAGGTACCAAAATACTTTCTCCTCATAGGTTTGCCATCCTCTATGTCTTCAGTATCTTATTGAAGAAACATGTAAGTCACTAAATTCATTCCTTCCTTAGGCATTTTCATACTTCAACGGGTATATCGTCTGACCCAACCGTCTTTTCATTTTTCATCTTCTTCGGAGCATCATTTATCTCTGATGCTTGAATTTTACGATAAAAAATTATGTTCCTCTGATTTACTTACTCTTTCAAGCTCAGTTTATTGTTTTTTATTCATTATAGAGTTGATAAAAGTATCTTTTTCATCGCTTCTTAATAGTCACATCATCCGTTAAAACCGTATTTATTTCATCCTTTATGCATTTAACTTGGATTGATTAAATCACTTGTTTTCCTATCTCTAGATCGAGCAATTTTATATATATCACGATCTCCATCTTTGATATTTAGTCGCTTGTAAAATTCTTCGTAAGCTTGAATTTCTGCTTTACTTACTGTTTTTTTAGCTTCTTTCATGACAACTTTATACCTTGTCAAATTTTCATCATACGTAGAAGCGTCGAGTGTTTTATAGCTAGCCCTTTTTGCCCTCACTTTGTCTTGCACTTCCTCTTTTCACCACCAAGATTCTTTATGTGGGGGAGGACAAACTTTTGACTTTCCAAGTATGTTTTTTCACTTACTCTTAAATGTGAAGACATAACGTCTCATGTGATCATCAACTAGTTGTTTCATAACAGTTGCCTTAAAAACAAACTGTTTTTCCTTTTCAAGTTCCACCACCGAATTTTTGGCAACACTTATTTTTCTCTTAAATTTACTATATTTAATTTGTACATCCAACATCACTAGCATGCGTTATGTTGTCAAACTTTCTCCTGACATGACTTTGCAATCTTTACAAAATTTCTATCTATTTTGTGAGTCATAAAATAGTCACTTTGTGACTTATGTGGTCCGCTCTTAAACATAATTAAATATTATTCTCTCTTCATGAAGAACGTATTTGTCACAATTAGTTCATGTGCTGTAGCAAAATCTAAAATGGTTCTTCCATTTTCATTTCTTTTTTCATACCCAAATCCTTCATGAGCGTCTATATACTCCGTATTTTCCTTCCTTATATGTCCATTTAAGTGTCCCCCCCATGAAAATTTTCTCGCTTTGTGAGATTTCTCTTACCAAATCATCTAAGTTTTCCAAAAAAATGTATTTTAATAGCTTCACTTAATCCTACTTGTGGAGCATAAGCACTAATCACATTAATAGTTTCCTTTCTTATGACCAATTTAAGAGCTAAGATTTTATCACTTTTTTTACTTACCCCAACAACTTCATCCCTCCAAGTAGTGTCCACAATAATACTTATTTCATTGTTTGTTTTATTTTTTCTGTGTACCATAATTTAAAATATGAATTGTCTAGAAATTTAGTTTTCTCACCTACTCATTTAGTCTCTTGCAAGCATAAAATATTTATCCTTCTCCTAATCATCATATCCACTACCTTTCATCGATTTTCTCGTTAGCGTATCTTTAAAGGATAACCCAAAGGAGTGAATGAAAACTCAAACAGCCAGGGAGGACACTTAAAAAATTTAATGGATACAAAAATAAACACAACAAAGACTCGGTGGAGGAATGACCTAACAGCTAAGAAATGGATGATCATGTAAAATAAAAAGACCACCTAGACATTGAATGCCCTAATAATACAATATAGAGACAACAATCCTATCAGGCCTTCAAAATATATTTAAGACAAGGTACTTCCCGACTTCATGACAGTATGGTACTGTGACAAAAAATACTGAAATCCAGACACCATATGCCCCCTAAGCTTCCATGAGGCAACAGGAAAGGGCAAGCCTCATAATTATTGGACCTTGGTCATGCTAGATAACCTGCATCTCAGGTAAAAGGGAGCAATGAAACAGTCTCTTTTATAAAACTAAATTACCTAGGATAATCTCTGGTGCCCTGTAATGCCTTGTTGAAACAATTGAGTTATGATCATGATTCTCAAACGCAGTACTACCAAAATCAATCAGCTTTATGGCGCTTGACTTTGGCAAGCACCTGAAATGGATCTCATCTTGTGAATACCTCTGTACCATCCCAGCAATCATTCAGGTAATCATTTAGTGCATATACCCGCTGGTAAGAAAACATAAATTTCTAATAGTATGAAAGAAAGTACCTTGCAAGTTGGAACCTTTATATATTCAGAAGACACAAGAAGAATGTTTTCTGGCTTCAGATCAGTGTGAATAAGTCGCAAATCATGCATATCTATGTTGCAATGGAAAAACAAAAAAGTTAAGTCTGACCCTTATCAGCTAAAATAAACAAGAGAAGATCCATTACACCTGATAGGAATGAAAAAGTACTGGAAATATAACTACCAGAGAAAAGTAAACACACATGCTACAGCTTCCAAAAGTTGACGGCCAAACTCTCGAACAAGCTCCACAGGAAAGGGGCAGTACTTATTTTTCTTTAGGAAATCAAATAAACTTGGCCCAAGCTTCTCACACACCTGATAATAGAATTGGATTACATTCAAAGAAAACTTTCCATATTTAGTTCTTCAAAAACAAAACTTTGAAGTCATAATAAATTAAGAGCATAGAGTACACTATTTTCAAATATAATACTTCATTAGGACTGATTTTTCATCCATTTACAACTTAAAACCTCCACATACAGAAGAAACAAATCTCACGCATAAACAGCAGAAAATGATAGAAGATAACCATTCAACCAAAAGTTCTCTGAATTTATGGGACTAGGGGTAATAATGAAATCAAGGTCTACTTACTATGCATATGTGGTTGCGATAGTCAAACCACCTTCGAATCTGGACACAACTACATTAAAGTAATACAAGGAAAACAAATGTGTAAAAACCAATAGCTAAACACACAAAAGAAAAATTAGAAACAACTTACCGCGATCCATCATCATCATTCTTAGAGAGATTATTAAGAACATCAATTTCGATCATAGCAGCATGGCGATATTTTCGTATACTCCGAACTACCTTGATAGCTACATACTCACGAGCCTCCCTATCCCAGCACTCCAAAACACGACCAAATGTACCTGCAGTACCAGTTGCCCACTAACCAACTGCAGAAGAAAGAGCAACTAAAGATCCGATAGAAGTCTTATTACTGTACCTTCACCAATCTTGCTAAGAATTTTATCTGCGTAATTAAAGAATATGAACATAAACATAATAAGCATTCAAGCAGCATTAGAAGTTGCATTGAAGAGAGTACAAGCAATAATATGGAAATATTCATTAAAAGCAGCTAATTCCTTCCACATACATAAAAAAGAAACAGAGATAAAATTACAGAACAAGTAATTTGATCACTATGAAGCTCTAATCAAATATGTCTATGCAGTTGTTCTTTCTTTTAAAGGAATGGTGGTTCTTAAAAAAAATCAAAAGCAATAGTTTGAAAAAAGAACATATCGCTGTCCTTACATCGAGGGGTGAGATTCTCTCCAAGATCAAAGACATAATGCCCTTCTCTATCGTCTTCCCTCCTTGGTGGTGATGCTGCATGAGCCTCTGGAATGGCCACATTAAACCTATTAACCTACATAGATCCAAGGACAACCATTCCAATAAGCGATCAGAGTCCAACATATCAAATTCCAACCATAGAAAAATCATTGCACACATCAGTAACCCTAAAAGTAAACCTAAACCTAACAACATGGCGCACGTGCAGCACCTCTCGACCAGACAGCCCAACATCCCATGCAAGCCGAAGCCTCTTCCTTGTGTGAGTGCCCTCCATCTAATTCAATCACCAACCTTTGAACCTATGAACCTTCAAGATTCCTGACTCTACAACCAAAATATCAAGAGCAAAATTTTATAAATGATGGAAGTTTGCAGTCATCTAATCCCAAAAAATTTTAGCAACACCGACAAGTGAATTTCTCAAATTTACATGCATTCTGAAATCCAACTTGTACAATAACCTTATCGTATGCAAATTAATCTACATATTAGAGCAACTAAATAGTCGCACAAATTATGTAAATACAACCATCAAAACAAACATAATAAAGCCACTAAATCCAAAAGTAAACATTTTAAAGAATAGCTCCCCTGACACGGTTTAGTAGCTGCAGTCCAAAAATTAAAGATATTTCTAAGGATGGCGCTGCGGACGCAACATAGTCCAAAAATATTCCATCTCAACATAACACAAGTTCATGAAAAAAAGTCTCTAAAATCAACATATGATTAGATGATTGATGAGTGTTCCATTTACCCTGTTTTTCTTATCTATTTTTGCACCATTCTCATCATAATGTGTGTTTCATGCCTATATCTCTTATATTTCCATATTTCATGTTCGTTTCCCTATTTTTGTTTGTTCTGGTTGTGTACTATTACAAGTGCGGATAGTTGTGCATGTCCAGGGACTGTATGTCCAAAAATTGTTCACGCATGCGCGTGCGTCTCTGTTCCCTTGACCATTGTCCTATTTTCGATCCAAATTTGTGCCTACGTTATTTCCGCACGGGAGTGCATTTGTGCATGTGCGGTCATTTCTGCATTTTTCAGATTTTCGGGTGATCCGAATTTGCGTGTGCGCGCATGCAATTGCGCGTGCGCGACCTGGGCGCCCAGAATTTTGTTGCTTATTACTTCACGCACGGCGTGCGGTTCTGTTTTTCTGAACTTCTATTTAAACACTTTTAGGTCATTTTGAGTGGGATCCGAAAAACTGGGAGCCGCCCAGTCCGCACGGAAGTCACCCAGCTCGCCAAAATCGATATTCCAAGCCTCCTCCAAGCTCCAAATCATCTTCCATTTGGATTTCTAGCATTCCTCCATTGATTGCAAGCATGTTCCTGCATTTCTCGTGGAGCTTTCTCAACTTCAGCCAAGCCATCTCGTGGGTTTACTGTTTGAAGGAATTTTGGAAGATAGATCAAGTGAAGACGGGGATAAGAGGTCGGTGACGGCACCTCTCAAACCCCGGACGCGTCCACGACGTACCTTTGGAAGGCAGAGGACCAATCCGCACTTCCCTCGCGAAATCGGGGAGTAGTCTCTTGTTCTTCCTATTTCTTTAGCGGTATTGTCTCTTGATTTGAGCTTGTATTTCTTTTGTTGATGATAACTCCTATAGGTGTGGATGTTTCGATGTGGTTGTTTCTTAATGTGGAGTTTGCTTGTGTGAATGGTTTTGTAGAATGATGAGTTTGTTTAAGAGATTTTCTTAGTTAATTAGTTGTTATTGGATTCACAGCCCTTTGATTAAATCAGCTAGACTTGTTAATGATTTCGATGTCGATGGATACTACCTTTCCGTTGCTCCCTGTGATGCGATAAACCCCGAATGCAAACTCACAAATTTTATTACTTGCGGTCGGTATCCTTGTCGTGCCTCAAATTTTTGACGTCGTTGCCGGGGAGCACGGAAAATTCTTACTTCGACGGAAATTTCATGGCATGATTTAGCCATTTTCTTTTCTTTGTTTTTTTACTTCTTAGTTGTTATTTGAGATAACGCGCTTGGAGAAGGGTTTTTGTTGTTCTTAGTGCTAGTGCTTTTTCATCTGTGGATGCGAAGAGGTGATCGCGCGATCATCCCCTACGATCCTGAGATTGAAAGAACCTTGCGGAGGTTGAGACGTGTTGGTGAAGGAATGGGGGACCGTCAGAACCCCGATAGAGTCAATGTTGACGAGGAGGTTCAACCTCCCCGACGGAAAACAATTCTGGAGTATTCTCTCCCGCCAGTTGGGAGTGCTTCCCCCATTCTCCGTCCGGCGATTGCTAATCACACTTTCGAGATCAAACCAACAATAATCCAAATGATTCAGAATACAGTGCAATTTAGCGGCCTCCCTCTTGAGGATCCGCAGCTCCACATCGGTAATTTTCTGGAGATTTGTGACACCTTCTGCTATAATGGTGTCACAAATGACGCTGCAAGATTGCGCTTGTTCCCATTCTCGCTCAGATACAAGGCGAAGCAATGGCTTCTATCGCAAGCTCCCGGTTCTATCAACTCCTGGTATGCCCTTCAGAAAAAGTTCTTGAGCAAGTACTTCCCTGCTGAGTGGTTGATGAGGGCTAGAAATGAGATCACTACCTTCCACCAACTCGATCAAGAATCTTTAGTGGAAGCAAGGGATCTCTTCAAGGGACTCTTGCGTAAATTCCCCCAACATAGGATTGACAAGTGGTTGCAAGTGCAAACTCTATATACTGGTATGAAACCCCCTATTCGTGCCACTATCGACGCTGCTGCAGGAGGGTCGATGATGGGAAAGACCCATGAAGAAGCATATGATCTGATTGAAGAAATGGCGCTGAACAATATGAAGTGGGGTGGTAATCGACATGTCTAGAAGAAGGTGGGTGGAGTCCTTGAGGTAGATAACATCACCGCCCTGGCGGCGTAGCTGAGTTTGATTTGTCAGAAGCTGGACAAGCTATCTTTGGGTGCTAGCGATGCTCCTCCTGCTACAGTTCATGCCATCTTGTGTGAATACTGCGACACACCTGGGCACCATGCATACGAGTGTAGCATTGTTTTGGGATCTTTCTACGCCGCTCCTCAAAGTGTAGAAGTGGTTGATTATGTGGGTAATACGCCTCATAACAACTTCTCCTCTAACACATACAACCCCGGATGGAGGAATCATCCAAACTTCTCGTGGAAGTAAGGCAATTATCAAGGAGGCCCTAGCGGGTCAAATCAAACTTCTTATCAGCGCTCCCCCCCCCCCCAAAGTGAGAAGAGACAACGGAGATCATGATGGAAAAATATATGGAAAGGATCGATGTGGCAATCCAAAATCAGTGGGCCGGCCTTCAAAGCATGGAAGGGCAACTTGGCCAAATTGAATATTTGTTAGCTGAGCGACCGCAGGGAAGGCTTCCTAATAATACTGAGGTCAACCCGAAAGATCAAGCTCATTGCACCTTTGAAGAGTCATCGGCACCACCGGATGGTATATTTCTAAATTGTAAAATTAATAATGAAAACACCCAAGTATTATGCGACACGGGCTCCTCTCGCATCCTGTTATCTCTTCAGGAGGCAGAGAAGTTCCTCATTTAGCCAATTACGGAAGAGCGTGTATCCTTGGTTTTAGCAAACAATATTCTGGTTAATACTGAGGGATCCGCCAATGATGTGGAGGTCCATCTGGGGAAACGACCATTATTACTGATTTTCAAGTGATGGGCCCATCGGAGAATAAATCTCCACCTGTCTTTGGTGCCCCTCATGAAACTTCTTGGCGCCACTTTGCATTTGGCAAAGGGGTGTGCCCCTTTCCCCACAGAAGTGTGCGATGCGGACCCTCATTTCCCTATTTCCGATGATTTCTCTAGTATGAAGTTTGATAGAGATATTGATGCAGACCCGGACAATGTTAAACATGAGGAAGTCGATGCTTTGGAACCACCCGTGGTTGATGGCACTCTTGCGAAGCGGAAGACATGGTAGTCGAGTATGATGAAGAAAGTGATGAGGAAGTTATTGAACTCGAAGATGTTGTTGAAGATCCCATGGAAGAGGAAGTGAATGGAGAAGAAGAAATTGCGGTGGTCGAGCTCTTGACCACTCGACTAACCACTCGGGCTGTTTTAAAACCAGAGCATTTGAAGACTTTTAATAATTTAGATAAAAACAATATTGAGTGGGACACCCTTCCAACATCATTGGTGAGGAGTGTGCAGCCCCAACTTGTTAGTCATGATTTGAAACAATCAAAAATGAAAAAGACGGTGAAGTGGGCTGATTTCCTACCTCCGCGGGTAGAGAACAACCAGCCCAAATCAACGGAATCCAAAAAAACTGTCAAGTGGGCTGACCTTCTACCTTCATCAGGAGAAGGTGTGTCGCCGCCCACGTCCCTATCTAATGAAATATGCAAGGATGCTAAGAAGGTAGAGCGGTGGAAGTCACCATGAGTTGAGAAAAAGAAGAGGGAAAAACTTTTGAAAGAAGTTCATCCATCCGCCAGATGGAGGGAAGAGGCGGGCGATGCGGGGAATACTTCTTTGTCCCGCATCTCAAGGCCCAAATTTGGCCTGTCTCGGCCCTCATCTGGGGATTACCGCAAGTCAGCATAGAGCTGATTTGCATCTTGTTATTTATTTATTTTTTGTGGATTCTCTTTAAACTTCCTGTGAGTTTAGACCCGTTGTTATTTGCTTTTTAGACTATCTATTTTATCTTAAAACTGTTTAAAACAGGTACTTGGTCCACCTCAAGGATGTTAAACCTGCTACAAGGACCAAAAGAACTAAGTAACAAAGAGTGCTACGAACTTGTAACTGCACCAACTACGGGGGAGGTTCTAGCTCAAGTTCAGTGTCCCTTTTTGGGCACCCTTGCCCCTCTATTTATACTAATATGGGTTGCTCGAACGGGCAGATGCAATAAATGCGGGCTGTCTGGGATACAAGAGAGCCTGGCAGGAGAGAGAAAAAAGAGAGAGGGGCTTGCGGTTACAACAGGTTGTAACCGCCCCCACCTACACGAGCTGAGGAGAGGGGAGCTGGGGAGGACACGCGGAGTGTTCGCCCGGACCCCTCAGGACTTGGACTGATACTGGGGTTGGCCGAGCTGAAGGCTCATGAGGCAAGAGGAGAGGGTGCGACTACACAAACAGTAACCGCACGCACTGCTGGGACGGTGCGGTTGCACGAGATGTCACCGCACGCTCCGTTGGATGTTGAAGGCTGGCTCTTGTTGCTGTCGCAGGATTCCAAGTTAACACTTGACAAGAAGAAATTGAGTCTGTCAAGCAATTTCTCTTGAGTTTTCTTTATAAATTTTTTAATTCTTGCAGTTATTTTGCTTGGATTATTCGTTGCATCTTTTGAAATTTGTTGAAGTTTTCTCCAATCATCTCCAGTATTAGGTTAAACATTATTGAAAAAAAAAACTTTTTGCAATGTCTTCAACCATTTCTTTGATCACAGTGTTCTCATTTCCAGGTACCACTGTCTTCACGAGTGTTTGTACATTTTTAGGTCATGCTGAGCGTTTGATTATGTAGACACTCTGGGAGTGCTTGTTCTTTTAACAAATATAACTGGCTCAAGAAGAATTTTCTTTCGGGGTATATAAAGAACATGAACATTTCTCCTTCATATCCAAGACCTTTTTTTCTTGGATTTTCAAATGACTGAACTGCATAGGCTTTAGGATTTTTTTCCTTATAAGCTACAATATTCATTAGTTGTTTTTCAGGAGGATTTTCAACGGTGGGATTTAGAGAATCTTCCTTTGTTTTACCAGCTCTAACCTGCATACGAAATCCCTCCATTTTATCAGCAATTTCCCTCTAAGAGACTTCATACTCAAGTCTGTCACTTTCATCAATTATTTCCAATGCTTCTCTAGTGGCATCATCCATTGTATCTACAAATGGAATATTCAATTTTTCTAGAGCTTCTTGAGTAGCAACATCAACAAAGATTCTAGGAGATGAGGCATTCATTCTTTTCATCTTCTTATATTATTTTCTTTCTTCTTTAGAGTATCTTTCTCATACGGATCTGTCATCCCAGAAGACTTTTCTTTTTTCTTTGCTCCCTTTTGTTGCATGTCATTTAAGTATCCTTTGAGAGAGGAAGAATCTTTTTTCCAGATTTACTTATAAGTTGTCCTGATCAGGAAGTGAGACCTCTTCCTGTGACTCAGCAATAATAGGAACATAGATAGTTAGATTAAGCTCCCCCTTAGAGACAGCATCTTCTTTGAGCCCCCCCCCCCCCCCCCCCCCCACACACACATTTAGAAAATCTTCCTTTGTTTTACCAGCTCTAACCTGCATACGAAATCCCTCCATTTTATCAGCAATTTCCCTCTGAGAGACTTCATACTCAAGTCTGTCACTTTCATCAATTATTTCCAATGCTTCTCTAGTGGCATCTTCCATTGTATCTACAAATGGAATATTCAATTTTTCTAGAGCTTCTTGAGTAGCAACATCAACAAAGATTCTAGGAGATGAGGCATTCATTCTTTTCATCTTCTTATATTATTTTCTTTCTTCTTTAGAGTATCTTTCTCATACAGGTCTGTCATCCCAGAAGAGTTTTCTTTTTCTTTGCTCCCTTTTGTTGCATGTCATTTAAGTATCCTTTGAGAGAGGAAGAATCTTTTTTCCAGATTTACTTATAAGTTGTCCTGATCAGGAAGTGAGACCTCTTCCTGTGACTCAGCAATAATAGGAACAGAGATAGTTAGATTAAGCTCCCCTTAGAGACAGCATCTTCTTTGAGCCCCCCCCCCCCCCCCCCCCCCCTGAAAGATTGTCTTCCCCTGAAGTAGCATCTTCTTCTTCAGCAGATATTGCCTCCCCCTGGAAGATAGCATCCTCCTGCTCAGCAAAGTTCAGAACAAGAGTTACTATATCTGATGATATATACTCAAAAAATATTTTTATTAGATTCCTTGTTAGTTCTGACTAATATATTTTCATTAGTGGTATATACAAAGTCCACCTTCTGAATCTCCTCATCTTCTTGTAGATAAGTATTTCCAACAATCTTATCTGGATCAAAAGTATCAACATAAACAATAGAGTTGATGTTCTCATGACTGTCTTCTTCTAATGGATCATATCCTTCATCCAATGACTTGTCTGAATTAGTATTGTTTTCAGATTATTTGGCACAGATTTTCTCCCCCTTCTTGACATCACTGAAAAGAAAGATCAAGAAAGATCTAGAAACAAGAGGTTGTTGTGGGATTTGAAGAAGAGATTCTACTTCAGCATTTAAACAGACAATCTGAGCCTCAATATTATTCAATCTAGCAATCATATTGAGAGAGAATGCATTAATTTGCTCAAGAATAAATGTTTGAAAATTATTTATCAAAGTGGTAATGATGGTTGAAATGTCAGAAGACTGAGACAGTAATAGGAGAGAGAGAAACAGATGATGGTTGATTGGAGACAAGTGGTAAGGAAACTTGATCATGCATGGGAGATAGGGAGGGAAGATAAGTAGGGGATGATGGCGCAGAATTTGGAAAAGCATCTTTGAAGATCTTTCCTTTGGGAATACTTCTCTTCCACTTTGAAACAACACTACTGATAACTTTTTCCTAAGAGATATGTACACCTTTTGAAGCACACCGAATAGGATAAGAATGCATCAAAACCAAGCTCAGAATTCTTCTTTAAGAGATAACTCCTAGGATCAGCTTGTGTTTAATTAATGGAAGCATACACTCTCCCCAATTACAGTTCTTCCTTAACACAAGGACTGTCATTATTTGTAGTCGAGCTTTAGATATGACATCATGTGAAGAGGTTTTGCACATCAAAACATTGTCAATTATATCTGTCATGAACCTGTATTCTTCAGATACTTCCATTCACATGACATTAGACGGCTTCGATCCAGAATAGCACATGACATCAAGAGCCTTCTTGATGTCTTTCTCTAAAATGCCTTCATCCAATACATTTCTGTCCAGCTCAAAAGTTTCTATGATATCAACGAAAACCCTAATCGTTGTGCCTTTGATCGATGATCTAATTTCACTCTCATAATCTAGTTCAAGAGATTTTTGAAACTCTTTGAGTTCTTTTTCCAAGAGTCGAGAACGAACAGAAAGCAGCTTACTCAATCATTGCGCTTCAAAAAATGATAGAATGTCTTTAAATTTCTCATCGCAATCCTTGAAGGATTCAATGTCCATGTCAAAACCACTGTCGATTTTGATCGTCATTGAAAAACCTGCAAAACAAGTTAGAAGAAACAGAAAACGAGGGAAGACGAAAGGTTTTGAAAAAATAGATGTGGAACAGACTTCGAGTTCTTGTCCCTTTTAATATCCGTCGAAACCTAAAAGTATACGTCGAATAGAAGTCGACGCATACAGGCATTGGTATTTGATGTTTCTCAACTGCTTAACAATATACTGTAAAATCAGTGTCCGTCAAATAATTAATCGACGTACATCGATTTCAGCCAAGTTGTCATTTCTATTTTTATTTTAGCCTGAGCTATCCAACTTTCCTAAGGCACGAAGAAAATGAGTATGCTTCGCTTCATCAAGAGGTTTTGTGAAGAGATCAGCATTTTGATCTTCTGTAGAAACATGTTCTAATGAAAAAAAATTCTCCACATTATCTCTAATGAAATGATGACTTATTTCAATGTTCTTAGTTCTACTATGCAACACATGATTAGATGCAATAGAAATTGCACTTGTGCTCTCACAGAAAATAGGTGTGTTAGTGAATTTACACTCATAGTTAAGCAATTGATTTTGCATCAATAGAAATTGTGAACAACAATTCCCAGCTGAAATGTATTCAGCTTCAGCTGTGGATGTAAACACATTTGTCTGTTTTTGTTGAACCAAAAATGAGTCTTGCCCCAAAAAATTGGTAAGTTCCTGAAGTACTTTTTTTGTCCAATCTACAATTTGCATAGTCTAAATCTGAAAAACTCATTAGTTCAAACCTGACACCACAGGGTACCATAGGCCAAGCTCTGGTGTCCCTTTAAGATCTCTCAGTATCCTTTTAACATGGGATAAGTGAAATTCTTTTAGAATTACTTGATATCTGGCACAGACACGTGTTGCAAACATAATATTAAGTCCACTAGTTGTTAGATATAGAAGGGAACCAATTATTGCCTTATAGATCTTTTGATCCACTGACTTTCCAGATTCATCCTTGTCTATCACATCATTAGTAGTCATAAGGGTTTTTATGGTGGAGGCATTTTCATCCAATCTTTTAATTAGTCATAAAGGTTTTTAACAGTAGTTTATCTTTATGGTTTCTAATGAATTAAGTCGTATCCACTTTTACTCTTAAGAAAGCATTTTTAAGAAGAAAAGTACATATAGTCTCATACCAGGCTCTTAAGGCTTGCTTGAAACCATGCAATGTTTTATCTAATTTATATACATGAGAGGGGAGGGGAAAATCTATAAAACCTGGGAGGTTGCTCAACATAAACTTCTTCTTGAAGTTTACCATTGAGAAAGACATTTTTAACATCCATTTGGAATACCTTCATCATGTTGTGAGCTGCATAGGCAAGAAACATTTTGATTGCCTCCAGTCTTGCAACTGGAGAAAATATCTTATCATAAACTATGCTCTCTTCCTGTCTGTATCCATGAGCAATTAATCTTACCTTGTTCCTTACAATTATTCCTACTTGGTCTAGTTTGTTTCTAAACAATCACTTACTTCCAATGACAGGGTAGTTAACTGGTCTCTCCACCAGTCTCCATACCTTATATTTGAGCTAGCTCTTCCTGGCAGTTCCTGCATAGTCTCAATCTAGTGTGGATCAATGTTGGCATCTTCAAATTTCTTAGGGTCCATTTGGGATAGGAAGCTTAAGAACATAACTTCATTTGAAGTGATGCTCCTTGTCTAAACTTCATCAGATATATTTCCAAATACTTGGGAGATTGGATGATCTTTAAGAGTGACATGTTCTGATGAAAGATCATTATTTTCAGCTTGACGAATTTTTTACAATAATATCCTCACTTGCTAATGTTTATCTAGTATGATCCATTCCAATAATTGTTTACTTCAGCTTCTTCAGTTTGATTAATCTAAATATTCTAGACATGTTCAACTTTATTGGATTCTTCTTCTTTATATCTGACTATATTACCAAATATCTATAAAGGAACTTTTGAATGGTTGTTATGATGACCAACTCTATCAATCACTAAATGATTCATTCTTTTTATTACTTTTGTAACCTTTGTACTTGAATCAACATTAGAGATTTACCTTTCATAAAACACGTTAGTCTCATCAAAAGTAATTTGCATTGATTCTTCTATATTTAATGTTCTTTAATTAAAACATCTATAGGCTTTACTTAAAGTGGAATATCCTAAGAAAATTCTTTCATCAGTATTTTTTTTTCAAATTTACGTAGATGAGTTTTAACATTGTTCAGTATATAGCATAAGCTTACAAAAATTCTAAAATATTAAATATTTGAAAGCTTCCCTCTTAATAGTTCATGGGGAGTCTTTTCTTTAGTCTTATAGATTAAACTCATATTCAAGACATAACATGCAGTATTTACTGCTTCAGCCCAAAAATACATAAGTAAATCAGCTTCAACAAGTAAGGTCCTACTTGTTTCAATTAGTGCTCTATTCTTTTTCTCAGTAACTTCATTTTGTTGTGGAGTTCTTGGAGCAAAATAAATTATACTTGATTCCTTCACTTTCACAGAACGCATTCATCCTATGAGACTCAAACTCAGTGTCATGATCACTTCTGATCAAGACAACTGAAGTATTCAATTCATTTTGGATCTGTTTAATGAAATTTATGAGAGCTTTAAAGGTATCATACTTGGATTTCAAAAATAACACCCAAGTGAATCTTGAATAGTCATCCACAATAACCAAAGAACAAGATTTTTCTCCCAAGCTATTGACAGAAATTTGTCCAAATAGATCTACGTGGATCAAGTAAAGAATTCATGAAAAACTATCAATTAGTTTATTTTTAAAACTAACATTTGTTTGTGATGTAATCTGAAACCCTCGATTTGATTTTAAATTAATAAATTTGAATTCTTTTTTAAATTTGTAGCGCAAACTTAGTTATTAAAGGCACAAGGCGCACCAAGGCGCAAAGGAGTCTTGGAGCCTAGTCACAAGGCTCAAGGCGCAGACGCGCGCCTAATGAAGGCAAGACGCAACCACATCCATTTTAAATAATCAGCATCAAACATCATTTCAGCTTCTCGATCAAATTCTTCATCTAGTCTACTAATTAATCATTCATTACTATCGTTTATATCTCTTAAAAAATAGAATCAATGTGGTCACTTGTATTATATCTAAGTCTCAACGCACAATTATTTTTCACAAACACTAAATCAATCAAAAAGTATTAAGTTCTTACATTATTTTTTTCTTTATTTTTGAAAAAAAAAATATTACAACAAAAATCTCACTCAGACGCGATTTTTATGTTCCAAAAGCGCAAATAAGGCGCACGAAGGCGCAAACCTCTGAGCCTGATGAGCCTTAGGCGCGCCTTTAACAACATAGAGCGCATACGTGATGTTCTCGAGCAAACGGTAAGCGGCAATAGATCTCAGTTTCGAGAACGCGCATATGAACCCAAACGAGTTAACATTTAATGAACATGAGTAACGCTCCACAGGCATGCAAGCAAACAAATAAAAGTACAGGTATACCACAAATTGACAACAAACATGTTCAATACTAATTAAGGCAAGCGACACTCTGAATCTTAAAGATTAAAAATAAATGAGGCATATCATTTGACTAACAAGAACTGAGCGGAGGGGAGGGGTTTAGAGGGTATACCATAGGCATATGGGGAACAGGCACGGGATCCTTGGGGAAAACAGCGCCTGGAACGAGTGAAGTCAGTGGAGTGTTCGGTTTAGGTTCGGAGGGACTTCAACGGAGTTAGCAGTATGACGTCGGGTTCCATGAAGGAGGGGTCGAGCAAAAGTTGGAGCCGATAGGACTCAGCCGTATGGATTCTTCACTGGAGGGCTGGGAAATGCTTGTCGGGGTCGACCGGCCCTCGGGTAGAAGCAGCGGAATCGAGCTGTGACTTAGAGGCAGAAGGTCGCTCGTGGCTTCCTGTTGCGGGATTGGGAGGCTACGTATGTGATGGACAACGGAAGAGGACGGAGCGTCGAAGCCCTAGGAGGAGGCGGTTGGCGTTGCGAGCTCTGGCGTAGTCCTCAGCAATGCGACGCGTGAAGAACGGGGAGGGAGGGCTGGCATTTCGAAAAGAACAGAGGATTTCTCTGTTCTTTTCGATTTTTCCAAGCTACCTGTGAAGGAGGAGACAGGTCCGTTTTAATGTAGTTGGGAAATCAGAAAAAGTGATGTATTCTAAAATCTGAAATTGATTTTAAAAGCTTTTTTTTTTGTTTTGCATAAGGTGACTAACACTTGTCCACTTTCAACAATAAAATCAATTCATCCACAGGCGTCACAGTGAGAGAGAGCGACAATAGAAGATAACAAATTAAGGACAAAATAGAAGTAAGATTAAGTTGGGCAAATAAGCTCTGAAAAAATTAATCATTTGCATGCATTCATGAAAAGTAGACTAAGAGTAATCTAGATGCCGAAATGAGGGAGTCATACCAGCGTCTTGTGCAAACGACGAATCCCAGATGTGATGGAGAGTGTATTAGGGGCAGAGGACTCTTGGATTGGATCTAGACGGAGGAAGAGCTCTGGATGAGGGGTCTCGACCCTGGCAAATTTCAGCCGTGGTCAGAAAAGTCAAGGGGGAGCCTGAAACCGGCGTCCAGGGGAATATTTCGCGGCCAGAGAACTCCTGGAAAGGGAACCGGCGGCGGTTGCAAACAAGAAACAAGTTCCCTGCCGCAGAAGGCGACGGAAAGCTGAGAGGGGCCGGTTCTGGTCCCGTAGACAAGTCCAGCGGCAGACCTAGATGAGGTCGCCGAGGTCGACAGAAGCCTCAGGTGGCGTCGACGGGGCGAGGAGGTCTGTCGTCGGGCGTCGGCGGTAGGTTTCGGCCTAGCGTCACGGACAATACCGACCAGAGAAAACAGTTCAATGTTCGATTCGTTTCCGTCTCCTTTTTCCTGAACCGGCAGATGGCTTAAAGAAAAAAAAATTGGTGAGAAACTCTCATCTAATAATAGGTGCGGGACATAAGTAGGCGCAATGAATCGAACCGGGCCCACGCGATTTCGAAAATTTGGCAGTTCCTTCTCGTGCAAGACGCCTTTTCTTCCGAAACCTCCTCTCCCACGCCGGCGATTTTCACGCCGCTTCGTCTTCCTTGTAGATCTACGGCGATTTTGACGAGCGGTCCTCTCAAACGACGAAGATTAACGCAGTGATTCCTCGTCATTCTCCAGCAGCGGCAGCCGAAGCTATTATTCTCCATTATCCATGAATTGCGTTAGTTGATGTGCCCTATAGGTCGTTTTCTTTCTGTGATATTTCAGATTAATTTTTTTAAAAGTTTATTGAAATCAAGATCATCCGTATTGACATTGTATAATTTAACACCTGTCAGATATAACAGTATTAGAAGGAAATGCTGACCACAAGACCACCGGCATCTGTGCAGTAATACTGGTGGTTCTATAAGGTACCTTATAAAACTGACGTATTTACACTAGTTCTGCTACTAAAATACTGACGTATTACTTTGATTTAACACCTGCCAGATATAACAGTATTAGAAGGAAATACTGACCACAAGGTCACCGGCATCTGCACAGTAATACTGGTACCTTATAGAAAACTACCGTATTTACACTAGTTCTGCTACTAAAATACTGCCGTATTAATATGATGTTAGTACATTGGTTTTTCTATTATTAAGTATAAAGTTCAATACTGTCAATACTGCAGTATATTGCATTTTTGGATGTTTAAATACTGAACCTCTTATCCAAAGTAGAGAGGTAACTGAGGTTAGATTTTGAAAATTCACAGTGATGATTAAATGTATTGAATGTATTTCAAAATACTGAATATTTTTTAAATTGATTTGTTGTTTATGGAAGAAGTTAAATTTTCCTTCTTATTAGTGAATTGCCCGATATTAATAACTACTGTGATACTGTCAATACTGCAGTATATTGCATTTTTGGATGTTTAAATACTAACCTCTTATCCAAAGTAGAGAGGTGACTGAGGATAGATTTTGAAAATTCACAGTGATGATTAAATGTATTGAATGAATTTCAAAATACTGAATATTTTTTAAATTGATTTGTTGCTTATGGAAGAAGTTAAATTTTCCTTTTTAGTAGTGAATTGCCCGATATTAATAACTACTGTGATTACATTGTTTGTTTATTAAGTTTAACGTCCAGTACTATTGGATTAGCAAGACTAATGTCCATTATTTGTACATACTATGAATACGGGAGTATTATTGAAATTTCGCCGTGAAAGTACTGAACATATTTTACAATGTTCTATGGTCAATGATGTTTGATTTTGTAGGTTTTCCTATTTTATGATATATGAAAATAGTGTGTGTTTAATTATCCGTTGACTCACTTGTATACTGTATATGCAGATGAGTCGTTCCCAAACACTAAATTGCAGATGTGGTGTAGCTACGTTCAAGGAGCGTGCGAAGCCACTGCTAGATATAATTACTGAAAGGTCTAAGAATGATCTTCGTGAAGCGGGGATATTACAATTGTTTTCCATCCAGGACATAAAGCAGAATATCCCACTCCTCAACACCTTGCTAAGATCATACTCGACCAAAAATAGGGCATTCCTTGTTGGAAATGTTTATGTAAAGTTCACAGCTAATCATGTAGCATTGATGTTAGGAATGCCAAATCGTGGGGTCGAGTTTGATTTCCAAAGACGTCCTTTCTCTTCCTTCGAACAGAAGGATTTAGTTGCAGAGATTGATTTGCTAGGCGCTGAACAATGGTCCGAGGATATAGAGAAGAGGAGGGTAGACACCCTAGTGAAGTACGTACTCTGCAAGTTCTTTTTCCCGCTAAAAGTTTTAAAAATTCCAACTTGCATTCAAAATTTCGGTGGACTGGAAGAGTTTAGAAGGTACAACTGGCCGAAGACAGTTGAAAAATTTATGCAAGGACAGTTCAATATGTTAAGTCGAAAAGCATGTCGAAATGGTCTAGAGGATAGTATAGGATATTTGGAGGGTTGTTCAGTTCTGCTCGTGGTAAGTATGTGCATGTTGATTATTGTTGTATTTTGTTTTATTTGGAAAATAATGTCCATTTTTACAATTGTTATGGCTAGGTATGGTTCTTCGAGATAACGAAGGTTACAGATACCTTCGATGACTTAGCTAGACCCCGACTCTCCCGGTGGTCTTCTAAGACTAGCATTTCTGCGAAATATTGTATGTCATTAAAGTCGAATCTAAAGGGTGCCAATAAGGTTAGATTTATCATATTGGACATTCTTTTATGATTCCACATTTCCATTAATATTTTGTCACCATTTTTTAGGTTTCTAGTGCCTTCGAGAATGTTCTTCCATCTGAGAAGCAACTTCTTGGAGTTCAAGACGATGAATTTTCTGATTTTGAAAACAATTCAAAAGAAGAAGAGGTGGAAGAGGAGGTGACAGATAAGGAAGAAGAGGATGAAAAGGAAGAGAGTATTGAGAAACATATAATGAGGTTTATTAGTAGTCGATTAGGTAAAATTAATGATGTTGGGGGGAATAGAAGAAAGGAGAAGAAGAAGAAGGAAAGTAAAGAACTTAAGAGAAAGGAAATGGAGAAGGTTATAGAAAGAGAGTGCAAGAAAACTGAATCTGAAATGGATAGTAGAATACGGAAATGCATAGACGAAGTTCGTTATTATGTTGATGATGAAGTGTTGAAGCTACGTCGGTACTGTGATGAAAGGTTTGATGCGTTGACTTCCAAAAATAACTCTTCTATGGATCCGACATCAGGTCGGGAGCCATCACCTGACAATCAATTAGTGATTGCCTCACCATAATCATCGCTTCCGTATTTACCTTCCCCTCGTCCTTTAAGAAATCGAAAAAGCGTAGACGAAAGTAGTTTGATTAAAGGCATTAAAGGGCGCCCAAATAGAAAGAAGAACGTTATATTCTCTCCATCTGTAGGTGTATTTTCATTTCCGGGTAGAGCCTTGGTTTCAGCAAATGTTAAGTCAGTAATTGACCGCTTTATGGTCCAATTCAAAAATAGGTATTGATATAGTAATGTAGTTCATGAAAATTTTCATTATATATGTAACTAACCTAACAATTTATTATTTGTTTCAGTTCTGACATACTATTCGAGCGAGGAAATTTACTCATGCATCGATCAGATATAGAAGAACTAATCGGGAGTGGGTGGCTAAGTGATGTCCATTTAGATACTTATAGTTTATTCTTGTACATGGAAAACACACTTCATCCAAGTCTGGTCAAGCCGTTTATTTACATTTCACCCATTCACGCAGTAAGTCATTATGAAATTAACTGTAGTATACTGAAATTTATTCATATCCTAATGTTTGCTAAAATTTCCAATTTTTGTACTCATAAATACTGTGATATTAGACAGTACTTGCAGTAATACTGTTAAAACTGACAGTATTTATCCTAATGTAATTGTTATTTTGGGCCATAATACTGTGATATACTTAAGTATTACAACTTACACTGTTTGAAAAGATCCTACTGAAACTAATTTGATATTGTTCAATACTTTTTATATATTTAATATTGTAATTGTTTTAGAATATTATTTGCCTGATTAAGTAATTGTAAATCTAGTAATTCTGTCCAAAATACTGTAATTTCTGGCAGTATTTCAAGTAATACTGTTTAGACTGACAGTATTTATGGCAAATTGAAAGTAGTGTGCTAAAATTTATTCATATACTATTGTGTGCTAAAATTTACAAAATTTGTTCTTATAAATACTGTAATACTAATCAGTGGTTAAAGTAATACTGTTAAAACTGACAGTTTTTTTTCGAAAATGACTAATGTTTGTGGATTTATAGGAAATTATTATTTTACCCATATCTGGATTAATCAGCACTAATGTAATTTTTGTATTGGGCCATAATACTGTGATATACTACACTTGCAGCAATATAAAAAGGCTTTCATCAAGAATACTAAATCTCTACTCAAGCACATTACTTCGGATAGCGTCAAATACGCCGAAATGCTGCTTCTACCCATTCATCTTGATTCTCATTGGGCATTACTAGTGGGTAACATGAAAGAAGAAGTGTGAGAGTTTTATGACTCGTTGCCAGGAGGCAGGCATTTAAGGCCCTTAGACGAAGTGGTAAGAATTACATTTCGATAAATTTCTATTAGGTTTGCTATAATTCTACTAATTCTGAACACTTATTCTTTTGAAACTTAAATGCCTATTTGATGATGTTGGAGACTGTCTTCCTGAAAATGTTATTGAATGGCCAATCCAACCTGTGTGTGAAGTCCCTACACAAGATAATGAGAATGACTGCGGAGTATTTGTGCTGATGTATATGAAAACTGTGCTTAGTAGGGCGAATACTTGCTGGAGTAGAAAGAAGGGTTGGGCCAAGAAAATGCCAGCCTTTCGTGCAGAAATTGCGGCTGAAATTATCAAGACATTTTGTTCATTGAAAGACTAGTACTGTGGTCAAGACAATTATAATTTGACTGCGTTTCTCTCTGTTGAACAATATTTATTTAATGATATGTGCTTGTTTCTTTATTAAGCTAAATTTTATCGTTAATTAGTATCGGTGCAGTGTAAAAATACTTTGTTAATACTATAAAAGTTCACAAAATCCTGTTTTAGATGGTGTAAATTGTAGTAATATACTGCTCATTACTCTGTTCACAAAATCCTGTTTTAGATGGTTGTGGAAGTACATGAATATGATATGTTTACCAAAAATACTGTTAATTTTTCGTAAATTCGGTGAAAATAGAGAATTTATCACATTCTTCACAGTATTAATAATGAGAGTATATTAGAGCTGAACAAATGAAATATACCGATAGTATATTGGACGTGATTATTAATACTGTGATATACTGACAGTTTTTCACAATCTTCACAGTATTAATTATATCACAATCTTCACAGTATAATTAATGACAGTATATAAAAGTAGAAGAGACACTAATATACTGACAGTATATTAGAAATACTGTCAGTATATTGATATCATCTACACTTATATACTAACGTATATTACAAATACTGTCAGTATATTGGTATCTTCTACACTTATATACTGACAGTATAATCCATAATTGATAGTATTACTGACAGTATTTGTGTACAATATAACTCGGGTGACTGATCTATGTCAGACCGTATTATTTCTCTATGTAGACAGTATAATACTGACAGTATTTGTGAATCACTACCAAAAGTGGCCAACATAATAGAGAAATTAATATAACATTCTTTAGTAATACTGTCAACTGCTTTAAGTACTTAAACAAATATGTAATACATTAAAATTGTAAAGGAATATTAATAGAAAAATCATCATTAATCGAAAAATCATTAGTTTGGTCCACCAAAGCTGGTGTTGCTAGTGAATTAGAGTCCCCGAAATTTTGGTCCTTCTGTAATTCATGATCTTCAACTCTCATGGGTCCTTTATTCTTTGAAGGTCGACTCCGCTCTGTATGAAATTATAAAACGTAAGCCACCTAATCATAACATAGAATTTGAAAATAAAATAATTTAGGAAAATTTACTTGTTTTTTTCGAAGACGTCTTGAAAAAATTCTTCAAGCGAGTATTAGGCCTCCCTTTAGGTCGCCTAGAAGATGGATCCTTGACAAAGTTTGCACCTTGGTAATTTGAGGTAGGGATTCCCTTGTTAATCATCTCATCATAATCCATCATTTCCTCTAGAGTTTGACCCACATCATTCATCACATTAATTAGATGTTCTTTGGCAATTTGACAATTTGTAATACGATTACACAAATCATAAAGTGTATCGCATTATTTGATTTCTATAAATCAAATTAGAATCACAGTCATTCAATGTAGTGTCCTGTTGTAGATACATTCCCTTCTTTGCATGTAATGTAAATTGCTTGAGTATATATTGCTGTTTAATTTCTTTCTCATTCCTAATATTATAAACTCTAAGTATATGTTTGCATTGAAGGCCTGTTGTTTCAAAACCTCGACACGAGCATTCGACATTATTATTCTTTGTATCAAATGTCACAAACCATTGCTTATCAACTTCAATACCATGGCAATTTTGGACACTGTATACTACATGATCTGTTCCGTAACGAGTTTCATCAGCAACCATCAAATTAACTGCTGCTTCCATATAAGCATTCTCAAAAAGTAAATATATCTTTCGGATGTACACTATAGATATTTGCTTTAGTATTAAACAGTTTGGGAATTTAAGAGTAATACTTCCTTGTTTACATTTGAAGTCCTCCTCGTGTTCGTTTCTGCGCCAACCAGAAATTAAATTCTTCATTCTAAGAAAGCATTCAACAAGTGAACTTGTTGATTTAGAGCATCCATGCAAACGATTATTTGCGGACTCACTTCGCTGCGTTGATAAAATACCAAGATCTAATACTTCCTTGTTATATGCGGTGGACCACTTCATCTTAATGTTGAAAAGATCATTTAGCCATCGATTATCTTGCAAGTTCCTACGCATTATCATCTCTCTCCAATGTGTTTCAAATTCCATTTCATTCTCACATTTGCTCATGCAATTGTAAAATAAAGATCTAATATACTTATCTTTATTGAAAGTTGGTACCTTTGATGGAGCTTTTTTCGATATATGACATTGACACAAACGATGTCGAGTTGAAGTAAATACTCTCTGAATAGCTACTGACATTGCTTGATCTTGATCTGTGAAAATCGTGATTGGTTGCTTACCACCAACATATTTTAAGAAACACTCGAAAACCCAGCAAAAAGATTCAATCGTCTCCTCTGCAACAAAAGCCGCCCCAACAAAAATGTTTTGCCAATGGTGGTTCACTGCAATAAATGGGGCACATGCCAAATTATACTTGTTCATACGATATGTGGTATCGAAAATAATAACATCTCCATAACAATCATAATCTATTTTCCCATGTCCATCAATCCAAAAGAAACTCTGGAGCCTGTTGGACTCATCTATCTTCACATCAAAAGAGAACATGTTGTCCTTGCACTGTATCTCTTTAAATATTTCCAATAACCGATTTGCATCGCCGAAGTCTATTAATGCTCTTTTCTCTCGATGTACATAATTATATGCATCTAATTTAGATAACCCCACATTCTGTGCACCGTCAACTTCTTCTGCTAAGAAGTTATATGCATCAACAGTTCGAATTCCTGCTCTAGTCATATTTTTAATAACAGATGCTTGATGATTAGATATATGTCGATGAGCACGCAAGAAATGTGAATCTACTTGTGGAGCAAGTGGGTGATTGTGCTCTTCCACAAACTTTGAAATCTCTCAATTCTTGCCCTCTCTATCAGCAGTGAAGTACATGCACGCCAAACATCCAGTTTGAGTATCAAGGTGGTGAAACTTCCTTTGCACCTCACTTGTCGGTTTTATAACCTTATGACCTGCTCTCGAGCAACAATATTCTCGTCCCTTTATGATCTTTGTATGAGTCCAATAATAAATATGCTGTTTTCGGATACCAAAACCCAAATTTCGAGCATACTCGGCGTACATTTTGTAGGCCTCTTCTTCTGAATGAACTGTGTGGAATACTGTAGCCTCCTTGGTTCTCTGCATTGAAGCAATAAAATTTACTACAGTTAGACATTATTACAAAATTTAACAATATTAACATACTGGTGATCGCAGATATTTTTATAAATATATGGTGAGAACATACTGAGTTACAAGCATGATCAAGTTGCTCTGACTGTACATTTCCTACCTCTTCATCAGATTGAATTATATTATAAATGGGTGAATCCTCGCATACATTTATTCCCTGTATTGAAGAATACATGTAAATATTTTATGCTTACAATAATAAATAACCTATCTAAAGTTCACGATAAAAGTGTGATAACATACCGCGTTGAAAGACTGATCTACTTTGTTAGGTGGCAAATATGTTGGTTCATCATCAGAATTAAGTATATAAAAGGGGGCATTGTTGATTCCATAGCTTTGCTACATTAAACCAAACAAATTTGCTGCAATAATACTACAGTCCAATGACAAATGATATTTACAGCAAATGCAGCCGTATATTACCAATAATACTGTTGTTATCATACGTACGCTATTCTAATGATATTTACAGAGGTAGAGCAGTATTTCTCCAAGAATACTACAATTATTACAATAATAGTAGGCATAGAAAACCATATAAAATAATATTTCTACAAGAATACTACAATTGCAGCGGTATTTCTTCAATAATACTACAATTATTATATAAAATACGGCAGTATTTTATATACTGTGTAGTTTTATATAGGGAAAAACAACCGTATTTCTCCAATAATACTGTTATAATTTACTGAAGAATTGGTTGTTCAAGAAAGCATTCTGACATACCAAGTTACAGAAATAGTAGGCATAGAAAACCATAAAAAATGTCATACTATCCATTGATTCCATTGCAGCAGTATTTCTTCAATAATACTACAATTATTATATAAAATACAGTAGTATAAATTGGTTGTTCAAAGAAAGTATTCTAACATACCAAGTTAGAGACATGATCCATAATCTTAGATTTCAGATCTGAAATTTCTATAAGGCAACCTTTGCCAGTCGAACAACTTCTCCCGTCGAATACCGCCTCCCGTCGACACGCTTTCGACTTTGAACGCCGGAGAACTGCAATGCGACAGGTCGCCTACGTTTGGAGGAGGAGGAAACTGGTATTAGGGCGGCGGAGGAGGAAGAACGCGTGCTATTGAACGACGACGTACTTTCTTCGGCGCAGAAAGACCGCGAGGTTTGGGTTTGGCCACGAAAAATTTCGAAATGTCGTGGGTCCCGCTTGTGTAAACTCCGCTACTTATGTCCCACACCTATTATTAGGTGGGAGTTTCTCACCAAAAAAATTTTCTGGCTTAAAAGAAGGGCAATGTTATAAGCACGCAAGTTTTGGCTATTCACACATCAATTTTTATGAGTTATTACGTGTCTTTTGAAAATATGTTTTGTACATGCATTTTTAGGAAAAATGTTCAACACAAAAATTGTAGATCGACAACTTTTGTGTTGAACACTTTTCCTAAAAATGCATCTACAAGGCGTATTTTCAAAAAATCGTTATAGTTACGATCAAGGCGACAATACGCCTTGTGCGTGGATTTTTAGGAAAAGTGTTAAACACAAAAGTTGTAGATCTCGATGAGATCTATAATTTTTGTGTTGAACACTTTTCCTAAAAATGCATGTACAAGGCGTATTTTCAAAAGGCGCGTAATAACTCATAGAAATTGGTGTGCGAATAGCCAAAACTGGTGTGCTTATAACATTACCCTGGCCTAAAAGAAACCAGGAAAAGGAGGTTAATTTTAGCCGTTGTTTTAATTAGGGTTTTTAAAGGATCTTAATGGCAGGAAGGTTTCAAATTGTTGATACAGTAGAGAAGGCTTAAAGGCCGGGGAATGTGGGTTACAAAATGCAAACTTAAATGTGATTTGGAATCTCAATGTATTGGTATTAAACCTGAAATTAATGTTCAATAATTAATTTACTTTAAAATATTAATTTCAGATTTAATAATATTAAAAAAAAATCATTTCTTACTTGCCCAAAGTAACCTTAGCCCTAATTTGACGGGCCACTTTATTCAAGATTTTATTGGTCTGGCACACCAAAAAATTGTACGAACATTTGCGCAACCAAGGTACAAAACATACAAAAACACGAGAAATAAGAGACAAACTAGCGCGACGACATGCGCTACAAAATATTTTTAAAAAATGTAGTAAAATAAATATCGATGCAATTCAAGTTGCATCAAAAAGGGAATAAAGATTTGGCATTAAAGGTGTAACACCCCACTTTCCCAAGAAAATGGGATGGAAGAGAAGTGTTCTGTGTCGTCGAGTTCACTCGACGACACAGATCAATTTCGGCGTGTCATCGAGTTCACTCGTCACTCGACGACACAACTCTGTTTCGGCGTATCGTCGAGTTCACTCGACGACACAGCCCAGTTTCGGCGTATCGTCGAGTTCACTCGACGACACAGCCCAGTTTCGGCGTGTCGTCGAGTTCACTCAACGACACAGCCCAGTTTCGGCGTGTCGTCGTGTTCACTCGACGACACAACTCAATTTTAGTGTGTCGTCGAGTGATCTCGACGACACAACTCAGTTTCGGCGTGTCATTGAGTGATCTCGACGATGTCTCGACGACACATCACAAATCTGGCGTGTCGTCGAGTGATCTCGACGACACAGCAACATCTCGACGAGTCGTCAAGTGATCTCGATGAACACAGACAGAGGATTGTTTTCCCTGTTTTAAAAAACAACGGAAGTTGACCGTCCGGATCATCGTCGCAGCTGTCCTGATCCGCGTGAAAAGTAGATCCGACGGCTGGCATGTATTCGAATCCCTTAAAGGATAACAGAGAATGATATTTAGAATCATTATTACTTTTACTCTCTCTCCAAGATTGAGAAAAGGGAAAGTCAAAGAGGAAGAAGGAAACTCTTTCCGCCATTGACGGTGCTCTGAAACTCCGAATCGCGAGTCGTTTCCAGATCAACGGAGAGCAACCCGATGCGGTTCTTTCCATTCGATTGAAATCTCGGATTCATGGCACCAAAGAGAGCGGTATGGGTAACGATCCTTCCTCCCGGTCTTATGACGTGTTTTGGTCCTTTCAATGCTTGCATGTGATTATCTCTTTCACTAATTAGTGAAGTGTAGGACTTTCTATAGTTCTTCGGGACTCTAGGTCGATTGTGTCCGTCCCCGACATTTATTGCATGTAGAAATCCAGTAGTCGTACGGATTTATGCATTTTGGGTGAAGCCTACTCGTGGTCGTTAGCTCGGATCGGTGATGCTTAATTGTGACGTGCATTTAGGTTAAGCCTAGAATGCGGTCCGGAGAATGACTCCGTGAAATATGTCATCGTATTGTGGGACTTGAGTTTTGGGTGTCTTTTGGAGAGCCTAACGGAAGCCCCATGTTTGGGTTGTGGTTGAATGCAAACCTTCACCACGAGTTTTGAAGTGGAGTGGTCTTGTACCTCCTTCGTTGGTTATGTTTGTGAAGTCTATGTCCTCTTGGAAGGATTAGGTGTGTAGCTTATCTTTTGTGTAGCACTTGTATGTATTAAACCCCTACGGGCCGAGGCAAAGTCGTGCCCGCGTCGTGCGATAGATCTCGACGACTAGAGCACGAGCCAAGCTGAACAGAACCCGTTTACATGCAGATCGGTGAGAGGTCCCAATCTCTTGTGTGTCGTGCGATCATGGGAGAGGTTGTAGAAGGTGTTCACCTAGACCGACCAAAAGCTCTTTTCCCACCTAAGGTTGTATAACTTAGGGTGGTGTTGGCACTTGTGAAATAGTACTTTGGAGACATGTCTTGTGTGCATGAAATGTGTGGTTATGAGTACCCACGTTTGTATTATTATGGATTGATGTTATGTTAGCCTCATGTGGTTGCTTAGGCGGTTGCGGGGATCCTCCGGGTGAACCCAACTAACATCATGTGCATACCCAGGTTCCCTTTTCTTTGATGCTCAACCTAGAAGACTGATTGTGCTTGAAACCTCACCTTGTGTAGAGTAGATGCACTTTCTTTTTATTATTACATGTTGCATGTACGGCTTGCTTGCAGGTCAGCGGTGCCCCGCCCCTGAGCTGGCTAGAATGGTCGGGGGTGGGATCGTTACGCGATTTATGGTCAGCTCATAGATGACCCTCGTTTACCTCATATTTGTAGATGGTGCAGGTGCTCATGAGCCGAGCAGGAAGTAGCAGGCTGAAGCCATTTGTTGTGTTGGCCTTTGAAGGTCGGCCTTTGTTTTACTGCTTTCCCGGAATTGTCGGCGCGTGCCGATGTATATTGTTAAGCTTTTACATTGTTGAATGTAAGACTTTAAGACCTTAACTTAATTGTGACATTCTTGAGATGGTGGACATTCTGAAAGTAATATTAATGACAGCTTCCGCTTACGTTTGTTTATACTCTGTTGTAGTTATTTTCTGTTTATCATCTTTTAACGTCTAGTTAGTGTGCTCAATATGGCGTGGGGTCCCGGTTGGACCTATTGTTATATTGTTTGTACTGGCAGGGTGTTACAATTTTGTATCGGACTTCATGAGTCGATTCATAGTTTAACGAATTCGAGGCTGAATTCCTTTTAAGAGGTTGAGTTCACGTGATGTGTGTTCACCTAAAACGATATAAAACTAATAAGAATGTCCACTTAGGAATGAAAAACATGTTTGTTTGCGGAACCTGAGCATTCCATGGTAGTTTGTTGCTATGTTTTCAGTCACTAAATTGTGTGTTACACGATTATAGGTGACTAGGAGTTGTGTGGGGCAGTCTCAACCCCGTAACACTGCCGAAAGTAGTGCGTCCGCTGAGGTGCCAGCGACCACTCCTTCTGCTAAAATGATCAGACTAGCCGCTGAAGCGATCTTCACGATGATCAATAATCAGTCAAAGCGTGTTGCACAACCTACTACTTCTACTCTGGATGTGGCCCCAGTGTCAGTTGCTTTAGTGGAACCTGCAGTGAAACCTAGGGTGGAACATAAAGTCGAGCATGTAGCTGTGGGACAAGCCTGTGACCAACAACTGAAGCACTTTTTGAGCTTTCATCCTCCAACCTTTTCGGGTACCGAATCCCTAACAGAGGCAGAGGATTGACTGTCAAGAGTAAAGAGAACTCTAAGGACGACAACAACCGAGGAGGCGATGATGGTCACCTTAGCCACTTTCCTTCTGAATGGAGAGGCGGTGCTTTGGTGGGAAGAACTAGAAGTGCACAAGTTCGCTGGTAGAGAGATTACTGATGTCTCGATGGGAGAGTTCTCAGAACTGTTCCTCTAGAAGTTTATCCTCACTGCCCAACGCATTGCGTTGCAAAACCAATTTTTGCAGTTACCTCAAGGTGATCGTTCGGTAGACGACTACATGAATGAGTTCACCAGACTGAGCCGCTTTGCGGGATATTTGGTCGAAGATGAGAAGACAAAGACGAATAAGTTCTACGAAGGACTTTGTGATGAGTTGAGATTATTTTTAGCAAACCCAATGACTTTTGGCTTTCATGTCCTGGTGCAAACTAACAGATCTCTGGAATTGGATATGCAGAGGGTGTAGCGCGCAAAAGGCCTCAATGCAAAGAAGTAAGAGTTTCACGCCCCGACCTCTCAGTCAAAGTCGGAGTTCAGGAGGAATAAGAGGAAATATAGGTTCGCGAAACTAGCTTCCTCTAATGTATCGGGAGCAACTACTGCACTGGGTCCCATGACGTGTTTCGCCTATAGAAAGGTGGGACACAAAGCCCGATTGTGTCAAAGTGGTCCCCCGAGGGCAGAAAATTGAGCGGGTGACTATGCTCGTGTGGCGGGTTCAACGTATGCGGAGAAAGGCAAAGCTGTGGAGTCTTCTGCTTCCCAGCAACCTCTAACCCAACCTAGAGTCTACTCTCTTGGAGAACAGGAAGCCATCCGACAAAATGATGCCATTATAGGTATGATTTATAATTTAGCTTTTACAGCTTGACGTGATTTATACTTCATGTGCGACTATACGTTTGTTTGCGTGTGCAATTAGGCTTTGTCCTAATTTTCAACTATCCGGCGAGAGCTCTTTTTGATACTGGAGCATCACACTCCTTCCTTTCTAAGGACTTCGTGGTGCGAATCGAAGTACTGTCTACCTTGGTAAAGGATAGATTGGAGGTAGTGCTGCCCAATGGGTCTCAAATGAGCACGGATAGGTTGAGTCGTGTAAAGGTGCGGATTGAGATTCAAGATTTTGAGTCATTATTACCGCTAGCTGAATTTGACGTAATCTTTGGCATGGACTGGCTCTCGAAGCAACGAGCATGAATAAATTGCAATCTGAAGGAGATTACTCTGGGAAAGAACACCGAAAGCGAGACCACATTTGCTGGTATGCAAGGAGCGAGCAAGATGCTGATGTCTGCTCTCCAAGTGGTCAAGACGGTGAGGAAAGGCACGGAGTTGTTCTTCGGAGTCTAAACCCAGTTTAAGTGATGTCCTGGTAGTAGCGAAGTACGCTGAAGTGTTTCCAAACGAACTCCATGGGGCTCCCCCTCAACGAGAGATTGATTTCTATAATGAGTTGGTGCTAGGTGTCAAGTCTGTGTCACGCTCATCGTACCGAATAGAGCTATACGAATTGACAGAGTTAAAAGTTCAGTTGCAAGAACTGCTAGTGCAAGGCTATGTACGTCCAAGTTCATCCCCTTGGAGTGCATCCGTCCTCTTTGTGAAAAAGGAGGACGAGAGCTTGCGTCTATGCATCGATTATCGATAGCTGAATAAGCTGACAGAGAAGAACCGTTATCCGATTCCGAGAATCGATGACTTGTTCGACCAACTGGTTTGGTCGACGGTGTATTCTAAGCTAGACTCGAGGTTCGGCTATTATCAACTGAGAATAAGGGAATGTGATATTCCAAAGACGGCGTCCAGTACCCACTTCGGGCACTACGAGTTCACGGTTATGTCGTTCGGTCTCTCCAATGTATCGTCGGTATTTATGGACTTGAAGAATAGAACGCTCAGAGTGTATTTGAACCGATTTGTGATCGTTTTCATCAACGATATATTGATATACTCTTAGTCCGAAGAGGAGCATGCAAAGCATCTGCACTCAATTTTGAGCACACTAAGGAGGAGTCAGCTATACGCCAAGTTCTCCAAATGCGAGTTTTGGCTATCATCAGTAGTTTTCCTTGGTCAAGTTGTTAGTGGTGAAGGAATTGTAGTCGACCAGTCGAAGATAATGGCAATCCGAGAGTGACCTATGTTGAAAAACGTGGCGGAAGTCTGAAGTTTCTTAGGACTTGTCGGCTACTATAGGCGCTTCGTGGAGAACTTTTCGAGGATTGTGCTTCCTCTCACTAAGCTTACTAGGAAACATCAGAAGTTCGCTTGGTCGCACGAGTGCGCACGAGTGCGCACGAGCTTTCGAGGAGCTGAAGAAGCGTCTGACTACGATGCCCATCTTATGCTCGCCAAGTGGTACAGAAGACTATGAGATATATAGTGACGCCTCAGGGAGCGGCTTGGGTTGCGTACTAGTGCAATTCGAAAATGTGATTGCTTATGGCTCCCGTCAGTTGAAGGTACATGAGAGGAACTACCTGGTCCATGACTTGGAGTTAGCGGTCGTGGTATTCACTCTTAAGCTGTGACGACATTAGCTTTATGGGGTAAAGGTCGACATCTTTATGGACCACAAAAGCCTAAAGTACCAGTTAAATCAAAAGGAATTGAATATGCGACAGAGAAGACGGATGTAGTTCCCTGAAGACTACACCTGTGATATTCATTACACTCCTGAGAAGGGAAATGTTGTTGCAGACGCGTTGAGTCGTCGGGATCCCGCGCAAGCAAATTGGATTTTGATGCATGATGAGCGTCTGATCCGTGATCTAGAATCCTTGAGGATCACTCGTGTCGATATAAGAGTGTCTTCTTCAGCATGCTTGAACTGGACATAGGTACAATATGACCTTGCCGACCGAGTTCGACGAGCTTTAGGGCTAGATGAAAGCATGAAGCATTACAAAGCGGAGACTGTGGATGAGTCTAATGCTGAATTCTCTTTTGACGATGGTCTTTTATGGAAGAATGCTAGACCGTGTGTCCCAAAAGTTGCCAATTTACGGGAAGGATTGAAGTACGAGGATCATTTTACCAAGTACTCGATTCACCCGGGGAGCACAAAGATGTACATGGATATGAAGAAATTCTTTTGGTGGCCGGGTATGAAGAAAGACATTGCTCTCTACGTAGCCAAGTGTCATACCTGCGTGTTGGTGAAGTCTGAATGTCAAAGACCAGGTGAGTTTCTAAAGTCTTTGTCGATTCCGAAATGGAAGTTCAACGATATTTCGATATTCCAAAGAACACATATTTAAATGAAAATTGTAAATGAATGGGTAATGCTAATTAAGTGTGAAATATTAAAGCATACCATCCTTCGCCAATGAAGACAGCGCCTGCAACCGGTGCAGATTGCACACATTCTAATCAAAAATTTGTCGGTTGAGCACTCAAGAGAAGAATACTCGTACTCTGGTTCAGATCCCAAAAGAAAAATAGTACATTGTTGGTGTGTTCTGAAATTCAGTAAACTAAAATTCTTGCCGTCAGTTCCTCTTTATCTACTTAAGATATAAGCTGAAACTTTCAAAGAAATGATTTAGCAATTTTGCCAAATGAGGAGCTTCCCAAGAAAATGCGAATTTGATAGTTGAAAACATCAAATCTTAGATCAGCAAGTGATAAGGTCATATTTATCAAATTATAATTGGGAATCCAATTTGAATTCGCCTCAATTTAAAGTCTAAACTCATTATTTTCATACTCATTTTTATCATAATAGTTATTTGCTCACATTAAATGAAGTTTTAACTTAAACTTATGCATCAAGGTGTATTCAGGTTGAAGAATGAAGATCCTAAGGAAAATGGCTCCTACACGGCTAGGCACACGACCAGACACACGATCGTGTCTTTACACACGACCTCCTACACGGCTTGGTGCAATCCCGTGTTCAGAGAATTTGGACAACAAAAATGACAGAGAAAGTCACAGCTAGGCACACGGCTGAAGACACGGCCGTGTCATAGGAAAGCTCAACAACGAACACGGCTTCATACACAGCCGTGTGGATGGTCGTGTCCAGTAACACGACTACCATGTCATGTGTAACCGTTCCCACTCATTATACACGGCCACTGACACGGCCGTGTGCAAGGCCGTGTCCGTCCATTTTCTTTTCTTTTCCAACACACACTATAAAAGAAAGAAAGGTGGCTGATGAGAGTAGTTTTGGAAGGGCTGGAGTTTTCTGAAGTTTGAAGATTGTGAAGGAAGAAGATCAAAGGGGATTTGAGTATGTTTCTTTATTTTAATTCTGTGTTTGAATTTCATCTTTGTCTAGAGAAGATGATGCGGAACTAATCTCTCTTTAGCGTTTGGATGTAAGAACCATATGTTGATGTTTTAATTGTTTTGAATGATCTCTTCTTTTAATCTCTCAACCTTATATGTTAATTTGTTCATGCAATTCAATTGTGTAGAATTATATTTTTTCGGAATTGTAATTCTTGTATGATTTCATCCTTTGAGATTGAGAAATCCTTAGCATGATAAGACCTTGTATGAATGAAAGGAATAAATCGCAATTTTAGAGATAGATTGCGATATTCTTCCGTGTTTTAAGATAAAAGTTTATTCGTGTTTAAAGCAAGTGAATAAGTTTTGATTTAAGAGAAATCCTAATCATTCAACCTTACCTTAGTATTAACTTGCTCGAGAGAGAAGTTAATTATTTTTGTATCTTCTCGGTTGACTAGGTTTTGAGAGTTTGAAGTAGGGGCGTCAAAAATCTATTGTTTCATCTATGTGTTTTCTACATCCGAACGCTATCCTTTAATTATCAGGTCTTTCTTTCGCAATTTACCGTTTTTATTAAATAGATAACTAAGTTTAAATTTTGTTTCTACAAAAGCAAAACCACTCTTGATCTGCTTGGTAGATAATTGAAGAGAAGTGAGTACGAGTAATTGAAAAGACCCTTGGAAATACGACATAAGATAGAGATATCTTATTTATTACAATTGATAGGTTCACATGCCTTGGAAATCTATTATTAAGTGAAGTTTCGCGACCATCAGCAAGCCAGCCTTCTATGACTAAAATGATACTTTGACTTTAACCAAAGCCTTTCCTGGAACCAAAATGTGGTGATCTCTCCTTTGGAGGAATTGAAAACCTTCGATCTGAGTCGGGAAAAGAACACACGCGACCTCAATCTCTCTAAGAAATAAAGAGAAAGAGATCTCATTTGTTTTCCCTTCGCCTAGGGCCGCCTACAGATCTTCTTCTCCAAAGATCTGAATAGGAGAGTCTCGCACCGACGATGGAGATCTTGGGCCTTACCTTTTCCTTCTACGGTCCGCTCCTTCTCACAAGAGGAAGCAATCACTGGATCCGTGTCTTCTCTTTGCAAGAGCCGAACAGGGAAAGCCCTGATCTCACCAATACCTGAAGGAGTGGTTAAGTCGTTGTCGGCGACATTAGTCCGATGAAGTGAGAAAAACGCCAGAATCTGCTCTAAGAACCGAAGGAGAGCAAAGCCCGGCGGTTTTAAAAAATTGAGGAGGTGCTCGAGAATCACTCTTGTTCATCTGTATGACCCAAAAATGATTCAAAGGTTTCATTATATATTTTAGGCTTAATAGGAGAGGCCTAGATTTGGAGTTACCAAAAATTTAATGGAGAGAATGAATTCCATTAACTCCAAATCTAATGAAATATGAAACCCACAAAATTGATTAAATTCATAATTAAGCCACAAAATGTGTCAAGGGTGAGACTGAGTTCACGACATAAAATTAGGAGACGATCTGACCCACATATCACATGTTGGGTTTTCTACATACCATTTCAGAAATGATAGTACATCATATCAAATATGTGCAGCGGAATAAATAACTAGAACAACCCAAATAGTTAAGGATCTTGCGGATTTCATGAATCAAGAAATAGAAAGATAACAAAATGAAATACCTTTAAGGGATTGAGTCGATACTCAATCAACATGCTCCTCACTGATTTCTAGTAGAACCAATCTTGAGTTTCAAGAACCGAAATCGATCGGCCCCTCTACAGAGATCCACACAAGCGGAGGAGAACCTCAATACCTTATCGAACAAGGAATGAGTTGGAGAAGAAAGCTCTTAACGTCCCCACGGACTGCTAGATCCGAGACAAGGGAGGCGGCGACTGTCGGAGGAGGAGAGAGGCCCTAGCAGAACACTTCTGGCGCTGCTCTCTCAAAACACGAATGGGTCGGTTACGAAATCTGTCTCGCGTGTTCCGAACCCTAAGATCGTGAACTGTTATATACCAAAGGCTGCGTTCGACGAACTCGAAGAAGCCTGCGTTCGACGAACTCAAGAGGCCTGCGTTCGAAGAGCTCGAAGAAGCCTGCGTTCGACGAACTCAAGAGGCCTGCGTTCGACGAACTCGAAGAAGCCTGCGTTCGACGAACTCAAGAGGCCTGCGTTCGACGAACTCAAGAGGCCTGCGTTCGATGAACTCGAAGAGGTCTGCGTTCGACGAACTCAAGAGGCCTGCATTCGACGAACTCGAAGAAGCCTGCGTTCGACGAACTCGAAGAAGCATGCGTTCGACGAACTCAAGAGGCCTGCGTTCGACGAACTCAAGAGGCCTGCGTTCGACGAACTCGAAGAAGCCTGCGTTCGACGAACTCAAGAGGCTTGCGCTCGACAAACGCGCTACACTAGCCTTTTGCCGTCTCAGCGGTCAACGATGCCTTCAGTCTCAGCGGTCGACGAAGTATAAGTTCGGCTATACTCTATAACCGAATTCGACTATACACTATAATTGAATTCGACTATATAAATTCGGCTATATAAATTCGTCTAAACCCTTTAGCCGAATTTTGACTTAGCCGAATTCGTCTAAACCCTTTAGCCGAATTCGTCTAAATCCTTTAGCTGAATTTGACACAGTTTGGTTAAACACTTTAGCCGAATTTGTCAAGTATAAATCCATTCGTTTAAACCTTGTAAACGATTTCCCATTGAGACATTCTCAACTTAATTCCAAACGGTCACAGGACTGGTCCTCCACTCATATCCTATATAAGCAAGGCCAACTCAATTCTTTCTCCAACTTCTCCAAATGCTTTTATGTGCGACCCTATAGGCTCATATTGCGTTGACAGTAAGACTAACTGTTGATTGTTTTGAGATCACCTCAGAAACTCCAACAGTCTCCCACTTGATCACAAAGTGTTAACAGAAGTCTCACAAACAATGAGCGACATCTAGCAATACATCATTGCTGCCCAAACAATAAGAGTTCATAACTCAACAAGCCTGTCATGACCAATGTATCAGTGTTGTCATGTCCCTTTGTCCCTTACATCCGGATAGAACTAGAGGCATGGACCGTGTCACCCTCATAAATGTTCAATCCCAGTTTCCTGATCTAGAATAGACTAACAAAAATGGTGAGATCAATATCATATATTGACTCAACCAAGCATGGCCATGCATTTCTCAGTCTCATTCCATCAAGGGGGGCAATGGATGTAACTTCTGTCATAAAGGAGCACAAATCCCATATCTACTCACACACAAACACCCAAATGATTCCTAACATACTCAATAACCACCCTTATCATCAACCTTTTTCAAGGAAGACTTTAGATGGTATCAAAGTGCGCTCTTCCTCACTAGATGAATGCTGTGACTTCAGGTCAAAGGACCACAAACACCATTGTCACTTGAGACCTACTTGTGACACATTCATATAACAATCCACAAAGTAGTCTCACGATGGGTCTGTCCAGTACAACTTGTTCCTAACAAGTACCCATGTGATGACTTGATATCACAATATCACGACCTGTGAGAACCGGTCATCAGTCAACGCACATGCTAGTCTTATGGTCTCATCCTCGCCCTAATTTCTAGGATGATACCTCGACCAGGGACCATTTAAGAATGAAGCTTCATTTAAACATGGACCCTCACATTCAAGTCACGTACTTGAATTCCTATTGAAGCAAACATTTTAAGGGCATTCATTATGTTAATTAGTCTATCATATAGAAACAGTTGACATAATAAAAGAACTTGCCATAAATGTAACATGAAAAACCATAATACATATCACAATTCATCAAATGAATAAACAACCAACAAACATACAATCCACAAGACTCCCACTAAAGACGATCATTCAGGTATCTAATACCCATTGATCTAACATGACCATCATGCTTCCTTTGCGCAAGAGGCTTTGTCAGTGGATCCGTTATGTTCTCTTCAGTCGGTACTCTACAAATGCTCACATCTCCTCGATCGACAATCTCTCGAATAAGATGGAACCACCGAAGTATGTGCTTGGAGCGCTGATGAGATCTAGGTTCCTTAGCTTGGGCAATTGCACCGTTGTTGTCACAGTAGAGAACTACGGGATCAACAATGCTAGGAACTACATCTAGCTCGCCGATGAATTTACTAATCCACACAGCCTCCTTTGCCGCATTTGCGACAGTAATATACTCGGCTTCTGTCGTAGAATCGACAACTGTCACTTGCTTGGAACTCTTCCAACTTACAGCTCCTCCATTAAGGCAAAATACGAAACCTGATTGGGACTTTGAATCATCCCTATCAGTTTGGAAGCTAGCATCTGTGTAACCACTTACAACGAGCTCTTCCTCTCCACCATATACCAAGAACGTATCCTTAGTTCTTCTCAAGTACTTTAGGATATTCTTGACAGCTATCCAGTGACCATCACCAGGATCAGACTGATACCTGCTCGTCATGCTCAAAGCATAAGAGACATCGGGTCGAGTACACAATATTGCATATATGATTGATCCAATTGCCGAGGCATATGGAATCAACTTCATGCGTTCCTTATCTTCCAAAGATTTAGGACACTGGTCCTTAGAGAGACTCACACTATGAGACATGGGTAAGAATCCTTTCTTGGACTCAAGCATGTTGAACCGTTTCAACATCTTTTCAATGTATGTACTCTGGGTCAAACCCAGCAACTTCTTCGATCTATCTCTATAGATCTTAATACCAAGTATATAAGTCGCTTCACCCAAGTCCTTCATAGAAAAACAGTCCCCTAGCCTGTTCTTAACAACTTGCAGGGTTGGAATGTCATTCCCGATCAACAGTATGTCATCTACATACAATATCAGGAAGACAACAATGCTCCCACTAATCTTCTTGTAAACACAAGGTCCATCTTCGTTCTTGATGAAACCAAACTCTTTAATTTTTTCATCAAAACGCAGATTCCAACTTCGAGAAACTTGTTTCAATCCATAAATGGTTCGATTCAACTTGCATATTTTAGTGGCTTCATTTGGAGATACAAAACCCTCGGGTTGTGTCATATACACTTCCTCAAGGAGGTTTCCATTAAGGAAAGCCGTTTTGACATCCATTTGCCAGATCTCGTAGTCATAATACGCAGCAATAGCAAGTAGAATTCTGATGGACTTGACCATGACTACAGGGGAAAAGGTCTCATCATAGTCAACACCATGAATCTGCCTGAAACCTTTAGCCACCAGCCGACCTTTGAATGTCTGTACATTCCCATCCATGTCAATCTTCTTCTTGAAGACCCACTTGCACCCTATGGGTCGTACCCCTTCAGGTGGTTCCACCAAGGTCCAAACTTGGTTTATATACATGGAGTCCATTTCAGATTTCATGGCCTCAAGCCACTTCTCGGAGTCAGGTCCACACATAGCCTCTTGATAGGTTGCAGGCTCATCATCATGATCCATAAGCAACACATTACCTATTTGAGACACGAGAAATCCATATCTCTCAGACTCAAATCTTGGTCTATCAGATCTACGTAGGACTTGTGTTTCTTGAGCATGTTCTCCAGCTATAACAGATTGTAGTCCTTGCTCAGGTTCCAATTCACGTTCATTCATTGTTTGTGGTTCTTGAACCTCTTCAAGTTCCACCTTTGCAGTCTTTCTGGATAAGAACTCTTTCTCCAAAAAGACATCAGTCCTTGCGACAAACACTTTGCCCTCGGACGGAAGGTAGAAGTAGTACCATTTAGTTTCCTTAGGATATCCCACAAGATAACACTTATCTGATTTGGGTTCCAGCTTGTCAGACATTTGACGTCGTACGTATGCCTCACAACCCCAAATCTTAATGAAAGACATACTGGGACGCTTCCCAGTCCATATCTCATATGGTGTCTTTTGAACCATTTTCGTCGGAACGCGATTTAGTGTAAAAGCAGCAGTCTCTAGAGCAAAACCCCAAAAGGAAACGGGCAAATCTGCATGACTCATCATCGATCGCACCATGTCTAACAAGGTATGATTCCTCCTCTCAGAAACACCATTATATAGCGGTGTTCTGGGTGGGGTGAGCTGTGATACAATACCACACTCTTTCAGATGATCACGGAACTCCTGACTCAAATATTCGCCACCTCGATCAGATCGGAGTGCTTTTATCCTTTTTCCCAGTTGGTTCTCTACTTCATTCTTAAACTCTTTGAACTTTTCAAAGGTCTCGGATTTGTTCTTCATAAGAAGCGCGTATCCGTATCTACTGAAATCATTAGTAAATGTAACGAAGTAGTGGAACCCACCTCTAGCCATAGAACTCATGGGTCCGCACACATCACTATGTATGACACCCAAGAGATCATCTTCCCTCTCAGTATAACCAGTGAAAGGGGCTTTAGTCATTTTGCCTAATAAACAAGACTCACACTTCTTAAATGATTCATAATCAAATGAGTCTAATAGTCCATCTCTATGGAGCTTGGATATGCGTTTCTCGTTTATAGCCCAAACGACAATGCCAAAGGTATGTAGGATTCGAGTCATTTGTTCTTAGTTTTTTATTATTTTCAACATTATAGATCGAATGGTCTAAGTTCAAAACATATAAACCATTAAACAATTGGGCTACACCATAACAAACATCATTCATAAAAATCGAACAACAATTGTTCTTAATCACAAATGAGAACCCTTTCATGTCAAAACATGATATGGATATAATGTTTCTAGTTATGGCTGTAACAAAATAACAGTTATCTAATTCTATTACAAGCCCAGTGGGCAAAGAAAGACAATAGACACCAACGACAACAACTCTTGCTCCATTCCCGACACGCAGGTCTACCTCCCCTTTACCCAGCATTCTTCTCCTTCTCAGTTCCTGCACATTTGTACAAATGTGAGAACCACATCCGGTATCCAATACCCAAGATGAAGGAGCAGAAAGGTTTATCTCTATAACATAAATACCTGAAGTGGAAGTCACACTTCCTTTCTTCTTTTGCAGATCCTCAATGTAGAGGGGACAGTTCCGCCTCCAATGCCCTGCCTTATCGCAGTGGTGGCACTTTCCTTCTTTCGCCAGACCTTTCCTTTTCAGTGCAGAAGACTTGGGATCAAGAGGAGACTTAGATCCAATCTTCATCTTCTTGGATCCCTTGGCCTTGCCCTTGCTCTTATGCACCATCAATATGGGGCTGACAGGCTTGGCCTTCTTCATGTTGTTATCGGCAGTTCTCAACATGCCAAGGAGCTCGGTAGTGTCTTTTCTATTTCATTCATGTTATAGTTCAAGACGAGCTGATCATAACTGTCCGACAACGATTGCATGATCAGATCTATGGCCAACTCTTGGCCCAAGGGAAAACCCAGTTTTTCAAGGTTCTCGATATACCCAATCATTTTGAGTACGTGAGTCCCTACTGAGTCTCGAGCTCCCATTTTGCACTGAAATAATGCCTTGGATATGTCAAATCTCTCTTGTCGGGCTTGCCCCTCGAACATTTTCTTGAGGTGTCCGATTATCTCATAACCACGCATGCTCTCATGTTGCTTCTGAAGCTCAGAGGACATGGTAGCAAGCATGAGGCATTCCACATCCAAGGTATCATCTTGATACTTCTTGTAAGCATCTTTATCTGCTCTCGGAGCATTTCCGACCGGCTCTGTGGGGGCTTCACCTTCCAAGACATAGAGCTTGCGCTCTTGCCTGAGAACAATTCTCAGATTCCTATACCAATCGAGGAAGTTCGTCTCATTGAGCTTATCCTTCTCAAGGATGGCTCTAAAAGACAACGTGGAGTGAGATGTATTTGCCATGGAAATTCTACAATAAATTTGCAAAAGATTTTTCAGTACTCTATTTCAAAATACATTTTACTTTAATAAGGACTTCTATTAAAAGGGCTCCCACGATTTTAATCAAATTGATAACCCTTAATATCGATTCGGAGAGTTTATGCGAGCTACTCTCTTAGTGGACAAGATCCGTATTTCACCAACACAACGAGTCCGCTTTGGCGTTTCTCTCGCAATGCGGTTATTTAGGTAGACAACACTTGTCAATTGCATCACTATGCAACTCTTGTATGGTTGGTGAATAACTCTTTATTCGCATCCATCATATGGTGCATGTCAACCCTATGCCTCTAGGCACTCAACTTTTGAGGTCACCTAGTTAAGATAGACCCGATGTCGACAGTGGGATATCACAATTATCCTCTCGCACCTTACCAAGATAGATTAATGCACCTTGCTTTGGCAAGCCCACACTTCATCGATCGTGGCAGGAAGAGTGTCATCCATCGGAAGGCATCCAAATGCTTAATATTGGATTAAGGGATTTTAAGATACAATTGATGAACATTTCATCGTGATTAATATTTAATCACCGTGCACATTCACAAAATAGAAATACAACATTTCAAACCAAATGCATCCCCAATGCGCACAAAAATTTATCAACACTTTGATAAGAAATGCTAAATCTGAATACTTAGAACACTTCTAAATCTCCAGATTTACATGCATTGGACACCGTAAAAACAACTCCACTTGTGCAGTAGACAAGCTCGTCTCTCAATGTCAGATTCAAAATCTCAGACATGTGATTTCACAAATCACTTGGAGGGACGGTTACTGCAAAGGAGAAACTATTTATGAAACAATGAAATCGCAACGCAATCACATGCGTTCTTGGCGGGGTTCCAAGAAGAAATTAGGGCATTTAGAACGCTTCTAAAATCCCGATTTACACGCACTTGATTGCAAACCTAGCTCTGATACCACTGTTGGGTTTTCTACATACCATTTCAGAAATGATAATACAACATATCAAATATGCGCAGCGGAATAAATAACTAGAACAACCCAAAGAGTTAAGGATCTTGCGGATTTCATTAATCAAGAAATAGAAAGTTAACAAAACGAAATAACTTTAAGGGATTGAGTCGATACTCAATCAAGATGCTCCTCACTGATTTCTGGTAGAACCAATCTTGAGTTCCAAGAACCAAAATCGATCGGCCCCTCTACAGAGATCCACACAAGCGGAGGAGAACCTCAATACATTGTCGAACAAGGAATGAGTCAGAGAAGAAAGCTCTCAGCGTCCCCACGGTCTGCTAGATCCGAGACAAGAGAGGCGGCGACTGTCGGAGGAGGAGAGAAGCCCTAGCGGAACACTTCCGACGCTGCTCTCTCAAAACACAAAAGGGTCCGTTACGAAATCTGTCTCGCGTGTTCCGAACCCTAAGATCGTGAACTGTTATATACCAAAGGCTGCGTTCGACGAACTCGAAGAAGCCTGCGTTCGACGAACTCGAAGAAGCCTGCGTTCGACGAACTCAAGAGGCCTGCGTTCGACGAACTCGAAGAAGCCTGCGTTCGACGAACTCAAGAGGTCTGCGTTCGACGAACTCGAAGAAGCCTGCGTTCGACGAACTCAAGAGGTCTGCGTTCAACGAACTCGAAGAAGCCTGCGTTCCACGAACTCAAGAGGCCTGCGTTCGACGAACTCAAGAGGCCTGCGTTCGAACTCGAAGAAGCCTGCGTTCGACGAACTCAAGAGGCTTGCGTTCGACGAACTCAAGAGGCCTGCGCTCGACGAACTCAAGAGGCCTGCGCTCGACGAACTCGAAGAGGCCTGCGCTCGACGAACTCGAAGAGGCCTGCACTCGACGAACTCAAGAGGCCTGCGCTCGACGAACGCACTACACTAGCCTTTTGCCGTCTCAGCGGTCGACGAATGCCTTCAGTCTCAACGGTCGACGAAGTATAAGTTCGGCTATACTCTATAACCGAATTCGACTATACACTATAACCGAATTCGACTATATAAATTCGGCTATATAAATTCGGCTATATAAATTCGGCTATATAAATTCGTCTAAACCCTTTAGCCGAATTTTGACTTAGCCGAATTCGTCTAAACCCTTTAGCCGAATTCATCTAAATCCTTTAGCCGAATTTGACACAGTTCGGTTAAACACTTTAGCCGAATTTGTTAAGTATAAATCCATTCCTTTAAACCTTTTAAACGATTTCCCATTGAGACATTCTCAACTTAATTTCAAACGGTCACAGGACTGGTCCTCCACTCATATCCTATATAAGCAAGACCAACTCAATTCTTTCTCCAACTTCTCCAAACGCTTTTATGTGCGACCCTATATGCTCATATTGCGTTGACAGTAAGACTAACTGTTGATTGCTTTGAGATCACCTCAGAAACTCCAACATCACAGGCTTCGATCGTTCACATGATTGAAATAGCTCGCACTCGTAGGAGTCTGAATAGACTTTAATTTTCGCGTACAACTATATCGGGACGTCTCGATGGATAAAGTCCACTTAACATAAATTTTTCAACAACAAGAACTCAAATCTCTTTTTCAAATACTTCTTAGCAACGGTGAAGATGGTGGTCGTTACTGTTGAATTTTATTGAACATCAAATGTGCATCGAAATACTAAAACTCATGTCAAACAAACATGCAAAATCAGTAAATCAAGAAAGTTAAAAATGTACTTACGACAAAATCAAATTTTATGAAGAATATGACGTTTTTTAGAACTAAAATGCGGAACAAAATTTAAGTCTCTATTGGTATCCACATGAATGTAGGAACCCACATAGTCCATCTAACTGTCTCAGGGACGAAAGATACTATCACAAAAAATGAAACACGAGTTTTATTTTGATAGACTCTTCTCTATTCCTCTCTTAACATATCTCTTTGTATTCTCACCGAGAAAAAGGATGCAATTCTCACAAATTTTAACTCATACTCTTTTTGTATGAGTTATTACGCGTCTTTTTGAAATACGTCTTGCACATACATTTTAAGGAAAAGAGATCTACAATTTTCGTGTTAAACACTTTTCCTAAAAATGCACGCATAAGACGTATTGCCGTCCTGATTGAAACATGTGCGTAACTATAAAGAATTTTTGGAAATACGCCTTGTACATGCATTCTTAGGAAAAGTATTCAACACGAAAGTTGTAGATCTCGACAGATCTACAACTTTCGTGTTGAACACTTTTCCTAAAAATGGATGTACAAAGCGTATTTCCAAAAGATGCATAATAACTCATACACAAAAAGTGCGGATAGCCAAAACTGTAGTGCGGATAACAATCGCCTTTATAATTTGATTTTTTTTTCAAATAAAAGGCAATTATTATTAGCACATCAGTTTTGGCTATTCGCACACCAATTTCTATGAGTTATTACGCGCCTTTTGAAAATACGTCTTGTACATGCATTTTAAGAAAAAATTGTAGATCTCACCGAGATCTACTACTTTCGTGTTGAACGCTTTTCCTAAAAATGCATGTACAAGGCGTATTTTCAAAAAATCGTCAAAAATTTGCTATAGTTACAATCAGGGCGGCAATACACCTTGTGCGTGCATTTTTAGGAAAAATGTTCAACACGAAAGCTGTAGATCTCGACGAGATCTACAATTTTTGTGTCGAACATTTTTCAAAAAAATGCATGTACAATACGTATTTTCAAAAAACGCGTAATAACTCATAGAAATTGGTGTGCGAATAGCCAAAACTGGTGTGCTAATAACAATTACCAAATAAAACCATAACTCATGAAGCTATAATGGAAGAGAAATCTACCCCAATGGTCAACGCAACGAATTCCTTGAAAAAAACTATTGGGTAGAGAGAGAGAGAGAGAGAGAGAGAGAGGACGATCATGGAGAAACGACTTTTTTTATCTTTCTATATCCTATTTCCGCCCCCTTTTTCTTTTCTCCCCGTCGTCTTCTCTCTCCCTTTCTCTCTCTTTATGTTGGCTCATGTTTAGATCCTCTCCCTCGTTTCTCCCTTTTATAATTTCAGGATCGGTGTTGGGATCATAATGGGGTTGGATTACTACGATATTTTGAAGGTGGGCAAAAATGCGTCCGATGAAGATCTCAAGAAATCTTACAAGAAGCTGGCGATGAAATGGCACCCTGACAAGAATCCCACCGCTAAAATGGAAGCCGAGGCTAAATTTAAGCAGATCTCCGAAGCTTATGAGGCAAGTTGTCGGTTGCTGTGTTTTTTTTTTTGGTTTTAATGAAGTTGAGATCCATTTTAGGCTGTTTTTTTTAAAGTTATGGTGGTTCACGCTGCACGATTCTGAACACGCTTAAATTTCTGAATAACTAATCCATGATTGAATGCTCAATAACCCCCCGGGGGGTTCTGTATTCATGCAGTCAGTCTCCTGCAATCTAACCGGCTGTTCTATTATTTAACAGGTCTTGAGTGATCCTCAGAAAAAGTTGGTGTATGATCAGTATGGAGAAGAAGGCTTGAAGGGCATACCCCCTCCTGGTAATTCAGGCCATGGTGCAAAAGGCTCTGGAGATTTCGTCTTCAATCCACGAAATGCAGAAGATATCTTTGCCGAGTTCTTCGGGAGCAGCCCATTTGAGTTTGGCGCAATGAACCGCGCAAAGTCTACTAGGTTTCAGTCGGATGGTGCTGGAGGATTCTTTGGCGGGTTCGCAGGACCTGAGAATGTCTTCCGTTCTTACAGCGAGGGTGTAAGAATGGGCGGTGGAGGCCAACTTAAGAAAGCTCCTGCCATTGAGAGTAAGCTCGCTTGCAGCCTCGAGGAGCTTTATATGGGGTCAACAAGAAAAATGAAGATATCAAGGAATGTAGTTAAAGACAATGGGTAAAATCTATTGCTTCTTCTATGTTGATGGGTTTTTATACAGTACCAATTTTTTACTGTAATGTAAAACCTAGTATCCAAATCCAATGTTGAGATATAGTAGTATCTAAATTGTCATCACCTTTTTTCCACGGGCTTCCATCCTGAATATTTGGGTGTGAACCATGTTCAAAGTCAAATTGCAATTCTATAAGTAAATTACTTTCTCTTTTTCTTGGCAAAAACTAAAATCCTCTTTGACGAATGAAAAAATTAAGCCTAGGTACTTTCTCGCCATCGTGTCTGTCTATTTATCTTTGTAGCCCTAATGTCATTTCTGTAATAAGGTTGTATGCCCACTTGTTGCGGAAATATGAGAAGAATGAAGAATGAAACAGAAATCAAACAATCACAAACGATACAGATTTACGTGGTTCACCCCAAAGTGGGCTACGTCCATGGGCAACAACAGTCGAATCTTCACTATCAAGAACAAAGACGGTTACAGAGAGAGGGAAGTTTCCAGAATTCAGATTTCCCAATGCCCCAAAGCCCAAAACGACCAGGAATTTATATAACACTCCGTACAAATTGCAATTTCGGGAAGCAGGATTGACACACGGGCATAGGCACACGCCCGTGTGCCTCGACCGCGTGTCCTAACCATCACGTCCTTTCATCAACAGACATGTCCTGGAACCGTCAGAACGACACTCAGTCTGGGCACACGCCTGTGCGTCTCGGACCGTGTGCCCTGAAAAGTCGCGTCTCCGCCTTCTGGATGCGTCCTCTGACTTTTGGAGTGGTTACCACTGCACACGCCCTGTGCACACGCTCGTGGGCCGTGTGCCAGAAAAATTTCGGCAGGGGCCGTGGCCCCGGACCCCGCGGGTCGTGTTCAGCATCGGTCGTCGCCTTTGGATTAAGATTTAAGGCATGCAATTAACAATCTCCACCTTGCATTGAATCCTATCAGAACAAAAGTAACTCGCCATGAATCTGCTGTTGCCAGCCCCCACCTGGGGCTATCTCCAATTGTCAGTATTGAGCAAGTCTATAAAGTGCATGAACTTGCTCTTCGGAACTGATTTGGTGAACATATCCGCTGTGCCAACCTTCTTCACTTTGATCCTTTTTTCTGATCGGATAAAGTGATACCGCACATCAATGTGATTGGTCCTGCCATGATGCACCTGATCCTTTGCCAAACATATGACATTTAAGCTATCACAGAATATAATAACTTGATTCTGATGAAATCCAAGATCACTCAAAAGACCCTTTAACCAAATACCTTCATTGGCCGCTTCCGTCAAGGCCATGTACTCTTCTTCTGTAGTGGATAATGCAACTGAAGGTTGCAAAGTTGCCTTCCAACTGACCACTGAGTTGTCAAGGGTACATACACACCATGTAACTGATCTTCTGCCATCAACATCCGCTGCATAGTCTGAATATGAGTATCCAGCAACAAGACAATCTGTGGTGCCTCCATAGATAAGACTGATGTCCCTCTAAGGTACCAAAAAATATGCTTCACAGCTTGCCAATGCTCCTTCCCATTGTGAGCCATATATCTGTTTGCCCGGAAAATCCGCGACCTCACTTCTCAGCCAGAATAAGCCTTCCCAGCGGTCTCAGGTTTGTGAGACCGTCCAGACCGGTTCTTTTTGCCCAGCCGACAGCTCCTACCTCGGCGGTCTCAAATCTGCGAGACCGCGCGGACCGCTCCTCGCCAGTCCCGAAATCTGCTTAAGTATCAGGCGGTCAAGCTTCAGTCAGACCGCGAGATCGGGCGGTCTGGCCCCCATTTTTGCTTTTTGTTATTTGCACTCCCTCTCTCTGCCCCGGCTCTCCTGTATCCCGGGCAACCCGTAATTTTTTGGATCTGCCCGTTCGGGCAGCCTCCGCGTCTATAAATAGAGGGATAGGGGTACCTGAAAATGGACTTTTGGACTTCGAGCCCCAGCTTACAACCTGTGTAAGCGGTCTCGAAATCTGTCACTTTTCTACCTCGCATCCTGCTCTGTTTCCAGTCCCCCCTGTTTTACTTTTCAGAGGCTTATACGAGTAGATTTTCTCTTCTCGTTTTTCCTCTCTCCCGTCTCTCGTCTTAAGTAACCTGCACTCCACAGTTCCTCCCCAATTTCCTCTTAGTGTGAGTTTTGGAGGTACATTTTTTGGTACCAACAATATCGACTCACAATACTAACAACGTGCGCAATATCAGGCCTCGTGCACACTATATCATACATCAGACTCCCCACAACATTAACATAAGGAACCTTTGACATGTATTCTGACTCTTGATCTGACTGAGGTGCATAAGCAATAGACAATCGGAGATTTGAAGGTAATGGAGTATTAAAGGTTTAGCCGTGAACATACCAAACCTGAATAGAACCTTCTGAATGTAACTCTTCTGAGAAAGAAAGAGCTTACATTGATGGCGGTCCCTATAAATCTCCATCCTAGAATTTTCTGTGCAGCACCAAGATTTTTCATGTCAAACTCTGCACTAAGAGTCTATTTCAGCTTTACAATTTCAGACATGTCCCGAGCCGCAATAAACATATCATCAACATACAAGAGTAAATAAATGAATGAACCATCCCGAACCTTTCTGTAGTACACACAACAATCATAGGAGCTCTTACAGCATTCATGTGTTAACATGAATGTATCAAATCTCTTGTACCACTGCCTTGGGGACTGCTTCAGTCCATATAAAGATCTTCGAAGCCTACAAACATGATCTTCTTTTCCCTGAACAATGAATCCCGCTGACTGTCTCATCAAGATATCTTCTTCTAACTCTCCATGTAGAAAAGTCGTCTTCACGTCAAGTTGCTCTAATTCCAGATTTTGACATGCCACTAAAGCTAGTAGCACCCGAATGGAAGTGTGTCGGACGACGAGAGAGAAAATCTCATCGTAGTCCACTCCCTCTTTCTGACTATATCCTTTAGCAACTAGACGTGTCTTGTACCTTCAACACCTGGGATCCTTGATTTCTTCTTGAAGATCCATTTGCAACCAACTACTTTTCTCCCCATTTGGAGGCCTAATAAGCTCCCAAGTTTGATTTTTGTGAAGAGATTCCATCTCATTGCCCATTGCAGCAACCCAATATGTAGCTTCAACATCAGAAATAGCCTCCTGGTAGGTAGAAGGCTCCGGTGACTCCACCTCTTCAACCATTTGAAGAGCACACACTACAAAATCAACATAGCCATACTTCTGTGGGGGTCGTATCTGCCTCCTCGGACGATCAGTGACAATGTTGTACTGTCTCTCCTGAAGTGGACTTGTATGTGACTCCTCCTCAAACTCTGCAATTGGCTCTTCATCAGTTTTGTTTGAGTGAGGTAGGTGATCTCCTTGTTCCAAGTTTGGAGTTATTTCAAACTCCACCTGCTCGCTAACAGTGTCACGTTTCCCTGCAACATCAGACTCCAATCTCAGGTGAATCATAAAATTTTCATCAAAAGTAACATCTCTACTCATAATGACTTTTGACTCAGCAGACCAGATTCTATACCCCTTCACCTTAGCACCATATCCCAAAAAAATCTCTTTTGCTCTCAAAGTTTTTTTTTCAATCAATGTTATTGCAGGAGAGCGATTTATCAGATAACAGACTGTATTCACAGCCTCAGCCAAGAAATCCATTGATAACCTAGCATTAGAGATCATGCGTTGAGCCCTCTCTAAAAGTGTCCCGTTCATGCGTTATACAACTCCATTTTGCTGTGGAGTTTCTTTGACTGTACGATGTCGGGCAATACCTTCATCCTTGCAGAACTCATCAAATTCAGTTGAACGGAATTGGAATTCCAAACCATTATCAGTTTGCAAACGCTTACCTTTCTTCTCAGTTTGGTTCTCAACCAGAACCTTCCATTGCTTGAAAGTTTTAAAGACATCACTTTTGCGTTTCAACTTGAACACCCACACCATTCTTAAGTAATCATCAATAAGAGAGAGAAAGTACCTTGCTCCACCTTTCGATTGAACACGAGAGGGTCCCCAGGCATCTGCATGTATGTAATCAAGAGTTGCTTTGGTTCTGTGCACCGCTTTGCAAAACTGAATCTGACGTTGCTTGCCGAAAATGCAATGCTCACATAATCCCAATGTAGAAACTTTGTGACCGCCCAATAACCCTTGCTTACTCAGAATCACCATCCCCTTTTCAACAACATGACCGAGTCGCATATGTCACAAGTTGGTTATATTTGAATCTGACTTCTCTCCAAATGATACTACAACCGCTGTACCAGTAACCGTTGCCCCTTGTAGGACATACATGGTATTCTGCTTGACTCCTTTCATTATCACCAGGGCTCCTTTGGTGTTCCGTGGGACTCCACCTTCACAACTGTATTTGAAGCCCGTTGAGTCCATAGTACCTAAAGAAATTAGGTTCTTCTTTAGATCAGAATGTGACGGACCTCTGTCAGCGTTCTAATGATGTCATCATGCATTCTGATACGGACTGAACCAACGCCAGCTATTTTGCATGGATCATTATTTCCCATTAGAACATTTACACCATCAACTTCTTCATGTGTAGAACCAATCCCTGTTGGGGGACATGTGAAAAGAACAACCAGAATCCAAAATCCACTGATCCATTGAGTGTACTTGATCAACAGCAGATAGTACCAGATCTGTCCCAGAACCTGAGTCTTCTTTTGCAACAACAGCCACCAAGGCTTTACTTTTCCTTTTAGGACATTCATTCTTCCAGTGACCCGGTTCTTTGCAATAGTTACAGATATCACGTGGATTAACACATGAACCTCGATCTTTGGATTTGGTTCTTCCCTTTGCTTTCCATTTTCCATTCCCTTTTTCTGGCTGGCTTCATGACTTGTCAGAATTCATGACAGTCAGACCAACTCCTTCCTTTTCTGTACTGTTTCCAGAAGCCTTGTGTCGAAGTTCTCGTGAATGGAGACTAGAACGGACTTCTTCGAGAGAGCTAGTGTCTCTACCAACAACAAAAGAATTTACAAAATTTCCTAAGAAGAAGGTAGAGAGACTAACATAATTAAAGCAACATCCTCATCTTCGACATTGACATCCACGTTTTCAAATCCATGAGGATGGAGTTCAAATCGTCAAGATGCTCTTTCAGAATTGCACCTTCCTTCATACAAAGAGAGAACAAATGTTGTTTCAACAACTTGTTGGTTAGAGATTTCGTCATGTAGAGACTTTCCAACTTCAACCACAAACCAGCAGCCGTCTCTTCATCGGCAACTTCGTAAATGACTTCATCGGCAAGACACAACAAGATTGTCGAGTGCGCCTTCTCATCTTGTTGTTCATATTCAGAGTCCTCCATGGATTCAGCTTTCTTTCCTGAAAGCGGTGCCCAGATACCATCTTGCTTCAACAGAGTGCGCATCTTTATGCGCCAGAGACTGAAATTGTTCTTCCTTGTAAATTTATCGATCTTCATGCTGTTATTTGACATTGTTCTTCAATCTTCAAAAAACAGATGAACAGATCCCAGACGAACGTGAAACCTTGCTCTGATACCAATTTGTTGCGGAAATATGAGAAGAATGAAGAATGAAACAGAAATCAAACAATCATAGACGATACAGATTTACGTGGTCCACCCCAAAGTGGGCTACGCCCACGGGCAACAACAGTCAGATCTTCACTATCAAGAATCTATACATCTCTTGAAAATTTATCGACCATGAAAGCTATACATCTTTTGAGGAGGTTCATTAACAACTATCGGGAAAGAAAACAAGATTTGCATATGTTGTTTATCGATCTTGAGAAAGCTTATGATAGAGTTCCAAAAGAGATCTTATGGAGAGTCTTAGAAAAGAAAGGTGTAAATGTATCATGCATTGACATAATCAAAGATATGTACACAAATTCAGTGACGAGGGTGAGGATATCTGGAGAATTACTGTTGGCTTACATCAAGGGTCGGCTTTATGCCCTTATCTCTTTACCCTTATCTTAGATGAGCTCACCGGAAATATCCAACAAGCAATACCTTGGTGTTTATTGTTTGTGGATGATATTGTTTTGGTCAATGAGTCGCGCGAGGGTGTAAACGCGTAACTTGAATCTTGGCGAGACACTTTAGAAAAGAAGGGTTTTTGGTTGAGCAGTGCAAAGACGGAGTATATGGAGCTTAAATTTATCAGTGCAAGGATGGATGACTCCGTTATTAAGTTGAGTGATCAAGATATTTCCCGCGGTGAGTGCTTTAAATATCTAGGATCGATAATTCAAAAAATGGAGGTGTAGATAAAGATGTGATACATAGAATCCAAGCAGGTTGGTTGAAGTGGAGAGGCGCGCCTGGGATCTTATGTGATCGTAAAGTCCATTAAAATTAAAGACAAGTTTTTACCGTACTGCAATTAGACCAGCGATGCTCTATAGTTCTGAGTGTTGGGCAGTGAATTGCGTACATGAGCAAAAAATGGGAATTGCAGAAATGAGGATGCTTAGGTGGATGCGTGGACACACGAGTCTGGATAAAATTAGGAATGAATGTATCAGAGATAAGACATGAATGGCACCAATTGTAGAGAAGATGCGAGAAGCTCGGCTAATATGGTTCAGACATGTACAAAAGAGACCATTAGAGGCACCTGTTAGGCGTTGTGAGAGTTTAGTTTTATGGACAAGGCCACCCCACGAAGGGGCCCGCCAATGCCACAACCAGGCTACCCCCTATTATACTGGCATGGGGACCAGCGGGGGGCCCAGCGACTTCAACAGGGCCGCGGCCCAGTGCAACCCCAACCCATCCTCGGCACTGTTCTCATGCCGCTAGGTTGTTGGGGCGGGGATTCGATCCCCCGCCCCCTTGATAAGAACCCCTTAACGCTGAGCCTCATCACCAACTGAGCTGCACTTTTATGTTATGGACAAGGCCACCCCACGAAGGGGCCCGCCAATGCCACAACCAGGCTACCCCCTATTATACTGGCATGGGGACCAGCGGGGGGCCCAGCGACTTCAACAGGGCCGCGGCCCAGTGCAACCCCAACCCATCCTCGGCACTGTTCTCATGCCGCTAGGTTGTTGGGGCGGGGATTCGATCCCCCGCCCCCTTGATAAGAACCCCTTAACGCTGAGCCTCATCACCAACTGAGCCGCGGCTCAATAAAGACTTGAAATGAAACTATAAGGAAAGACATGATGTACTTATGCATTAGTGAGATTATGACTAAATATAGGGCACCATGGCGCAAAGGATCCATATAGCCGATCCCACTATAGTGGGATAAAGGCTTGAGTGTTGTATGCATTTGCCATTATGTGAGGGTATATCAACCCCACATTATTGTATTGTATCTTATCTTGGAACTTTGATTGAAATAGAAATTGGACCCTAGGTCTGGCCAAGGAATCCTTCCTTGGAGTTTTCAGTTATCATGTTTCCCATTCCCTGTCGTCGCGCCCTACGGGTATCAAATACCAGGAGGCCCTTCGACTCCGTCTCCCTCTCCCTTATTCTAACTAGAAATCTGATCTTTGGGAGAAGGAGAAGATTGTTTTTGCGTTGGTATAATTTAACAACGCGAGAGTTAAGGATTCCTGAGCATTTCTATTTTTCAACGCCAATTAGCTAAGACCGTAATAAAATGCAAATAAGTCGTACTGAGGACAATAAACCCAGTAGTTTTCATTTATTTAGTGCATTTATAATTGTTAGCATATTTAATGTTTTATTTTTCTGTTTATTTCTCCTGGTGTGCTATTAGCATTGTAGTCCTCTATATGTATGGTGTTCTCCTTCTAATGAATATTATTGAATCATTATTCCAACATGGTATCAGAGCTTCCCGTGACCTAATCCTCCCGTCGCTCCCGCTGTTTGCTCGCTCGCTCGTCTTCACGCTCGCTAGCCTCCCGTCGGACGCTCGCGTCTTCTCTTCCGACAGCGACCGCGCCAGAACTCCCGCTCGGCGTCAACGCTCCCGACAGCAATCCCGCAAGCGCTCCACCTCAGCGTCTCCGCTCCGCCAGCACTCCCGATCCGCGTCTCCGCTCCCAACAGCAACCCCGCCAGCGCCTCCTCTTCCTCCGCTCTCTTCTAATGGCGCCGGAGTATTACTCCTGAGATGTTTTCCGGCGCCACCTGCCCTCGTGCTATTTGGATGGATGGATCTCCTTGTCTCTCGACGCCCTAATTTCTTGGGCTTTCTCCTTATCCGGATTTCTATTCCGGTTTGCTCTTCTTCTCAGATTTTTTTTCTGAGTCATGGGGTCTAGCGGAGCGACTTCTCCCTCTCTCTCCACCGGTGTTACTCCGGCCTCCCTCTCCACCGGTGATCCTCCGACTCCTCTCTCTGGTGGTCTTCCTTCGTCGGTCTTCTACCGTGGAACCACGGATCACAATATCTCACAGATCACTACTATCCGACTTGATGAATCCAATTACCTCTCATGGTCCCGCTCTATTACCCTGGCGCTCAAGAGTCGGCGCCTCTTTGGCTATGTCTCCGGCCATATGACGGAACCGGATAGGACTTCTCCTGAGTGGCCGCAGTGGGAGTCCGAGAACTCCTTGGTCATGTCTTGGCTCACCAACTCGATGCAAGAGTTCATTGCTCGCAACTATCTCTTTCTCGACAATGCTGCTGATATTTGGCGTCGTGCGGAGTCTACCTACTCTCGCCGCGACAATGCTGCTCAGATATTTCAGTTGCGCCGTCGGATCAGCTTACTCCGGCAGGGTGACCGTTCTCCTTCAGCGTACTACTTGGAGTTCACACAGCTTTATCAAGAGTATGATCATTTTGATCCTCTTATCTTTGTTAGTCCTACTGATGAGGCGATGGTTCGGGCCAGGGATGACCGCAATCGCATATTTGAGTTTCTTCATGGATTGCATCGTGACTTCGATCAGATCAGTGTTCAGATTCTCGGGCGACCACAGATCCCTTCTCTTTCTGAAGTCTACATCATCGTGCAGCAGGAGTTCGATCGTCGTCTGACCCTTCTCCCGGATCCTGTGCCAGAGAATTCTGCTCTGGCTGTTACCATTCCCTCTCTTCTTGGTACTCGTCCATCCCGCGATCCCAAGTTGAGGAATTCTGATAAGGATCATCTCCTATGTGATTATTGTGGCAAGAGCCGTCACACTCGGGATACCTGCTTCAGGCTTCATGGGTTCCCTACCCCAAGAGGGGGTGCTCCACCTCGGGGAGGTCGTGGTCCTGGTCGCTCCTCGGGCCGTCATGTTGCTCCGCGTGCGGCTCATCTTACTGATGCTACTGCCGATGTTTCTCCTGGCTACTCTGGTCCTGATGCCTCTGCCACCCCTGTTGGTTTTACTGCGGATGAGATGCAAGCTCTTCGACGCTTGATGAATGGTTTTTCTACAGAGCCTTCTGCCTCTTCCTCCTACGCTCATACAGGACTGCCAGGTGCCCATTATGCTGTTTCTTCTCCTTCCACCCACTGGGTGATTGACTCTGGGGCCATGGATCATATGACCGGGTCCTCTACAGGTTTTGTTTCCTATACTCCGCTTTCTGGGCGTGATAAGGTGAGCATTGCTGATGGTTCCCTCTCCTCCATTGCTGGCAAGGGTACCATCCCCTGCTCATCTCTCACATTGTCCTCTGCTCTTCACGTGCCTGCTTTTACTCGTAATATACTTTCAGTTAGTCATTTGACAAACTCCATGCACTGCTCTGTGACCTTTTTTCTGTCTTCTTGTGTGTTTCAGGACCTGACGACGGGGAAGGTGATTGGCTCTGGTAGCATGGTGAATGGTCTCTATGTGCTTGACTCTGGCGTTGCTCCACCTGCTCTTGCTCTTCATTCCAGCACTGTTCATCCGTTGTACTCCTGGCACTGTCGCCTGGGACACCCCTCTCTTTCTGTTATGAAGTTGTTATTTCCAGCTCTGTCTACTGCTATTTTTGAGTCTTTTGTGTGTGATGTCTGTAGTGTCAACAAACATCATCGTACTTCATTTAAGCATGCCTCGTTGCCTAGTTCTAGTCCATTTGTTGTTATTCATACTGATATATGAGGTCCATGCTTGCACCCTTCTATTTCTGGTTGTACGTGGTTTGTTACATTTATTGATTGTTTCTCCCGTACTACATGGTTATATTTGCTTCGTCACAAAAGTGATGCGTTCTCTGTCTTTCGACAATTCCATGCCATGATCTCTACCCAATTTCAGTCCAAAATTCAAATCCTTCGCAGTGACAATGACCGTGAATATGTTGATTCACAGTTTGAACACTACCTTGCTGATCACGACATCATACATCAGACTACCTGTGCATATTCCCCAGCTCAGAATGGCGTTGCTGAGCGGAAAAATCGCCATCTATTGGAGGTTGCTCGTTGTCTTTTGTCCACCATGCATCTTCCAAAATTTTATTGGGGAGATGCCGTCCTCACTGCTGCGTACCTCATCAATCGTATGCCCACACGTATCCTCGGGAACCGTACCCCTCTGGATACGCTTTGTGTGCCTCCTACTCGCCTTCCTCCCAAGGTGTTTGGGTGTGTTTGCTTTGTTCACATCCATCATCCTCGTCCCTCCAAACTTGATCCTCGTGCCCTCAAGTGCGTCTTTATTGGTTACTCTCCTACGCAAAAGGGGTACAAGTGTTTTCACCCTCCGACCAAGAAGGTGTTTGCCAGCATGGATGTCACCTTCCGTGAATCTGAGTCCTATTACCCTCTGTCGGCTTCTACACCCTCGGGTGTTCCCTCTCTTTCGTTGCCCATACCTCCGCCTTATCCCTCACTTCAGGGGGAGACTCTACCCGTGGAAGTGAGTCCTATTCCAGTGGAGGTGGCCTCCCTCCCGATATCTCCACCTTCTTCTACGCCGCCTCCTTCACCCCCGACCTTGCAGGTATATACTCGGCGTATAAAGGGGATAAGCACACGTGACTCTGCTATATTACCAAAACAGTCAATGGATCCTGACTCAGGGCCTTCGCCTTCTGATCTCCCGATTGCCCTACGAAAAGGTATCCGGTCTTGTACCCGCCATCCTCTAGCTAATTATGTATCTTATGACTCTTTGTCTACCTCCTACAAGGCTTTTATCTCCTCTCTTGCTACTGCTTCCATACCTGTGTCATGGCAACGGGCTCTTGAGGTTCCTATGTGGCGAGAGGCAATGGTTGAGGAAATGAAGGCTCTGGAGAAGAACCATACATGGGATCTTGTCCCTCTTCCCCATGAGAAAAAACCGGTTGGGTGCAAGTGGGTGTTCTCGGTGAAACAAAACCCACAAGGGATTGTTGAGAGGTGCAAGGCAAGGTTGGTTGCAAGGGGTTATACCCAAACTCATGACATTGATTATCAGGAGACGTTTGCCCCGGTTGCTAAGATGAATACCATCAGGGTATTGGCATCTGTTGCTGTTTGCAAAAATTGGGACCTTCTGCAACTTGATGTGAAGAATGCCTTCCTCCATGGTGACTTGGAGGAGGAGGTCTATATGTCTATTCCTCCGGGTCTCACTCCGGCTGGTGCTGCAGGAAAAGTATGTAGATTGTTGAGGGCTCTATACGGACTGAAGCAGTCCCCAAGAGCTTGGTTTGGCCGGTTCCACAAGGCGATGGTGTCGTTTGGCTATTCCCAGAGCAACGCAGACCATACATTGTTTATCAAACATAGGTGTGGGAAAGTTACTATTCTCATTGTGTATGTTGACGACATTGTCATAACTGGTGATGATCATGAGGAAATTCAAAATCTGAAACAGAAGCTTGCCAGAGAATTTGAGGTCAAGGACCTGGGAAAACTCAAGTATTTCTTGGGAATTGAAGTTGCCAGATCTAAGCAGGGGGTCTTTCTCTCTCAGCAGAAATACACGTTAGATCTTCTTGAGAAGATGGGGATGAGCAGATGCAGACCGGCTGACACTCCGATTGAGGCAAATCATCGGCTGGGGCGTGATGATGGGGTGGAGATTGAAGATGTCTCGGGGTTCCAAAGGCTAGTGGGGAGGCTGATTTATCTGTCTCATACTCGTCCGGATATCTCTTATGCGGTGAGTGTTGTGAGTCAGTACATGCATGCTCCAAAGACCCGACACATGGATGCTGCTCTCAGAATTCTTAGGTACCTCAAATCTTCATCTGGAAGGGGAATCCTGTTTTCCCCGAGTTCCAACCTAAAGATTGAGGTCTATACTGATGCGGATTGGGCCGGGTCAGTGGATGATAGGCGATCCACCTCTGGATATTGCTCTCTTGTTGGTGGCAACCTTGTTACTTGGAGGAGCAAAAAACAACAGGTTGTGGCACGATCTAGTGCTGAGGCTGAGTTCAGAGCTATGGCTCATGGAGTATGTGAAGGCTTATGGCTTCGGGCCTTAATGAGCGACCTTGGTCTAGTGGAAGACGGACCTATCCGTTTGTATTGTGACAATAAGTCAGCCATCAGTATTGCACACAATTCTGTTCAACATGACCGGACAAAACACATCGAGGTGGATAGACACTTTATCAAGGAGAAGATTGAAAAAGGAATCATATGTACTCCCTTTGTGCCTTCCAACGAGCAACTCGCGGACATTCTCACCAAAGGATTGGGTGGAAGTTCATTTGGCCAGTTCGTGAACAAGTTGGGCATGATTAACATCACTCACCCAACTTGAGGGGGAGTGTTAGCATATTTAATGTTTTATTTTTCTGTTTATTTCTCCTGGTGTGCTATTAGCATTGTAGTCCTCTATATGTATGGTGTTCTCCTTCTAATGAATATTATTGAATCATTATTCCAACAATAATTTCTATTTTTATCTGTGTATTTAGATTGTATTTTTTATTAAATAAATTCATCGCATTACGATTTCTTAGGGTCTTGTCTTTTTCAAAATTGTCTGTCTTGTGCTGATCCGTGAGCTTGGTTGCCTTTGTGTTGAATTTTCCTTTGGCGCGCGTCCTTTAGTGTGCATGGGCGTGCACCCGACATAATTTATCTAGGGCACGCCCAGTTTTCATTTTGCACGCCTCATTTCATCTCCTTCCTCCGACGGCGAGCTACTCGCAACTCTTTGCCCAGACGATTCTAGTGTTCTCCCCCTCTTTCTCCGGCGCTTCCACCTCAAAAATCTTTTCAAGGGAAGCTAAGGTCGGTGGCGTGGCGGTGTCCTCATCGCTTGGCTCCATTCCCGCGTGCTTCCCCATCACTGAGGATCACTCTAGGTAAAATTTTGAACTCTCCTTTCTTTTTGATTCCATTCTCTTTCGTTATGTTTGGAAGAAAATTTCTTAGAAGATCGAAAGAGGTAGCTTCAAAGAGAATAAGGCCGAGTGGAAGCTCTTCTAGCGCTAATGAAGAGTAGACGAGGAATGCGGTGCTTACATTCAGCCAACCCGAGGAGATTGAGCGCTACTTGCTCTTGCGTACCAAGAGATTCTTGGAACCCCGTCAAATTAGATGGGATGTTCTTTCTCATCTTGGCATTCGTGGACAAGTACGTGCGTTGATTAATCACAGAGGTTGGGAGGAGTTGCTAAGCATTGAAGACCCCGGCTACTCGGAGCTGACGTTTGAGTTTCTTTCCACCCTCCGCGTTGCTCCATCTGTTGCGGAAAACCCACACCACCAAACTATCACATTCTGCATTTTGGGTGTTCCGCACTGTTTGAGCGTCGCAGAGTTCTAGATTCTTTATTCTCGTGTGAGTCTACTTGCACGCAGGTCTTCGCTTATCTTCTTGATGGGTTCTCTAGGGATTTCCCTCCACAGAGCTATTGGTTGGAAATCATCGATAGGAGGACTCCCTACTAGGCCCGCAGGGCCAAAACTACTCTCATGCTGAGGCCTGAGCTTCATTACATGCATCACGTCATCAACCACGCTATCGTTGCACGCAACACGAGCACTCATGTTGTAAGGAGACATGATCTGCTATATCTTTATAGCATGGATCGTCGTTTCCCCGTTAACCTGGCCTTATGGTTGCTCAGTTCCTCCTTCATCAAACTGATTAGGTGCATGTAAAGAAGATTTTAGGCGCACAATACATTACCAGGATGGTTCGTTCTATGGGACTGTGGGACACTCTCCCATCCATGCAGATTGCTTGTTCTCCCATTCCGATTGCTTACATTACACTTGTGTCGACTGGACTTGTGCAACACAACCGTCCGGGGCTAGAGCCAGAATATTCTCCAGTCGGACCTGAGGGTGCAAGTGGTCAGGAAGCAAGGAGAGGAGCTGCAGGGGTGCGAAGAGAGGTCGTTGATGATGATGAGGACGTTCAGATGGATGCTCGGGTGCAACACGAGGAGGCTGCGGTTGAGGTGGTAAGAATAGAGAGAGAACCATTTTTTGGTCGTAGGTCTTTTGAAGAAGTATTTTCCAATGCATCCCGTCGCATTGACCATCTATGCACACAAATGGACTTTTTGACGGATTATTTACAGCGACTTGGTACACATATGGGTTTTGATCCAGCGGGACCTTCAGGAGAGCCTGCCCCTCCATATGATCCAGCAAGGGATCATCCTCCTGGATTGCCTTTCGACCTATATGTCTTTCCTTTGTTCTTTCTCTTTTGCTCTTGACTTTGTTAGTTGACATTTTATTTTGTGATGAACCGGGATGCCGGTGATTATTTGTACGTGATGTTGACTTGTTTTAGACTATTCACCTTATGGTTTCCTTTATTTTTATTGTTAAATATTTGCTATTGTAGTTTAATTTGTTTAATATTATGTGTGCTGCCTGCTATGCTAATAAATCCTGTAGGCATTTAGCTTGGTGGAAGTGGATTTCTCCACATTTCTTGGCGATCTTATTATTGGTATCATGCTTTGCTGCGGGCGTGCACCCTGGATGGTTGGATAACTCTTTCTTACTCTCTTTCTTTTTCCCTTAATTTGCATTGAGGGCAATGCTTAGTTTAAGTTTGGGGGTAAGTCGGTTGGTTGTGTGTCTATTACTTTTTCTACCTCCATGTTTTAGTTTTAGTATTTGATTTTCATGAACAATAGTTGTATTTGAATACACCTAATTTTGCTTAGTTGTGTTGTTTTGAGTAAAAGTAGCTCAGTTCTGTGGATGGTGTGTTTATTTAGTTGCTCTAATCATTCGTTCTTGTAGTTTCTATTTCATTCTTTGTTTGCATCTGAAGTTCTTTTTTAAGTTTTGTTAAAGCAATGTGGGTTTGAGTTATTCTATTATTTTGCAAGGTTTACAATTCCCAAATTTCTCGTCTACGCTGAGCGTAGATTTCTTGATTAGTGTAGTAGTTTGGTGGAGTCCATAGAGAAGAATTCCTCACTCACTTGAAATCAGGATATCTTATCGTAATTCCTAGAACTTGTCCCAATGCGATTCTTGAGACGTTACATAGATTGTTTTATGTTGAGACTAGGATCTAGACCATTCCTTGGATCATTTGAGTCTTGCACCAATCCCTATATCAATTCCCTTGTCCTTGCCACTTTGAGCCTACACCGTGTTTCTTTGATTAGCACTACTAAATCAAGCTCACCAAAGCCAAATTGCCTTCTCATTATCACAATTAAGCATTGAGTTCTTTATCATTCTATTTGTGTTATGGAAAATGTTGTGAAGTTTTGATTTCGAGATTTGTTTCTCATTTAATGAAGAAAAAGTTTTTGAAGGATCAGTTAAAATTTTTTGTTGGGGGTGAGAGGATAAAATTCATCACCCCCTTCTTTACAAAAAAATTGAGATAAGAAAATTTGTTATGTTAAAATTGATTTGTGTAGCTCTTTGGTGATTTAGACCCATGTAGCTTACTGCAAGTTGGGGGGGGGGGTCTATTTCACTTGCGGTGTGGTGATTATCTTTTGTACAAGCTCAATTTATTTTTCTTAAGGCTTCATTTGGTTTAGCGGTTGCGGTTGTAAAGGGAGCTGTTGGAAAGGGAGGTTTGTAAATGGAGCTGGTGGAAACTGACGGGTGGAAATGGAGATCTGTTTGGGTAATCTCTGTTTTCAGAGCTGTTCAAAACAGAGAAGCATTTGGAAAAACTGTGGTGGCGTTTTGTTAATAAATTTTATAATTTAAAAAAAAAAAAATTATAAGAAAATTTTTTTATATAAGAACATATACACGAGTCACAGTTCAAACATATACAAGAACACATGCCACAGTTCAAACATATACAAGAACTCCAAATACTTCTAATAAGATGTAAACAACCAAATAGTGAATAATCAAAATACAACAAGTTACTACGCATCAGCGACCACATCAGTTCAAGCTCTTTGTAGTTGTTCGGCAATGGAGTCGCGCAATGCCATCATCTCATCCACCCCTACCCGAATCCCTCTAACATGGTCTCCACCCTCACTTTCATTAATCTGTCCTGTTGTTCTCTGAAGGCCCACCGGGTAAATGAAGTTCTCGTCTTCATCGCAGGCACGAAAATGGGTGTCTGAGCGGGATGGATGCCTTCGAATGTAATTATGTAAAGCCATTGTTGTAATGACAATGTCCCGTTGTTTTGCCAAACTGTACGGTGTCATATCTCTCAGTATTTTCCACTTCTTCTTCCATACACCGAATGAACGTTCTATGACACTGCGTAGTGACGAGTGAGCCTGGTTGAATATTTCCCGTCACCCTTGTATTGGCCTACTGCCCCGTCTAAAATCCGGTAAATGATATCGTGTGCCTGAATATGGTTTTAAAAACCCACGTTGTAGTGGATACCCGACATCCACTACATAATATTTGCCTGCGAAAATTTATATTGAATGTTATATGTCAATATTATAGATTACAAGTGTCAAAATTATTTTTAAAAATGTAGCGAATATTAAATGCTCACCAGGTGGCGGATATGGAAAATTAAAACTTGGGTCCATAAGAGCCTGCTGAAATATACGGCTATCATGAGTGGAACCCTCCCAGCCTGCTAATGCAAAAGTATAGCACATGTTGAAATCACACACCGCCATGACATTCTGTGTAGTGGTACCATGCCGGCCAATGTAAGCAACTTGTTGATCAGCAGGAACTCGAGCGTCAACATGTGTTCCATCAATCGCTCCTATGCAGTCTTTAAAGAATGGCATGTAGCGAGCATCATTTAAGATTTGTGGGAGAGTATTCATAAAAAGATGATCTGCAGGCCTAATAACATCAACAGACATTCTCTTAATTGCTATGATACCCCTTGCAAAAAATCTACTGATCGTTTCTGTGGAGTGTTGAAATCGCTCGCTAGCAAGTTGCATGCTTACGTTATGACCTAAAATGTGCAGAGTTACCGCGAGCACTTCACGTGCTAGAGTTCTCCTGCTTCCTTGCAACCCATATTGTTGTGTGAGTAGTAGAAGCAAGTCATTGAAAATTACCTTGGACATTCTAAGGGCACTAAAAAACCTGACCGGGTGGCCATTGAGTATTTCACCAATCCATCTTGCCCCTGTTTGAGTAGAAGTCATGCAAGGTGTAATAGAGGATCCTGTAGATCTGCTCAAGTGATAATTAGTTTCTAACACCGTTTGACGCCCAGCCACTACTCTATTACGGTTATACCAGCCAGCTACTTGTACTTGAATCTCCTCATCAGAACTATCGACATCATCACTGGATGCCATAATCTGTGTTAAATACATACAACATCATTTGCGAACAAGTATTAATAAGAGCTATTATAGAACACAACATATAAAATAGTCCAACACAGCATATAAAATAATCCAACACAGCAAATAAAATGTCCAACACATGACACAATAATAGAAGATGCAAGTGAACCAAAGAAATCAACTAATTTGTCTTGTTGGCAAAACAAGACTCCAGCCACTCCACACGTCGATCCGTTCGCATGCTCATGAAAGTCTCGCGGTTGTGTTTGTCCCTCAGAAACAGAAGACATTAGTGGTAGAAGTCTTTTCTAGCAACATCCATAACCTCTGGAATGTTCTCGATCTCCGAGATAGCCTCTGGAATGGTGTACAATGAGGAAGAAATCTGAATAGGTGGGGGCTCCATCATGCAACGCCCAATAATGCGTGAAGTTTCTGCTAGCTCGTCCATCGTGGAACTCCTCGCCTTTTTGAAGCTATTCTTGTTTTTCCCCTTGGCCGGTCGTTTCTCCCTCGCATCTACAGAACCAGGAGAGTCGAAATTGTCTTGTGTGGCATCTCCGTCAGGCAACGCATGTTCATCGATAGATTCATTGTCGAAATTCCTAGAATTTGGTGCCCAAGCCAGATCTCCACCTGCTACTACCTGCCCAAACATCATGTGTAGCTTTTCCTCTAGCTCTGGAGCAATTCCTGAATACTGAAATTTTTTAGCTTGTGGAACAACCTGAAATGAAAATCAGGATTATTAGTACATAAAGATCTACAATAATAAAGTTAAAAAAACAATCCTTTAAAAAAAAACCTTCAGGCGTTCCTTCCACCAATCTTCTGAAGCAGCTATAGTCTTCCGAATAGGATCCCATCCCAAACCTGTTTCACGGCCCTTAAGATCGCGCCATAATTTCCAATCCTTTTTAAGCTGATCCCACTTATTTTTCATTTGAGTTCGATCATAAGCCTTACCGGTCCGAGCAAAGAAATTGGTTGTTAGGTTGTTCCACCCATCCCTACTAAAGTGGGTGGTTGGACGATTACCCAACTCTATTTCTTTCAAACATAAGTCACAAAATATCATAACATCATTGGAGTCCCAATTTGCACTCACACCACCTTCTTTGTGTTTACCCATATTCCTACAAAAGTCTTAAAACATCACACACAAAGTAAACACTTAACACACACATGCATACAACACAACAAACACACAACACAACGCTCACAAACAACACACAACATACAAACATACACAACATACAAGATACCCACACATACAAGATACACACACATACAAGATATACACACATACACATACAAGATATACACACATACACAAACACACCCACACATACAAGATACACACAACCACACCACACACATACACAAACACTTTAACACACACACCACACACATACACAAACACAACAGTTAACACAACACACCACACACATACACAAACAGTTAACACATACAACAACACGACATACACACAACCACACCACACACATACACAAACACCATATACACACATACACACAACCACACCACACACATACACAAACACAACACACATACAACACATATACACAAACACACCCACACATACAAGATACACAAACAGTTAACACACACAACATACATACAACCCATACAACACAAACACACAAACAGTTAACACATTTATGCACTAAACTACAAACACACACACACACACAAAAACTTAACACAAAAAATAACACTACACACACACACATATTCACACACTCACATATACACAAACAAATAAACACATACACAAACACACTCACATAAACACAAAAAATCAACATAACTGCACACACACACACACACACACACTCACATAACACACACTCACATATACACACAAAAAATAAACACACTCACATATGCACAAAAAAAATAAACACATACAAAATAATCACATACACACATATCCACAAAAAAATCAACACATATACACACACATCACTCAACTACACATGCATAAAACAATCACATCCACACTCACATATCCACAAAAAATCAACATATATACACACACACAAACATATTCACACACACACACACACTCATCTACACACATACAAACACATAGTAAACATTCACAAGAAAATCAACACACACACACACACATAATAGTGCATGCACACATAATACACACACCGTGAGGCCCAGTTCATAAATTGCACATCACATAACACCACAATGTCCATTGCGGGAAAATAAAAACCAACACACCACCATTACTGTCATCCGAGCACAGAACTACAGGAGGAAAGTGAAATACCTGCTGTCGGAGAATGATGTGGCGGAGACGAGCCCGGGCGAAGAGGATGAGTCGTCTCGGAGAATGATGTGGCGGAGACGAGCCCAGGCGAAGAGGATGAGTCGGAGACGATGAGGCGAACGGGAGAGACGATGCCGCCGGGGACTCGAACGGGACAGACGATGCGCAGTCGGAGAAGATGTGGCGGGATGGATTCCTCCTCGCGGAGACCGGGAGAGACGACGGGGCTGCCCTAGCGCGCTTCGCCTTTTTCTCCTCCTCCAAACGCGATAAACCGGAGCTATTACACAGGGTTTTGTCCCGCGGTCGTTTTGAGCTGGGAGAAACGTGGGGCGGATCGAATCGAGGCGGAAAAACAAACGACGCGAGTCGTGACTTCTCCGTTTAAACCAAACGGACCGGGCTTAAAACGTTAAAACAAATGAAGCCTAAGTGTGATCGAATCTTTGAGTTTATCATCGTTTACCTCTCCTTAAGCCTAAGCCTTACTTTTCATCCTAGATAAGTCATAGGGAGTTTCAACATGAAAGTTCATTTGTGTTTGTGTAGAGAATATAGATGGGCAAGCTTATGAGTGTTATCAATGGTGGATTCCATTGCGGGCATCTCGGGTGCTTGTGAGTCAGGAATCTAGATCTAATGTTGAAATATTTTTCTCAATGCATTAGGCTAGGAAGGACACACTTATGTATAACTTGAAAGGGAAATTGTATTTCTCTTGCTTTTGTAAAGATATTCTAGCTCACGCCAACTTGATTTACCTGACTTAAATGTATTTTCAATGTATTCACTGAATGTGATTTAAAATGCTACTTGAAGTGAATGTTAGACTGCTAAATAACATCAATTATCCCCTGAGGTGAGTTAGGTTTGCTTGTGCATTGATTTCATTGATATGTACCCTACTTTTGCTTGGTTTTATGTGATTTTCATCCAATTATCAGGCTGCATGAATTCTGGGTAAATACTGTATTTAATGCAAGTGTGGATAATTTCTGAGTTTTAAGAAGGTTATGTGCAAATTTCTTCAGACACGCGCGCACGTCTTAATGTTCCCGCGCGTGCGTGCACTATTATTATTTCTGGGCAAAATATCAGTGATTGGAGAGCGTTCGTATACCTCCTTCACGTACGCATGTGCACGCACTATTTATGCCCGTGCGCATTCAATGCCTAAAATATTGTTTTCTGGGAGCGCGCGTGCGTATCCTTCTCGCACGCACGTGCGTCGGGTGCACGCTCATTTTGCTTGGTTCTAGTTCATTCCCTACAGTTCTTCGTGCACGCCCCGTGCACCCTTATGCACACAAAACCGTCGGTTATGATTCCTAGTGCGACGCCAAAAATTACCCTCCATGGTGCGACTCCAAGGTGAATCCCCTCCCTCAGCCCGATGTCCCTCTCAGGCCGCATACCCCGCTGTTCTTTCTCCCCCTCCACGATCAACCTCGTCGACGCCCCCCCCGACGCCGTTCCTGAATCTGCCGCCATTTTCCCGTCCATCCTCCTCCTCCTATTCCGTTGATGCTCCGTTTCTCCAACCTAAAGCCCCCTCTCAAGCCCCGTTTCCATCCATTGAACCCTTCCCCTGCCTTCTCCCTTGCAGCCGAGCCTCCCTCGACCCACTTCCCAAACTTGACAGCCACCTCCATTCCAGAATCCCCAATGTCGTTTCACTCTCCCAGCCCCCTACGTAAATGCCACGATAAGCCAGTCACCCCAGCCACTCTCGACCCCTCTTGTACCCCTACCCAAGCCCCCATCAGTCCAAGGACCTTCTTCCGGCACCTCTCCAAATCGCAGCAAGCCCGGATGCCACAGTCGATCGTTGTTATTCCACCGCCTGCACTAGTAAGTTGTAGTTTGGAGTTATTACTTTCTATTGTTGCATATTTGGCACACTATCTGTAGTGGATGTTATTATTGTTTGCTATTAGTATTGGACTTTGTGTGATTTGCAGGGCCTATTCTGCGGGAGTTTAAAACGTTTGCGCCTTGGTCGTTTGTTGAATAAAACTTGCTCTCTTTAATTAAAATTTGTGAGTGCTTGCGCCTCTGTTAGTTTTACAGTGATTGATTACTATTACTGTTTTTAAGCGGACCTGCTCGTGCATTTTCATCACATCACATCGCATGTAGGGTTGCATTTAGTGTGTTCATCCTAAGTCGACTTGTCACTGCATCACCTTCCCCCTTGCATCCAATCCCCTTCCTCGCCTTACACCACACCACCAAATAACCCCCTTTAATCTATATACAACCATAAATCATCCGACAACTCCCATACAACACTCTTCACGTTGTCGGGTAGCCACCGCCGTATTGACTTTAATGACCAAACTCTCACAATATCAGAAGTATTGTCTGTTTTGAATCATCTCAGTCCATACTGAGCTTTGGATCACCTCCTTTATCTCATCTCTTTTCTCTCCTTCCCACAACTATATGACTTTTTGGACGGCATAACTCTCCCTGATGCAACCTTCCTGATGCTTTTTGGTAGCAACATATCTTTCATGGTTAAAAAAAAACTCGTGTAGTATAGTTTTTGAGTAACGACCACAAGCGAGTAAATCTAGTAGTTTCTTATAGACTCTAAAATATGTTAATTTTATAAAAGGAAGAGGAGAGTAAAGCATCCCTTTTCATGGCCTATTTCAATTTGTCAAACTTGTACTAGAATCAAGAATCTTAGCACACAACCTCATTTGGTGAGTGAAAGTTCAATACAATTCATGTAACCCACTTGGGTTGATCACATGAATGAAGTTATATGGGAGGAATTTCCTCATTCAGGAAATGGTAATAGTTGGACTCATATGCCTTTAAATAGTTTAAGTATATCCTGCTGCATTTTATGATTTTTAAGAGCTTCTCAGTTCATATGCTTTTCTTTATAGAAATTGATAAGAAAATGATAATCTATCATCGCCGTCATAGCTTGATATCCTGATGATTAACATACTTGTATTATTATTTTTAAATACAGACAGATAGTGCCTGAGTCGGAGATCTTGACGATTGACGTGAAACCTGGATGGAAGAAGGGAACCAAGATCACCTTCCCGGAGAAAGGGAACGAGCAGGTAAACCAACTTCCAGCAGATCTTCTATTTATCATCGGCGAGAAACCTCATGAGATATACAAGAGAGATGGCAATGATCTCGTGGTTCATCAGAAAGTCTCATTGGCGGAGGCGCTCACAGGAACCACAATAAAGCTTACTTCTCTCGACGGCCGAGATTTGTCCATCCCGGTCACTGATATCATAAGCCCGGGGTACGAGCTTGTCATCGCCAAGGAGGGCATGCCCATTGCGAAGGAGCCTGGAAGGAAAGGAAACTTGAGAATTAAGTTTGAGGTTAAGTTCCCAACCAGGCTCACACCTGACCAACAATCTGGGCTGAAGCGCATTCTCGGAGTTTAACGTCATTAGGGTTCTGTTTCTTAACCTTAAATCATGGTATCATCTTCAATTCTTTCTCCAGCTGCAGTTTATACCTGTCCAAATTTCCCAATAATGTATATGGTAGTGTTCATTCTTTTATCATTACTACTCTCTTTCGTTTTTTTTTAATATTCGCCGTCGAAGATGTATTTAGTTGTGGAAGAATTTTATCATTTCAACAGCAAATTATGACCTTAACGGTGCAAATATTCGTTCTACCCTTTCATTTAGCATGCTTCGTCTTAAAATAAGAAACAAATCTCCAAGGAGATTAGATGGTTGCGGGTTCACATTTTTTCGTAATCAAGTTTACCTAACATACATTCATGAGCCATTCTCGTTGGACCTGCTATTTAGAGCCTAGAACCGAACGGGAATTGTCAACGAACCGCACTGAACTGTAGAAGAATTATTTTGTCAGCGACCTCCTAGTACCCGCTCTCTCACCTATGGACCCCATGCACATGTTTTTCCCATCGACAGAGTTCCCTTACCGCCTGCTCCAGTCTCGTCAAGTGGCAGACATGGGGCTCTTTCTCACATAACCGTTCTCTAGTTTTCCACGGTTGAATTACTACATTTTTTATTAATTCAACTCGAAGAGGCGATCAAATTAATAGAAATTTCATAGAAAACACGACTTTATTTTATTCATATTTCTAAGCGTGATAGCTTGAACGAAGGATTCTTTCTCAAATCATATTTCTGAAGTAACCAGTGTCCAAGCGGCAAGTGTGCTTCTTGGCAATGCTTGGACCTACAACAACCTATAATTAGAAGGGATGAGGTTACAATATGGGACCCTTACCATGAATAACATGTGAAATACAAACTCTTTACTTCCCATGGTAAGAGTTACTTCTGAGAGTGGTGTTTGTGCTGTTAAACCAATAATCAGTCATAGAATGATCGATTTTGCCACAGTAAAAACAAGTAAAGCGAATACATATATATATGTTCTTCCTTTTAGGAGGCATGGGGATAGATGAGAATAGGGCAGGAACCTGCATAAGTTGAACCTTCTAAGACCTGAAAGTCGGTCTCTGATCAAAGATCATTGATCGCTAGAATGAACATTGATCGCTAGAATGAACATATTGATCACTAGAATGAACATATTGATCGCTAGAATGAACATTGATCGCTAGAATGAACATTGATCGCTAGAATGAACATTGATCGCTAGAATGAACATATTGATCGCTAGAATGAACATTGATCGCTAGAATCAACATTGATCGCTAGAATCAACATTGATCGCTAGAATCAACATTGATCGCTAGAATGAACATTGATCGCTAGAATGAACATATTGATCGCTAGAATGAACATTGATCGCTAGAATGAACATTGATCAGTGCTTCTATTATAAAAGTAAGAAAACATTAAAAATTATCATCTATTATAGAAAGTATTTTTAGTATATTATAGCATAGATTAGATATAATTTGAAAAAGTAGTAATAAACATTCACATATACACACACATATTTTCAGGATGCAAAACTATGACCTCCACTTTGGAGAAGAGTCTCAGTGTGTCAACTCTTTGGACTTTAATAAATTTATGATTGAATAAATTATGTGTACTGTTTAATAAAAATGACCACAAAAAATAGCCCAAATACTAGAGATTGGAATGAAATAAATTAACAAAAGAAGATAGCAAATTTATTATTATTGTATAGTTGCAGGTTACCTGTGAACAATGAACTTTGGTATTCGTCAATAGCGACATTATATGTTTTATTATTATTTTTTATAAGATCGCGTCCCTAATGCTTATGCATAAAATTTAATGAAAATTAGTCTAAGGACCTATTTCAATCTTAGCCTAAAATTAGTCTAAGCAAACCAACACCATTTCGAGCCCCGTTCTCAGAGGGGAAGGAACTATAAACACAAACAACCTTTCACCGGCCATCAACGGTTTCAGGATCAGAAACCACCGTTGGCCATCGCATCCGCTCCATTCATTCTCATTCCTCAAATAATGCCAGTATACCTGCCACAGTATACTACGCAGCCATCTCCAGCTATTCCATCCACCCAGTATGATGACTCTCAAGAGTCATTTACTCCTCTTTATAAGATCGCGTCCCTAATGCTTATGTATAAAATTTAATGAAAATTAGTCTAAGGACCTATTTCAATCTTAGCCTAAAATTTTGGGACCAATATGAGAATACAAAATTTCATGAACCTATTTTAAATTTGAAGTAAATTTCACAAAATAATTAATAATCATGATCCTCTTTTTACTGACTGAATTCCACATGACTACTAATCCTGCAACTAGATCTTATATGCTTGAAACATGTGAATCACTAATGACAGGATATAGTTTTATGTTGTAATTGTGCAAAAGGGACAATTTATAAGATTCTATGTTCAATTTTTAAAATTGTATTTTATATTTAAAGAACACATTCATTTTCTTAGGGTCCGTTCGTTTGGACGGAATTGAGATCCACGAATTTAAATTGAAAGTTCAATTCCAATTTTGTTGTTCGTTTGCATGCTGTAATGTTGGAATTGGAATTCATTTTAAACCAAAGCCAATTCTTTCCAATCTATATAAGAATTGAGCAATTCGGGCCGATGCGCGTTATTTCGCCATGAGCGCATTTTTTCGTTCGGGCGAGTGTTTTTCGCATAGGCGAGCATTTTTTGCCCGGACCCGTATTTTTTTCGCCCGGGTGCCCTTTTTTCGTCCGAGTGCGCGTTTTTTCACTCGGGAGTACGCATTTTGCCAATGCGTGCACTTTTTCTCCCCGACGCGCGTATCTCGCCCGGGGCGCCTATTTTGCTTGGACGCGTGTATTTTGCCCAAGTGCGTGTATTTTTCCCGGGCGCACATTTTTCTCCTAGGCGCGTGTTTTTCGCCCGGACGCGCGTTTTATGGCCAGTTCCGTGTTTTTTTCGCCTGGGCGCAAGTTTTTTGTCTGGGCACGTATTTTGTGCCCGACCGCGCATTTTTTTCCAGGGCGCATATTTTTTTCACCCGGGCACATTTTTCTCTCGAGCGCGCATTTTTCGCCGGGGTGCATGCTTTTCGCACGGTAGCGTATTTTCACCAGGGCGCGTGTTTTTCTTCCGGGCATGCATGTTGTGCCAGAGTGCGCATTTTTTTTGCCCGGACGCACATTTTTCGCACGATCGAAAATGCGAAGTTCTTAGTTAATTCATTGTGCTAAAATTAATGTCAATATATGTGTGAGAATGTTATGTTCTTCATAATATGTGTGAGTGTATGTTAGGTTTTTCATAATATATGTTAGAGAATATTTCATTTCTCATCCGCTAATGATAAAAATAATAATTCTTAGATTGAATTTTATCTGACAAACAAACAATAAAATTGATCAATTTTAAAATATTCTCTAATTCTATTTATCCGAAAAGAATTAGAATTGATCTCAATTCCAATATCTAATTTCAATTCCACTCAAAATAAACAGGCTCTTATAGCAAACCGGAGCAAGGTTTTATGAAAACAATAAGCTAAAATACGAGCAATTTTTGCGTGGGCATCCCGCATATTTGATTGGTGTTGGATTCGGCCGAAAATCTGGAGCAATCAGGGGCTCTGTTAAAATCTTGTCGGAAATCTGGAGCATTTTTTTTTAAATATTTTTGTTTGACTTTTCAGCTGACTGTCTGATCGAACGGCTCAGATCTTACCACGTAAACTCTGATTTGGCCTGCCTGGCAAATATTTGAAATCATGACTGGGTAGTTCTCCAACGGCGGAGGGAATCGTCCCTCTAATATAAAAGCTAAAGAAGAGGGGGAAGAAGGTGAGAACTCCACCCGGCAATTCGAGATGCGTTCGCCAAATATCGCAATGGAAGAGTCGGTCCTCCTACATGCTACGCCGCTTCCGCATTTTGCTGCCGGAGGGCGGCGGAAGTCGATGGCCGGAATCCGATCGTGGCTGGTGGTTACGGAATCGAGGCATCCCTATATTGAGGAGGCGGGGAAGCACTCAATCATGCGCCGCACGGGTTTGCCGGCACGCGACCTGCGTGTGCTCGATCCCCAACTATCGTATCCCTCCACAATCCTTGGGAGAGAGCGGGCGATTGTGATCAATCTGGAGCACATTAAGGCGGTGATTACTGCAATGGAGGTGCTTGTTCCCAACTCTAAGGATCCGTTGGTAGCGCCCTTCGTGCAAGACTTACAGGCGAGGGTTTCAAGTTCATATGGTGCTCCCCAGCATGCGGTAATATGGGTTCTACACCTCTTCTCGCCACAGTTTCTTCTGTTTTAATCTGGTAGATGTGAACTGTTATTGTCAGTTTAATCAATTTTTGGGGGTTTTAGTAGGGCGATCTTAATGCACCGCATGCACTGTTTTATGCTCTTTTTGTGCCTTTACGCTTGACTTTTCCTTTTTGACAATGGTGATGTGAAGGATAGATGCCGTGCTGAGGGAAAGTTGGAAATCACGCAGACCCATGATCTGTTTGGTTCCCTTTAATTTGATGTCAGGTCTGCTTGAATCAAGCTCGATCACACATAACTCTATATGTGCAATCTTGAAAACCATACAAACCCACAATTTTTATAGGTTCATTCCTCTGTTATTTGTTCCTTGCATATTACCAGTTAACACACCTCCAGATATGATAAAATCTTAGCCTGTAACTTTAAGTGAAGAAAAATTTGCACTTTTGTTTTTATATCAGTTTTCATGGTACTCCTTGCAGTTGATGGAGTTACCGTGTCCCGTTGATCAATCGGAGGAGGAGCCTTTTTTAACCTCGAGTTCAACTCGAGTTTAACTGGCTCGAGCTCGAGTTCAACTCGAGTTTAATTTGCACTTATGCATGGCAAATATAAAATCTTAACCTCGAGTTCAACTGGCTCGAGCTCGAGTCGAGCTTTTTTCGAGCCGACTCATCGAGTTTTTTTCGAGCCGGCTCATCGAGCTCACGAGCCGGCTCGACTGAACTTGCACCCATAGCCTCGCTCACTATATCAACAATTCCTCTCCAAGCTTGGCGCCTATGATTTGTACGCTCCAACTTGCGTGGTGGTGGTGGTGGTGGGGGGTGGTGTTACAAGAAATAAATACAAGCCCATGTACTTAAGGCTCATAAGGCCTCTTCTCTCTAGCTCCTCCTTTAGTCCCACATCTTCAGTTTACTTTTAGCTCTCTCCCTCCTCTTCTTTATAAGGAGCCTCCTTTGTACATTGCAAAGAGTTGAATATACATATAAAAAGCTGAGAAGTTCTCCATTCTCTCTTTTCATCGTGTATCTCTCTACAATATATATATATCATTGAAATCATCTTGTCGAAGACTTGACCATCTATTTGGCACATACTGCTCTGCTACCTTGCTATCTTTCACCCGAATTGAACTACGGTTCATTCACCATCTCTCGTTGAAACCTCGACCGAATTCGTCATGAACTGGACCCGTCGAATCCTTGATTATCTTGACCCGATGCTTGTCCCAATGTTGGGTGCTCCACCTAGGATAAAAACCAACCCAACAGTTGCAAAGGCCATTATGAACTATATTCCTTACATTCTTTTATCCAATTTGTGACTTGAAGAGCGAATTATTTTTTTTCTTGCACCGGAGCAAAAAAAAAACCCATTATCTTATATGTTGAACTTATTAGTTTGTGCAATTAAATGAATACATTTTGGTGTTTTTCATTCTCATACATTTAGTTTGGTTTCAGTTTCTATTATTTCGAGGAGGATCCTTGTTTTGTAATTTTATTTGTTTCTGCAGATGTATTGAATGTTGTGGCATCAACGAAGACAATTGTCTACTAAGCTGTAATGGTTTGTCTAATTGCAATCAAACCATAATACTTCCATGCGGAGAACCTGTTTTTGAATTAGGCGATGGAAAATTTTAATGTGTGGCATCGAAGATTTAAATGCTATTGGTTTCTATGTCAAAACATTTTTATGTTTGGATGTACACCTGTTGTTAGGCCATTGCTATTTGTTACATCCATATTACTGATGTCATAGTTGTGGCATATAAATATGATTTAATACATCATTTCTGTGGGCTTGATTCTTAAATATTTCTTCATATGAAGTCTACAGAATACAATGATACCGATGCATACCATGCTGCTAAGGGTGTCCCAAATGGCGGAACACTAGCAGCCAGCCCTAGAACCACTATGGATGCATACAGGAACGGAGGTACCAAAGTGTTGTCTTTCGAGTTCAGAGCACTTGAAGTCTGTCTTGAATCAGCTTGTAGGTTCCTTGAATCAGAGGTATGCGTTCTAGCTACTTTAGGAATGTTGTGGTGAGAAAGACATTCTTTGCCTATTTGTTAAATTATTGTGCTCCTCTCTTTTTTGATGTGCAAGTATGACATCTAAAGTGCTCCTGACATTCATTTTTGTTCATTACCACTTTGATCTTGAAAAATTATTGCTATGTTGAGGGCATGCAGTGTTGCATGCCCTCAACTGAATACGCTGCATATATGCCTTGTATAATCACAGCGTATACGCTGCATCTCAACATACATTGCATCATAGTTCAAAAGCATTATAGATTGTATTATGTTGATCCCGTGGAGTGTTGCATGTGCTCAACAAAAACAATAATTTGTTTTGAACTTCATTTTCTTGTAAGAAATAAATTTTTTTGAATTTCATTTTCAATTTTCTTATTGAATGCATCCAAACGTTCATTTACTTAATGGAACGCAATTAAACATTTTTTAAAATTATATATAGAAAATTGTTTAAAGGCTCGAGTGTTATATAGAAAATTGTTTGCAAGCCAAAATATTTTGAAAAACATTTAACTAATTCAATTTTGTCCAGGTATTCCTGCCTTCTAGGTTCTCTTGTCATTGATAATATAATGAAAAGATATTGCTCATTTTTTGTGGTGAATGGTTCTGAGTTAACATTGTAGCATCAAGCCATGGTAAGGGTATATATATTTGTTGAAAATAGTCTCGTATCAGGAAATTTGTGACTTAATATAGACTTATATCCCTCCACCTACAATTAATATTAAGTCAGCTGCATAAGTTCTAACATGGTATCAGTGCTGATAGTTCTCCCGTAATCAAGTATGCTCATGCATCTTGGGGATGACATGGATCTTGACTCTATCACTCATTGAGAAAGGTTGAAGGGCAGCCCATGATGACTCCATGTGGTTGAGTGTACTCATGGTGTACATTATTTGACGTTAAGAAAAACTTCATTTTGAGGGTGAGTGATGACCGATGTTTTCACTGAGGAAAATATGAAAGCAATATTATTTGGTGTAGGCTGACGTCAGATAGGTGAAAAATTTGTTGGTGTAGAAATACTAAGTAATTGATCCTTACACATTGCCTTAAGCTTTTTGGTTGAATATGAATTTTACCGTTCATTTATTTGGCCCAATTTCTATCCTGCATTAGTTCCTGCTCTCCAACAAGACATTGTTTAGGCACACAAAAGAATTGGTTTAGTCGTACATCATATAATGAAAAATTTGCATCATGTTGTTGACCCTTACCTATGAGCTTAAGCTTTTGGGCTGCATGTGTTTGATTGTTGGTCTATCTGCCCAACTTTGGTCCTCGCTTGGTTCCTTCCCCCAATAAGTGATATCAGAGCAGATCAGGCCCAATGACTAACTCCCACGTCACCCGGTTAAAAAGCATTCTACATGTTGGAGGGATAGTGTTAGGACAATAGAGCAACTAAGAGAGATCTAGAGAAAGCTAAGAGAGGATTAGGGTTTGTAGGAGGGAAGAAGAAGATACCTGATAATATTCTGCATAACCCATAAGGGGGGCTGCCCGGGTATATATATACCCGGGCATGGAGGGAGCCGGCCGGCCCCTCCAAAGGGGGTTGAACCCGCCTGGTTCAGCCCCTGGCCGTCCGGTTCATTGAGTGGGGGCTGAACCGGAAGGTTCAGCCCCGTTGTTTAGCGCGCCTTTGCTCCTCTGAACATAGTGACGTCCCGTAAAGCGTAGCGGGGGCGTAACATTCCCCTCCCCATCAAGAACCAACTTGTCCCCAAGGTGGTAGTCATGGTAGAGCTCCTTGAAATCGAAGAAGTCCACCCAAGAGTTGTGTGCTAGCGACAGGTTCTTCCATTTGACCAAGAGCTCGGGCCGGTATTCCGTGCCCCGGTTCTTCCATTTGAGCATCAAAATATCTTCTGGAAGCGGCCGCAGCTCACCCGCAGAAGTAGCCTCAGGTAGAAAAGTACTCGACTGGACATGAGGACCCACCTTCCGCTTGAGCAATGAAACGTGGAATGTAGGATGGATGCGGAAACCCTCCGGTAATGCCAAGGTATAAGCTACCGACCCCACCCTGCTGATGATCTGAAAGGGGCCGTAGTAGCGCGGGGACAGCTTCTGGTTGCCACGACGAGCCACGGACAACTGCCGGTACGGCTGGAGCTTTGAGAAAAACTTCGTCACCAACGGCGAACTCCCGCTCCGTACGGTGCTTGTCCGCCTGGGTCTTCATGCGATCCTGTGCCAGGCGGAGATTCTCCCGAAGAGTGACCAACATGCAATCCCGATCCAGAAGCGCACGATCCACCGCCGAAAGAGCGGTGCTGCCCGGCTCATAGCTGACTAAAGTAGGGGGCGGCCGCCCGTAAACCACCTCAAACGGCGTCATCCTGCTGGCTGAGTGATATGCCGTGTTGTAACAATACTCGACCCAGTGTAACCAATCCGGCCAACTCCGAGGCTCATCCATCACAAAGCAACGAAGATACGTCTCGACACCCCGATTGAGCACCTCCGTCTGGCCATCCGACTGCGGGTGATGTGCCGTGCTGAAGTGTAGGCGAGTACCCTGCAACCTGAACAACTCCCTCCAGAACCCACTGACGAAGGTGGGGCCCCGATCAGAAATAATGGCACGGGGGAGGCCATGCAGTCGAACGATTTCTCTAGCAAAGAGTGCGGCCACGGACTCTGCGGTATACGGATGGCTGAGTGCCAGAAAATGGCCATACTTGGAAAGCTTATCCACCACGACCAGAATAACTGACTTTCCTTTAGACTTAGGCAACCCATCAATAAAGTCCATGGACACCGTGTCCCAAATATGCTGCGGGATGTCCACTGGCACTAGCAGCCCTGCAGGAGAAGAAGTCTCATATTTCTGCCGCTGGCAGATCTCACAGTGGCGAACAAACTGCTGAATGTCCCGTCGCATGCCCGCCCAAAAAACGTTTGCGCTCGCCCGCTGAAGGGTCCGGAGCACCCCCGCATGCCCTCCCGTCGGCGAAGAGTGAAATTCATGCATCAAAACTGTCTTCCACGCTGAATCGGAGGGCACGACCACCTGGCCCCGATAGTAAAGCCGACCATTACACAAGTGATAGCCAGCGGCGCCTGTCTCTCCCCGCTGTAAAGCCTCCACCAGCGGGCGTAGCGTGTCTGATCGCAGCACCTCCTCCTGAATATCCTCCAAGGAATCGACCAACGGCCCCGAAATATGAGAGAGAGCAGCCTCTGGAAGACGAGAGAGAGAGCATCAGCGACCACATTATCTGTGCCGCGACGATAAACAATCTCATAGTCGTAGCCCAGAAGCTTGGTAACCCATTTCTGTTGCAAAGTCGAAGAGACCCGTTGGTCCAGAAAATGCTTCAAGCTCTGGTGGTCCGTCCTGATCTTAAAGTGCCGGCCCAACAAATAGGGCCGCCACACAGCCACTGCGTGAATGATTGCCAACATCTCCTTCTCGTAGGCCGAGAGACCCAAAGTACGAGGAGCAAGTGCCTTGCTGTAAAAGGCTATCAGCCGCCCCGCCTGCATCAACACTGCCCCAATGCCGACCCCCGACGCATCCGTCTCTAGAACGAACTCCTTCGTGAAATCTGGTAGGGCAAGGACTGGTGTGGTGGTCATGGCTCGTTTGAGAGCCTGAAATGCCTCCTCAGTCTCCTCACTCCAAGAAAAGGAATCTTTCTGCAGCAGCTGGGTCAATGGCCGGGCTATCTTCCCATAGTCCTGCACAAACCGCCTGTAGTACCCTGTGAGCCCCAAAAAACCCCGCAAGGCACGGACTGTAACCGGTCGCGGCCAGGACTGCATACTCTGAATCTTCCGTGGGTCGGCCCTGACGCCCTGACCGGAGATCAAATGGCCCAAGTACTCCACCTCCTCCTGACCGAAGGAGCACTTAGAACGGTTTGCATAGAGATGGTGCTGACGAAGTCTGGCAAGGACCTGTTCCACGTAGCCCACGTGATCCTCCCAGTTCGCGCTGTAGATGAGTATATCATCAAAGAATATCAGAACAAACACCCGCAGAAAGTCTCTGAATATCTCGTTCATGTTGGCCTGGAATGTAGCGGGCCCTCCAGTCAGCCCATTGGCCATAACCAAGAACTCATAATGGCCGTCATGTGTCCGGAAGGCCGTCTTATGGACGTCCTCCTGAGCCATCAAAATCTGATAATAGCCGGAACGAAGATCCAACTTGGTGAACCGCTGCGCCCCATGCAGCTCATCCAGTAACTCTTCTATGTGAGGAATCGGGAAATTATCTTTGACAGTAGCGTCGTTCAAGGCACGGTAGTCCACACAGAATCTCCAGGACCCGTCTTTTTTCTTGACCAGAATAATGGGTGCCGAGAAGGAACTCGTACTCGGCCGAATGATGCCGGCCTCCAGCATCTCGCGGACACTGCGCTTGATCTCCGCCTTCTGGACGTGTGGGTAGCGGTATGGACGAACATTCGTAGGCTCAGCACCCGCCTTGAGCGGAATACGGTGATCGCGGAACCTCGGCGGTGGCAGAGTGCGTGGTTCCTGAAAAACATCAGCATAAACTGTCAGAAGTAACTGTAACTGAACCGGTACCTCAGAAGGCGTGGGATCGCCGGTCTGGACCTCCCGAAGGACGGCCATCAACTGTCCATCCCCGCTCAACCGCTGCATGCTGCGAAGAGAAACCTCCTTAACAGGAGATGACATGAGACCCTTCAAGCAAAACTGCTTCTCCCCGTGCCCAAACTCCATAGTCATGTGTTCCCAGTCGAAAGTCACCCGCTGTAACTGACGCAACCACTGAACTCCCAGCACCATGTCTGAGCCCCGAATAGGCAACAGGTAGACGTCAGTCCGTCCCACATAGCCGTGTATCCGCAGCTCCACTCCCTTTAGCAACCCTTCGCATTGCAGCTTGCTGCCATCCGCTACCATAACGTGAAAGGCATTCCCCTTGTCAACCACGTGCCCAACTCGCCGTGCCACGTCGGGATGTATGAAGTTGTGGGTGCTCCCACTGTCCACCAGAATAGTAACCTTCTCTTGGGCGATCCGACCCGCCAGCCGCATAGTAAGCGGGGGAGCGCAACCCTCAAGAGCATGAAGAGAAACCCCGAACTCCGTCTCCTCCAAGTCCACCTCCAACTCCTCATCTGGAGCCGGCTCTTCGTCCACATCCTGATGCAACATGAAGACCTGTATCTTCTGGCATTTATGGCCAGACACAAACTTCTCATCGCAATTAAAGCACAACCCCCTCTCCTTCCGAGCGGCCAACTCACTCCACGATAACCGAGTCACCCTCGGTTTGCTACCCGTGGGCTGCTCCCGTCGTGCTGCTGTGGTAGGAGCCTAAGGCGGTCTACTCGTGATGCGTGCTCGCTGCCTGTTGAACCGCTCCTCCTGGATGCGCGCCAAAGTAATGGCGTGGTTCAATGAACGAGGCATGAGTGCCTGTACCTCGTCACGAATGTGCTCCTTGAGGCCAGATATGAAACAGCTGTAGAGTGTCCTCTCCGGCCACTGAACCCGATTCTCCAGCTTTTCGAACTCAGTGCGATACTCCAACACCGACCCTTTCTGATGAAGCTTCTGAAGGAGGGCCTCAAAGTTCTCGTACTCTAGTGGCCCAAATCTGGCCGTAAATCCATCCACAAACTCTCCCCATGGCACGTACTCCCGTCCCCGTAGGAACCACTGCGTCCACTGGAAAGCGTCATCATTCAGGTGGAAGGACGCTAACTGCACCCACTGACCTTCAGGCACCTCCTAGTAATGGAAAAAAAGTTCAGCCTTTTGAATCCATTCCAATGCGTCACCGCCCTCGAACTCCGGAAAGTACATGCGAGTTAATCCGGGAGTCAAGCGTTGTGCCCCATGACCTCCTTCCCGTCTTACGGGCTCACCTTGCTCGAATCCGCCGTAGCCTTGATGCTGACCGTTTCCCCAAGGAGGAGGTTGTTGTTGTCCGGCCCACGCTTGGCCAAATCCGGCCATGCCTGGCGGCCCAAACCCACGGGGAGGAGGGAGAAGCCCCCCCTTTGGTATCCCGCGAGATCTGGAGGTCGCCGGAGCCCAACCGGCTCTTCCCAGCCTCGACGAAGCCCCGCCGGCTCCGCCCAGCCCTGCCGGCTCTGTCCCCGGCCCGATCCGGGGTCGGCGAACCCCCCCGCTGCAGATCCTGGCGGAATCGGCCCCGCCAGACCCCCATACGCCGCTGCCGAGCCCGCTCCTACCCCATACGCCGCCGTACCAGGAGCTCCCGACCCCTGCCAGCCCGTGCCAGGCGGGATCCCGCTGGCCCGCACGCGCTCTTCTTCCGACAGCCGCGTGCCGCCGACGCCGTCCGCAAGCCGCGCGCCCGTAGCCGCCAAATCGGCCCCCGGTCCGGCCGAATCTTCACTCGCCGGTGTCTTCCCTTTCAACAAGGCCTTCAATTCCTCCATCCGAGCCTCCATCCGCCCTTCCATGGCTGCCATCGAGTCCGTAAGGCCAACAACGTTCTCCTCTAGGGTTTCAATCCGAGAGGACTCCTCTTGAGAGCGAGTGTTCACCATGTCGGAGAGATGAACGCGTCTGATACCAAATGTTAGGACAATAGAGCAACTAAGAGAGATCTAGAGAAAGCTAAGAGAGGATTAGGGTTTGTAGGAGGGAAGAAGAAGATACCTGATAATATTCTGCATAACCCATAAGGGGGGCTGCCCGGGTATATATATACCCGGGCATGGAGGGAGCCGGCCGGCCCCTCCAAAGGGGTCTGAACCCGCCTGGTTCAGCCCCTGGCCGGCCGGTTCATTGAGTGGGGGCTGAACCGTAAGGTTCAGCCCCGTTGTTTAGCGCGCCTTTGCTCCTCCGAACATAGTGACGTCCCGTAAAGCGTAGCGGCCGGTTCAGTCCCGTTGTTTAGCGCGCCTTTGCTCCTCCGAACATAGTGACGTCCCGTAAAGCGTAGCGGGGGCGTAACAGATAGACCATACGTATGAGAGAGCGAGTTAAGAATATATTCCCACATCCAAAGCCTCGTGAAGTTTGGTGCACTTGGTGTACATCTTGAGATCTCTGCAACATCATCGCTAGTGATCAGAGACTTCAGATGAGCTGCGCAAAAAGTCAATAGCTTGAACTACCTTGCCTTAACTTTTCAAACCAAGCATGTGGAGACTTCTTAAGGCCATAGAGAGACTTCCATATATGACATGCAAGGAGTCCCTCATGATATTATAGCTAGATGTCTGTTGCATGTGGACAATGCAGATAAATCATTGTCGAGGAACTCATTATTATAGCTAGATGTCTGTTGGAGGTGAACATCAAGGGACATCAAGACCCGAATCCTGATCAACTTTACAAACAAAAGAAAAAATTGTCATTATAGTTGATATTCTGTTGCTAAGTAAATCCTAAGACCACCAGCCTTGCCTTAAAGTGCTCAACTAAACCATCCGAATTTCTTTTTTATATATATAATATATGATTTCAGATTAAGAGTATCAATAACTGGAGCGAAGACACGACCAAGCAAAGGGGCCTTGATGATTGTTGGTTGGGGTACCATGTTTATAGTAGGAAGTAGCCTCAGTTGTGATTTGGCTTTCCACATAAAATGCAAGTACGTAGGTTGACCTTAGACACCGTGATTGGATGGCTCATGTTGCTTCCTTCACGAGGTCTTGTCATTTGAGTTCATTGTTACGCACATGTGGCGACGATGACTTGGAGCATTTTGTTTTGTCTTGATCATTATGTATTTTTTTTAATTTTGTATGAGTATTATGGTAATTTGTAAGTGCTCCCCCCTCTCCATATAAGGAGGAGACTTAGAGTATTATGGACTTTCATCATTAGGGTTTTGGGATCTCTCTTTTTGAGAGGGACTTCAGAAAGGAACCAACCTCTTGTGGTTAGGCATGATTATCACTCGTGATCTGTATCCAGAGTTTTTATTGCAATCAAATTTCCGAGTTGGTAACATTTTGTTTGACCTGCCGTGCGTCCGTGCCACCCACCCCGCATTCGTTTGCCGGCTAACCCTAGCTGCTTCTCGGGCTAGTCCTTTTTCTCTCGCACACCCTTCAGTGCTCTTCCGCCGCTCACCGGTGCTTCTTCCGCAACTCGCCCGCCCTTCGATTAGACCCTAGCTCCGACATGGTACGCATCACGCCAGCTCCCCACCCTCTTCTAACTCGTCTCCTCCCTGCTTCGTCCCTGGCCTTCTCCAGCGACTTGGTGGTGCATTGATCAATTCATCGACCTCACCCCTCCATCGCAAGAAGGAACCCTGTGCCCCTCGCTCACTCCTCTCCCTCCTGCCGCCGACCGGTGCCCAACTACCACGCCCTTCGCCAGAACCGATGTAGACCTTCCAGTTGCCCTTATCATCGACCAATAGACTGCTCGTTGTGTTCTGCCCAATTTACCACCGTTGCACCGTTCCGCCTCAGGTCATCGTCTTCCCTCTACCTCCACAACACTACTCGACCACCTGTGTCCGATGTACGTCAGCTTCCGCTTATGCCCAAGACCCGACAAATGATGGAGAACCGTGTGGAGGCCCGGAAACATGCCTTCACCACCATCAACACTCACCTTGCGACCCAAGCCGAACACTTCGTCAATTATGGCACTTTTCCGCAACATACAACCCGACTAGCACTCCGAGACTCACGCCGCATCTGCCTTGGGATCCCCAAGCGAATTGCCCCATAAAGAATCGACTTTGGCAGGATTGCACCATTTACTTTCCCCCTGCATCGACATCCCTATATTTAACGGGACCGACCCCATGGGTTAGATTGCCCGCGCCGAGCAGTATTTTGACATTCACCAGACTACTCAGACACAAAAGGTCTCCACGACCCTTATTCGCATGAAAGGGTCCGCACTCCACTGGGTCCGCAGGCTCTGCCAACCCGCGCCCAGCCTCACTTGGACCGCTCACAGAGGCACTTATTCAACGTTTACGATCTCCGCTACTCCGACAATGCGATTGAACGTCTTTGCGGGGTCCGCCAGACGGGCTCCATCAACTCTTACGTGGACGAATTTTTGAGCTGGTCAAACACTTCCAGGTCTTCCGCCATACCACTACTCGGGCTATTTTGTGTCTTGCTTACAACCTCATATCCGAGCTCGCCTCCGCACCCTCCATCCGTCTACCATATACCAAGCCATGGATCTCTCCCTGCTTGTGGAGAATGAATTCCTTGCCACCTATATTGTCACAACCCGCATTTTCCCAACATTTAAAATGCTATCAGAGTAGGGAAAACTACGCGTTATGATGCCACGTCACGTAGGGGACGCTTACTGACGTTAAGGCAATTCATCCTTCTTCGCAGTTCAAGCAATATTATTGTTAACTCAAAGAGATTCAAATAAAGTTTATGCAGAAAAAATTAACAAGCCGCGTCCCTCGGCTTGGTGGATCAACTAGTCCACGCTTTTAAAATATAGTTTTACGCAGCGGAAAAATACTTGATTTAATTACTTAGTGGCCTAAGTGTACATGAAGACCAAGTGTGGTGCACTATGCACGATCGAATATGTGGATTTACTATATATAAAAGTAGATTTATCACGCGCAGAAAGTAGTGAGATTAACATTTCAAAACATGATATGCAATGCAACAATTACCTTAACATATCTAACAAGGGGCCATAAAGCCAACCAATATCTAACCATTCCAGAACAAGTGTTCAAAAGTGAACAACAAGTAAGAGCAGCAATGAAACAAAAATCCAATTAAACGGCACCATGGACGTCAACACCTGACACGAACCCATGGGCCGACAAGTCCACATAATACTCTACCTCAAAAGAGTCAGAAGACGGCAACTAAAGAAGCTCCGCACTAACACCTGCTACTGTCCAGGACCTGAGGCATTCAAAGAAAGAACACCTCAGAAGCAAGTACAAATGATGCAGAAAATAAGAAAGTAAGCAAACCATCCGCGAGACCGGGGGAAAACAGAAGCTGCAAGGGTCAGTGATGACAAAGCTAGCAGCTAATAATCAACAGGAAAGAAATAGCAGAAGTATCTAATCATCAGCAGAAAAGGAAACAGCAGAACAACTAATAATCAGCAGAATAAGCTCACCAAACAAAGGTGAGAACACAGGCGATGACAAACTCGCCGTAGGCAAAAGAAAAGAACCATCAACCTTCAAATTATCTATCATGTTACTCTTATTCAGAATTATAGAGACTGATCAGCTCATCCAAAAGAAGAGCACCGCACCGGGGGCAAAAACCACACCGCGTACGGCCTCCTAATCAAAAGCTTAAAAGAGCACCGCATCAGAGGCAAAAACCACACCGCGTACGACCTCCAACAGAATATATTAAATTAAAGAGCATCGCACCGGTGGCACCGCCAACATCGTGTACGACCTCCAACAGAATTCATATTTTCATGTAATTTCAAAGGAATAGGGGCGAGGCCCATCAGAACATAAGGCAACATTTTTGGTTAACGAGGTGAGCAAAATTATATGGAGTAAAAAGGAGCAAAAATGAGGCAGATGATCAAATTCAGCATAAAACCAATTACTGGAAGCAAAGGCGAGAACAAAAATAAAGGGGTTTTAGCAAGGAGAAGGAGCAAGATCACCACTTGCCTTCAAATCACCGGAATCGTTCTCCGAACAACTCCTCGTCGTAGATCGGCCCAAAAGGAGGCACGACGAGGCGAGATCTACAGAAAAAAGGCCAAAACGAAGGTTAGGGCCGAAAACCCTAACGAAAAAGTTTCACGAAACGGAAGGAAATTACCACGAGGACGAAGCTCTCGTCGAGAGCTTTCCGAATCTATGCTCGGCTCGCGATTCCGACCACCGGAGCTCCGTCGGCGGCGTCCGGAAGATTCGAGAAATCGCCGTCCCCGTCGCTCGATTCTACTCTCTGGTTCGGACAGAATGAAGAAGGAGAAGAGGGCTGGGTTCGTTTTCTTTTATGCAACATAACATAATTTTAATAATAATAATATCATTATTATTATTATTATTATTAAAAGAATGAAGGGGTCGACGCATGCATGCAAAAAGGAGAGAGGGGAGTCGACGCAAGGGGGGAGAGAGAGGTCGACGCATTCATGCAAAAAGGAGAGAGGGGAGTCGACGCAAGGGGGGAGAGAGAGGTCGACTCATTCATGTAAAAAGGAGAGAGGGGAGTCGACGCAAGGGGGGAGAGAGAGGTCGACGCATTCATGCAAATATGTATATATATATATATATATAGAGAGAGAGAGAGAGAGAGAGACGCAAGGCTGGAAGGAAGTCGACGCAAGGTTGGAAAGAAGTCGACGCAAGCTTGGAAGGAAGTCGACGCAAGGTTGGAAGGAAGTCGACGCAAGCTTGGAAGGAAGTCGACGCAAGCTTGGAAGGAAGTCGACGCAAGGGGGGGTGGGAATCGACGCTGCATGTATATATATATACATTCGTATAATAATAATAATAATATTATTATTATTATTATTTTATCATTAAAAATTAAACGAACGCTACGAATCCAACGGCGAAGTTGGAATCAAAATCCGACGTGCCGTTTTCGAGATATGAATGACGGAAGTTACGGCGAGCTTTAAATATATACAAAACTTCTAAAATGCGCCGAGGCTCCAAAATGGCTTGGATCGCGACGAAACTTGATAGACAAGTCAAAAATTAAATAATCTAATTTCCTAACGTAAAATTTTCCAATTCCGGGTCGTCGCAAAATTTGTTCGATTTGACCCAAACGGACGCGAAAACGCGCAAACGGCAACGCGCCGCTAACTCGACGTTAGAAGTAACGCCCCGACGTCATTAACACGCCATCACTGAATTAAACAAATACCGGAAAAATCAGGGGCGTTACAGCCACTCCCCCTAAAAAAAAGTTTCGTCCCGAAACTTGACATAAAGGCAGAAAACAACATTAAGATAGGTACATGGTGCAGGAAAGGGGGTTTACCTGGGCTAAACGTACAACTTATCTACATAAATAGTACACCACTCCTTCGGTAGGTGTGATCCAAAGCTGGAGCAGTGCTCATCTTCCATTCAATTCCTGAAAGGCTCTTTCGCACTAGTCACCCCAAACAAAATTTGGATTCTCCTACATAAACCTAACCAAGGACGCAATTAATCACACGAATCATTACACAATTCTTCTATATCATCTTGCCAACCCCTACAAAATTCCCTATTTCCTCGGATGTTGTAAATCTCTTCCAAATCAATCACTCAACGAACTATACTGGGTCCGTCGAAAACTCATCCTCATTAATAACATGACCCAAATAGGTAACTAAAGACATCCAAAACTTGTACTTGCTCATCTTGGCAAACGAATTTGCGCTCTCACAATGTAGACCGCACCAAATCACAAATGCTCAGCAAGATCATCTGCACTCTTAGAGTGTATCATACCCCACTTCTAAGGACGGCCACAAGATGGTCTGAAAATTCTGTTAACGTTCTATTCATCGAATTCATGAAGGCAGAGGAGACATTAGCTAAATCAAAGGTCGCCACTAGGACCTCAAAACAAAGCCCATAACGGGAACGAGCAGGCAGCCCGTGGAACATCCGACTCACAGATCCTTCACAGATAAAAGTCTAAACGAAGGCCAATCTCCGAGAATACGGATCTATCTCGCAACTGATCAAGCAAATCATCTACTCGAGGTGATGAACACTCACCTTGATAGTCACCACATTCAACTCTGTACAATTTGTTCACAATCTTCTAGAAACATTCTTCTAGCTCACGCAGGGACATGCGGCAAGGTGCCCTCGCAAAAAGACAAGTATCTGGCTCAAGACCTAAAATAAACTCCGCCTTTTTCTCAAGGGGAAGACCGAGAAGACTAGCCGGAGAAACATTTGAAACTCTCACACAACAGAGCACGCAGCACAATGAGAGCAGTTCCAGAACAGAACAGAAATGAGAAAGGACTCGCTACCAGACTCTAAGGATGGACGAGCATGAACCGCAGAAATAACCAGAGAGTCTGAACACACTCAAGGGTTGGTCAATATCCAACGAGAAGATCATGCGCTTATCCTCACACTTGATCACGACATCATACCTGGACAATCAGTCCATTCCAAGAATCACATCGAAAATTTGCCAGATCTAGCATCTTCAAATCCGCTAGAACCTGGACACCACCCAAAGAAATGGGGCACTCCCGGATACCCCGATCTGACGCAACCTGGTCTATAGATGGAAACTTAACGGACAAGGCATCACTAGACAACTAGTAAGCTAAGTCTAGAAGAAAGAGAACAAGTTAGGAGGGAAGAATCTAACCAGATATCACGTGCGCTGAGGTTTGAGCTTCCTCTCTAGTCAGCACATTGAGCACCAGATATCACGTGCGCTGAGGTTTGAGCTTCCTCTCTAGTCAGCACATTGAGCTTGCCTTTAGCCTTGCTCACGGACTGAGGGGCGGTGGCAAGGTCTGCAGAGGAACCGCTGAGGTCACGGTCTGAGAGTTCGGGCAGTCGGCCTTACGATGTCCCTTTTGTCCACAAAGGAAACAACACCCAGACTTCTTGTAACACCGAGCCGCCTCATGCCCGGGCTTAGAGCAGAATGAGCACACTGGGACCGCCTTGGGCGCGTCCTGAATTGCACTAACCTTTAACGGCTCCAACGCCTCGAGCCTCTTGAAACACCTTTCGGACGGGTGGCCCCGCTTGCCACAGAAGCTATAGTGCCCCACACCCTCTCCTTCGAGTCCGAGTGAGATGCCTTGGAACTCTCCCGATCATCCAACTTTCTCTTATCACTCTTTGTCTGCTGCCCACGAATCTTCGTCTTCTCAATAGATTCGGCCTTTAATGCGGCCTCCACCGCTTCAGCATATGTCTTTGACCCATAGGCGCTAGCCCACTGTTGGACGTCGCCAGTGAGACCACCCAAAAACCTCTTCACTCTACCTTCCTCCGAGGCCACCAACTCGGGGGCGAATCTGCTCAACTTGCTGAACTCGATCTCGTACTCACTGACGGTGAGCTGCCTCTGCTTCAGATGCAGAAAGTTGTTCGTCAATCGGTCGCGCTCAACCGAAGGGAGGAACTTCTTAAGCAACAACCCCTTAAACGTCTCCCAAGAGCACCCCTCGGCGAGACCTTCCTTCTCCTTGATCCACCAACCTTTCGCCAAACCCTTCAGTTGAAATGCAGCCACCATCACCTTCGAAGCCTCCGAGACACCTGAATAGGAGAACATCTCCTCCATGCTGATCACCCAATCATCTAGGGCCATGAAGTCTGCCCTACCATCATAGGTAGGAGGTCCGAACCGCTGAAAGCGTGAAATGAAGTTCATCTCCGGTGGCAATGCCACTGGAGGCACTATGGGAGCAGGAGCGGCTGGACTCACCATCGGTTCTTGCACAACAGGCTGCTGCACCGAGACAGCAGACACCAAAGACTGAATCTGAGCCTGCATCGCGACCAACTGTCTCGTCAAAGCCTCATTGCTCTGTCGCAGGCTTTCGATCACGGACTCACTCTGACCACCAGAAGACTCTCCCTCAGGCAGGGGAGTCGATCGTGTCACTCTCCTACGAGACATGTCTACAAGAAGGATGGACATTCAATCAGAAACCGACTTACAAAGCTTAAGCCAACAGACTCGAAAAAATTCACGGATCGATTCGGAACAGGAAAGAAAACAACCTGCTATTGCTGTTACCTTGTTCTGGAATTTCATGAAATGATGCCATGATTAACTTAGGATGATGCACCATCATCCTATTGACTCTTGTGCTATGACATGAGTGCATGAACATTTAAATTTCTTTTCAAATCATGTGTGTACATATGTCATCTGGTATGTCTTTAACTTGACACGCGTGCTTATGCGATGATATGAATGTATGCAGTGCTATGCATTCTAGAAAGAGGCCTTAATGCATGTTATGAGCGGCGTACACATGTAATGTTATGCATCCCATACTACATAACATTACATGTAAGGAAAAAAGAAAACGTGCTAATGGGCATCCATGTAATGGTGGTTATGCATCCCATACTACATAACCGTCACATGTTGCCACCTATGGTGGATCCATATACAAACACATATTATGCATCCCATACTACATAATATGCCCCGTATACTTCTCATCATGCTATGAGTGTTGTGTCTATGCTTCAGTCAAGACATATTGATGACATATCAGTGTGTGTATACAATGAAATGATCTTATGAGGTTCTGCTTAGGATAGCTGTCGTTTGGCTCACACACCAAACCACCCAACTATCTTTTTCACAGAACCTCCCTCTGATACCAACTGTCACAACCCGCATTTTCCCAACATTTAAAATGCTATCAGAGTAGGGAAAACTACGCGTTATGATGCCACGTCACGTAGGGGACGCCTACTGACGTTAAGGCAATTCATCCTTCTTCGCAGTTCAAGCAATATTATTGTTAACTCAAAGAGATTCAAATAAAGTTTATGCAGAAAAAATTAACAACCCGCGTCCCTCGGCTTGGTGGATCAACTAGTCCACGCTTTTAAAATATAGTTTTACGCAGCGGAAAAATACTTGATTTAATTACTTAGTGGCCTAAGTGTACATGAAGACCAAGTGTGGTGCACCATGCACGATCGAATATGAGGATTTACTATATATAAAAGTAGATTTATCACGCGCAGAAAGTAGTGAGATTAACATTTCAAAACATGATATGCAATGCAACAATTACCTTAACATATCTAACAAGGGGCCATAAAACCAACCAATATCTAACCATTCCAGAACAAGTGTTCAAAAGTGAACAACAAGTAAGAGCAGCAGTGAAACAAAAATCCAACTAAACGGCACCACGGGCGTCAACACCTGACACGAACCCATGAGTAGACAAGTCCACAGAATACTCTACCTCAAAAGAGTCAGAAGACGGTAACTAAAGAAGCTCCGCACTAACACCTGCTACTGTCCAGGACCTGAGGCATTCAAAGAAAGAACACCTCAGAAGCAAGTACAAATGGTGCAGAAAATAAGAAAGTAAGCAAACCATCCACGAGACCGGGGGGAAACAGAAGCTGCAAGGGTCAGTGATGACAAAGCTAGCAGCTAATAATCAACAGGAAAGAAATAGCAGAAGTATCTAATCATCAGCAGAAAAGGAAACAGCAGAACAACTAATAATCAGCAGAATAAGCTCACCAGACAAAGGTGAGAACACAGGCGATGACAAACTCGCCGTAGGCAAAAGAAAAGAACCATCAACCTTCAAATTATCTATCATGTTACTCTTATTCAGAATTATAGAGACTGATCAGCTCATCCAAAAGAAGAGCACCGCACCGGGGCAAAAACCACACCGCGTACGGCCTCCTAATCAAAAGCTTAAAAGAGCACCGCACCAGGGGCAAAAACCACACCGCGTACGACCTATAACAGAATATATTAAATTAAAGAGCATCGCACCGGTGACACCGCCAACATCGTGTACGACCTCCAACAGAATTCATATTTTCATGTAATTTCAAAGGAATAGGGGCGAGGCCCATCAGAACATAAGACAACATTTTTGGTTAACGAGGTGAGCAAAATTATATGGAGTAAAAAGGAGCAAAAATGAGGCAGATGATAAAATTCAGCATAAAACCAATTACTGAAAGCAAAGGCGAGAACAAAAATAAAGGGGTTTTAGCAAGGAGAAGGAGCAAGATCACCACTTGCCTTCAAATCACCGGAATCGTTCTCCGAACAACTCCTCGTCGTAGATCGGCCCAAAAGGAGGCACGCCGAGGCGAGATCTACAGAAAAAAGGCCAAAACGAAGGTTAGGGCCGAAAACCCTAACGAAAAAGTTTCACGAAACGGAAGGAAATTACCACGAGGACGAAGCTCTCGTCGAGAGCTTTCCGAATCTATGCTCGGCTCGCGATTCCGACCACCGGAGCTCCGTCGGCGGCGTCCGGAAGATTCGAGAAATCGCCGTCCCCGTCGCTCGATTCTACTCTCTGGTTCGGACAGAATGAAGAAGGAGAAGAGGGCTGGGTTCGTTTTCTTTTATGCAACATAACATAATTTTAATAATAATAATATCATTATTATTATTATTATTATTATTATTAAAAGAATGAAGGGGTCGACGCATGCATGCAAAAAGGAGAGAGGGGAGTCGACGCAAGGGGGGAGAGAGAGGTCGACGCATTCATGCAAAAAGGAGAGAGGGGAGTCGACGCAAGGGGGGAGAAAGAGGTCGACGCATTCATGCAAATATGTATATATATATGTATATATATATATATATATATATATAGAGAGAGAGAGAGAGATCGACGCAAGGCTGGAAGGAAGTCGACGCAAGGTTGGAAAGAAGTCGACGCAAGCTTGGAAGGAAGTCGACGCAAGGTTGGAAGGAAGTCGACGCAAGCTTGGAAGGAAGTCGACGCAAGCTTGGAAGGAAGTCGACGCAAGGGGTGGGGGGGGGGGGGGGGGGAATTGACGCTGCATGTATATATATACATTCGTATAATAATAATAATATTATTATTATTATTTTATCACTAAAAATTAAACGAACGCCGAATCCAACGAAAATTTCGCCTAAGGTGGACGGCGGCGCTACGAATCCAACGGCGAAGTTGGAATCAAAATCCGACGTGCCGTTTTCGAGATATGAATGGCGGAAGTTACGACGAGCTTTAAATATATACAAAACTTCTAAAATGCGCCGAGGCTCCAAAATGGCTCGGATCGCGACGAAACTTGATAGACAAGTCTAAAATTAAATAATCTAATTTCCTAACGTAAAATTTTCCAATTCTGGGTCGTCGCAAAATTTGGTCGACTTGACCCAAACGGACGCGAAAACGCGCAAACGGCAACGCGCCGCTAACTCGACGTTAGAAGTAACGCCCCGACGTCATTAACACGCCATCACTGAATTAAACAAATACCGGAAAAATCAGGGGCGTTACATATATGGACCCTCATTCCACCTATACCCCCTCCAAGCACCTTACCACCCGTACTTTGCTCCTAATTCTAAACCTCCTACACTACCACCTCCTAGTTGAACAGCAAAATGAATCCATTATTATCCAATACAAGTTCTTATATACATATATAGGACTTAGAAATATAAGAAAGACAAAACTGCCCCCACAAGGGAAAATACAATAAAGACGACTTGGAAATATAATTAATTCTAATCTCAACTCTCCCCCTCAAGTCGGACGAAAGATGTCAGTCATCCCAAATTTTTGAATATCGTTAGAAAACACATCACTTCCCAAGCTTTTGGTGAACACATCCGCCAGTTGATCTTTGGAATAGACAAAAGGTGTGACAACAGTCTTTTTATCCAGGTGGTCTTTAATAGTGTCGATCAACCTCCACGTGCTTTGTCTTGTCATGCTGGATAGGGTTATGAGCTATACTAATAACTACTTTATTATCGCAAAATAATGAGAAAGGACTGGTCCCGGAAAAACCCAGATCTTGTAATACAATACGCAACCATATGTACTCACAAAGGCCTTGTGACATAGCACATCATTCTGCCTCAACACTAGATTTAGCCACCACATTCTGCTTCTTACTATGCCAGGTCACCAGGTTTCCACCGACAAAGGAACAATATCCAGTTGTGGATTTTCGGTCATCACGACATCCAACCCAATCAGCATCAGTGAAAACTTCGATCTTCAAGTGGTTATTTTTTTAGAACAAGAGGCCACAACCATGGGCTTTCTTCAAATATCGTAACACACGATATGCTGTCTCTTGATGTCTGATCCTTGGAGCGTGCATATATCTACTCAGAATTCCAACCGCATAAGTGATGTCAGGGCGTGTGCGGGATATGTATATGAGTTTCCGAACCAATCTCTGATAGCGCGAAACATCGGTTTGATCACCGTTACGCTCGCGCGCGTATCGTATTATTTTATCGCGTTTTATTACTATTGCTTTATGGTTATTGTTATATGAGCCCCCCTCCCTATATAAGGAGGTGGTATGAGAGTGTGTTAGCATCTTTGATGTATTAGGGTTTTTAAGCTCTCTTTGGAGAGAAGGATTATAGGAGGACCCAACCTCCATAATCTTGGCCGGAGCTTGCTCCGGACTTGTATCTCTGTGTTTTTTTTAAGTTAATGCAATCGTGTATTCCATTTGGGTATTATTTGCTCCAACCTTGCCGCTCCCGCCTACATAGTGCCGCCGGGTTCGTCCGCGATTTCTTTTCGTCGGCATCACCGCTCGACCCGCCGCATTGACGCCGTCTTCCCGCGTCATCCTAGCCCAGTCGACGGCGCCGTCCAGATTCCACATCGCTGCTGTGCCCTAGCAACCCCTGTCGTCCGCCAAGGCCGTCGCCAACATCGAGCGCAGTGAGTGCGACGACAAACGAGCGCAGCGATCGACACATCAGCCGCTCCGATCTCCACCATCCACAGCGCCAACGCCTTTCCTCCGCCAGTCCATCCACCACCGCCTGCTCTTCCGCAACGGTCGTCTTCTGCTAGCGCCCTTTCCCTGACTCCGACACTCTCCTGCCACCCTCCAGCTCGGCGCACTCGTCCTCATATGCCAAAAAGCCGGATGGAATCCCGCGTGGAAGCCCTCGAAAACAGCCTCTCCGCCCTCAACTCTCGTCTCGACGCTCAGGCCGAGCAACTCACGGCGATTATGGCTATGCTCCATAACTTGCAAACCGGCCAGCACTCCGGTCCACCTCCTGCTGCCTCTGCCTTGGGGTCCCCCAGCACATTGGGCCCCGTAGCTCCCGCACTGCCAGATTTTCCTCCACATCTCCCTTGCCTCGACATCCCCACATTCCACGGGACTGACCCCCTTGGGTGGATTGCCCGAGCCGAACAGTTTTTTGACATTCACCGGACTCCACTGGCGCAGTAGGTCTCCACAGCAATTGTCGACATGAAGGGTCTGCCCTCCACTGGGCCCGCTGGCTCCGCCAGTCCTCCCCCGTCCTCACCTGGACAGCTCTTACGGAGGCCCTCATTCAACGCTTTGATCACCGCTACTCCGGCTCCATGATCGAGCGCCTTTGCGGAGTCCGTCAGACCGGATCCATTGATTCGTACGTGGACTCCTTTATCGAGCTGGTCACCCATGTTCCAGGTCTTCCACCCGACCATTACTTGGCTTACTTCATGCATGACCCACAACCCCATATCCGAGCCCGCCTTCGCACTCTTCGACTATTAACTGTTAACCAAGCCATGGACCTCTCTCCAATCGTGGAGGCCGAATTCCTCGCACTGTCCGGGGACACTACGTCCCTTTTGCCTCCCGCCAAACCTCCCTACCAACCATATTTTTCGCCCCCGCCTAAACAACCATCACCGCCACCTCCTCTACCTCGCCCACCCATTATGGGCCCACGCAACAACCGTCATGTTCCTACTCACCGCCTGTCCAACCAAGAGTACAACGACTTACGAAGTAGGGGTCTGTGCTTCCGTTGCAAGCAACCCTACTCGCCTACTCATGATTGTCCGGTGAAGGAGTTCCGCCTTCTCATCGGAGAGGACGCGAACGAAATCGGCCCGTCTGACTTTGATGCTCTTCTGATCGCGGATGTACCGCCGGACGGCGCTCCGGGCACCTCTACGACTGCCCACCCGCAGACTTTTCACTACTAGCCGGAGGGCGGCACTCCGACCTTGAGGGCAAGGTCGATCTTTTAGCAGGATGTATTGTTACGCTCGCGCACGTATCATATTATTTTATTGCTTTATGGTTATTGTTATGTGAGCCACCCTCCCTATATAAGGAAGTGGTATGGGAGTGTGTTAGCATCTTTGATGTATTAGGTTTTTTAGGCTCTCTTTGGAGAGAAGGATTATAGGATGACCCAACCTCCATAATCTTGGCCGGAGCTTGCTTCGGACTTGTATCTTTGTGTTTTTTTCAAGTTAATGCAATTGTGTATTCCATTTGGGTATTAATCACCATCACCATTTTCCCCCATCCCATGTTTTGCTTCCATATGAGTGTTCGCAGGAACACAACCAAGCATCCCAGTCTCCTTCAAGAGATCTAAGATATACTTACGTTGGGATGTGAAGATTCCCTGAGTAGATCTAGCGACCTCAATACCAAGGAAGTAACGTAATTTTCCCAAATCTTTCACCTCAAATTCAATAGATAAGAGGGTCTTGAGATTTGCAATCTCGTTTGTGTCATTTCCAGTGATCACAATGTCATCCACGTAGACAATGATGACCACAACCCTCTGATCACATCTCCGGACAAACATAATGTGATCTGACTGAGCCCTCTTGTACCCAAATTTGAGCATAGCCGTGAGAAATCTTCCAAACCACGCCCTAGGAAATTGTTTTAGGCCTTATAAAGATCTCCTTAGGCGGCAGACAAGCCCTTCATCCCCTTTCCTCACAAATCCTAGAGGGAATTTCATGTACACCTCCTCATCAAGCTCACCATGGAGAAACACATTCTTCACGTCGAGTTAATGAAGATCCCAGTCCATGCAAGCATTGCACGATAAAAACACCTGAATGGAGATCATCTTTGCCACAAGAGCAAAGGTCTCCTAGTAGTCTACGCCCTGAGTTTGGGTGTAACCTTGAGTAACCAAACGTGCCTTGTATCGTTCAACTTTGTCATCTTGGTTCTGCTTAACAGAGAAGACCCACTGTGAACCAATGGATTTCTTGCCCGGAGGAAGGGGAGAGACATCCCATGTGTGATTCTTGTCCAGGGCAGACATTTCATCTTTCATAGCCTGAGTCCATATACCTGTATAACCAAAACTTCCTGCCACGTTTTAGGAATAACAACCAAGGAGAGAGAAGAAACAAAAGCCCGATGGGCTGAAGTAAGATGTTGGTAAGCCACATGATTAGAAATAGGATGTTGAGTACAAGTAGTTTTACCTTTCAGTAGAGCAAGAGAGACACGACGATCAACATCATCAGAATCTGAGCCTGAAGTGGGTACTGGTAGAGATGGAACTTTAGTAGCCTGTGTACCCGGGGGACGACGGTGGTAGACGTGAGGAAAAGGAAAGATTGGAAGGTCAGGGAAAGATAGAGGTGGAAATCTAGTAGCCTTTGTACCTGAGGGAAGTAACGAAAGAATCACCCATGGTAGCGCAATTTAATTGGAAGAAGAATACCCACTCTAGGTCAACAACGACTAATCAACTGAGACGGGCTGAGAAGAGAAAGAACTCTGCATCTCAAGGTTGATCCGACCTTGAGAAAAGAAACAACACTTGGATGGGCTGAGGAACCAGCCGCTTGCAACAGACGTGTAGAGGAAAGGCTCAGTGGAATCCTGTTCCAGCTCCTCTACGGTCTCATGGGAAGCTGGACTGCCTACCATCAACATTCTTTACATGGAGGACATAACCAAAAAGGAGAGGGAAGCTGAGAGAGCAGCAAAACTTGCATGGGGGATCAAATCTGGCAGACGACGGCACAAGGGATTGGATCTTGCACAACGACGATGAGACTTCAAGCGGAGGAAAGAACCATCAGAGATTGAGCAGGAGGCGGAGGCGAGGCTGTCAGTTTCATCAGGGGTCGGCGGCCTCAACTCCCTCAGCGAACGGCGGCGGAGAGAGCCGCCTATGACATGCGCAAAATCTTCATCGTGAAGAAGCCCTCAAACCGGCAGTCGATCGACGACAGAATGTGATGAGAGTCGACGACAGAGGCTAACGATCGACAACTAGCGCAGAAACAACGAGAATGACGGAGGTCGTGCGAGACGCGGGAGTTAAGTCTTCCTCTGATACCTTGTAGAACACAATTTCCAATTATAATCACATAATACTAGCCTATACTCATACATATACATGAGTAAAGAGCCAAAGAGACCAAATTACCCTTAGAGGGCATTATAAAAATGACTTGATAATAATACCTAATTACAACTAGACTACCTTCTCTCCACTTTGCAATTTGAGCTCTTGATTGCCTCGTGCTCTAACTTGTTAGAACATAAAAATGAAAGCAAACATAAAGCAAAATAATACGAAATGAAACTATAGAAAAATGGAATATGGTGTGGAATAATACTTTATTACTTTACATATTTAATAAACAAGGATTTGTACATATATATAGGCTGGAGCAATGAAACTCAACTCCAAACCGAGATGTGGAACTAAACTATACATGAGAAAAGAGGGTCTTTATATGGGTTTTTTGCATGAGCTTGTACAGTTCTTCAACACTCTTCTGCAAGCTGGAGCATACAAATTGTAGGATGTTATCCCAAACATTAGAGAGTGACAACATTGTTGTAGTAGAATGGACGTTGGATCTGGCCTTGTGAAGATGAGTTATAAGATGTTCCATTAACATTACAAGAATAATGGCTTCCCGTTGGCCCTACCGAGCAGTTAAATTAGTCGCCGAAGACGGATGCCAAAATTTAGGCATCAAAAATCCCTTTGGCTTTGGCAGCCATAAGCTGTATATCTCCAGCAGCATCATGTGTCATACAGATAAGCTCACTGAGAAGCTCATGAAGGTGTTGCCACTATTTTGGTCAAAATAGAAAGAACGAAGCATATCCCATATTATTTTGGCGTAATCATGTTTCATTACATGGTGGTAAGGTACTTTCACGATTCGCCCATCATCACAGAGTCACTAACAAGAGCACAATAGAAGGAGATCGCACATTGGGGGTAGTTGTCTCGGCCGATCAACACAATAACGAATGATGTTTCTCATGATGCTTAGAGAGGAGAAGAGACTGCTAAAGTCAGAGGAAGCCTCGAAGGCCATGTTAATAGAAGATACAACACAATCCAAATCCAAAAGCGCATACGGAGGAAGCTATTGGGAGCCTGTTCCAGGTTATCGAGGGCTCGATTGAGACAAAGAGTCCAGCAGTGCAGCTGCATGGAGTTATGAAGATCCTGACCGATGGATCGGGGCTTCAATACAGGCATAGATATATGTCTTGAAAATTGACACTTAATGAACGACACAACAATGATAAGCATCGGCAAGAAAAGGGGAATTTCGGGCAATAGATGGAGAAGAACTCAACCTCGGACGTTGTCTAGGGTAGAACAGAGAAAGCGCCGAAAGAGCTTGACCGTGGCACGCATGACAGAGAGAGATCTCAACCCTATGCACATGGTAGATGGAGTATTGGACATTGGTGAAGGAAACATCATGCATTGGAGGCGGAGGCATTGACCTCGTAGGTGGTGGACGACAGCGACATATAGATAAGAGTGATCATGGCCCCAGAGAGTCTATGCAGACATTGGGACTAAAATTCCGCTAATATAATAACGAAGAATAAAATAATATAATAACAAAGAATAAAATAATATAAATTGCAGTTTACAGCGAGTAATATTTGTTTGAATAGGTGGTATTGTATCACTTAAAGAATCAAAATTGTATAAGGGTAACCTACAAGTTACATCTACTTGCGATATATTTGAGAGCACTATGTCACGCCCGGGGTTAATGCTCAGGAGGATTCTAGAGAAATCTAGGTCCTTGGAGAAACATGTACATAGAGAACTCTGGAAGAATGTGGAAGCTCTCTAGAATGATCTCTTGGGAACATTCTAGAGAATTCGGGAAGGTTGTATATTCATGAGGGTTGTAGAATAGTCTAGAAACTTAGGCATTCTAGATCCTTCCATCTTTTGGAGGGAAATTCTTTTGGGGCCTATAAAAGGGGAAGGCCCCCTCATTTGTAAGCATCCAAGTTTGGAGAAGCAATAAGAGTTCTTTGAGTTTCCTTTGCAATTGTGTGTTCTCTCGAGTTCTACCTTCATCACCACTTAGTTCTTGCAGGAGAGGCTGACTTAGCTTGGCTACGCGGAGTGGCAAGGAGGAGCTAAGGCCGCACGGGAGCTTGTAAGAAGACAAGTCCGTAACAGTTGGTATCAGAGCCAGGTTGCTCAAGTTCGTGGTTGGTGTCTGAGAAGACTAGATGGCTGCTGAAGGGAACAACAACTCAAGCGTGGTGGATGAGCGCGGAAGGGAGATCCTTCCCCAGTCCGAGAAGAAGAGGCGGAGCCATAACAAATCTCGGGATGAAGCGCACGTGGACCGCATACTAGCCGAATGGGAGGAGCGCATGACGGCGGTGGAGGAAGACCACTCATATGTTCGCGGAGAACTAGAAGCTGTCAAACAAGCGCTACCAGCTCGCGGAGAGCTGGAACTTTTGAAGGCCCAAGTCCAAGCATGTCTTGGTGCAAATGCGGAGCTTACTCAAAGGTGTGATCAGCTTGAGGATGACTATGAGGAGCGGATCGCTAAATTAGAAGAAGAATTAGCCCTGTGCAAGAGGGCCATTGTTAATGGAGGAGGTACTGGGGCTGTGGCAAACCAGAGGATCGATGTGCCTAAGCCAAAACCCTTCTCAGGGAATAGGGATGCCAAGGAAGTTGAACACTTCCTTTATCAAATGGAGGTCTACTTCGAGGGATGTAACCTCACCGAGGAAGTACTCAAGGTAAAGACGGCTAGCTACTATCTTTCAGATATTGCATCTCTTTGGTGGCAACGGAAGCTTGCGGATATCAAGAAGGGAACATGTAACTTGGACACATGGGATGAGTTCAAGATCGAGCTTAAGCGGCACTTCTACCCGGAGAACGTCGCAAATGAGGCAAGGAAAAAGCTAAAGGAGCTCAAGCAGAAGGGGTCAATCACGGAGTACGTGAAGGAGTTCCAAACCTTAATGCTGATGGTGCCAGGTATGTCCGAAGATGATCAATTGTTCAACTTTAAGGACGGTCTTCAGAATTGGGTGAGGCAAGATGTGCATCGGAGGGATGCCAAGACGCTTGATGAAGCTATTGCGGCAGCTGAGGCGATGACAGAATTCCAAAGGCCAATAGATACTGCTACAAAGAAAGGCTACAAAAATGACGACACAAAAGGTGGGGGAGAAGGACCAGGGTCGCGGAGACCACCTAGGGGAGATCGGAACCACAACTATGAAAGGGACACGGATGGGGCAAACAAGAGATTTACGCCAAAAGGAGGATGTTACTTATGCAAGGGACCGCACATGATGAGCAAGTGCCCAAAGCTTGGCTCACTCGTAGCACTACAGGAGGACGATACAGGTGGACCCGAAGATGAAGAAGGTACAAATCAAATGTGTTCTTTACAACTTCTTAATGCTTTGAAGGTAAAGCCTGCAAAGAAAGTGGCAATCAAAGGGCTTATGTTCGTGGAAGCGGTGATCAACAATAAGGCTACCAAAGCCTTGGTAGACACGGGTGCAACCCACAATTTCATTACGGAAGAGGAAGCTAGGAGGCTTGGATTGCAAGTAACCAAAAGCGAGGGTTGGATCAAGACGGTGAACGGGAAGGCGAGACCACTAATAGGAGTGGCTCGCGACGTGGTTCTTCGCTTGGGAACATGGAATGGACATGTGAACTCCTCGGTCGCAACAATGGATGATCACAAGGTGGTGTTGGGCATGGACTTCTTTGACACGGTATGTGCAATTGTCATGCCAACTTGTCGCTCGATGTGCATCATGGAGCAAGGCGCAACGTGCATGGTCCCTACGGTGGAGGGGCCACTTATTGATGCAACAAAACAATTATCAGCCATACAAATAGCCAAGGGCATAAAGGAAGGTGAGCCTACTTCCTTAGTGACTTTGAAGGAGAAAGCAGATGGGTCCGAGGAGGTACCTCCACTTGTTGCAGAAGTACTTAAGGAGAACAAGGATGTCATGTCCATGCCTCCCCAAGGGGAAGAAAACCATACGATCGAGTTGGAGGTTGGAACAAAACAAGACAAGGTGGAGAACAAGCAACTATCAGGACCCATGGAACCACTACCTGTGCAAGAGTTTCCCTGGGAGACGGTGACACTTGACTACATCAACGCACTGCCCGAGTCTGAAGGTTGTGGATCTATCTTGGTGGTGGTAGATCACTTTTCCAAGTATGGAACATTCATACCAAGCATGGAGGATACTACCGCAGAAGAGACGGCGCGGCTCTTATTCAAACATGTGGTGAAGTATTGGGGGTTGCCAAAGAACATTGTGAGTGACCGGGACCCTCGCTTCACAAGGAAACTGTGGATGGAGCTATTCAAGTTACTTGGATCGGAGTTGAAATTTTCCACCAGCTTCAACCCTCAGTCTGACGGTCTGACAGAGGGGGTGAACGCACTATTGGAGTGCTACTTGCGGCACTTTGTGAGCGCCAATCCAAAGGATTGGGTGAAGCTTATGGATGTGGCGCAGTTTTCCTATAACTTACAACAGAGTGAAGCTACAGTAGAAAAGTTATCGTGAATCACATAGGTGCCCTAACCGGGCATACCCGCATATATATAGATGAGTCCGATAATAAACAATTACACCAAAATTAACTTAATAATTAATTTCAACTCTCCCCCTCAAGTTGGGAATATATATTGATCATTCCCAACTTGTTTGTGTTGTCCTTGAAGTTGTCGCTATATAAACCCTTGGTGAAGACGTCCGCAAGCTGATCGGATGAGTTCACAAAGGGTGTGCAGATATTCCCTTTGTCTAGATGATCCTTGATGAAATGTCTATCAACTTCCACATGTTTAGTTCTATCATGTTGCACAGGATTGTGCGCGATACTGATGGCAGCTTTGTTGTCGCAGTAGATCATGATAGGATTGTTCCCCTGAAAGCCAATATCCCGAAGGAGAGTCCTCAACCACAGTCCTTCACAAACACCTTGTGCCATTGCCCTATACTCTGCCTCTGCACTTGATCGAGCTACCACATTTTGCTTCTTGCTCCTCCACGAAACGAGGTTGCCACCCACAAAAGTGCAATACCCAGTAGTTGATTTTCTGTCATCTTGGCTACCAGCCCAATCAGCATCAGTAAACACTTCAACTTCTAAAGATTTGCCGTTCCTGAAAAGGATCCCACGTCCTGGTGCCTTTTTGAGATACCGTAGCACTCTAAAGGCCGCCTGCTGATGACGAATGGAAGGAGAATGCATATACCTACTGAGGACCCCCACAACATACGTAATGTCAGGGCGAGTATGGGACAGGTATATGAGTCGTCCAACCAAACGTTGGTATTTAGAAACATCTACCTTTTCTCCACTAGTATCTGCATCAATTTTGTGATTAGCCTCAATGGGGGTGTCCACGGGAGCGCACCCAAGCATCCCAGTCTCTTTAAGGAGATCTAGAGTATACTTCCTTTGGGAGATGAAGATCCCTTGCTGAGACCTAGCCACTTCAATTCCCAAGAAATATTTCAGCTTTCCCAGGTCTTTAACTTCAAATTCCTTGCCCAGTTGTTCCTTCAAGTAAGTGATCTCCTCCATGTGATCCCCGGTAATGATGATGTCGTCCACATATCAGAATAGAGACCAGGGCATCTTTTCTCTTAATAAAGAGCGTGTGATCAGCATGACTCTGAGTGTACCCAAGTTGAAGCATGAACTTGTAAAAACGCCCAAACCACGCTCTCGGAGACTGTTTCAAGCCATACAGAGATTTTAGAACTCGGCACACCTTCCCTTTGGACCCTTTGATAACAGAGCCCGGTGGAGTATCCATGTATACTTCCTCCTCCAGATCACCATTCAAAAAAGCATTCTTGACATCTAGCTGAAGTAGTTCCCATTTACGACTTGCAGCAATAGAAAAAAGGACACGGATCGAATTCATCTTAGCAACAGGAGCAAAGGTCTCCTGGTAGTCAATGCCCTGGGCCTGGGTATATCCCTGAGCCACCAAACGAGCTTTATACCGCTCCACAACACCATCTTGGTTTTGTTTAACTGTGAACACCCAACGGGATCCGACCGTTCGCTTCCCTGGAGGAAGGCTCACCAGCTGCCATGTTTTATTCTTGTCCAGGGCATGCAATTCCTCCTCCATTGCCGCTTTCCATTCAGGTATCTGAGCAGCCTCCTGCCATGTCTTAGGAATAACAATAGATGAGAGGGAAGAAACAAAGGCTTGATGTGCCTGAGAAAGGTGATCATAACGAATGTAGTTGGCAATGGGATGTTTAGTGCTACCCTTCTTACCTATAAGGCGAGCAAGAGGAATATGGAGATCGTCCTCAGAATCTGGGTTGGAGGCATTCACCGGTACTGGCGGGACATCTTCAGCCTGCACATGCTCAACAGTCGTGGGACGACGGGAGTATGTATATATGATCGGATGAGCGGAGGTAGGAGGAACAGGAGCAAGAGGTGTAGGGTCAGGTGGAGGAGTAGGAACAGGATGTGGGTGAGCACAAATCGGAAGCGGGGAGTCGGTTATCTCGGCATCTGTACAAATCATCTCCCCCTGACGAGGACCAAAGTACGACTCCCCCTCACGAAAGGTGACATCGACGGTACAATAATACCGACGTGTCGGGGGGTGATAACATCTATACCCCTTGGTGGTAGAGGAATACCCAACAAAAACACAGCGAAGGGACCGCGCATCAAGTTTATCACGATGCGGAGTATGGACGTGGACAAAACACACGGAGCCGAAGATACGAGGGTGAAGGTGAGAGGTGTGGACAATGTGTTTTTGCTCTAGACGAGAGAGAGGCATAGCAAACGAGAGAGCACGGGACGGAAGGCGATTAATGAGATGCGCGGCGGTAAGAACAGCATCCCCCCAATAGGATTTAGGGAGGTGCATAGATAGAAGTAAGCACCGGGCCACCTCCAGCAACTGCCGATTCTTCCGTTCGGCCACCCCATTTTGAGTGGAGGTATGGACACATGTAGTTTGATGAATTATACCATGGTCCGCAAGATAAGCCCCAAAGACACCGCGATCGTCATATTCCCCACCATTATCACTACGTAACACACGTATTGTGCCTCCGAATTGTTGGACCACCATCTTATGAAAATTTTGAAAGCAAGAAAGAACATCACTTTTCTTTTTAAGCAGATAAAGCCAAGTAGTGCGAGAATAGCAATCAATAAACGTCACAAACCAACGAAATCCAGATAAAGAGATAACGGGGGATGGACCCCAAACATCAGAGTGAATAACATCAAATGGATACAGACTAGGGACAGACAAATGAGTAGAACGACACCGTACATGTTTAGACTGCTCACAAGCATCACAAGAAAAAGACGGAAGTAAAGGAGAAAAAACAGGAAACAATTTAGCAAGATATAAAGGTGAAGGGTGGCCAAGGCGCTGATGCCATCGTCGAAGATCGTCAAGGGTCGGAGATCTGGTGGAAGATAGGGCACTGGGAGAAGACTGGTTCAGCAAGTACAGGCCGCCGACATTCCTACCACTGCCAAGTGTCCGCCTCATAGCCAGATCCTGAAAAACACAAACATCAGGAAAGAATGTCACAGAACAGTGTAAGGAATTAGTCAAGTGACTAATAGAAAGTAAATTTCGGGGAAAGGAAGAGACATGTAAAACAGAGGAAAGTGATAGGTCAGGAGAACATGAAACTGTCCCTTTACCGGCAATGGCAGAGAGGGAGCCATTGGCAGCAATAACCTTATCACGACCAGAGAGGGGAGTATAGGAGGTAAAACCTGAGGCAGAGCCAGTCATGTGGTCGGTCGCACCTGAGTCGATTATCCAGTCAGAGTGTGTGGAAGACACGGCATGAGCACTGGACAGACCTGAAGTGGCAACAGCAGCATGAGAGGAAGTAGGAGTAGAGTCTGTGTGAGAGCGCAACAGGCGACGGAAGGCCTCTAACTCAGCAGTAGACAGGCCTCCAGAAGTATCATCCAGAACAGCAGTAGAATGAGCAGAAGACTGAGAGCGGCCATCAGAAGAGCGACCACCACCACCACCACGGTACCCTCCTCGACCACGGGTACTAGAGCCCCGACCACTTGGAGCAAGATGCGGGTGCAAACGAAAGCAGGAGCTTTTGACATGTCCTGTCTTCCCGCAATGACTACAAACAGAGGAGGGACCACGAGTCATGCTTGCCAGAGCAGAGTGATCGGTAGCAGAACCAAGAGTGCGACGGCGATTCTCGTCGCTGAGGAGCATGCTGAATGCCTCTCGAAGGGAGGGAAGAGGCTCCCGATGGAGGATGTGCAGACGAACAGCATCAAACTCCATGCTAAGGCCCATAAGGAAGACATGAACACGGAAACGGTCTTTATCCTTCTGAAGGGCCACCGCATCAACCGTACAAGCGGCAGTAAAGGTACTAAAGAAGTCCAACTCCTGATAAAGGCGCTCAAACTCAGAGTAGTAGGCGGCAACAGTTAAAGACCCCTGTCGCAATTCCAGAACGCGGCGAGTGAGCTCATAGACCTGCATCGAACTGCTTGCCTGGGAGTAAGTATCACGGGCTCTCGTCCAAATATCATATGCGGAGTCCAACAGCATATAGCTGCGGTACACCTGAGGGGACATCGAATGAAGCAGCCACGAGACGACCAAAGAGTTGTCCGCATCCCATTTGCGCCATGAGGGATCGGAACGTGATGGCTCAGCAATAGTACCGTCAATAAGGCCATACAACTGGTGGCTGCGAATCGCATGTTGCGCCGCCCTAGACCATTCCAGGTAATTGGTGCCATCCAAGGCAACTGTAGTAATCTTCAAAGACTGGCCATGACTCCGAGGAGGATCACCCGAGAAACGATGCAAAGCATCAACCGGAGGGGCCGAAGATCCGGGAAGAGCACCGGATTGAGACGAGGTAGAATTTGTGGACGGATCGGGGCTGGAATGATCTCCCATAGAGAAAAAACTGAAGATCTCAAGAGGAACGAGAGAACATCCACCGGGTGCAAACTAGATCGGAAAAACGAAGAGAGCACCCGAGGATGGAAGAGGGGCGTCTCCGGCAGCCCCCATGGAGGACAAAACGGCAAGCCGAAAGAGACGGCGGAGTAGGAGAAGACGCGTCAGCCGACAGGAGGAAACGTCGGCTAACGCATCCGAAAAAGACGGCAGGCGAGCGGCTGCCGGAGAGCTGGAGGCTGGCGAGCGGCCGAGAGCGGAAGGCTGGCGAGCGGCTGGAGCGGCTGGAGCGGGGCGCGCGAGCGAGGAGGACTGTCGAGCGGCTGGAGCGGCTGGAGCGGGGCGCGCGAGCGAGGAGGACTGTCGGAGACGACGCTGGAGCGGGCGGGGAAGACGCGTCGAGCGGCGGAAGCGAGCGGGAGCGCGAGCGGGCGAGGAGGACGCGTCGAGCGGCGGAAGCGACCCCTTCCTCTGATACCAAGTAGAAAAGTTATCGTGAATCACATAGGTGCCCTAACCGGGCATACCCGCATATATATAGATGAGTCCGATAATAAACAATTACACCAAAATTAACTTAATAATTAATTTCAACTGCTACGGGTCGGAGTCCGTTCGAGCTTGCCACGGGAAGGCAACCACTCACTCCGCATAAGTTGGAAACCACGACAGATGACGGAAGAAGCCCTGGAGCTTGGAGGATGGCCAAGTCTTGGGAAAAGCAAGTAGACTTAGCTAGAGCGTGCCTAGAGAAGGCACGCAAGCGGATGAAGAAATGAGCAGATTCAAAGCAAAGGATGGCAGAATACATGGTTGGGGATAAGGTAATGGTAAGACTTCTCCCTCAACAACTCAAAACTTTGGACAGCTTGCACGGGGACTCGGTTCGTGGATACGAAGGCCCAATGCTGGTGACGGAAAGAGTGGGCAAGGTAGCCTATCGCCTTGACCTACCCGACTCTTTGAAGATTCATCCAGTCTTTCACGTCAGCATGTTGAAGCCATATCGTGAAGACAGTGAAGACCTTCAAAGGAGGACATTGCATAGAGCACCGCCAGTGATGACCAAGTCTTTTGATCAAGAGGTGGATGAGGTGCTCACCAAGAGGACAGTGCGGAGAAGAGGTGTGCAACCTAGCACACAATATTTGATCAAGTGGAAAGGAAGACCAGAGTCTGAAGCTACTTGGGAGACACTTGAGGATCTCCGGCAATTCAAGGACATCATCCTACAGTACGAGGCGACGAGGGCGTCGCCAGGCTAGGTGGGGGAGGATGTCACGCCCGGGGTTAATGCTCAGGAGGATTCTAGAGAAATCTAGGTCCTTGGAGAAACATGTACATAGAGAACTCTGGAAGAATGTGGAAGCTCTCTAGAATGATCTCTTGGGAACATTCTAGAGAATTCGGGAAGGTTGTATATTCATGAGGGTTGTAGAATAGTTTAGAAACTTAGGCATTCTAGATCCTTCCATCTTTTGGAGGGAAATTCTTTTGGGGCCTATAAAAGGGGAAGGCCCCCTCATTTGTAAGCATCCAAGTTTGGAGAAGCAATAAGAGTTCTTTGAGTTTCCTTTGCAATTGTGTGTTCTCTCGAGTTCTACCTTCATCACCACTTAGTTCTTGCAGGAGAGGCTGACTTAGCTTGGCTACGCGGAGTGGCAAGGAGGAGCTAAGGCCGCACGGGAGCTTGTAAGAAGACAAGTCCGTGACAACTAGCTTGAGACTGTAAACATCTGTATGCTTTAAGAGTACCTGCTGTTTATGCAGCTTCTTAAAACTAACTTGATTTATTTGAGTGCTAGTCAATTGATTAATTTAGAGTCATGATTAGCAAGTTTTTAAATAACCTTTTCATTTTCTTTTCTTTTGACAAATTGAAGCATGGAATTTGTAACAAATGTAGTAGTGCAACTGAAAATTAGCTTTCTTAGAATCTCCAGCGGAAAAGAAAAAACTTCTAATTCTTTTATTCTTCCAAAACAATTGTCTGTTAACTTGAACAACTCTTAGTTGAGTTTCTTTATTTCCTTTTCTTTTCCTTTTATTTATCTACACTTCTGTAGTTCCATCTTATGCCATTCTCCCGACTCATTTCAAAAATATTTTACTTTCAGACATTGACATTGGAACAAGAGGCATACCCTGCTTTAGATGAGCTGACCTCAAAAATCAGCACACTTAACCTTGAGCGTGTTAGACAAATAAAGAGCCGTCTTGTTGCAATTTCTGGTCGTGTGCAGAAGGTAAGGTTGCTGATAAATTCTCTAATTGCCTAGTGTAGGCTATTACTTTTACAATTACCACCTGATTTAACAGCCATACTCACTTATTTTTATTGGCAATTTCTTCATTTTGAAATGATCTATATTGCTTCTTCCTGTGTTTCATATTTCAGAAAGTGACAATTTCTCCTCATTCCTTTGAATAAATCAACTGATGTGACTGCTTAATTTACCACATTATTTATCATTTTTTTCATGCTGATTATGCTTTGAGTCCCATAATTCTTTCCTGTGTACCATAACTACGCAAGTTGGTAGGTAAGGGATGAACTTGAACACCTTCTGGATGATGACATGGATATGGCTGAAATGTACTTAACTGAGAAGCTAGCTAGCCAACAAGTTGGTGATACCTCATCAAGAGTTGATATTGGTAATGATGAACTCGAACTGGATGAGGATAGGTATGCAAATTATTTTGTCTTATCTCCCTTCATTCTCATTCATGTTGATATCAAATGAAATTTTAAAAGATAAAAACTGAAAATGCCTCTGTGCATTTTGTATTAAATTTGATTTTATAAAACAAACTGGTTATTGAGTTTGTGTAATTTTGGATTCTTCGGAAGGCTGAGTTAAGAAATTGAGTACATACTGTAGATATATATTATTGAGGTAGAATACATGATCATATATAGATACCAAGTGTGAACCAAAAATATTCTAGGCAATGTGATGCTAATCTATATATATAAGGATGAGATACTAATGGGCCATCAAAATGGGTCTTTTTACCGGGCTTCAACACTCCCTCGCAAGTTGGAGCATAAACATTGATCATGCCTAGCTTGGATTTAAAACATGTAAAGGGTCCTCGGGAAAAAAGCTTTGTAAAAATGCCAACAATCTGGTTTGTAGATGGTACATGTTTAAATTAATGCCCTCGGTGAATGCCCACTATAAAGACCCATGTTATTTCTTATTAATTTTTGTCCTACACCTTTAATATTGGTTTGAGTTCTCATCCCGGTGTGTATATAGAAGTGTCATGTAATATTTATTCTTTAGTTTGGATATAATATATGTGAGAATGAAATAATTATTATTCAAGGATCACTAAATTATTACACGAGGACTCTCTTCTTTATATAGATTGGAATACTAGATTTTTAGATATGTAGATGATAGCTTTATTATCACAAAACATCGGTGGAGGATAATTGTAGGTTTTCACCAAAATTATTTAGAAGTGTTCTCAACCACTTTAAATCATAAGCACTCTATGCCATACTTCTGTATTCAACTTCTATACTTGACCTGCAAACCACTGCTTGTTTCTTTCTTTTCTAAGTGACAAGATTTTCTCCGACATATCCTCAGTATCCAGAATTGGATTTTCAATCTCTTTTATCATTTGCATAGTTTGTATCAAAATATGATTCAATGTGTCAATGGTTATTTTTTTGGAATAATAATCCTTTTCCTGGAAACCTTTTGATCTATTCTAATATTTTAAGGCATTTTCCAGATGACACTCTCTCATAGTCTGCATAAAATTGACACATTCAAAATATACTTCTGGTCTGGTTAAGGTAAAATAAATTATTTTACCGACCAGAAGTTGAAAGGAAGAATGATAATTAATTATGAAAGGAAACCCTTTACTCATACATATATATACTTGAGTAAGGGGTAATACAAAAGACGAAAGAAACCCTCACGGGTAATACATGATACACACGACTTGAAGAAACAATAATAAATACAACTTCAACTTTCCCCCTCAAGTCGGACGGAAGATATCAATCATTCTGAATTTATGGATGTCATCAGTAAACAGATCGCATCTCAAGCTTTTGGTGAAGACATCGACAAGTTGATCTTTAGAATGAACGAAAGGTGTGACCACATTTCCTTTCTCTAGGTGGTCTTTAATAAAATTTTGATTAACTTGACCACCACAGGTTAATCAAAATTTTAGAATAGATCAAAAGGTTTATTATTCCAAAAAATATTAGAATAGATCAAAAGGTTTCCAGGCGAAAATGAATCCAGGAATAAATCAAAAGGTTTCCAGGAAAAGGATTATTATTCATGTTGATCTCAAGGTCTCTGGGATTTGACTGGAGTCCCAAATCTTGTAATACAGTACACAGCCATAGACCTTCACAGAGACCTTGAGATATTTATCAGTACTCAGCTTCAGCACTAGACCTGACCACCACATTCTACTTCTTGCTACGCCATGTTACTAAATTTCCACCAACAAAGGTGCAGTACCCCGTTGTGGATTTCCTATTCTCACGGCTTCCAGCACAATCAGCATCAGTGAAGACTTCGATCTTTAAGTGGTTGTTCTTGGAGAATATAAGCCCGCGACCAGGGGCCTTCTTTAAGTATCGTAGTACACGATAAACAACATCCTGATGTCTGATTGTGGGAGCATGCATATATCTACTCAAGATCCCTACAACATATGTAATGTCAGGACAAGTGTGAGATAAGTATACGAGCCTCTCAACTAATCTCTGATAACTCGAAGCATCGGTGTGGTCACCATCACCGTCTTCATCAATCCTATGATTCTCCTCCTTAGGAGTGATAGCTGGAATATAATCGAGCATACCAGTTTCTTTTAACAGATCCAAAACATACTTACGTTGAGGGATGAATATACCTTGGTTTGATCTGGTCACTTCAATTCCAAGGAAGTAACGTAATCTCCCTAAGTCCTTTACTTCGAACTCAGCAGACAAGAGCGCTTTGAGATTAACAATTTCATATGTGTTATCTTCGGTGATCACAATGTCATCAACGCACTTCGGGCGGGCCGTGATGCTACAGGCATGGGCGAAAAGGAATCTATGCCTGCTAAGGCGGAAACAGAAATACTACAAATAGTTTTAAATTTGTTACTTTGAAAAGGATTTAGTATATTTTATATATATGCAGAAGCCTCAATGAAAGGTTGATGCGCATGCATTTTTAATAAAAACTAATGTCACACACAGTGCTGAAACAATGTACATGTAATAAATCACAGTAGTAAAAATGCCATAAATAAAAATGATCTGATACATCAAAACATCCTAGAAGTTGTCCACAATACACGAGAAAATGACTGACAATTACTAATACATGATAAACATATCTGACAGTAAAGGAAACTAATACATAGAACCTGATTTAACATCTACAAAAAAAGAACCTCCAAGCAAAACTGTAACTGGACGAAGAAAACTCAGGGAGAAGACGACGCAGTCACGAACCCTAAGGCAAATCCAAACATAAGGAAAATGCCTCAGAACATGTAAGTCAGCAGTGAATCAAGTTAATAATTTAAAAGTAAGCTGAGCAAGCAGAAGTACAGAGTATCAATTCTACTTGTAGCAAAACCAACAACCAGATAAGTAACTGAGTCTAACAGAGATACTTTAGTTTCTATTTTTGTTCATAGCCTACTCCGGAGTTTAGCCCAGTTTGTAATAACATAAGCGGTAAACCAGGGAAGGTGAACGTGTCTTCAGTTGATCTACATGATTCTAGTATAAGTTTGAGTGCAAAGCTTATCAGCAAGTTGTGCTTATTATGACCATTCCTTGGTTTCCGTTACCAGTTAGGTGTGAGCCCGATTCAAAGCTTCACATCAAATCGACACATCCTTCCACTGTCTGCCTATGACATTTAATGAACTGAGTGATTCATGTCTTGAAGCTTCATAACATAACATGACAAGTTACTAAATTAACGATTCCAAGGTAAGAGTATAATTCGTAACATGTGAGTGAATTAAGTGGAATTTCATGCTTGCAAGCGAGAGAGATTTCTCTACTTGCCTTAAGGCGAAGCTGAACGGATGGCGGCGGCTAGGCGGTGCTAGCAAGAACTTAGAAATCTTAGTTTCTTTGACCTGCTTAAGACCACACGAGGAAAAGTATCATAACTGAGATTCCTACGCTTATACAGGCATTAATAAATGCGAAAGCTCACATAAACGGTGGGTTAGAAAATTACCTCCCTCGAGAGTGAGGGGAGAGGAGTTACCACAAGGATCGGGAATTTGGCGGCTCTTAAGCGACGGAAACCCTAAATCGGAGAGGGTTCAGAGCGATTCCACCACTTGATCTGATGAGCGGCACCGAAATCATAAACAAAAATGGGATTAGACGGATATACGACAAACACAAGAGGGACCGACGAAATTATGTCGATCGGAGAGCGAAAATCATCACAACAAATTAGGGAAAAACTGAAAACGAAAGGTTGGCGGAGTTCCTTACCCAAGGAGACCAGATCTAGGCTCAAGAATCCACAAAGAGGGGTTTCGAACGAAACCCTAGGAGTCCTTGAAATCCGTCGTGAAACGGAGAGGAAGAGGGGTAAAATTAGGGTTGTCAGCCCCTTGGAGGAGAGGGAGTGCTGGAGGGAGGGGAGGCTGCTGGAGGGAGCGGCTGCCGACTCCTTGGAGGTCACGGCTAGATGAGGAGGAGGAGACAACTGGTTGTTGCGGCTTGGGGTGCGGAGAAACCACCAACAAGAGCAAGAGGAGACGCCGGTGGAAGGAGGAGCAGGAGGCGACATTGTCGGCAGGAGACGGGAGCAGCGGCGCGTGCGGGAGACGGGAGCAGCGGGAATCGGGAGCCCTAGACCGGGGTTTAATCAAGGGGCTGGGCTGCGGTTAAGATAATAAAGGGGGGAAAATTATTCTGTTTATTATTATTATTCCTATTTTAAGGGTTGTTACATTTAAGTACCGTAGTACATGATAAACAACATCCTGATGTCTGATCCTGGGAGCATGCATATATCTACTCAAGATCCCTACAACATATGTAATGTCAGGACGAGTGTGAGATAAGTATAAGAGCCTCTCAACTAATCTCTGATAACTCGAAGCATCAGTGTGGTCACCATCACCGTCTTCATCAATCCTATGATTCTCCTCCTTAGGAGTGATAGCTGGAACACAACCAAGTATACCGGTTTCTTTTAACAGATCCAAAACATACTTACGTTGAGAGATGAATATACCTTGGTTTGATCTAGTCACTTCAATTCCAAGGAAGTAACGTAATCTCCCTAAGTCCTTTACTTCAAACTCAGCAGACAAGAGTGCTTTGAGATTAGCAATTTCCTATGTGTCATCTTCGGTGATCACAATGTCATCAACGCAGACAATAAGTGCCACGGTTTTTTGTTCACGTTTTTGAATAAACAAAGTGTGATCAAACTGTCCCTGTTTGTAGCCAAACTTGAGCATGACTTTAAGAAACCCACCAAACCAAACACTGTGAGACTGCTTCAGGCCATACAACGACTTCCTTAGTGACAAACAAGCCCTTCTTGTCCCTTCTCCACAAATCCAGGAGGGAATGTCATGTACACTTCTTCATCAAGCTCACCGTGCAGGAAGACATTTTTAACATCCAGCTGGTGAAGATCCCAACCCAAGCAAGCAACACAAGATAAAAGGACATGAACAAAGTCCATCTTTGCTGCAGGAGCAAAGGTCTCCTGGTCATCCACTCCTTGAGTCTGGGTGTATCTCCGCGACACAAGACTCGTCGAGCCTTGTAACGCTCAATTTTACCATCCTGGTTTTGCTTAACAGAGAAAACCCACCTTGAACCAATGTCTTTCTTGTTAGGAGGAAGGGGAGAGACATCCCATGTGTGATTCTTGTCCAAGGCAGACATTTCCTCCTCCATCGCATGTGTCTATACTGGAATACTCACAGCTTCATGCCACGTCTTTGGAATAGAAATCAAAGACAAAGAGGATATAAAGCCTCGATGAGTAGGGGTAAATGTGATGATAAGCAACATGGTTAGAAATAGGGTGTTGCGTACACATAGCTTTACCTTTTAGCAATGCAAGAGGAGCATGTAGGTCATCACCAGAATCTGAGTCCAAAACAGGCACATGTAGTGGGAGAACGTCGGTGGCCTGTTCACTTGTTTGACGACGGTGGTATACATGAGGAAAAGAAGAGATAAAAGATGGACACAGGGGAAACTATGTAGGAGACGTATGGGACATAGGAGATGTAGGGGACGCAGGAGATAATATCGATAGCCTTTCGTAGTGTCAGAATAGCTAATAAAGACACAACGGTGAGCCCGAAGGTCAAGTTTGTCATGATGAGGCTGATGTATGTGAACAAAATATACACCCAAAAACACGAGGTGGAAGGTGAGAAGTATGAACAACAAACGTAGTGGAGAGACGGGCTAGAGGAGTAGCATAATCAAGAACCCGCGAAGGCAGATGATTGATAAGATGAGCAGGGGTTAGGACACCATCACCCCAATAGGATTTAGGAAGATGCATAGTGGCGAGAAGGTATCCGGCAACATCCAGGAGATGCTGGTTTTTTCGTTCAACAACACCATTTTGGGTAGAGGTGTAAACGCAAGTAGTTTGATGTAAATTACCATGACTGGTTAAATAAGAACCAAACGCTCCACGATCATCATATCCCCCCCCCCCCATTATAACTACGATGAACACAAATATTACCATTGAACTGAGTTTGAACCATTTTATGAAAAGTTTGAAAACAAGGAAAATCTTCATTTTTTTCTTTAACAGATAGACCCAAGTAGTGGATGAAAAAGCAGTCGATAAACGTGATAAACCAACGAAAACCAGATAAAAATAAAATAGTGGAGGGTCCCCAAACATCAGAATGTATAACAACGAAAGGAGTGCTACTGAGAGAAGATAAATGCGACGAGTAATGTCTAACATGTTTTGACATTGCACAAACATCGCAAGCTAAAGTTTTAATAAAAGACAACAAAGCAAGAAACATTTTTGAAAGGTAAACGAAGGAGGGAAGCCCAAGGCGCAAATGTCAGTGTCGAGCATCGGTAGCAGTAACCGTAGAGGAAGAGAGAGCGTGAGACGGAGAATCTAGGTAGTACAAGCCACCGCGGTTCCTACCACTGTCAATGGTCCGCTTCGTACCTAGTTCCTGAAAAACACATGAATCAGGGAAAAAAGTTACAGAACAGTTTAGAGATCAAGTGATATTGCTAATTGAAAGTAAACTGCGGGGAAAAGAGGGAACATGTAGGACAGAAGAAAGGGAAATTGAAGGAGAACAGGAAATGTGACCCTTGCCCGCAATGGGGGACAAGGTGCTGTTTGCCGAGATAACCTTGTCCTTACCAGACAAGGGAGAGTAGGAAATAAAACATGAGGATCCTGTCATATGATCGGTGACTCCCGAGTCAATGATCCAATCAGATGGAGGAGTCGTGGCAGCATGAGCACTGGGCAAAGCGGCAGTAACAAAGTAGAAGTACCGTAGGTAACATCAGATTGTGAGTGGAGAAGACGACGGAGAGCATCCAATTCATGAGCAGGAAAATGTCTCGGAGGCTGACTAATAGGCTCTTCATAGACTTCTGTAGAGTAGGCAGCATCATGAGATTGAGAACCACCTTGTCGAGACCCTCCCCGTCCGAGTCTTGATGGAGCAAGGTGAGGATGGAGTTTGAAGCAGACATCCTGAGTGTGGCCCCTGCGTCCACAATAATCACAAGTAGGAACAGTGGTGGTGGGGTTGGCACTATCCCGACCAACACTAGTAAAGGCAAAGCGATCAGGAGTAGCTATCGTACTGAGGGATCGACGACGGTCTTCATCACCGAGAACTATACTGAATTCCTGCCAAAGAGATGGGATAGGAGAGCGTTGAAGAATATTAGTTCGAACTGTATCTAATTCCATGTTCAAACCCATCATGAAGACATGCAGACAGAAACGTTCTTCCTTTTCTGCAACAGGACTGCATCGTTAGTACAAGCAGGGGTAAACTATTCAAAGTAATCCAATTCTTGAGAGAGACGCTCGAACTCAAAAAAATAGGTAGACATAGTCATAGATCCATGTCTCAACTCCAATATACGACGCGTATGCTCGTAAATCTGGGTGGAATTACCGATCTGAGAGTATGTTTCGCGAGCCCGAGTCCATATCTCATGGGTAGAATCCATCAACATATAGCTCCGGTAGACCTTAGGAGACATAGAATGGAGGAGCCCTGAGACGACAAGGAAATTTTCAGAATCCCAACGCTTCCAAGTAGAATCATCCTTAGGGGGTTCCACCACCGTCCCATCTATATATCCGAACATCTGATGACTGTGAATCACATGTTGGGCAACACAGGACCATTCAATGTAATTTATTCCATCCAGAGGCACAATGATGATCTTCAATGAGCCAGTGTGACCATGAGTCTGCTGAGGGTCACTCATCAGGGGTGTCACAACACTTGACGAGGAAACCGAAGACTCAACCATGGCGACTCAATGGAAAAAAAGAGAGAAACTGGGAAAGGAAACATTATAGGAAGCCAAATATGTATCAACAAGAATTCCAGGAAGGCATAGTGGGAGCAGTTTTAGCCCGAGAAAGAAAAACAAGAATCATTGACGATTTCAACATCAGTCGATGAAGGGATTCATGGCTGGAGGGAGCAGTCACAGGCTGAAAGCATGCAAAGAAGTCAAAGTAGTCGAACAGGAAGCAATAAAATAGTCGTTGAAACGAGTCCCTGGAAGCAGTCGATCCAGACGCAACAGCTAGTCGAAGCAGACGCTGCTCAGTCGATCCAGACGCAACAAAACAGTCGTTGAAGCAGACGTTGCAGGCGCTGGAAGAAAACGAGGCAGAAGCCGTTGATCCAGAAGCAGTCGAAGCAGTCGACGACCGAGAATGAGGAAGACGACCCAGATCTGGCTAGCAGCAGACGATAGAAGGCGTCCATGACGAGGCAGCAACCATCACGAGGAGAGGCGACAGTCTCCTTCAGCGAGAGCACCCCGCGCCGCATGGAGACGACCTCAAACCAACAAGGAAGGGGACGACGGGAAGCGCTCATCAGATTTCCACAGGAGATTTGGTGAGAACGATGGGAAGAGAGTTTCGGCGGCGAGGGCTTAGGGCTACTTCTGATACCAAGTTGAAAGGAAGAATGATAATTAATTATGAAAGGAAACCCTTGACTCATACATATACTTGAGTAAGGGGTAATACAAAAGACGAAAGAAATTCTCACGTGTAATACAGGATAAACACGACTTGAAAAGAAACAATAATAAATACAACTTCAACTCCAGATGCGTGTAACATCATGTAGAAGGGTGGATGTCTCATCCCATAGCCTTTCAGCGCCCATAAACATATGGTTTTTGTGGATAAACTCAAAGTAACCAATGGAGACCGCCGATCGGATGGTGTGACCGATCGGTGAATGTCGATCTGACAGTGTATAACCGATCGGCGATCACTGACCGAACAACGCTCGTGCGAAAAATGCGCTCGTGCGAAAAATGCAGGCAAAAAATGCTAACCCGGGCAAAAAATACGCGCTCGTGCGAAAAATGCGCGCCCGCGTGAATAATGCCCACCCGGTCGAAAAAATGTGCACCTGGGTGAAAAATACGCACCCGAGCGGAAAATGCGCTCCCGGGCTGAAAATGCGCACCCGGGCTGAAAATGCGCGTCCGGGCGAAAAAGTGCAAACCAAGGCGGAAAATACGTGCCCAGGCAAAAAAATGCGTGCACGCACGAAGAATGCGCGCCCGCACGAAAAATGCGCGCCTAGACTAAAAATGTGCGCCCTGGCTGAAAATGCGCGCCCGGGCGAAAAATACACGCCCGCGCAAAAAATTCGCGCTCGGGCAAAAAATTCGCTCGCCGGCGAAAATGCGCGCCCCAGAGAAAATGCGCGCTTTGACGAAAAATCCGCGCTCCGGCGAAAAATGCGCTCTCGGGCGAACAACCTAGTTGGCGTCGATGTCTTTTTAAGAGAGTCGGGGGTGCACTGGTAAGGGTGGGAATCGCAAATGAAGACCTCGTGAGGTCGGAGTTGAGGGAAGCGTGTTTCTTCTGTAATCAATTCCTATGGGAATAGAAATGAATTCCAATTCCGAGGTGATTTTATGGCTGCCGAACGCTGGAATTGGAATTGTCAATTGAATTCCAATTCAAACGCTCCAATTCCGACCTAACGAACGGACCCATATAATTTGTGTGTTCATGTTCATGTTCATCATCTTCTCCCTCTTGTTCTGATACTTCAATTTTTCCTCCTCTGTATGATTTGAGTTTTTTTCTCGAGATTTTGTTTTTCCCCCACTTACAAAATTTGCATTTTAATTGGATCGACATTTTAGAAAGTTTTTTTGCGAGGTTTCTGAAAGTGGTATCAGAGTTTTTCCCTTCCTAATTACAAAATTCAAACCTGATTTCTGAGTTCTTGTGTATTTCGTGAAATGAATGAAAAAGTTGTGTTATGTTTTCTCCTGGTACTTAGCTACAATGCGATGGAGTTACTGCGTTATAACATTGTGAAAACTACTCATAATAACATAATCAAATTGTGTCGGTCTCCGGGTCATCACATTCCGAATTCCTACAAATTGGTATCAGAGCGGTTCGTCTGTTCCCGTGATCCTACAAATTGGCATCAGATCCATGGTGAGTTTCTGATGCCTATCGTTGGGGCAAATGCCGCTACCACGATTTACGAAGATGAATTCCGACAACTGGAGTATTTATATGTGGGCATTACTGGGCCCACAAGATGTGTGAGAAGTCGTTGAAAGTGGCTTCACCGATGCGGAAGACACAGCGGGCATGATGGCGAACCAACAAAAAGCGTTGAGAGAGACGCAGTGAATGATAACACTGCTCTCTACGTGTTATACCAAGCAGTAGATGAGTTAGGCTTTGAGAAGATTGTCGGCGTGATAACTTCAAAAGAAGCGCGAGACGCTTTAAAGAAAGTGTTCAATGGAGATGATCGTGTCAAACAAGCGCGCCTCCAAACTCTGAGAGGCAAATTGGAAAGAATGAAGGATTCAGAAGGTGTATCCGATTACATCAGTGAATAAGCTCAAGCGAAATGGTGAGATGTTGAATGATATGCGAGTTGTTGAGAAGATACTACTGTCGCTAACAAACAGCTGCCGAAAAGTCAAAGGACCTCGGCACACTAACAGTGGATGAGCTCACTGGCTCACCCGATGCACACAAGTAGCGAATGGAGGAGGCGCTCGTGGAAGCTCTTCATTCCAAGGCGACAATCAAAAACAAAATGGTTCTCTATTCTTAAAACACTATAGGTAGAGGTCACAACAGAGTAGTGTAAAGCACCCGTGTCAAAGAGAATCTTGGAGGGTACATTTCGAATCATAAGTATACGCACATGCATGAATGCAACATGAGTAATGTAGTGTCACTAAGGAGGAAGAAGTAAATAATCTATGGCATAATCATACCTGTAACTACATCCTCCTGCTCCTTGGCCTCATGCTGGTCAAGTCCATACGCTCTTGGTTTCACCAGACCTCGTCCTGGAACTTGTTTTACATCAAGTCTCATCGGTGTCTTGCCCTTGCCGATCTTACTTGGGCCACCAACCTTGAACTTCGACTATAGAAAGAGGTAGGCCTGCAAGCGGTTCAGTTCGGTTTTATGTAAAACCGAAATCGAACCGAATAGCCTCGGTTTTTACACACCCAAAACCGAAACCGAACCGAACCCAATCGGTTTGGTTCGGTTCGGTTTTTTACCCGTCGGTTCGGTTTTCTACATTTACTTCGAAGTTGTTTTATGTTTTTTTATGAACATGAGTTCTATCTCGGCATTTCATGTGCATAAGCAAGTGAGCTCTCCGATATTCAAAACCTGGCCATGATTTATCATTATGCTTTCCGATCAAAACAAGATCATTTGCACGTTTAATTCATAACATGTAACATATGATTTAATGGGTCCTTTAATCATAACATGAGGCCAAGTTTGTTCTACACTTTGTCATGAAAAAATAGAACCCAATGTAAGCCCGAGGAAAATCCAAGCACATGAAATAGCACAATGTAACAAGCCTGCACCACTGAACATCATAAAATTAACTCAACCTCATGGAAATGGTAAATTTTTGTTAGGTTTTCAAGAACAACAAAGAGGTCACACATAAAACACAACAATATAGGTTACATTGGGTTTTCAAGAACACCAAAAATTGCAAGCTAAAACTCAAACAGCATAAGAAAAGAGTATGTTAGTGGTTGGTTCTAACCGATATATTAAGGCATGAATGTTCATACCAAGTTAATCTTTTTACACAGGAGAATAGATAATTTATCATCCTAACTAGTCATTATGCAACAAAAATGCATGGCCAGCAATATAATGAATAGGTAATTGTGATGTTAATATTTTCATAGTGAAACTGAAATGTTCATCTCCAACAGACAAAAAATGATGCAGAAGAATCAACATGGACAACAATATAAGGGGAATGTTTGTGTGGAATGGATGGCAAAGAGGCGTGAGGTGCAGGAAGCAGAAAAATAGGAAGAAGAAATACCTCCACTGAAATGCGTGAGGTGCAGGAAGCAAAGATGGAGATGAAAGAGCCAAGGGTTCCTGTGAAAACATCAGAGAAATGAAGAACATCAAGAGTCGGGAGAAGAAACGCGACATCAAGTCGTCCAGGGTTGCGCGAGAGAGAGCTTACCGAAGATTCAAAGAATCGAAGAGGCGGACTGCCGGAGTGGCGGAGACGAAAGGGGAGAAGGCGAGGGCTAGGCGGCTAGCAGTCGGCAGTCGCAGAATTGAATCCCGCGGTGGCGTGACTGGTGTCGTCGTCGCGACGAACAAAACAGCTGCGTGTGCGCCTGAAGACATTAAAAGTTAAAACCCTAAATAAAATTAATATAAGCGCATGAATCTTGATCGGTTCGGTTCAACCGGTTTTCCCACGGTGGAAACTGGACCGAACCGATTATGGATCGATTTTCAGCCACCCCAAACCGAACCAGTCAGTTCGGTCCAAAAGTCGGTTCGGCTTGGTTCGTGCGGTTTCGGTATTTTATGCACATGCCTAGAAAGAGGGTCACAGTCGTAAGACTAAGATGAAATTGATTCATATTTAAGCTGATTATAAAATTTAAAATTTGTTACCTGGCTATTGGTATAACCCTGGCAGTAGCGATCTATATGCCTCGACTGTTGACACATGTAGCAGACCCCTGCAACAACCAAACTCACCCTGAGGGTGACGGTTGCACTTAGGACAGAGGGGATTGTTTTTGATCTTGGCTTCAGGTTGACTATCTCTCTTGTCACCAGTCCTCTGTTTCTTGTTCCAATTTCTTTCTTAAATGCTTCTATTTTGCTGCTGCTGCGGCACATCCTGTGGTCTCTTAGAACGAAAGTTATTGCGCCTTTGTACCCTCAGTTGATCTGCCTCTATCTTCCTAGTGGTATCGACCAGACTTCTATAGTTGGCATTGACCATGGTCATCAGCGGCTGTCTCAGTGAGTCACGCAGGACATCTATGAAACGATTACACTTCTCATCTTCATCTCCTTGCATTATGCCCGCATAGCGAGATAGGTGGGTAAATTCTCGTTCATAAGCTGTGACATCCATATCCCCTTGACTGAGCCTGAGGTACTTTTCCTGGAGGTTCCGACGCTTTGACGGAGGCACGAACCAACTTGCAAATGCTTTAGAAAAATCGTTCTAGGTGAACATATCCGTTGAACGAACTGGCATAGGTAGATGTCGCATTAACATTACGCTAGAATGACATTGAATTCTAAAGTAGGGAAATTTGAACTTAGTTTCTTACCAGCAGGGTTGTCCGCTAAGTGTCTGGTCCCCAACAGATTGGCTTCACCTTGAAGGAGAAAAGTTGTTAAAGTACCTTCTTATTCTCTGGGCACTGCATCACATTAAGTAAATCACGTGTCTTAATCAGCCAGTCTTCCATCTCCATCAGAGTTTCTTCTCCACTGAAGTTGAAGGGGTGGAGATCTCTAAAGTTTCTCAGGTAGAGGTCCATCCCAATCTCCACGACAGTAGGTGCAGGGACTGGAGCTGGGACCCCTGCAAGAAGTGCATTCCTGTACTCCAAAGGGCTAAGGCTACTGCCCTGACAATTTGAGCTGCCATGTCAGTAGGTGCTGGCGCTGCGCTCAGCTAGCGCATTAACATCATCTATGACGATCTCAGGAGTCGTGTTTTGCCGCGAAGTGTCGTCTGTCTTACCGCTACGGGGTGCCTAAAAGATGCAAAGAGAAATTATTTATAAACGTGACATAAATGAAGGATCTATTATGGAGAATGTTTTCATAAACAAGCATAACTAAGAGCTAGATGAGACTTGATGACTCACGTCGAATGAGTGAATCAGATTAAATCCTAAGGCTTTGTGAATTTTCTGGGTCATGGGATCCTAAATATGGCTCTGATACCAATTGTAACACCCCTACCTAGTTTAACAACAATCAACAGTCCGATCGTAACTTGTGATGAGAAGTAAACTAAGTAACAATAATAATATTGGTACTTTGCAGACATAAATGAAAGAAATAACTGAAAACTGACAGCGGAAGTAGTAAATGAAGCTAAGGGTAAAAGGGTACCTCAAATTTCTGAATTCACAGAGTCAACTAGATTTGAAACAAACTACACATGAAATACTGGATTACTAAATATTGTTTGATACATAAATCTTAAACAATTTGGTTACACTGAGTCCATAAACAGAAATAGTACAATAACTGGGAACGGTAATACAACTGAACAAAAAGTGAACAAATTAGGAGAACCGTGAACGCTTATCCTAGGCGTAACTCCCCACTTGTGACCCCTGTAAAGAAATATCCAAAAACGGGTCAGCCCACTGGAGAGTAAGAAAAATCATTCCTCCTAGTGACACTAAAAATAACTTGAAAGGAAAAATGCGTGCATGCTTTTAAAATAATATTTTATACTGAGGGAAAATGTACTATGATGCTATGCATGTTTTTCTATCAAAATACTTTTAAACATAAATGTCAGTTCTAGTGTGATCATAATCTACATTTTCATTCAAGTTTTGAAATCGTTAAACTATATGAATTTCTAGATTTCTGCATACACTTGAATTCTTGGTGTTTTAAAATTGCTTTTCTTCTTGTTCTAGGTTAAGTAGATTCTTATGTGCATTCTAACGTGCTGAGTCCCTACTAACGAACACAGGTGTTCTTGTGTCTCACGAACATGGACTCACATATACTAATCTTTATATGCGGTGTCGTTGTTGGGATCTTATGTGATCTGGAAGTAGTCAACGAGTTAGTCTCCCTGCTAACGTAATATGAGCTTATGAGGTCGCACATAATAACGCACGAGAAATTGGATATATGATCGGGGTGGCTCGACTCATATAAGATATGAGTGGAGAGCCAAACTTGGATGAGTGGGAGAAAGTCTATGTCGACTTGATTGCATGCCGATATAGTGATATCGACTAGATGATCTAGCCGATCGACTAGAAGGTCTAGCCGATCGACTAGACAAAGTCGACTAGAATTGTCTGTGTGGTCTAGCCGATCGACTAGAAGGTCCAACTGATCAACTAGACAAAGTCGACTAGAACTGTTTTAGTATTTACTGGACAGATTCGACTAGACGGTATAGCCGATCGACTAGATGGTCTAAGCCGATCGACTAGAAGACTTTGACTAGGATGTCTCTGTGTTGATATAGTGTATATCGACTAGATATCAAACCGATCGACTAGATTTTCTAGTCGATCGACTGGATATCAAACCGATCGACTAGTTTGTCTAGTCGATCGACTAGATATCAAACCGATCAACTAGATTATCTAGTCGATCGACTGGATATCAAGTCAACGCAGCCTGAGTTTGTTTTTCTCCTTGTTCTAAACCCTGAACCCGGTTCACCTATTCTTAGGGTAATTCCTATTGAAGCTGAACCCGTTCATTAAGAATTATATATAGATATAATTTCAGTTTTAGGGTTAAGTATTTTTTACTATTCACCCGGCCCCTTCTGAAGTGTTTAGAGTGGCGAACCCGGCGGAACGCCCGTTGATATGGTATTCAACCCATTAGGAGTCCCCTCACGAATGAATGTGGGACAGATATTTGAATGTTCGCTCGGGTTAGCGGGGGATCTGCTAAAGAAACATTATAGAATAGCACCCTTTGATGAGAGATATGAGCAAGAGGCCTCAAGAAAACTTGTGTTTTCTGAATTATATGAAGCCAGTAAGCAAACAAAAAATCCATGGGTATTTGAACCCGAATTTCCGGGAAAAAGCAGAATATTTGATGGCGGCAGTCCTTTTGCGAACAGGAGCCCTAGCGCCGACGATCTTCTCCTGGAATCAGATCTAACAATTTGTGGAGATGACTACCCCGATCTTTCTTCCAGCCTGCTTTCGTTTGACGCAAGCGAGGTGTTTCTCCCGTTAGTGTGGATATCCCATAAAGGCATATAACTAGTTCTGTGCTTTCGTAGACTCAAAAGAGGAACACAGTCGGCCGCCGATTTTAAATCAGGCGCAGCCAGAGGAAGACAAACACAGAATAAGAGTTTGATTCAAGCAAGGCATTTCCTAGAGCAGTCCGATCGATTATTGTGACTTCATCCCGCACAGACACTTACTGCATTTATTCTTGATTCATGGTTATCGCAGGATCCGTATGCATCTCTTTTGGGTTTTTCTTGAATTTTCGCTGCGCATATGTGATGTGTAAACCTCATAGACTACCCAACAGTGTTATTAAAGCGAGGTTCGATGCGATTTTCATGTTTCAGAAATTGTTTCCCTTTGTAGTAACCGTCTTTCTTTGTCTAGTTTGTGAAACTAAAGCATAGAAAGACGAGCTTGTCTAATGTCATAAGGAAGAAGGTTTTGCCTATGTCCAATACATGTAAATCTGAAGATTTAGAAGAGTTTTGAATGTTTAGATTTTTCCTTAACACCAATAGTTGATGGTTTTTCTTTATAGTGAATCTGGAATATATCTGAAATGTGAATGGTGTAAATGTTTTCATGTTCTAATGAAAATATGTGCAATGATTAAATGTTAATCATGATTAATTGTTAATCACCTATCATAAAAATCCCTTAAAATTAATATTAAGTGTTCGGATGCCTTCCGATGACCGACACTCTTCCTGCCGTCGATGAAGTGTGGGTTTGCCAAAACAAGGTGCATTAATCTATCTTGGTAAGGGTGCGAGTGGATAATTGTGATATCCCGTTGTTGACATCGGGTCTAACTTAACTAGGTGTCCTCAACGGTTGAGTACCACTAGGCATATGGTTGACATGCACCATATGATGGATGCGAATAAATGTTATTCACCAACCATACAGGACTTGCATGGTGATGCAATTGACAAAGATTATCTACCTAAATAACCACATTATGGGTGATCAACCAAAATTGGCTTATGATGAGGTGAATACGGATCTTGTCCACTAGAGAGTAGCTCGCATAAACTTTCCGAATTGATATTAAGGGTTTCAAATTGAAGAAAATAATGAGAGTATTTAATAGAAGTCCACATTAAATAAAATATATTTTGAAATATAGTATTAATATACTTTGCAAATTTCTTATAGAATTTTATGGCAAGTGGTTCACACTCCACCTTGTCCCTGAGAGCCATCCTTGAGAAGGAGAAGCTCAATGAGACTAACTTCCTGGACTGGTATAGGAACATGAGGATTGTCCTCAGGCAAGAATACAAGCTCTATGTCTTGGTAAATGATCCCCCCGAGGAGCCAGCCTCATCTGCCTCCCGAGCAGATAAAGATACTTTCAAGAAGTATCAAGAAGACTCCCTGGATGTTGAATGTCTCATGCTTACTAACATGACCTCTGAGCTTCAGAAGCAACACGAGAGCATGCGTGGTTATGAGATAATCAAGCACCTCAAGAAAATATTTGAGGGGCAAGCTCGGCAAGAGAGGTTTGATATATCCAAGGCGTTGTTTCAGTGCAAGATGGGAGCTCGAGACCTAGTAGGGACTCATGTACTCAAGATGATTGGGCACATTGAGAACCTTGAGAGATTGAGTTTTCCCTCGGGCCAAGAGTTGACCACTGATCTGATCCTGCAATCGTTGTCGGACAATTATGAGCAGTTTGTCTTGAACTACAATATGAATGAGATTGACAAGACACTGCCCGAGCTCCTAGGCATGTTAAGAACTGCCGAGAACAAAATGAAAAAGGCCAAGTCTGCTGGCCCCATATTGATGGTGCTTAAAGGCAAGGGCAAAGCCAAGGGATCTAAGAAGACTAAGAATAAGATCTAAATCATATCTCGATCCCAAGTCTTCACACTGAAGAAGAAGGGACTGGCCAATGAAGGAAATTGACACCACTGCGATAAGACAGGACACTGGAGGAGGAATTGTCCCCTCTATGTTGAGGATCTGCAGAAGAAAAAGGAAAGTGTGACTTCCGCTTCAGATATTTATGTTATAGAGATAAACTTTTCTACTCTTTCATCTTGGGCATTGGATACCGAATGTGGTTCTCACATTTGTATAAATGTGCAGAAACTGGGAAGGAGAAGATTGTCGGGTAAAAGAGAGGTAGACCTGCGCGTTGGAAATGGACCAAGAGTTGATATCGTTGCCGTAGGAGTTTATAGTCTTTCTTTGCCCACTGGGCTTGTAATTGAACTTGATCTTCTCCTGACATTGAATGATGTTTGTTATGGTGTAGCTCAATTGTTTAATGGTTTATATGTTTTGAACTTAGACCAACCAATCTATAACGTAGAAAATACTAATAGACTAAAAATGAATGACTCGAATCATACGTACCTCATTTATGTCATATAAACGAGAAGCGCATATCCAAGCTCCATAAAGATGGACTACTGAACTCATTTGATTATGAATCATTTGAGAGATGCGAGTCTTGCTTAGTAGATAATATAACTAAAGCTCATTTCACTGGTCATACTGAGAGAGCTGATGATCTTTTGGGTGTCATATATAGTGATGTATGCGGACCCATGAGTTCTATGGCTAGAGGTGGGCTCCACTATTTCATTACATTTATTGATAATTTCAGTAGATACGGATATGTGTATCTTATGAAGTATAAATCTGAATCCTTTGAAAAGTTCAAGGAGTTCAAGAATGAAACAGAACCAACTAGGAAAATAAATTAAAGCACTCTGATCTGATCGAGGTGACGAATATTTGAATCAGGAGTTTCGTGATCATCTGAAAGAGTGGTATTATATCACAGCTCACTCCACCTAGAACACCACAACATAATGGTGTCTGAGAGGAGAAATCGTAGCTTGTTGGACATGTTACAGTCGATGATGAGTCATATAGATCTGCCCGTTTTCTTTTGGGGATATGCTTTAGAAACAACTGTTTTCACACTAAATCGTGTTCCAACTAAAACGGTTCAAAAGACACCATATAAGATATGAACTGGGAAGCGTCTTGGTATGTCTTTCATTAAGATTTAGGGTTGTGAGACATACGTGCGACGTCAAATGCCTGACAAACCTGAGACCAAATCAGATAAGTGTTATTTAGTTGGGTATCCTAAAGAAACTAAATGATACTATTTCTATAATCAGTCTGAGGGTAAAATATTTGTCGCAAGGACTGATGTCTTTCTTGAGAAAGAGTTTCTATCTAGAAAGACTGCTAAAATAGAGCTTGAAGAGGTTCAAAAACCACAAAAAATGAATGAACTAGATTTGGAACCCGAGCAAGGACTACAAGTTGTTGTAGTTAGAGAGCCTGCTCAAGAAACACAAGTCCTACGTAGATCTGGTAGACCTAGAGTTGAGCCTGAGAGATATGGATTTCTCATGTCTCAAATATATAATGTGTTGTTTATGGATCATGATTGTGAACCTGCAACCTACCAAGAGACTATGAATGGACCGAACTCCGAGAAGTGGATTGAGGCCATGAAATCTGAAAAACCAAGTTTGGACCTTGGTGGAACCACCAGAAGGGGTACGACTCATAGGGTGCAAGTGTGTCTTCAAGAAAAGACTGACATGGATGAGAATGTACAGACATTCAAAGGGCAATTAGTGGCTAAAGTTTTCAAGCAAATTCATGGTGTTTACTATGATGAGAGTATTTCCCATGTTACCATGGTAAAATCTATCAGAATTCTGCTTATTATTACTGCGTATTATGACTACGAGATCTGACAAATGAATGTCAAAATGGTTTTCCTTAATGGAAACCTCATCGAGGAAGTGTATATGACACAACCAGAGGGTTTTGTATCTCCAGATGAAGCCATTAAAATATGCAAGCTGCATAGATCCATTTACGGATTGAAACAAGTTTCTCGAAGTTGGAATTTACGTTTTGATGAGAAAATTAAAGAGTTTGGTTTCATCGAGAACGAAGATGAGTCTTGTGTTTACAAAAGGATTAGTGAGAGCTCTGTTGTATTTCTGATATTGTATGTAGATGACATACTATTAATTGAGAATGACATTTCGACCCTGCAAGCTGTTAAGAACAGACTATGAGACTGCTTTTCTATGAAAGACTTGGGTGAAACAACTTATATACTGAGTATTAAAATCTATAGAGATAGATTGAAGAAGTTGCTGGGTTTGACCCAGAGTACATACATTGAAAAAGTGTTGAAGCGGTTCAACATGCTTAAGTCCAAGAATGGATTCTTACCCATGTCACATGGTGTGAGTCTTTCTAAGGATCAGTGTCCTAAATCTTTGGAAGATAAGGACCACATGAAGTTGATTCCACATGCTTCTGCAATTGGATCAATCATGTATGCAATGTTATGTACTAGACCCGATGTCTCGTATGCTTTAAGCATGACTAGCAAGTATCAGTCTGATCAGGGTGATCGTCACTGAACAGCTGTCAAAAATATCCTGAAGTACTTGATAATGACTAAAGATGTATTCTTGGTATTTGGTGGAGGAAGAGCTTGTTGTAAAGGGTTACACAGATGCTAACTTTCAAACTAATAGGGACGATTCAAAATCTCAGTCAGGTTTTGTGTTTTAACTTAATGGAGGGGCTGTGAGCTGGAAAAGTTCCAACCAAGAGACAGTTGCCGATTCTACAACTGAGGCTGAGTATATCGTTGCTGCAAATGCGATAAAGGAAACTGTATGAATTAGGAAATTCATCGGCGAGCTTGATGTAGTTCCTAGCATTGTTGATCCGGTAATTCTTTACTGGGACAACAACAGTGTCATTGCACAGGCCAAGGAACCTAGATTTCATCAGCGCTCCAAACACATACTTCGGCGGTTCCATCTTATTCGAGATATTGTTGATCGAGGAGATGCGAGCATACAGAGTACCGACTGAGGAGAGTATAACGATTCCACTGACAAAGCCTCTTGCGCAAAGGAAGCATGATGGTCATGCTAGATCAATGAGAATGAGATACCTGAATGATCACCTCTAGTGAGAGGGTTGTGGATTGTGTATTTGTCGGTTGTTTATTCATGTGATGAATAGTATTATATATTTCTTTTTACATTTATGACAAGTTCTTTTGTTATGTCAAATTTGTTTCTATATTTGATATAGTAATTAACATAATAAATGTCCATAAAATGTTTGCTTCCATAGGAATTCAAGTGCGTGACTTGAATGTGAGTGCCTATATTTATAAGAAGCATTATTCTTAAATGGTCCCTGGTCGAGGTATCATCTTAGAAATTAGGGCAAGGATGTTACATTAAGACTAGTATGTGGGTGACTGATGACGGTTCTCACAGGTCATGATATTGGATATTAAGTCAACACATAGGTACTTGTTAAGAACAAGTTGTACTGGACAGACCCACCCTGAGACTATTTTATGGATTGTTATATGAACATATCACAAGTATGTCTCAAATAACAATAATGTTTGTGGTTCTTTGACCTGAAGTCATATCATTCATCAAGTGAGGAAGAACATACTTTGATGTCATCTAAAGTCTTCCTTTAGAAAGGTTGATGATAAATGTGGTTATTGAGTACGTTACGAATCATTTGGGTATTTGTGTGTGGACAGAGATGTGATTTGTCCTCTTATATGACATGATTTACATCCATGGGCCCCTTGATGAAATGAGACTGAGAAATGCATGGTCATGCTGGGTTGAGTCAATATGTGATATTGAGCTCACCAATCTCAAGTCTATTCTAGATCAAGAAACTAAGATTGAATTATTAAGAGGGTAACACGGTCCATGCCTCGAGTTCAATCTGGATGTTATGGACAAAGGAACATGACAACACTAAAATATTTGTGACAATAGGTTCATTGTGTTACGAACTCTTGTATTACTTGGGTAGCAATAATGCATTGCTAGATGCCGCTCATTGCTTGTGAAACTATAGTTGATACGTTCTAGATCAACTGGGAGACTATTGGGATCTTATGTGATCTGGAAGTAGTCAACGAGTTAGTCTCGCTGCCAATGTAGTATGAGCTTATGAGGTCGCATGTAATAATGCACGAGAAATTGGATATATGATTGGGGTGGCTCGACTTATATAAGATATGAGTGGAGAGCCAAACTTGGATGAGTGAGAGAGTCTATGTCGACTGGATTGCATGTCGATATAGTGATATCGACTAGATGTTCTAGCCGATAGAATAGAAGGTCTAACCGATCGACTAGACAAAGTCGATTAGAATTGTCTATGTGGTCTAGCCGATCGACTAGAAGGTCTAGCCGATCGACTAGAAGGTCTAGCCGATCGACTAGAAGGTCTAGCCGATCGACGTTGTGGAGAGCCAAACCGTTGACGTCTCCTTTAGGTTAATAGAAATCGCGAAGTGCCCTTTTTTTGATCCACTACGGAAATGTATTATGTTTCTTCTTCTCTGTTCTATGACAAAAGCCCTAAAACAAATAATTGAGGGAACCATTAAAATCTATACCTTACTCCTCTTCATACCTAAGATAAACCGAAATTCTAGAAAGTATTCCATGAATGAAGGGAAAACAAAAAGAGGAAAAACATTGGAGAGGAGGGGATCTCACCTTGCCTTAACAGTGGAAGGTCAATCGAAGAAGGCCGATTCTGGGAGGTTATGGGGTTGTAAACAATTTTTGCAAGGGACAATCATGTTAGAAATGATTGATGGGTTGCAGGGAATCAACAGAAGCGTCGATGGTAGGAAGGAGTCGAAGCTTCAGGCATACGAAATGGTGAGGATGGGCAAGATCTGCAGAAGGTCTCGACATAAGCTGTTTCACGAGATGAAGAATCGACATCGAGAGGGAAAAGTCACTCGACTCCTAAGTCATGCAGCGCTCGACTGGAAGAGAATGTTGGAAACGAGACCTATACGACTTAAATATACTGAAGGATAAAATTTAATGTTTGGTTATTATGAAAATGTCATCGCTCACTAAGATTCTAGCATCCTGCCGTGAAATGTTCCCGTCCATCTCTAGATCGCATTTAAAATCCCATCGTAAAATTCCCTGTAAATGTACTTATTTTATTCATTAATTATCGTGCAAAATTATGAATAAAGGCCACAGTTACCTCAACCGATGCGGAAACGTTGACACTAATATGATCGGATTCTGAAATTAAAATGTACATGACGAGTCAAATTTGAGTTATTACATTAGCGGTCGTTAATGCCTCGACCCCAAACTGGAGTCTGGGATAGAAATGACGCCTTAAAAATTCCAAACTTAGGCAATACCACCGCTTTGTTTACTATCATAGTTTCATACTGCTGTCGTTTAAGGCTCAGTTTGAGAAAGTTGTTGCTGATGGAAAAACTGTTGATCGAATAGAACTGATGAAAAGTAGTTGTTTTTGAAAAACAGAGTTTTGCTATAAAACTATTTGGATGAAATGAAGTTTGCAGTGTTGTTCAAGAAGCTGGTTTCAAAAAACTGTTTGGGAAAAATAGAGTTTTCAAGGAATAAATGTTTAAAGAATATATGAAGACGTATTCAATGGTAATAGAGAAATGAATTGATGATAGTGATAGGTAATTGGTATTTCATAATTGCTCCATAAAACTATGATTCTTCTTCTTCTAGTACTCTCTCCTACATACATATAGACATCCAAGTTGGGTCAGACTTCTTTCAGTTGAAGGTCCACATAACATTGAAGAATCCCCATGAGACGACTCAGTATTGATATGCGAGTATCTCCCATGGATTTTGGACAACAGATTATCAAAATACCGTGAAATCGACTCACAATAACCAAACCAAATATCTTCTGCAAGAATTTATGCAAAGCACATTAGTACCATGCAAAAGTAATATTTCAAGTTGAAGGAGCACTGGATTTCATGCCACCGCAGTCTTCCCCTTGGGAAGCTTTGGGTGAACTGCCAGTTTCCATGAAAAATCTGCGCTGCCCATCTACTCAGTATTCACTAGAAGAATTTTGAGACAAAAAAAGAATCATTCAATGAAAACAATCTACAATCTGCTTAAATAGTTTTACTCAGCCTTGATTCAAAAGTTCAATACAAAAAAAACATATTACAGAAGGGAAAAACAAATTTGAAGAAAGACCCCAAAGAACTAGAGCACAAACAGTAGATCCTAAGTACGAGCTCTCTCTAGTTAGATTATGTGCCGAAGAAGAAGGCTGCCCGGCCATGAAATCTATGTGCCGATCAGGAAAGATATTCAGTGGCGCAGCGTGGAGTACCGCCGTGGATAGGATCGTTTGCGGCTCGATAAGGACTAGAGCACATCTGGACTAAACATGTTTCAGAGAGCACATCTCTAGCTTCCACTGATTCGAATACGATAGTCGGAAAGCTGGTTCTCTTCGGCAAGAATCTGCCTTCAAAGTACGAAGACTGGGAATCCGGGACAAAGGCGCTGCTCGATAAGGACTGCCTGATCGGCGGCGGCTCGATCGGATCTGTCTACAAGACGTACTTGGAAGGCGTCCGGATCACCATCGCTGTAAAGAAGCTGGAGACACTGGGCAGGATCAAAAACCAGGAAGAATTCGAACAGGAGATGGGCAGGCTTGGAAGAATCGCGCACCCGAATCTGGCGACCTTCCACGGCTACTACTGGTCTCCCCAACTGCAACTGATTTTATCCGAGTTCGTCCCCAACGAAAGCCTCCATCAGAAACTGCACGACTCGATCTTCTCCGGAGGCGGCGGCCGACGAACCCATCTGCTCTGGGCGACGAGGTTCAAGATAGCTCTTGGCACCGCACGTGCTCTTGCGTTTCTTCACCATGACTGTAAGCCCCAGATCCTTCATCTTAACGTCAAGTCCACCAACATTTTGTTGGGCGAAGAGCACGAGGCGAAGCTGTGCGACTATGGATTGACGAAGATGCTGCCGATTCTGGGAAGCCATGGGCCGGCCGAGTTCCCCGCTGCCGCCAGTTACGTTCCGCCGGAGTTGGCTTCACACAGCTTGATATACAGCGACAAGTCCGACGTCTACAGCTTTGGGGTCGTTCTTTTGGAGATCGCGACGGGGAGGAAGCCTGTGGAGATCCTCGGGACGGAGGTGGTGGCGCTGCGCGATTTTGTTAACGGCGGTGATATCTCGGATTGCTTCGATAGGAGAATGGGAAGATTTTCAAAGAAAGAAGTGATTCAGGTTCTGAAGTTTGTGCTTGAGATCCTAAGTAGAGCACAAACAGTAGATCCTAAGTACGAGCTCTCTCTGAAACAGATGTTTACTGCTGCGCCTAACCAAACACCACTTTTGGTCTAAACGCCGTTTTGGAGCTGCTGCACCGGAGCCCATGAGCTCTCCCAAACGCTACCTAAATCCCACAACTGTCCCAAAAGGGCCTTAGTATGAAAAATATTAGAAACCTAAAAAGAGGTAGATAAATGTTGAATTGGATGAAGTTTGTGCTTGAGATCTGCTCAAAATGGATAGAACACGTTAAAGTGCTCCAATCCAATGATTGGACAATGTGAATTCATAAAGCATACACTTTTTGTGACATCAATTTTCAAGAATGTGTGTTTGTTTATTATATTATCGTTTATAAGTTTAAGCAACATTGTTGATATTTCTTCTTCTCCATGATGTGCTCAAAGCAGGATTCCGTCATATCTTCTTAAGGAAATACTAAATTAAAATTGCATATAATTTTTTTTTTGCATGCCTACGCGTTGCCACATGATGGTGATCTCCTGCTCTTCTCTCTAATGATGAACTTTTTTTTCTTGCTTAGGGATGAAGATGCCAAAACTGAATCAGAAAGCACGAGTGAAAGCTCAGGTGCTTTTAAACTTAATATTGAGGAATTGGAGATGCTTTTAGAGGCTTATTTTGTGCAGATAGATGGTACTTTAAATAAATTATCTACGGTATGATCTATTTCCGTTGCTGATCGCTAATGTTTATTTCTCCTTCTATTGAAAAGAAATAGGTAATGACTTAGCCCACTACCACTATTAATTGCTAATAGTATTGTTAGCTACTGCAAGGGGTATGTTCCTTGTTTCGGTTTGAAATCATTTTCTATTTATATTTTCTATGCAACTGTCTCATAGGGTAACCAAAAATGTTTAGAAGTTTTATGTTTAAATCAGCACTTACTTGATTTCTTCCACCATACTCTTATGACCTAAGAGCTATCCAATGATGAATTATTGAAGAGCTTCATTGCTTATTTTGTTTTGAAGCATGTTCTTTGTTAGAATTTGAAATATAAAATAATAATTATTCCTCAAAAACTTCAAAAAGTTACATAGGAATTCACCTTTTTATATAGAGTAGAAGAGGAGAAAGAATCTACATTTAGAGATGTGAGACGAAATAAAAGAAAGAAAAATACAATGAGCTCTCTTTTGAGTTTTTTTACAAATGGGCTTTAGCACTCCCTTTTAAGCTGGAGTATATATATCTATCATTCCCAGCTTGTATAAATATTCCCTGGCAACGGCGCCAAAAACTTGATGCACGACAAGAGTACCGACCGCAAGTAACATAAAATGGTGAGAATCACCGAGTAACGATCTCACGAGGAACACAGAGTGGAAAGGTTGCAAAATAAAAGTATTGTTACGCTAATTTATACCACCGAAATAATACATCAACGATTCACAAAAGCATAAGTGAGAATACAAAAGAAATCAAGGAATTAAGAGATTCATTCACAACAAGCCATTCAATAGAGAATAGATCCATGAGTTCATTAAAATCAACTAGCATGATATTGAATGTTCATACAAGATTATAAGCTCAAATAACTCATACAACATCAAAGAAGATAAAACCTTATGCAGAACATCTCGTTGAAGCCCAAACTCCTCAAGAATGGCAGGCATTCACAACAAGCCATTCAATAGAGAATAGATCCATGAGTTCATTAAAATCAACTAGCATGATATTGAATGTTCATACAAGATTATAAGCTCAAATAACTCATACAACATCAAAGAAGATAAAACCTTATGCAGAACATCTCGTTGAAGCCCAAACTCCTCAAGAATGGCAGGAGGAATGCTTCCCTTGAATCTCCTCTTCTCCCTTGCTTTCTTCAGCTCATCCTCCTTGTGATCGCTGGGCCAAACAATCCATGGAAATATGGAGCAAGAATATCATTGCTACAACATGACATTGGCTTGCTAGACTAATCGAAATAAAATATCCCCTCCACTTTCCTTAAAATCTGATATTATCGCAATAGGAGGCAGAGAACAAAAATCAATAGGGGCGAAAAGCTACGTCGAAAATACATAAAACCTGCATAAAAATCGAAACAATAGGCTGGGCGTGCCTGAAGGAAACGCACGCCCAATCACAGAGAATAATTTCAGTCCAGTCTCGAGGCAATTTGGATCACGTCGGAAGCCGAATTAGAAAATGTGGTCTTCATCAATATTGTAACCCTTGATGTCTAGTTTCGACAACACTTTGAATTTCTGGATTTGGAGTTGTACACAAAAAGTTATGGTATTTCTACCAAAACTGTTCAAAACTTAGCTGCAGCAGGGAGCAGGGACGCACGCGCGTGCGTGATAAAGTGCACGTGCGTGCATGAAGGCCAGATCTTCAAAACTTCATTTTAACCTCCCAAATGCACCCCAAATCATGCCTTATGGGCCAAAAGTGCCCCCACATCATAAATTGAAGACTAAATGTAATATCACATGATTATAAAATAAATTAGGGGGTGAAATAATAGTAAATATGAGCAAAAGACATGTGAAAATCGCTATATAAAATACATGCATCAATTACCCCCAAACTTAAATATTTGTTTGTCCCAACCAAACCTATCCTACCCAACGGGAATGACAGATAAATAAGCATTCGACACATGAACATGCGAGTGATGTGAGAAGTATTGTGCTAATGGGGTATGAGAACAAAATTAACTAGATTGTCTTATCAAATCATGAAATTAAGATCTTTTCTAATGATTATCATACACCACTAATCTAGATAACCTAGCGTATTCTGAGCCTAGTGTAATGATAAAGCAACTTGGTTACTAAGATCGGAATTATATTCACGTTCGTACGGGATAGTTTACTTAATGTCCATAATCTTGCCCGGTCACACTGTAACGGCCCCCTTAACGGTCACCGCTACAATTTTCATATTCCTTCTTTTCATACATCAGAGAGCAATGTCAAAACATCCAGAGTGAAGCAGTGTATGATAGAGTACAAGAAGTAAAGTGTAATAGCAAAATAAAACCATTTCATTCAAGTTCTGATACAACAGGTAGCCCTATATACATCCAAAAAGGGGCTTACCAAAAGCGCAACATAATCACTAGACTATCTCACAACATAACCACTAAACAAACTCAAACTCTAACAGAAATATGTACAAACATACATCATGTACTGAGACTAGACTCTACTTAAAATAAAATTGAAATTCATCATGGGGGCACTCCGGTTCCCTGCACCTCTCCCTGTGCGCGTCCAACACTTCAAAAACAACAGTAGAAACCTCCACCCAAAGACGATACCTCTTCGCCTGACGAGAAGAACTAACTGTAATTGCAGCGACCTCGTCCTTGACCTGTTTAGTGTTATTTTTAATTAGTCAAAAGTCTATGTGAATTCTATTTGTACCATGTCTTGTGTTTATCATCTTATGCTTATTTTCCTTTATTAAATCTTTATAGTTCTTACTTCTCTTACATCATCATTAAGTGATACTTTGAACTTTCTTTAATCATTGACAATATTAAGGGTGAATTAATAGTTCATGTATATACTACGTGCCCTTGACTCGCACGTTAATATGGCAACACGTACCCTTGACTCGCATATTTATATTGCCAATATCAATTCGTACCCTTGTCTCGTACGAATGATATTTCTGTATATACTTTCGGAAGGTTATTCTCCCCGCCTCCCAATTCGGGTTAACCCTTAAGAATGTCCATTGCATAAATGTGTTCTTTCTTCTTGTTATGTTGAGTTTTTCATTCTTCTTGTTATGTTGAATCTCATTACAAACACAGGATTGTTATCCTATATCATTATATGAAAAACACATAAATGAAAAGACATGAAATAAAAACTCACTCCAACTTTGCCCTTGCCTTTATCCTTGTTTTGTTCATCTCCCCTTCCTCTACCGTGAGAAGTCATGTCCTACATAAATTATCATTATTAGACGAGCATATCATAATAACATATGAATTTTTGTGAAATAAATATTTCATAGCTACCAAAAATTTGTACATCGTAAATACATCATTAATAATAACCTGTAATATTGACGGCGTCACAATTCTCCCCTCCTTATTGGATTTTTGTCCTCGGAAATCTTCACTCTATATCTGTATCGTTCCAATTTTATCAGATGTCCCCGGCTCAATTGGTGATTAGAAGTGAAAGTACTTCATAGTTAAGCGTGCTCGGGCTGAAGTAGTCACGGGATGGGTGACCTCCTGGGAAGTCCCCGTGCTACCCGCTTAACTTGAGTTTCCCTCATCAAAGGGAGGCTGCGATCTCCAACAACCCGCCCATGGATGGAGAGGGGTTGGGGGTGCATGGTTTGTAGACCGGTTGAGGCTGATCCCTTTCGAGCTGGATGTTGGGGGTGCCGACGATCGTCCTTGCGAGTTGTGTGCTGGGGAGACCGTTACACACACTCTCTCCACGACACTAGCCAATCTACGCTGCCATGAATCAAAAAGGACTTCACATAGGATGAAATATTAGTCTTAGGTTAAGGGTGTGATATTCAAAGATTAACACGGAGGTTAAGATCACACTTAAACCAAAAAAATGAAGAGCTTTAAATCCTTCCATCCACAATGTTTTTTTGCAATAAAAACTCCACCTTTTTCATAATAAACCAAACATCACAAACATACATATGATTATAGCTCAAAGAATAAGTGCGATGATAGGTTAGGCTATTTGGCTTTGGTGAAACAAAGTGTAGGGGCAATCAAATGGAAATAAGGTGTAAGACATAATGTTACTATGCACTGGCAGTATAATTTAGGACCGGATTCAAAGGCTCAAGCGATCCAAGGAGAGTCCTAAATCATCTCCATGGCGTCGTAGTGACTTATGTAATTGTTTTGAGAATCGTTTGGGGCAAGTTCTAGCAATTAAGAATTACAATCTTTTCAAAACGATCCTATAATGCATCTCTAGTAACCTATCACACACTAATACACTAAATCAAAGAAAACAACTAACATCTAGCGAGAAGTGTTGATACGCAAAAATAGACGATGAAAAGAGTTTTACAAATAACAAGTTATGTTAAGCCAATAGAATTAAACTAAATTCTCATACAAGAACATAACACTCAACTAGAAACACTGCACGAGTCTACAAATCACTCACATAGCATACTTCAAATGAAGATTTAAACTACCATATCTAGTGAAATAAGATTGATTGAACTTAAGAGATGAAACAATCCTACAAATATTCGGCATAACCAAAATTTTTTTAGAGCTTTTATACTAATAAGGATGCATAAAAATTTAAAACTTAACCTATAATAACATACATAAAATATCCCCCCCCCCCCAACTTAAGATATGCATTGTCTCAATGCAAAAATTAACAATTGAAGTGCGAGGAGATGGAAACGAGATTACCCGATTAAAATTTGCATCCATAGACATGCCTCAAAATGATGGTTTCCCGGTTCCCAAAATGTAGCTCCGCTCCACAAAACCTGAATACTAACAGGAAAAGACAAGCATATACATAAATTATAAAGATAGCAGTAGGAAAAATAGCTTGGGTTGCCTCCCAAGAAGCACTTTGTTTAACGTCCTTGAGCTGGACGTAATACCTGTATTAGCATTTCATAAGATAGTCTTAATAAAAGCAGATAAAAATCAAAAGAGAAGTCTATATACTAAAACTATTACAATCCTTAATCAACTATATGTTGATTTAAAATGATAGTTATAAATAAATGCGGATGGTTCTGAGTCCAATTCAGTGCTATAGTTGAAGGGCTTGTTAGTCCACCATCCACCGACCTCGTTCTTTGCTTCCTCATTCTCATTTTCCCCCAAAGTTATTTTTATTTTCTGCATGGGCTCAAAAGAAGAGTCGTTAAAAATAAAGGAAAACAAAGAACTATAATCAATAGAGGAGTTATAAAACTCAGGAATTGCACCGGTGGAAGGAATATTGAGGGGAACTTCCTCCAAGGAAGGGATGTTGTTCTCTTCATATAAGAGGAAATTCTCCCTAATATTCTCTGGCTCAGATTCTTCCTGGCAAACCTGCACATGCTCACTAACTACTTCATCAAAAATTATACTAAAAACGTTAAAATTATCAATAGAGGAGTTAAGAATTAATTCAGAGAAGTCCAGACACTTATCCTCATTTTTATCCTCACTAAGAGTACACCCCTCCAAATTTCCCTCGACAATGACAACCTCACTAGTACACGCTATATCATGCTCTTCCTTTGAGGGTTTGGGTTCCTCATAAGAGAGTATGTCACTTTGCTGCACTTGTACCACAGGTTGCATAGTTGGTCTTGAATTAGAGCTCCTTAAGCGCCTTCGCCTTTACTCATCAGCAACTCAAGGACTCTCCTTTCGGCATTCTTCACTTTTATGGGCGCGCACCCCACAAAATTGACACATTGGATTATGCAAGAGATATCTCTCTCTTGCTCTAATTGCTACCAAAGGACTCTCCTGCGTAGCTCAAGGACATTCTTCACTTTTATAGGTGCATAACAAATATATTTCTTTAGCTCTCTACGTAGCTCAAGGATCTGGTTGTCGGCATTCAGCACTTTATGAGTGTATTTTCCACAAAATTGGCATGGAGGGGCAGACATCTCTAAAAACTTGTTCTGAGTGATTAATAAAAAATCTACTACAAAATTAAATAGAAGAAGATATTAGTGCACACCTGAAAAATTAATTTTTTTTCTTCGAACCAGAAAAATACAGGGATTAACAAGAAATTAGAAGAATATAGGGATAAAACGGTGGAGAGAAAGAAACATAAAACTTGAAAAGAAAATTTCAAATAACAGGCCTAGTCGAACTATGACATGCTTCACTATGTTTCCCTGATAAGAAATCATCCAAATTGCTGTGGATTATAGAAAGTAAAATTACGATTCAAAAATTAGCTACAACACTTTTATTCGGCGACCTCTGATAGAACCAACCGTATTCCGCGGCAACGACGCCAAAAACTTGATGCACCACAAGAGTACTGACCATTAGTAATATAAAACGGTGAGAATCACTGAGTATCGATCTCACGAGGAACACAGAGTGGAGAGGTTGCAAAATAAATTTATTGTTATGCTAATTTATACCACCAAAATATTACATCAATGATTCGCAGAAGCATATGCGAGAAGACAAAAGAAATCAAGGAGAATTGAGAGGACTATTCACAAAAAGCCATTCAATAGAGACAATAGATCCATGAGTTCATTAAAATCAACTAGCATGACATTGAATGTTCATACAAGATTATAAGCTCAAATAACTCATACAACATCAAAGAAGACAACCTTATGGAAAACATCTCATTGAAGCCCAAATTCTTCAAGAATGGCGGAGGAATGCTTCCCCTGAATCTCCTCTTCTCCTTTGCTTTCTTCATCTCATCCTCCTTGTGATCGTTGGGCCGAACAATCCATGGAAATATGGAGCAAGAATATCGTAACTACAACATGACATTGGCTTACTAGACTATCAAAATAAAAGATCCCTCTCCTTTCCCTAAAATATGATACTATAGCAATAGGAGGCAGAGAGCAGCATTTTTGGGAGCCAAAAGTAATTAAAATGGAGGGAAAACCAATTGAGGTGAAAATCTATGGCGAAAATATATAAAATTTGCATAAAAATCGAAATAGCACGCCGGACGTGGCCCGCGTACGGGCGTGCGTGAAGGAAACGCACGCCCAATCACAAAGAATAATTTCAGTCCTGTTTCGAGGCAATTTGGACAACGACGGAAGACGAATCAAAAAATGAGGTCTTCATCAATATTTTATCCCTTGATGTCTAGTTTTGTCATCCCTTTGTGGATTTGGAGTTGTACACAAAAAGTTACGGTATTTCTACCAAAATTGGTCAAAACGTAGCTGCCGCAGGGAGCAAGGACGCACGCGCGTGCGTGATTAAGTGCACGCGCGTGCGCGAAGGCCAGATCTTCAAAACATCATTTTTAACCTCTCAAATGCACCCCAAATCATGCTTTATGCTCCAAAGGGCCCCCACATCATAAATTGTAGAATAAATGTAATATCACATGATTATAGCATAAATTAGGGGGGTGAAACAATAGTAAATACGAGCAAAAGACATGTCAAAATCGCTATATAAAATACGCGTATCATGCTCTCTTTTGAGTTTTTTACAAATGGACTTTAGCACACCCTTTTAAGCTGGAGTAAACATATCGATCATTCCCAACTTGGTATAAATATCAGAAAAAGATGAAATCGGTTTGGGAAATATTGACCAGCTCTTTATCTGATGGCAAACCGAATGCATATTCATTTATTGATATTTTCATCTCTGATGAAGTGACTGTCTACTTATATATTTTTTGTTCTTTCATAGAACGCGAGATTTATTGATATGTAGATGTCAACTTTATTATCATAGAAAATCGCAAAAGAATAATTATAACTCTCTCCAAAATCTTTCAGAAGTGTCCTCAACCATTTCAACCCACAAGTAGTCTCAGTCATATTTCTGTATTCATCTTCTACACTTGATTTTAACACTACTGCTTGCTTCTTCAAGTGTCAAAGTTTCCTCAGACATGCTTGCAGTATTTAGAAGTAGACTTCCGATCTCCCTTATCATCTGCATAACTTGCATTTGAATATACTTTAATATGTAAGTGGTTGTTTCTTATAAATTGTAGTCATTTCCTAGGAGATCTTTCAGTATATTCTAGTATTTTTAATGCAGCTTCAAGATCTCTTTAGGAGCCTACATAAACTGAGCCATCTTTCGAACAACAAAATGGATTTTTGGTTGGTTATGTTGAGATAAATGAATTTACCAACCCGACGCCTATAACGATTGATATCTTTTAGAGGAGAAGTTGTTTATCCCTAAGTCTGTCAATGCCTATAGACATTGGATTCCGAGTAGACTTTGTACCAATAAGACCCGTTTCTTCAAATAGATTTAAGACATACTTTTGTTGTGAAAGAATTGCGTTGTTATTGCGTCATACAATTTCAATTCCCGAGAAGTATCTGAGAGTACCCATATCTTTTGTAAAAAAATATGCCCGAAAGTATTTCTTTGTTATTTCTATGCTAGAGGAGTCATCTCTGGTTAGAAGAATGTCAACCACATATACATCAAGATTAACTAGCCCTGGGTGTGTCTTCTGTATGAATAAAGAGTTTACATCAACAATAACTAGCCCTCGGCCGGTCTTTTATATGAAGAGAGAGTGTTTTACATTGTTTTATGGAAAATTCAATGGCAGAAACAACCTGAATGAACTTGTCAAACTATGCTTTGAGATTTTGTTTAAGACCATAGATGGTCTTCTGTAGCTTACACACTTGAGGCTCTTCCTGAGTAACATAAACGAGAGGTTGCTCCATATAGACGTCTTTATGCAGATCTTCATATAATAAGACATTTTTACATCTAGCTGGAACATTTGCCAATCCCGATTGACAGAAGTTCGAGAAGAGTACCCAGATAGTGCTGATATGGGAAACTAAAGGGAATGTGTCAATGGAATCAATATCATATGTCTGAGCGAACCTCTTGGAAACCAGACAAACTTTATATATGTCTTCATAGTGCCGTCAAGGAGAAATTTGATGACAAAGACTCATCGACAATCAATTATAACGCCTCTAGGTGAGGTAGGAACAAGAGTCCAAGTATCCCGTGATGCCAATACAAGGATCTCCTCGTCCATAGCCATTTTTACGAAGAGCTTCATGGTACATAGTAGGGACGATGGTGGTAGATATTTTCAAGACAAACTGGCTGCAAAAAGGACTGAGATTTGCCTAAGAAATAACATTAGTAATATGTTGTTGTGTACTCCCTCGTTCTCCCTTACTCAAAGCAATGAGAACATCCTGATCTGATTCTGCTGATGTAAAGGAAACATACATTGAGGAGCTGGCATCGAGAACCCGGAGTGGAAGCAACTATGGGAGTGAGAGTAACAGGACGAAGTTGAGAACAGGAAGAATATATTATTTCCACTCTAAATAATAAATATTACACGACACATCTATATATACACGAATGGAGGAGAAATCAAACCAACACTAGAGGTTTGGGACCAAAAAGAAGAAGAAGAATATGGGGCTTTATAGTGGGCATTTATTGTGGGCTTTATTTCAACTCTTCCCCTCAAGATGAGAGTATATGTGGATCATTCACAGCTTGGAGATATTATCGGTGAATGTGTCACATCTCAGACTCTTAGTAATCTATCTGCTAGTTGATCTTGGGATTGACAAACAGTGTGTTGACGTTGCCTTTCTCCAGTTGATCTTTGATGAAATGTCTGTCAATTTCAACATGTTTTATTCTGTCATATTTAACAGAATTATGACAGACGTTGTCTTTCTCCAGGTGATCCTTGATGAGATATCTGTCAATTTTAACATTTTTATTCTGTCATGTTTAAAAAAATTATGACCAATATTGATAGTCACTTTATTATTGCAATAGAGACGCATGCATTATCCATCATGTAGTCTTAGATCCTGTATTATAGACTGAAGTCATAGTCTCTGCATATCCCTTGTGACATTGTTTTGTATTCTATTTCTACAATTGACTTTGCTACTGATAGGAAAAGAGATGTTGTATTATTCACACTAAAGGGGTACATATATATACACACATAAGAAGGGTTCCCAACACCTAGAGGTGAGCCTAAGAGGGTCTACAACCAGAATATACAATATAATAAACAATACATCTAACACCCCCCCCCCCCCCCCCTCAAACTCACGGGGGTTCATACACCGAGAGTTTGGATAATAGATAAGCATGTTGGGACCGAGTCTGCGGCTTAGTCATCAAGTCTGCAAGCTGCTGCTCAGAAGGAACAAAGGAAGGAGCAAGAGTTCCCCGACCATACTGCTCACGAAGGAAGAAAGCATCCATCCCAATGTGCTTGGAAAGAGAATGCTTCACCGGATTCAAGGTGATCTGAATGGCACCGGTGTTATCACAGTGGAGTGGAGTGGGATCCGGAGAAGAGACACCAAGATCCTCAAGGAGCCAGCAGAGCCAAATAATGTCCGCAGTAGTAGTAGCCATGGCACGCAGCTCAGCCTCAGTACTGGAACGAGAAACCCCGGTCTGTTTCTTGGACTTCCATGCAATATGTGAAGTACCCAAGAATAGACAGAAACCAGTGACAGATCGGCGGTCAACGGGATCACTGGCCCAAGTAGCATCCGAGTAAGCACGAAGCTGCAGAGAACTGCTACTGGAGTAGAAGAGACCACGTGAAGTCGTCGCCCGGAGATAACGCAACAGCCGCAGTAGATGACCATAATGCACAGAGGTAGGCGCACCAACAAACTGGCTCAAAACATGAACAACATGTGCAATGTCGGGCCGAGTAATAGTAAGGTAGACGAGGCTCCCGACAATGTGACGATAACGAGTAGGATCAGAGAGTGGAACCCCATCATTCGGTCGTAACTAAAGGTGAAGCTCCATAGGGGTGTCCACGGTGCGAGAGTCAGAGAGAGCAGCCCGAGCTAAAAGATCTGATGTGTAACGCCGCTGAGAGAGCTGAAAACCACAGTCTGTAGAGGTGACCTCAAGGCCCAAGAAATAGCTCAGTTGTCCAAGATCAGTCATCTGAAACTGCTGCTGGAGGTGATGTTTGACGAATGTCACATGAGTAGGGTCATCACCTGTAATGATCATGTCATCCACATAAAGTAATAGAAGAGTCCGACCACGATAAGAGGAGTGCACAAACAAGGCTGGATCATGCGGGCTCGGCTGAAAACTGGCGGCAGTAATGGCCGAATTGAAACGAGCAAACCACGCGCGGGGCGCCTGCTTGAGCCCGTAAAGAGCTCGTCTCAAGCGGCAAACAAGTCCTGGAGGAGAGGAAAGACCGGGAGGAGAGGAAAGACCGGGAGGAGGGAGCATGTACACCTCCTGCTGAAGGTCACCGTGAAGAAAGGCGTTCTTCACATCGAGCTGGAACAGAGACCAGCGACGAACAGCTGCAACAGCAACAAGAGTGCGGATCGTGGTCATGTGAGCAACTGGAGCAAAAGTCTCATCATAGTCACGTCCCTGCTTCTGCTGAAAACCACGAGCCACGAGACGGGCCTTGTAACTCTCTACAGAACCATCTGAGCGAGTCTTCACCTTGAAGACCCACTTGCAAGTAATGGGAACAGCACCATGGGGGAGAGGAACAAACTCCCAGGTACGAGTGTGCTCAAGCGCCTCCAACTCAGCAGACATAGCAGTCTGCCACTCAGGTATCTGGGCAGCCTCACGATAGGAAGTCGGCTCTGGAGTACCACAGGCGGTAGCAGGGAGAGCAGGCAGGTCCAGAGGTAGTGTAGCAAGGCTGAGTCGGTCGGGAGGACGTCGCTCACGAGGTGGGTTGCGACGAGTAAGAGGATCATCCACAGGGACCTCGCTGGAGGAGACGGGCACTAAGTCGGGGGGCACAGGAGACGAAGGACCAAGATGGGAACGACGAGTGTAGTGATATGGAAGGGGAGCGACGAGTGTATCAGAGGAAGAGGTGGAAGTAGAGATCGGAGAGGTCGGAGATGGAGTGGTCGATGGTAGGAGGAGAGGAGGATATACCGGTGGAGAGATGGGAAGAGTGAGAAACTGCACATCAGATGGGGTCACAGATGAGTGTGAGGTCGGAGAGACGAATGACACAAAGAATGGGTGAGACTCATCAAAAGTGACGTCACGTGAGATACGAAGACGACACGCAACAGGGTCATAACATCGGTAGCCCTTGTGCTCAGTACTATACCCAAGAAAGACACATGGTACGGACTGAGCAGAGAGCTTAGTGCGCTCTCGTGGAGGAAGGACATAACACCGACAGACACAAACACGAAGATGAGTGTAACGTGGAGGTCGAGAGTACAAACACTCACTAGGACACTGGCCCTGAAGGAAGGTGGATGGCTGCAGGTTAATAAGATAGACAGCAGTGGAAACAGCCGCAGCCCAAAAGTGAGGAGGGACATGAGAATAGATAAGAAGAGTGCGTGCTGTCTCGACAATATGACGATGCTTCCTTTCAGCGATGCCATTCTGAGCATGGGCACCGGGACAGGAAAGCTGGGGAAGAGTGCCATGAGTAGCCAGCAGATCGCGAAAAGCATGAGAGAGGTACTCCCCCCCCCCCCCCCCCCCCCCCCCCCCCCCGCCGGAATCGGAACGAAAAATACGAATGGAAGCGGAAAACTGGGTGCGCACCATAGCAGAAAATGTAACATATATCTGAAAGAAATCAGAACGAGCATGCATAAAGTAAACCCAACAGTAACAAGAATAATCATCAACAAAAATAACATAATATCGATGACCGCCCTTTGATACAAAAGGTGCGGGACCCCAGACATCAGAATGAACTAAATCAAAAGGATGCGAAGATCTTGACTCACTAGACGGATAAGGGAGTTGGAGTTGTTTACCAAGCTTACAACCCGTACAAGAATGAGACCGATCAACAAAAACACGACCCAAAAAACCATGACTAATAAGCGACGCAAGGCGCGGGCCACTAGGATGACCAAGACGGTGATGCCACTGAGAAAAGGCCACCGAAGGAAGACAAAAGGTGACAGCAGCCGGAGATGACGAAGTGGAAGGAAGATGGAGGCGATCAAGGATGTACACCCCACTACGGCGACGGCCAACTCCAAGGAGTGTCCCTGTCAGACGATCCTGCACACGACAAACAAACTCATCAAAAACAACAAGGCAACCATGGGATGTGAGTTGGCTGGCGGATATAAAATTCATGGATAGCTTGGGTATGTAGGCAACGTCGGGGATATGAAAATGGCTAGTATGAAGGAGGCCACGACTAGTAATGGGGAGAATAGTACCATTGGCTACCATGATACTAAGGGCAGGGAAAACAGGCTGGCAGGATGAAAGGTGTGTGACATCATGAGTCATATGAAAAGAGGCTCCAGAGTCGAGCAACCAGTCGGAGGAAGAGATACCTGAAGGGGCAGAAGCTGCCGGCTGAGAGGTAGAAGCATCATAAGCATCCGGTGAAAGAACTGAGACAGTAGAGCGAGGCAGGGATCCCTGAGAGAGCTGCTGAGCAATCTGCTGTGCAAGCTCAGAAATAGAGAGAGACTGTGCCACAGCAGAGAAAGGAGCACCGGGAGCACGCCGCTGACCAGACTGCTGAGCTCTCTGAAGCTTGCGGCACTCAGATTTGACATGACCAAGGCACTGGCAGTAGTGACAGCGGACAGATGGGCGACGGGGAGCACCAGATTGAGCCGAAGAGGGCGCCGGAGGACGAGGAACAGGGCGCACCGGTGCACTGACAAGAGAGGACAGCGGTGGAAGCTGGGGAGCAGCCAGAACAGCGTGAGGCATCCCACCAGGAGAAGTAGCGGAGCCCAAGGAGTGGAGACGAGTCTCCTCAGCGATCACCAAGGCCAAAGTATCGCTGAGAGACGAAGGTGGATGCCGGTGCAGAAGCTGAGCACGAATGGACTCGAACTCGGGGCGTAGGCGCATAAGAAACTCAAACAAGCGCTGACAGTCGCGATCCCGAGAGATAGCAACACACTGAGGGCATGTTGCACAGGGAGAAGGAGTCATCTCGTCGCACTGACGCCAGAGATCTAGGAGCTCAGCAAAGAAGGTCTGAACAGACCGATCACGCTGGTAGCAGACGCCAAGGGTCTGGAACAGAGAGTAGCGCAGGGCCTGACTGGACGGCTGATAGAGACGACGCAAGTGATCCCACATCGCCTTGGCCGTAGGGAGCTCGTAGACAGCCATCCGAATGGGAAGCTCGCAAGACTGACAGATCACGGCAATCGCGCGAGAGTCGTCTGAGCGCCACCGCGCTAAGTCGGAGCCCTTGGTGGAGGCGGTCGTGCTGGCAGTGGAAAGGTCGGTAGCAGGAGCAGCAGGCGCCGGTGCAGGGGCAGGCTCAGAACCGTCAATGTGGCCCCATAGATCAAGGCCACGGAGGATCACGCCAACGGTGGCGGACCAAGCCTTGTAGTTACGCCCGTCGAGGATGACATCGGCCTTCTGGAGGAAGGTAGAGGAAGACGATGCCATCGAACCAAAAGATCGAGAGTAGGAGCAGAAGCAACGAGATCAGACGGGATCGTTCGAGATCAGACGGGAGCAGTGCGGCAGATGGAAAACGAACAGGCAGTCGCCGATCAAAGCAGGCACGCCGAGATGCGCGAGAACAGACGCGCGAGAGCAGTCGAGACCGGCGACGCGCGAGAACAGGCGACGCGCGAGAACAGGCGTGCAAGAACAGGCGCGACAGTCGCCGATCGAAGCAGGGAAGACGAGACCGGCGAAGTCGACGGAAGCAGTAATCGGGAATCACGATTGGCGAAGCTGAATAACAAGCGATCGACCGAAGCAGGGAGATTGGGATCGACAAGGCAGTCGATCGGCGAAAGCTAACGAGCGTTGGCTGGACGAGCGGGATCGGCTTGTGGGCAGAACAGTGATGCCCTAGGCCTCTGATACCATGATAGGAAAAGAGATGTTATATTATTCACACTAAACGGGTACATATATATACACACACAAGAAGGGTTCCCAACACCTAGAGGTGAGCCTAAGAGGGTCTACAACCAGAATATACAATATAATAAACAATACATCTAACAGCTACCATATTTTGCTTCTTACTTCTCCTGCTCATGAGATTCTTCCAACAAAGAACAATATCCGGTGATGGATTTTCGATCATCTTAACTTCCAGCCCATTCAACATTCATGTATTCTTCAATATTCAAATGCTTGTTATGGGAGAATATGATTCCACATCCGGGAGACTTCTTCATGTACGCTAACACTCATATAGCAGCTTCCTGATATCTCAGTCTGGGAGAATGCATGTGTTGTATCGTATGACAACCTTAGAGGGGGAGGGGGTTAATAAGGTATTTTAAAATTCTTCTTCTTTAAGAGTTGTGTACAGCGAAATATATATAAATGTAAAATAAAGAACATAAGTAATGATCAAAAAAGTAAAAGACAATATATAACAATAGAAGTTTTCTATCGTATGGCGCTAAGATCAAAGGCGGTTTTACAATTCTTCATCATTTTTATACTGAGTCCTCCCGACCCGGTTGGCTTCCGTCAACCCACACCAAAATGCCGACAAGCCCTCTCTAACCTGGAGAGCACTACGTCACCCCGACCAAGATGTCTTCGCAATGACGATTTCTATTTCCTAGATCTTCCCCAATCTACACGCCTCCGCAAAGGCGATTTACCGCAAGGTTTACCTCAACCTCGACATGTCCACAAAAATGATTTTCCACATTCTCAATGCGACAAAAAACTCATAGTACAAAAACAAAATAAGAGAACAAATAGAGAGATGATTTTAAAAGACTCTTCAATAATGAAACCCTTTGACAAATGATCATTGTGAAGCAAATGTTTTGCCTTTGCAGTGCTCTAGTCTCGAGAGGATCTTCTAGGCTTTAAATGATGTAGATCCACACATCTTCATTATTTAGACTTGTTGTTAAAGAAGAGAAACTTGAAAGAGATCGGAGGAGGAAGAAGATCACACATGCTTGAACACCTCCATGAATGAGATCTCTGTCTTGAATCGTTCTTCCTTGATCTCTAAAATTTCGTCCACACAACTCTCAAGACGGCTAGGGCGCTACACAATGACAAAATCTTTGAATTGGAACTAAAAATGCCTCTTTTTATAAACCTAAAAACCTGGTACGAACACTATCGAATCGTGATAGCTCTATCAGATGGGGCTATAATGTACATTTTGAAAAACATGTGGTGATAATGTACATTTTGAACATGTTAGCGATAACACTATCAGATAGCCTATGATAGCTATATCGGATTGGCGATAAGGAACAATTATGCTATCGGATTTCTGGCGATTTAATAGTGCATTTTTGCCGATATCATCTCTGTCATGTTCTATGTTATTAAAGGCGCGCCCCTAAGGTGCTCCTCAGGCGCGAGGCGCACAGCCCCCCGCCTCTGCCTGACAGAGGCGGACGAGGTGCCTGAGGCGCACATAGGCGCGCACCTTGCACATTAAAGGCGCGCCTCGTGGTTTTACGACCAAGTTTTTATTCGTCAGTTATATGCTATTTGTATAGGTTTTGTAACTGGAAAGAGGCTATTGTTGGAAGGAAAGAACGCATGTTAGTAGAATAATTCATTGTAGCTATATTCAGATCATTGCAAATGGAAAGTTTATCAAGGATGACGTAGATTTCGGCTTCAATACTAGAGGGGCACAGTCCCTTTGCACAAAGAAATAACTAAAAACATCTCAGTATCATCATGATGTTGGAAAAATTCCTAAAATATGATCTAAATTTAGATCTCTTTATGCTAGTAATGACAAAGACATAGAAAATTAAATAAATAATCATCTGCCAAACAAAAGTATAGTATATAAACATCAACATGGCAATGCCTTAATCTATTGTATTTCCATATTTTGTCATTATTTCCTTATTTGCCTCAATTTTGAATGTATTGCATAGCATATGTTTGCATTATAAATCTTAGAACTAGGTGCATTGTCTAACAAAATAAGTGAACTTGGTGCTCCCAGTTCATTGAATTTCAATGAACTGGGCTCTCAGTTCACTAAAATTCAGTGAACCGGCTGCCCAGTTCACTGAATTTCTATTTGAAATCTGATTTTCTAACGCTAGTTATTTTGGGGTTGTAATATATGCAATTCTAGTGTGTTGATATGGTGATAGATTTATTTTGTGTTTTTTGTATTTATAAACTACATTGTCTTTTTTTTCATTTTTGTGCCTCACGTGCCTCAGGCGCTCGCCTGCGCCTAGGCTCCAGGACCACTTAGAGGTAAGGAATCCAATCGACATGAAGACACACACACTCCCTATTCTAGCAATCTGTCCACCCCACATAGAGGTAAGGAATTCAGTGTCACCCCCGCCATCAAGCGACTATCACGAGCAAAGATAGTAGAACGCCGTGTACAAGGCTTTTGTTTTTACTGTGACGAACCATATTTAGCCGGACACAGGTGAAAGCATTTTTTGGCTCGAAGTGGACGACCCCTCGGATGATGAGGATGAGAATGCTGGCTCGGCAGGACCCCTGTACTTCAAGCTTGAGGACAAACTTGATCCGAACAGTGACGGGAGATGTTATGGGTCCACGTAGGGAGTGACGACGCGTGTCCGGAATGACGTGTATCTACTATTACATATCTTTATTTGTCGCGCACTATTATTCTCTCCTTATTCCTGCATGCTTTTATTTCTCCCGCATTATGTAGCCCGTGTAGGGGCATAATTGGTAAATTTTGTTAAACCATTTTCTCTCACTATATATAGGCGGAGAGAGTGGGCTTGATGGTTATGAAGATAAAACTCTAATTCTCTCTCTTGAATCTCCTCCTTCTCCCCTCATCTTCTTGCCTAGGGCTACGGTTGAGCAAGTCTCCCCTCTTCCCTCCTCTCGTAGTTGAGCCCGGCTCCCATTATATCTCCCGTCATTGGGAAGGCTAGGTCGAGGAAGGGTCGTGACGATCCTCTTTGTGATTTCTCCCTCTCAAGACCGCACACCCGCTCCCAATTGGAGGCTCGTATCAATCATCTCATCATAAAAAATTTAAAACTCAAAATATTATCAAGAAACTTTAAGGAAATTTTTTTCGTAATTTTTCCTTAACCAAGCATCAATACATGTTTTGAATTCAATTTTACTATTTCCATTTTCTTATTTTTTTCATTTCCATCAGACCAGATCATATGCACAGTCTTGCAGTCTTGCCGAACGAAATGTATATACATAATCTCTCTTTTCTTCTTTGTTTTCCATTTAATCTACCAAATCATAGCTTGATCTTTCACATTGACAACAAATTCTTTCATGTAGTTCATACAAACCATCTTTCTTACACGGTGGTTGTATTTTTACTGCATATACTCGCATCATCCTAACTCATTCATTTCTAACATTCCATCTCATGTGCCTGTGCAACTGAAGTTGCGGGAATACGTGGATGACACCGAGGATTACATCAACATCATGCTTGATGAGAAACAAAACCAGCTGCTTCAGATGGGGATTTTGCTCAGCACCGCATCCCTTGTCCTCACAGCCGGCATGGTGGTCACGGGTCTATTCGGCATGAGCATCGCCATTGATCTCTACAATGTCACCACCTATCACCAGTTCTGGGAAACCACTTACGGGACCGTAGGAGGCTGCGTCATTCTTTACATCATAGCAATTGCGTGGGGTAAGAAGAGTGGAATTCTACAGTGAAAATATTTTGATCTCACTCTCTTAAATGATTGATTGCACGGAGGGGATTGAACAAAAGCATCGTCAAAAGTTCGAGTTTATAATGAAGGTCATTGAACCCCGCCAAACAAGTGCTATTTTCTCCTTTTCATTTGTAAATGTTGAAACTTGTGATCATTGGGTTATTTGGAATTATATATTAGCTGCATGAATTTGCGCATCGAGAATAATTCGTCGATTTTGTTTGCGACACAGCGTTTCATATTTTTAGGTTGGGTTTGATTTGTTGTTTTAGCTTCTATGTTTTCTATTTGAAGATATTGACTTTTCTTTCTTGATCTGAGAAGTACGTTCACCCTGATTTATTTGGATGTCGTTTATATTTGCAAGATCTTCTATGGGCATATAACTAATTGTTCTTAGTGTATGCATTAATATATACTTTACTACATTTATTATTAAGTAAAATGGAGGTTGCTACATTTGTTGCATGATAGAAACTGATGCGATTGAGAATTATAGGTAGAGAATAGAAACTCCCAAGATTTTGTGTGGTGAAATCCCAAGAAGGGAACATTTGCCAATCCCGGTTGATAGAAGTCGGAGAAGAGTACCCAAATAGTGTTGATATGGGAAGCCAGAGAGAATGTGTTAATGGAATCAATATCATATGTCTGAGCGAACCTCTTGGAAACCAGACAAACTTTATATATGTCTCCATAGTGTCGTCAAGGAGAAATTTGATGACAAAGACTCATCGACAATCAATTATAACGCCTCTAGGTGAGGTAGGAACATGAGTCCAAGTATCCCGTGATGCCAATACAAAGATCGCCTCGTCCATAACAATTTTTACGAAGAGCTTCATGGTACATAGTTGGGACGATGGTGGTAGATATTACCAAGATAAATTGGCTGCAAAAAGGATTGAGATTTGCATAAGAAATAACATTATTAATATGATGTTGTGTACTCCCTCGTTCTCCCTTACTCAAAGCAGTGAGAACATCCTGATCTGATTCTGCTGATGTAAAGGAAACATCCATTGAGGAGCTGACATTGAGAAACCAGAGTGGAAGCAACTATGGGAGCGGGAGTAACAAGACGAAGTTGAGAACTGGAAGAATATTATTTCTAATCTAAAATTATAAATATTACACGACACCTCTATATATACACGAATGGAGGTGAAATCAAACCAACACTAGAGGTTTGGGACCAAAAAAAGAAGAATAATATGGGCCTTTATAGCGGGCCTTTATTGTGGCCTTTATTTCAACTCTTCCCCTCAAGATGAGAGTATATGTGGATCATTCCCAGCTAGTTGATCTTGGGATTGGCAAACAGTGTGCTGATGTTGCCTTTCTCCAGTTGATCTTTGATGAAATGTCTGTCAATTTCAACATGTTTTATTCTGTCATGTTTAGCAGAATTATGACAGATTTTGCCTTTCTCCAGGTGATCTTTGATGAGATATCTGTCAATATTAACATGTTTTTTTCTGTCGTGGTTAGCAAAATTATGACCAATATTGATATCCACTTTATTATCGCAATAGAGACGCATGCATTGTCCATCTTGTAGTCGTAGATCTGTATTATAGATTGAAGTCATAGTCTCTCTTGCATATCCCTTGTGACATTGTTTTGTATTTTGTTTCTACAATTGACTTTGCTACCATATTTTGCTTCTTACTTTCTCCTGCTCACGAGATTCTTCCAACAAAGAACAATATCCGGTGATGGATTTTCGATCATCTTGGCTTCCAGCCCATTCATGTATTCTTCAATATCCAAATGCTTGTTATGGGAGAATATGATTCCGTGTTTGGGAGACTTCTTCAGGTACGCTTCCTGATATCTCAGTCTGGGAGAATATGATTCCGCGTCCGGGAGACTTCTTCAGGTGCGCTAACACTCATATAGTAGCTTCCTGATATCTCAGCCTGGGAGAATGCATGTGTTGTATCGTATGACAACCTTAGAGGGGGAGGGGGTTAATAAGGTATTTTAAAATTATTATTCTTTAAGAGTTGTGTACAACGGAATATATATAAATGTAAAATAAAGGAGGTGTTACAAATCTTCGCCATTTTTATATTGAGTCCTCCCGACCCTGTTGGCTTCCGTCAACCCACACCAAAATGTCGACAAGCCCTCTCTAACCTGGAGAGCACTACGTCACCCTGACCAAGATGTCTTCGCAAAGACGATTTCTATTTCCTAGATCTTCCCCAATCTACACGCCTCCGCAAAGGCAATTTACCGCAAGGTCTACCTCAACCTCGACATGTCCGCAAAAATGATTTTCCACATTCTCAATGCGACAAAAAACTCAGAGTACAAAAACAAAAGAAGAGAACAAATAGAGAGATGATTTTAGAAGACTCTTCAACAATGGAACCCTTTGACAAATGATCATTTTGAAGCAAATGTTTTGCCTTTGCAGTGCTCTAGTCTCGAGAGGATCTTCTAGGCTTTAAATGATGTAGATCCACACATCCTCATTATTTAGACTTGTTAAAGAAGAGAAACTTGAAATAGATCGGAGGAGGAAGATGATCACACATGCTTGAACGCCTCCATGAATGCGATCTCTTTGTCTTGAATCGTTCTTCCTTGATCTCTAGAATTTCGTTCACACAACTCTCAAGATGGCTAGAGCTACACAATGACAAAATCTTTGAATTGGAACTAAAACCGCCTCTTTTTATAAACTTAAAAACCTGGCACAAACACTATCAGATTGCGATAGCTCTATCAAATGGGGCGATAATGTACATTTTGAACAACATGTGGCGATAATGTACATTTTGAACAACATGTGGCGATAATGTACATTTTGAACAACATGTTAGCGATAACACTATCAGATAGCCTACGATAGCTCTATCGGATTGGCGATAAGGAACAATTATGCTATCGAATTTCTGGCGATAGACTAGTGCATTTTTGTCGATATCATCTCTGTCATGTTCTATGTTATTAAAGGAGCCCCTGAGGCGCGCCTCAGGCGCCATGCGCACAGACCCCCCACTTCTGCCTGGCAGAGACGGACAAGGTGCCTGAGGCGCACTTGCATATTAAAGGTGCACCTCGTGGTTTTATTGCCAAATTTTTTTATTCGTCAGTTATATGTTGTTTGTATAGGTTTTGTAATTGGAAAGAGGCTATTGTTGGAAGGAAAGAACGCATATTAGTAGAATCGTTCATTGTATCTATATTCAGATAATTGCAAATAGAAACTTAATCAAGAATGACATAGATTTCAGCTTCAATACTAGAGGGGCACAGTCCCGCACAAACAAATAACTAAAAACATCTCGGTATCATCATGATATTGGAAAAATTCCTAAAATATGATCTAAATTTAGATCACTTTATGCTAGTAATGACAAAGAGATAGAAAATTAAATAAATAATCTGTCAAACAAAAGTGTAGTATATACACATCAACATGACATTGCCTTAATCTATTGTATTTCCTTATTTGCATCAATTTAGAATGCATAACATATGTTTGCATTATAAAGCTTAGAACTAGGTGCATTGTCTAACAAATTAAGTGAATGGGGAGCTCCCGGTTCATTGAATTTCAGTGAACTCCCAGTTCACTGAATTTCAGTGAACTGACCGCCCAGTTCACTAAATTTCTATTTGAAATCTGATTTTCTAACGCTAGTTATATTGGAGGTTGTAATATATGCAATTTTAGTGTGTTGATACGATGATAGAATTATTTTGTGTTTTTTGTATTTATAAACTATATTGTCTTTTTTTTTTCATTTTTGTGTCTCACGTGCCTCAGGCGCTCGCCTGCGCCTAGGCTCCAGGACCACTTAGAGGTAAGGAATCCAATCGACATGAGGACACACACTCCCTGTTCTACCAATCTGTCCACCCCACTTAGAGGTAAGGAATCCAGTGCCACCCCCGCCATCAAGCGACTATCACAAGAATTGGAGGTTGTAATATATGCAATTTTAGTGTGTTGATACGATGATAGAATTATTTTGTGTTTTTTGTATTTATAAACTATATTGTCTTTTTTTTTCATTTTTGTGTCTCACGTGCCTCAGGCGCTCGCCTGCGCCTAGGCTCCAGGACCACTTAGAGGTAAGGAATCCAATCGACATGAGGACACACACTCCCTGTTCTACCAATCTGTCCACCCCACTTAGAGGTAAGGAATCCAGTGCCACCCCCGCCATCAAGCGACTATCACAAGAAAAGATAGTAAAACGCCGTGCACAAGGCCTTTGTTTTAACTGTGACGAACCATATTCAGCCAGACACAGGTGAACGTTTTTTGGCTCGAAGTGGACGACCCCTCAGATGATGAGGATGAGAATGCTGGCTCGGCGGGACCCCTGTACTTCAAGCTTGAGGACAAACTTGATCCGAACAGTGAGGGGAGATGTTATGGGTCCTCACAGGGAGTGACGACGTGTGTCCGGAATGATGTGTATCTACTATTACATATCTTTATTTGTCGCGCACAGTTATTATCTCCTTATTCTGCATGCTTTTATTTCTCACGCACTATGTAGCCCGTAAGGGGCATAATTGGTAAATTTTGTTAAACCATTTTCTCTCACTATATATAGGTGGAGAAAGTGGGCTTGATGGTTATGAAGATAAAACCCTAATTCTCTTCCTCTTGAATCTCCTCCCCTCATCTTCTTGCCTAGGGCTACGGTTGAGCAAGTCTCCCCTCTTCTCTCCTCTCTTAGTCGAGCCCGGCTCCCATTGTATCTCCCCCCATTGGGAAGGCTAGGTTGAAGAAGGGTCGTGACGATTTTCTCTGAGATTTCTCCCTCTCAAGACCGCACACCCGCTCCCAATTGGAGGCTCGTATCAATCATCTCATCATAAAAATTTTAAAAATCAAAATATTAACAACAAACAGTAAGGAATTTTTTTTGGTAATTTTCCTTAACCAAACAAGCATCAATACATGTTTTGAATTCAATTTTACTATTTCCATTTTCACATTTTTTTTTTCATTTCCTTCAGACCAGATCATATGCACAGTCTTGCAGTCTTGCGGAACGAAATGTATATAAATAATCTCTCTTTTCTTCTTTGTTTGCCATTTAATCAACCAAATCATAGCTTGATCTTTCACATTGATAACAAATTCCTTCATGTAGTTCATACAAACCATCTTTCTTACACGGTGGTTGTATTTTTATTGCATATACTCACATCATCCTAACTCATTCATTTCTAACATTCCATCTCTTGTGCCTGTGCGACTGAAGTTGCGGGAATACGTGGATGACACCGAGGATTACATCAACATCATGCTTGATGAGAAACAAAACCAGCTGCTTCAGATGGGGATTTTGCTCAGCACCGCATCCCTTGTCCTCACAGCCGGCATGGTGGTCACGGGTCTATTCGGCATGAACATCGCCATTGATCTCTACAACGTCACCACCTATCACCAGTTCTGGGAAACCACTTACGGAACCGTAGGAGGCTGCGTCATTCTTTACATCATAGCAATTGCGTGGGGTAAGAAGAGTGGAATTCTACAGTGAAAATATTCTGATCTCACTCTCTTAAATGATTGATTGCATGGAGGGGATGGAACAAAAGCATCGTCAAAAGTTCGAGTTTATAATGAAGGTCATTGAACCCCGCCAAACAAGTGCTATTTTCTCCTTTTTCATTTGTAAATGTTGAAACTTGTGATCATTGGGTTATTTGGAATTATATAGTGGCTGCATGAATTTGTGCATTGAGAACAAATGAAAGAGATTCTATATATGGGCATATAACTATTTGTTCTTAGTGTATGCATTAATATATACTCTACTGCATTTATTATTATTAAGTAAAATGGTTGCTACATTTGTTGCATGATAGAAACTGATGTGATTGAGAATTTATAGGTAGAGAATGGAAACTCCCAAGATTTTTGTGTGGTGAAATCCCAAGAAGGGAATAATCATGAGGCTCTTACTAGTTAAACAATTTTCATTAATATGAAGAGTTGTTGATCTTTCCCATATATTAGGGTTTAGGGTATAGTTTTTGATAGTTGTGGTATGGTAGGATGGTGGTGGTTGGCTTCCCTTGCAAAATTTGTGGGAGATGAATATATTACATGCCTGTGATGCTATGCAGTAGGTCTTCAGGCAATGGCTGCGCAAAATTGTTGAGATGATTATATTACATGCCTTCTAGGAGATGATTTTGGTGCTGGTCTTGTAGGACATGGCAGTGCCAAAGGCATTTTAGGTGATGCTGATACATAGTTTTTGTGGGAGACAACAATGACATGAATTTAGGTTGTGATGTATAGGTCATGTGATTAGGCCAGCAATGCCCTCAAAGTTGAATATGAAAAGAATAAGAAATTGAGTGTGTGTCGACACATATAAATGTCAGGAGGGAGAAGACTGTCGGGGCCACGCGGACCGATCGCTGGAGTCGCCGGAGATTAATGGCCGCTGGAGATCTGGAACGAGCGACAGGATCGGCGAGGGAGGGGGGTTTCGCGAGAGAGGAAGGAGCGATGTTTCGGGACCTAGCAGTGCGAGTAAAGAGTTTGGTTAGAATAAAAAAAAGCCCTCTCTCCCCCCTCTACCTGTCTCCCTCCCATTACTTGACCACTCTCTCTCTCTCTCTCTCTCTCTCTCTCTCTCTACTGTGCTATTTTCCAAGCTTTTAACCTACTGGCCATCCGAAAATTGGGAAACCCTGAAAAAAATATGAAAAAAACTCCTTTCCCTCTCTCTCTCCCTACCATTACTGGACCTCACTCTCTCTCTCTCTCTCACACACACACAAGGGAAACATTTTCCTCCTTGGGGGATAAGTGAGTAGAGGTCTATATGTAGGGGATTCTCCAAGGGCATGCATATGCCTTTATACTTGAGGTTTTAATCTTAGGGTTTAGGTGAAACCCATCTTTTGATCCATGAGCCAAATAATTTTTATATTTTTATGCTAGACTTTTTGTCCCAAGTCAAGCATTTTTCATCATGAGGGCAAAGCCTAGATATGCCCCCCAAAAATGTATAATTATTGGAAGCAAGAAAATAAGTAATTCCTTTTATTATTTACTGTTTTGATATTTTGACAAACCAAATGGTCTCAGCAAATTTTGGAAAAAATACAATTTGGAAAGCTTATGAAATTATCTACAATTTTCATATAAGGCACTTTAAAATCAAAATTAATTTGGACATCCAAATAGATAGAAGAATTTTGCCAATTCAATTTGATATAAGCACCCCACATCACTCATCTTAAAGCCGATCCTGCAGCTGAGATTGAGTTGGGCCACAATAAAATAGCGGACTTGGCGCATGAAAAATGCGTGGAGGAGATGCTATGTTAGTGTACCGGTCACAAGTAATAAAGTGATTGATTGAGTTATCGTTTCCATTGGGAATGCAAAGCGAAGATTCCCAAAACTACAAAGTCATTGACTATTTAAGCTAATTGAATGTGTGCTTGCTTTGTTTGATATAAAGCACATTAACCAGAGATTAGGGAAATAAGAGAGTCATTCATCCAACCATCACAAATCTTACAACTGTCACTAACCTCAAGTAATGAAAACCAAACACTATCATTAACATCAAGAGGCATGCAAGTGCAAGATTAATAAGACGAGATGAAATAAAGAGCTTACAACCATATAAAGATAGAGAACCCATGGACCTACTACAAAGCTTTGATCTAAGGGGAATTAAAATATGCAGGGAGAAGAGAGGTTTTTCCTCAGGCATGAAGGAAAGAATCATCTCCCCTTCCTCTTTAATCATCTCCCCCCCTCTCTACTTCTCTCCCTCCCATTACTTGACCTCTCTCTCTCTCTCTCTCTTTCTCTCTCTCTACTGTGCTATTACTTGACCACTCTCTCTCTCTACCTTTCACGGCAGCTGGGCCCGCCCTGCGCGCTGGCCGGCCACATGCTGAAAAAACCTTCCTATCAGTTGTATTTCATAATATATATTCAAAATTCTCCCTCTTGTACTTTCCTCCAAGGGGTATTTTTATATATGCATGTTATGAAATATAAACATACAATAATTTCAAAAGATAGAGAGGGATGCAACCCCTATAATTTTACATACTTATATACGTGAGGTCCCACAGTAAACAACCCAATACACACACACACGAGCAGCTCCGCACGTGCTTCGCCCGTGCTCGCTGACTCTTAGCGGGCTGCGCTCGCATTCGACAATACCCAGCCGACGACAGCGGGCTTCGCCCACCCCTGCGGGCTTCGGAATTTGTGTGCGCGTGAAATTCGGGCATTTCATCATTAATAAGTCTACATTAAAAGGGAATAAATGAACGCATTATGCATCAAACTATTAAATTACAAACAATGTTATTTAGAAACTTCAATGAAAACCTAAAATAGATTAGAAGTCAGCACTCTAAAAGTCTCTAAAGCATGGAAATTTGGGATAACGAAAGCCAAACAGATAAATTCGCAGTTGCTCAAAAAAATCAGATTGCATCAATTACGATTAAAATCAGTAGCTCTCAAACCATTAAAAAAAACACAATATATTGGGAAGAATTCAATAGATCTATTTGTTTGGACGGAATTAAGATCATGGAATTAGAATTGAAAGCTCAATTTTATTGAAATTGTACTCTAATTTCAATTCTAAAGCCTCATCTCCATCCAAACAAACAGACCCTAAAAAAGGAATGTTGCTTGTGTAAAGTTGAATCTCTTAATATATCATGGTCAGAAGAGAGACCTAGTATGACCGATAAAGAATCATTGAATCCAACATGAAACATGAGAAAGATAACATACAAGAATGCAGTCGCAGATAAATTCACACTAAAAACAGTCATCATGGAAGCGAGGAAAGCCGGAGGAACGCTGTCAGTATGATTGAAGAAATTTGAAATATCCATGTATAAATGAAGCAAATAACATAGGTTTTGCAGCCTAATGCCCTCATAAAGTTAACTATTCAGTACCATGTCTAGGCTGATTATGAGCACACAAATGTTTCACAAAAGAGTACATAAATTGGGGAAATGTTTGACATAGCATGTTTAGATGGGTCATTTTCCGGAGATGATCAATTTTACACTAAACCGTGACGATGGATGGTGGCGCCAGCACCAGAATGGAGCTGGTAGGTCCTGCTGGGTATCACCTGAAGAACCCCTGGTTTCTCTGCATAAACAAAATCCAAGGAAATATCAAAAAAGAAGCTTCAGCCAACAATAAATTTTCTTTCAACATTACAATCACACTACACACCATCCATGTACAATGGCAACAAAAAAGGCAAAACAAATAGTCATATCATCAACACGACCAAATGTCATTATCATAATTTTATCTGGCTTTACGAATCTTTATTTTTCATTTGTTTATGTCGAGTGCAATTGTTGTATGGGGTGTAAAACCTAGGCTATAATAATCATCTCGAATAACCATTCACCAAAGATATCTTAGGTCTACTTCTTCCTAATCAATTCTCTAACAATATAATTGATGCAGGGTATCCTTCATCATGCACAACCTCACAAAATTTGGATCACAAAGAGCTCAAGTGTTGACTGCACAAGATGATTATGCACATGTAGAAAAACTTCATTGGTTTTCCAGCACTTCCAACGACAACACTCAAGCCTTTATCCCAATATAGTGGGGTCAGCTATATGGATCCTTTGTCACCATTGTGCCCTATCTTTAGTCATAATCTCACTAATGCCAAAGTACATCATGTCTTTCCTTATAGTTTCATTCCAAGTCTTTATTGGTCTACCCCTCCCCTGTTTAACATATGCCTAGTGACTAAACTCTCGCAACGCCTAACAGGTGCCTCTAATGGTCTCCTTTGTACGTGTCCAACCCATCTTAGCCGAGCTTCTCGCATCTTCTCTGCAATTGGTGTCACTCCTGTCTTATCCCTGATACATTAATTCCTAATTTTATCCAATCTCGTGTGTCCACACATCTACCTAAGCATTCACATCTCCGCAACTCCCATTTTATGCTCATGTACATAATTCACTGCCCAACACTCAAAACCATAGAGCATCGCTGGTCGAATTGCAGTATGGTAAAACTTGCCTTTAAGTTTTAATGGTACTTTACAATCACATAAGATCCATGACGCGTCTCTCCACTTCAACCAACCTACTTGAATTCTATGTATCACATCTTTATCAGCACCTCCATCTTTTTGAACTATTGATCCAAGATATTTAAAGCACTCACTGCGGAAAATGTCTTGATCACCCAACTTAATAACGATGTCATCCGTCTTTCTTGCACTGCTAAATTTAAGCTCCATATACTCCGTCTTTCTTGCACTGCTAAATTTAAGTTCCATATACTCCGTCTTTGCCCCGTTCAACCTAAACCCCTTCTTTTCTGAAGTGCCTCGCCAAGATTCAAGTTTCGCGTTTACACCCACGCACGTCTCATCGACCAAAACGATATCAACCGCAAACAATAAACACCAAGATATTGATTGTTGGATATATTTGGTGAGCTCATTTAAGATAAGGGTGGAGAGATAAGGCCTTAAAGTTGAACCTTGATGTAAGCCAACAATGATAGAGAATTCATGTGTTAATCCTCCAGATGTCCTCACCCTCTGTGGCATGAATCCAAATTGATTCCCCGAGATGCTAGTCTCACGTCTTACTCTTCTTTCTATTATTATTTATTCGTTCTCATATTTCATGGAATAACTCATTAATTTAATTCATCTGTAATTAACACAATTTTGTATATCTCAATTGTTCTAATACAAAGGTATCAAGATATTTTCTCTTCATTGGTCTGACATCCTCTTTGACTTCAGTATCTTATTGAAGAAATATGTAAGCCACGAAATTCCTTCTTTCCCTAGACATTACCATACTTCGATAGGTATATCGTCTAGCTCAACCGCCTTTCCATTTTTCATCTTCTTTAGAGTATCATTTATCTCTGATACTTGAATTTTACGATAAAATATTATGTTCATATACTCCTCCGATTTACTTAACTCTTCCAAGTACAGTTCATTGTCTTTTGTTTCATTATAGAGTTGATAACAGTATCTTTTTCATCGCCACATCATCCGTCAAAACTGTATATATTTCATCCTTTATGCATTTAACTTGGCTAAAATCTCTTGTGTTTCTCTCTCTAGCTCGAGCAATTTTATATATGTCATGCTCTCCATCTTTGATATCTAGTCGCTTATAAAATTCTTCGTAAGCGTGACTTTTTACTTTAATTACTGCATGTTTAGTTTTTTTCTTGGTGACTTCATACCTTGCCAAATTTTTATATTTATCGTCTACCTAACACAACCCTCACCATTTTTCATCCGGGTTTGGGAACGACATGGTCTGGTTTGATTTTCCAGCACTTCGAATTAAATAATTCATCATGCTTCAAAATTTTTCTTGGAAAACTCAAAACTTATAATCATATCTAAAAAGGACAGCTTACTTGAACAGGGTCATAATTCTCAATATGCAATCATGCATTTGAGTTAATTAGTCCATTTTAATGTCACATAAAGGATTAGAATAGAATAAAAACCTTCTTAATATGGAAAATTTTATTTCATCGCAAAACGAGCAATTAACAGAGATAAAAGAATTCACGTCAGTAGACTTTTAGGCACAACACGCGACCTACCCGAAGGCCAACTCCCGCATCTGACGAGAGCAGCAGCCGCACTCGGCGACAGGATCAGCAGAGAAACCCTCCTCATCAAGGGGATCAAAGGCTGCTCCTGTTGACGGAATCAAAAATCGATCTCGCCGACAGGAGCGGACGCAGGACGTTTCGTTGAGAACGAGAGGAATCAACTGATGGCATGAGCAGAAGTCACCGAGAAAATTAGTCGTCAATAATTAGGACGGGGAAATTTCAGGGAGTCAATTCCTGCTCTGATACCATGTTGAAATAATAGAAAAGAAATAATTAGTTCTATATATTCTTCCATAATGGGGTAATTTATAGAAGTACAAAGAACTATTAAACTTAAAACTAAGGTGCGAGACTAAACCCAAAACACACTTAAAGACTCAATACTAATAACTTTAACACTCCTAACCCATTCCCACAAGCATGCCGAATTAAACCTACTTTTTTTCCAACTCTCAATCAAGAATATAATGTATAACTTTATTTTCCACTATAAATGCCGAATAAAAAATAGAGAGTATATATTTTGAGATGAGTGTCCATCGTCCATCTTGTTTGATGAAAAAACAAACACCAGTATATTTTGATGAGAGTTATTGTTTCATGGTGTGCAAAGAATGCATGAGATTTCCCATGCAGAATATCTGAGTAATCACCAAGGGCAAGCAGAGTGCATCATGGCTATCACCCCAAGGCTATCCAAATTATCTCCATGGCGATGGGCAAAGACCGCCGAAGGTTGAGGAAGAAGAAACCTACCACCAGGCAATCATGGCTATCACCCCAGGTTATAAAGGGACAGAGTATATCGCTCCAATGCGATCCAAAATATCAATTAGGGCAATACAAGAGACTGCATATTTCCCCAAGGTGACCCAAGCAATTTCCCCAAGTGATGCCAAGAAAGAGCACATCGCCTTAGGGCAGTCAGACCTATTGTCCATGGTTGTACTGATGGATGTTGGTCAGATGGATTTACCACATCGCTCCAGGAGTTACCACCCAAGGCATTGCTGAAAACCTTGGTAGGCAATTTCTAAGGATCTGTTTGTTTGGGAGGTGAGAATGGGAGCGGTGGGAATGAGAGCATTGACAATAAAGTGGTGGGATAGGGTGGGAGGCTGTGGCAGTGGGAATGGGAGGAGTTACTAAACAGATTTTTTTAGCGATGCCATTTGCCCCCCAACTGAGATGAAACAAAAACGCCCAAACAAACATACCCTACTAGGTTTAAAGATCAGTTAACCACCGTCTTTAGTTTCATGAGGGAGTATTCTACCTGTGAGAGAGAGCCCAGAGTGACCAAAACATCCGTGGAAGCATTTACGAGTGATCGAGGAGGCCGAGAATTGGATGAGCTAGTCCAAGGTGAAGACCAAAGACTTGCCATAAGTTTTTCTTCGAATGCAACAATACATTTCTTCATTTACATTAAAGTTCTTCAAAGTGAAGAATCTTCTATAAGGGATCCTCTTAATTCTTTTAATCAAACTTTTTCTCTTTCTTATGCTTGAACTGGTTCTAATCATTTGTCTTTCAGGAATCCTTGGTTCTATGTAATGGTTTCTGAGGAATATTTGTTGGGTTGTAAGACCACTAGTAGAAGTTAGGCTAGGGCGGTATTTACTCAGTGTCGAGCGACTAGGTTGTGTGAGGCTCGGGGAGGTCGGTCCCCATTCGATGAAAAAGTGTAGCCGAATGGGCCGACAAACCAATTGGATGCATGGTGTTATCTAGGGGAGAATATTTTCATCTTTATTATATCATGTCCATTACTAGTGGAATAGATTATACTCATAGTGTGATAATTTGAGTTGTTCTTATTGCTTTCAATGTTCTTGCATCTACTGCTACCACTTTTTTGTTGTGTTTATTTTTATAAGTGTATGTTTGTGAATCTTTGTCGTATTTGATAAACAACCTTATTCACCCCGGTTGTGTTACGATTGTACAAGAGGTATCAGAGAGAGGTCTCTGCTTGTTTAACAACCAAAGAAAGTATGGAAATTCAAATGTAGTCAAGCTTTTCCAGGACATTTAACCAATCACACACCCCTCTTCACTGGCGTAAGATTACAACTATTGGAAAACCAGCTTGAAATTTTTCCTCGTCTCCTATGATCTCCTTGTTTGGTAAAATAGTCCGCAACAATATGTTGCATCCACCATCACCACCAACATAGGGATAGTTACAGGAAAATGTACTGACAATGGGATGATATAGATAAGCGATGATATTTGCTAAATGCCAAAGCTATGAATCTACTTTTTCTTGATAAATTTGAATTATTTGAGTTTCTTTGTGTGAAACAGCTTATAACATTTGACATACCCTTGAGGTTACACATGAAAGAACCTCTCAAGTGAAAGAACTGAAACTCGATTTCATTGACGCGTAGTACGAGACCTTCCAAATGAAATTTGGAAAATTGATTGATGAGGTGTTCACTAGATTTACAAATCTTGTGAATGCTTCAAAGTCTCTTGGGAAGCAGTTCCAAAACAGGGACATTGTTAGGAAGGTTTGGAGGTCTCTTTCGGCTATCTTCAATCCAAAAGTCACATACCATTGATGAATCCATCTTAGCAAGTTGAGGCTTGAGAGCCTCTTTGGCAACCTCAAGACACATGAGATAGACTTGAAACTGCAAACTGAAAAGGCGTGATATGTATTCGTCATGTAGTATCACACGATATGTTTTAATATGGAAATGGTAGGTTTTAATTACAGATAATTTTCTTCACCAGTTTAAAGTTTCAACAAGGAAAGTAGGCTGGAAATCTGAGTAAATTTTTGTTTCTAAAGATTCTTCTTTAGAAACCATTGACTATGATAGATCGGTGAGGTAATTTAGGCTTCGTTTGGCGCGGTGGCGGCGGTCGTAAATGTGGTGGTCATCAACCATCGTTCGTGAATGCCCGACCTCACCTAAAAAAATGCATGCATTTTATGCTCAAAACTAGTTTATTTTCTTGGTAGGGGTCATGACCTTTGTCATGCCAAACATACATTCAATGATAATTGCGTTTTTGACCAAACTCACCCGAGCAAATAAGCCGTGCCAAACGAAGCCTTAAAGGATTAGCAAATGACTAACTACGGCAACAGAAGCTATAAAATGATGAAGGACTAAATTAGGAAGGGATAAAATGATGACATAAACATATAAACTAATTTGAATGCTACTGATTACAAGTGAAAATCAATTGAAAAGTAAATATGACAACCATATTTATGTGGAAGATAGATAGGCTTGTAGGTTAGTAAATAGTAATCAGAGCTAGAAGAAATCACCAGCGCCCTAACTTGTCAAACATGCAGATAATAGGGAAAGCAATCTACAGCAGCGCTATCATTACTTTTCAAAGGGATCAAACCCAACTGATGAATCCATTAAAATAGTTAGTATGAAAGAGTTACTTACGAGACAACTCGGTAACCTGCTGAGGCGTCAGCTTAGCAGAGAACCCGCTCGCAGCATGTGTGTAATGATAGATCAGCGCCTCCTTCGCCGCATCCTCGCTGCAAAGACAAGGAATGATTTAGCGCAACACAGAACCACTGTCTGCTAACCCTAAACCCTATCAGAAAAAAGACAGGAGCCCAAAACCTTCCGACGACGGATGCTAGGGTACGGATGTGGAAAGCCTCCGGTTCCTCCCCCTCCGGGCGATCGACATAGACGATGTGGACGGCAGTATCGGCGCTGGAATCGGGGACGGAATCGCTGGCGGCCTTGTTCGATTCCTCCGCCATCAGGAAAGAAATGGACGAGATGAACAGGAACACAGTGACCAATGAAACGACGCCGCTGCGCATTGACGAAGCTATCTTCAGAGAATTGAAAATCCAGGCTCTCTTAAAATAGAGTGCTGTTATAAGCAAATCCTTTTTGGTTGCTAGCAAATCAATTTCTACGAGTTATTACGCGTCTTTTGAAAATAAGCTTTGTACATGCATTTTTAGTGAGTGTTCAACACGAAAGTTGTAGATCTTCGTCGAGATCTACAACTTTCATGATGAACATTTTTCCTAAAAATGCACGCACAAGGCCCTAAAATCGCCTTGATCGTAACTAGAGTGAATTTTTGAAAATAACAAGAAAATACGCCTTGTACATGCATTTTTAGGAAAATTGTTCAACACGAAAGTTGTAGATCTCGACGAGATCTACAATTTTCGTGTTGAACATTTTTCCTAAAAATGCATGTACAAGACGTATTTTAAAAGGCGCATAATAACTCATAAAAATTGGTTTGCTAGCAACCAAAAAGAGTTTGCTTATAACAGCACCCTTAAAATATCCAGCCAGGCAAGTTTATCATAATTAAATATCCAGCCAGGCTCTCTTAAAAAATAGTTGTCCTGCTCAAGAGACAAGACCATCCATTGAAACAATCAAACCTTTTTTTTTTTAATTTAATTTTACTATCAATGTTATTATGTAATAACAGAATTTTCTAGGGTTTCATGAAGTTTATCATAATCATTCAATAATTTTAGGCACAACACGCGACCTACCCACCCGAAGGCCAACTCCCGCATCTGGCGACCCACCCCATCTTGCAACCTTCGTTCCCATTCGTCAGTCGCCCCCAATGACGCCAATCGCGCCCTTGGTATCTTCCGCCATATGTCAATCGACGACGTCACCCCCAACGAAGCCACTCACACCAAACTCGTCCATCTGGCCTCTATTCGCGGCGTCCCAGACCTTGCCTTCGAGTTTTCAAGAACATGTCAGTCGTTAGCATCATCCCTCGCCTTCACTCGCCGCTCCCTTCCGTCTCAATTCCGAGCTAGGGAGCCGAGTTAATTGAAGGATGGTTTGATGTTTTGTTCATGCATGGTACATAAAAAAGCATTTAACACTTAAAATATGCAAGATTCAAGGCAAGTTCTTCAGCACCTTTTTCATACATTTACTACTTCACCTTACAAAATCTCCTACCTATGAAATGATTCTAAACCATGAGGTTCCTTCTTCTAATAAAAGACCAGAGGTCAGTCAACACATACTAATTCCTATGCCAACACATCATTCCCTTGGATTTCATAAGCAATCAAAGAAAGCGGCATGCAAGCTTTAGGCTCCGTTTGGCACAGCTTATTTGCTCGGGTGAGTTTGAAAAAAAAGCTGTCATCATAGAACACATGTTTGGCAAGACAATGATTATGACCACCACCAAGAAAAGAAAACTAGTTTTGAACATAAGAGTGGATGCAATTCCTTAGGTGAGGTTGGGCGTTCACAAACAACAGATCATAACCACCGCGTTCATGACCGCCATCGCCGTGCCAAACGGAGCCTAAGTCTTATATGAAGCTAGTTTACAAATTTTTTTTTTGTGGGGTTGGGGGGGGGGGGGGGGGGGGGGGGGGGGGGGGGGGGGAGGGGGGGGGGGGGGTTCCCCTTCTCTTTACCATTTCAATCATGCCTAATGCAATTAATTTCTTTCCATTATAGAATCCTAAGTTTGAATCCTCGTCTAATACATTGACGATGTTTGAGGGCTTTCACAGGACGGACGAGTTTCCCATTCCCTTGTACTTGCGTTTACAAGCTTTCTTATCTTTCGACGCACTGTACATGTATGCTAGAGCCGTGTAAGGCTACGCTTGGAATCTACGTTCGAGGGCATATGCCAAATTCCCCCCTTGTCACATCTTTTAGGACGATTGTAAGTTGTGTTTGCCAAATCAGTTCGGTGTCACTTCTAATAGGGCAATTGTAGATTGTGCTCTTCAAACCAGTCCTCGTCACTTCTAATATGACAGTTGTATGATGTGTTCGCCAAATCAGTCCTCTGTCACCTCTAATGGGGCAGTTGTAGGTTATGATTTCCACTACGTGGCTACGTTGTGTTGGTCAGCCCCATGCTGGCCTTAGTTTTCCACCAGTTTGCTCTTAGTTTCAAGTGGCGTAGTTCGTAGTGGTGCGTAGGGCGCAATTGAGACAAATGATCCATACAGCCGACCCCACTATGGTGGGATAAAGGCTCGAGTAGTCTTGTTGTTGTTGTATCATCAAAGAATGAGTCTTGTTGTTAGTTGTTGTATCAGCAAAGAATTTCTCAAATAAAATGAATAAACAAGCGATTCATAGAGCTGGTAATGCAGTGTCCCTCATCACTAGAACCAATTATTGTCAGAAATTACACTGCTACAGAGATCAAACCCTAAAAACCATTAATAAGAGTCTCTATCTCTCTCAAACATTGATCAACACTGGATCACCGGAGAGCAGATTACAAGGGATTATACTCTCAACTATAAAAAGCGAATAACCACCGGCACTAGAGCGCGGAACCGCAGTGCGGGCAGAAGCGGAACTGGGGATCGACAGGCCAGGCGCAGGATTGGCAGCGAAGATCGTGCAGGAGATGGGGTGGGAATGAGCGGTGTCTGCCGTTGATTAGGGTTTTGGTGTCGGAGGAGGAGTCGCCGTTGATGGGGAGGGCAGAGGGGGAGAGGAAGGAGCAATCCCGGCAGTAGAAAGCAGGGGGGTTGCCCGGCCATCGCCATAGGGGAATGAAGAATATTTTAAGAACCTTCTCGTACTCCACGCTATCAGCTGTGCCGCCGCACCGGACGCATCGCCCCGCCGCTTCTTTCAGCACACGCCCGGCCTGCTGCTCAATCCCTCCCACGAACAAGAAGAACATCTCTCTCTCTCCTCTCTCTCTCTGATCGGAGAGGAGGCAGCAATAAAGATAAAAAAGATGGTCTAGAATTCTACTGGGAGTTTTGGGAAGAATGTCGAACCCCCAAAAAGTGTAGAGCAGATCCAATCCGTCCGTCTCGCATTTCCTGTAACTCGGCGGTAGCTACAGTGCGGTACTTCCTCTACTATGAGCACGTCATTGGCGGTGGGGTTTTTTTTGCTACCCGCACACCAAATCCCTTCTATAAATTAGAATAATACTATGCTCACTTAAAGTCTACCTAAAAACCACAAAAAGTGGGCCTCACTCAGCACAAAACACACGACTTTAGGGTTTTTTTTTGCTCCAAACCCTAAAGTCGGGTGTTTTTGTGCCGAGTGGGCCCCACTTTTTGTGATTTTCGGCTGAACACCAGAACAATCGAGTGTTTTTGTGAAGAGTGGGCCCCACTTTTTGTGACTTTTTGATAGACTTTAGGTGTGTATAGTAGCGCCCTATAAATTAGGCTAATGGGGGTACCAATCAGTCCCAATTTGATCTCGGACCGTTGTTCCCAATTCAGGCACGGAGGTTTCTTGAGAAATCTCCTCATCCTTATCGATCGTCTCTTCGGAACCAAAGCACCTCTTTGCCGCTTCGGAGGACATCCTCCTCCTTCGCACATCCTCCTTCTTTGCCGCTTCGGAGGACATCCTCCTTCGTCTCTTCGGAACCAAAGCACCTCCCGCCCCTTCACATTGTTATTTGTTGCCAACGCCCCCCTATATGCATATAAGAATTTAAAAAAAAAAAGTTGAACAAGTGATCATAGTTCAGGAACTGTGGCAAGCAGGCACCGTTAAAATAGGGCAATGCTATAAGCAGTCCTAAAACCGCTAAACGCGGTCCGTCCATTGATATTTGCACTTCTTTCTTGCAGCATATGAAAAGAAGAAGAAAAAAGAAAACTACGGATTAAAAGATTCCATCACAAACATTTCTTCCATGGAAAGATCCTTCCTTGCTAACTGCTTTAGATTTATTTTAAATTTACATCCACATAAATTACATCAAACACACTTGGGTACTATACATCTTTGTTTGGTTATTTAGAAGAAGAAGAAGAAGAAGAAAAAAAAAACAATTTCTCACAATTCCCTCAAAGTCAAAGAGATGCTTTCTTTACGGCGGACACGACGTACATGGGGTCAGAATGCCCGCGGTTAGGCGATATGTCTACAGCCTGCAAGAAAATATTCCATCAGAAACTGCACAAGTAAACACTTAGATTCTTATGCCAAGTGTTTGCTTTTTAAAGTTCAAGAATTTGTTGTTTGGATTAATTACAAATCAAAAACATATTTCCACAGCCTCAGCACCAGATTCCATCTGGGTATTTATTAGTTGGCGTGTGTGATTTGATGATGGTCAGGGACTGGAATTGAATAAAAGATTGCAATGAGAATTGCAATGAGGAAGAACTGGCGCGTGCAAAACTAGTGTTAAGCGCAGAAGCACGCAGGTAGGTTTAGTGGTGCCAAAACAATCATGTGGGCTACGTAAAGGAGGCGAACAAATCATACAGGTAGCAAAAAAGAATACAGAGGATTAATAAAACAAAATCAACAAAGAGACACAACACAGAAAACACTGATTTAGCTGGTTTACCCCCAAAATGGGCAATGTCCGCAGCAACAGTAAGTAGTTTCACTGGATGAAAGAACGGATACGGCTTTTTCACACGCCCTCCAAATTCGCCTTCAGATTACAGATACGGCTTCGGCTTCCCGGATTTCAGATTATCGCTACATATTTTCTGATATCAGATTTTAGACTCTAGAATACCGAAGTAGGGTTTCAAGAGTTCTGGATTTTTGGAGTTCGGATACAGAGATTATGGTTACTAAATTTCTAATGTTCGATACTGTATCCCAAACCCAAGAAGAAAAAGAGTATTTATATGGGCATTACAGAAATTACAAGCAGCATGGTCGACAATCATCGAGTGTCTGGTGAAGGATTCAACAATCACAAAGCGCTGGACCGCTGGTTGATGATTAAGTTATGTTGTTTGTAATTTCTTTAATGCGGTATAAATATTCTTCTTCTAGGATTTGGGATACAATATCCAATATTAGAAACTGGAAGCCTTATCTGTAATCTGAAGCTGAATCTGGAGAGCACTTAAAGTTCTGTAAGTTGCATCTTGTTGGATCGAGTAGGCCCAATTTGCATGTTCAACCTATAAAAAGTATGATTGATGCTTGTGACACCCTACTCAATGCATGTGCTAATTTACTGTCATGATTCATCATATATTATATGAAGTGATGACTTACAGGATGATGTACTTCCCCGGGATCCGCTAGGACGGCCGAGAGAAGGGGGATTCGTTATGCCGTTGTTGGTCAGCTTGCAGCTGACCCATGTTTTCTTCTCCTTGGTGACAATGTTACAGGGCATAATGTACAGGGCATAACTCCCTTCTTCCTTGCCTTTGCAGCTTTGTATGCAGGCACGTGTGCCTTGGTTTGAACTATGCTATTTATTTGGATTTGTTTGTGAAGCGATAAGACCATTTGGACTTTGTTAAACTTGTTATCATTTGTAAGTTAGTTTTCTAGTTGTTGCTTCTGCGTTCTCTCTTACTCTGAGTGTTGTATGTTACGAGGCCCGGTCGGAGCTATATTATATGGTAATTACAGGCAAGTGCTTCACTGCACAACAGATATATTTGCATGCACATTAAATACATAATTTCTTATTAACCAAACTATGAACACTAAAGAGTGTGACTCCAAAATTTCTCACTTTTGATAATAACAAACTTTGATATAAAAGAACTAACATGTGCAAGTGAACATTATGTGACTCAAAGAGGGCATATGATGATGTAATACACATTACGACCTCCCGTTTGATGCATGTGTCGGCGCGGGAGGGAGAAGTCACGAAAAAGATCGATCCACCCCTTATTAGACCGAGAGGCCTCAGTGGTAAAGGAGGAGAGAGGGGAAGCTCGCCGGAGGAAAGAAGAGGGGGTGAGGGAGAGTCGGGCTTTACCCGATGTCTTAAGTCGAGCGTGTTCTAGGTGGGCCGAGCATAAGGGAGAGAGGAAGAGAGAGAGAGGTAAATTCATGCATGCCCTAATCCCCCCCTGGTCAGGCTTCACTTCAGCCGACTGAATCGGACTGAAATTATGATAAAAAAAAATTTAAATTACATTTTCTCCCCTTCCGCTGGCCATTTCTTTTTCTACTGTAGCCTTTCCTTCCGCGATTTCCTCCCGATTCGCTCCATCCACGCCGCCGCCGCCGCCGGATCGCCTACCTCACCCAGCACCCGCCTGATTGCTCTCTCTCCAGCAACCCCTCTCTCGCACGCGAGATCGTCTTCCTTCCTTTCCTTCCGCGATTTCCTTCCGCTCGCTCGCGATTTCCTCCCGATTCGCTCCATCCACGCTGCCGCCGTCGGATCGTCTTCAGCACCCAGAACCCGCCCGATTGCTCTCTCTCCCGCAACCCCTCTCTCGCACGCGAGATCGTCTTCCTCACACAGCACCCGCCCGATTCCTCTCTCTCCCACAACCCCCCTCTCGCACGCGAGATCGTCTTCCTCACACAGCACACGCCCGATTTCCTCTCTCTCCCGCAACCTCTCTCTCGCACGCGAGATCCTCGATTACCGCTGCCGCTCGCATCCACTCAGTCGGATAACCCTAAGCCCGCTCCCGTTCATCTCGCTCCCGTTCATCCCGCTCCCGTTCATCAGCGACGTTCACCGGTAAGGTTTTTAGCCCGTGTAATTCCTCTAATGTTCTGGTCGCCCGTGTAATTCCTGGTTTCCTCTCCCCGACTTCTCACCCGTGTAATTCCTCCGACTCCAGGGCAGCAAAAATGTTGATTTCTGTAGGCTAGCAGACGCGATCTACAACACTTCTTCATGCGTCTAGGGCATCCATTTCTTCTTCGCTTCGCTGGTTGATCACCTGCAGGACCTCCTCTACTGGTAAGCTTCGTTCAAACTGCATAATTTGATAAATTTGATTTTTTTTTTGTTTATCTTGTTCTCTTTTTTTTGTATCAGAGGTTGATCTGCTTTCTAGAATCAGGCATAAGAACTTTGTGAGATTGCTTGGCTACTGTGCAGAAGCTGGTATGAATGATTGGAAGTTTTACCATTTCATTTTAATTCCTCCATTAATGATTAAGAAATCAAAATGTTTAGCCTATGAGTAAGGGCAGGGGATTAGTAGTTCTAAATTATAGCTTAAACAAGCAAATTCAAAAGATATATGTGATTTGGTCAAAAATGGTAAATGTCCATAGCCGGCGGGACGGGGTTTCGCTATAAACCAGAAGATGAGAGCAACAGATTAGGTCAATCCGGGGGCAAATTTTGAGGATTATGATCACGACTCTGCTCTCAATACAAGACATTTCTAACAAATTTTACGAAGTTATCAACATATTATTTTTTTATTATTCGTGCGAGACTAAAAGCGATTGTCTTGTTGCCATGATTGATCTCACCCTTACAAGTGAACTACATCTTCAACACTTCATCCTCCTATATTAAAGTTTTGTGCCACCATAAAGCATTTTTCAACTATTTTATGTGATATTGAACTCAGCATTCTACTGCACATTAGCCAATTTCCAATAAAACTTTTTTCAAATGCTTACTAATCTCTAATGCATGTGAATCAAAAATTTCAGCCAAAGCTGTCCTCAAATTGCTGAATGAACCATCAAAAATGATAATTACGATTTCAAGTTTTGCACAATAGAAGGTATTAAAAAAAGATGAACCATCAAAATTGTTAAATTTTTGGTTCATTTTGAAACATTTGATATGTTTAGGGGCTCTTTTTTAATGATAGGAAATTTTGTACTTTTTTAAATATGGATCAGTATCAGTATTAAGTCCTTGCAAGTGATCAGTATTAATGCATTCTTGCAAGGGCAGTATCGTAAGTGATCAGTATCAATGCTCGCAAGTTTATTCATGCATTCTTGCAAGGGCAGTATCGTAAGTGATCAGTATCAGTATTAAGTCCTTGCAAGTGATCAGTATTAATTGGTTTTTGCTTCCGAGAGGACTTAGTACCCTTCAAGTCTTTGGCAATGACATTTTTGGTGTCCTTATAAAGTTGTATCTATTTCTTTATCACAAGTAATTATCTGTTCTATTCAGGATTTTCGATTCAACCAGTCTTATGAATGATTGTAGCTTGGTCCGACATACACTCTTAAAAAGACTTTTTTATTGCAGAGTCATTGTTATCGCCAATGAACGGTATCGACCTTGTGCTGTGGGACATTGCGAAAACACAACGATCGGCGGAGACCCTCGTCCGTCGCTGCCCTGAAATTCCTCCGGAATCGATTCCGACCCAAACGCTGCCATTCTATTCGTCAGCATTCGACCGCCCCACTAGTGAGCCGTGCGTTTGTGGCAAACAATCTGGCACGTTGAACAAGATTCAGGAGCATTGGATCAAGCTCCAACTGAAACTGATCGAGGATGGCATGCGCCCTCCTATCCGAATCGATCCGCCTGTGCCACTGTGGAGCAAGCGTCCCGACTTGAATGCGTATCTGCTGAAACCATTGTTCGTGATCGATCCGGAACGTCAGTACGGCGTCAACGTGACAGCGGGTGCATGCCTGTCTTGCAACAAAGTCGGTTTTCTTTTCCGCAGGCAATTCAGTGCCCCACGAATCATCGATTGCATCGACACCACTGCATTTGCTCTCTGTGCTCGATACGTGTGCAAGAAGTCGAAGAGCTCAGGAGGTTGTAGTGCCACGTTCCATGTTATGGACGAGGCCAAAATCGAGAAGTTGATCTCGGCGCCCATCGTCCTTAACTATCCCGTGCAGCTGTTCGAACAGAGCGCGCACGACGTTGGTCTTGTTCAAATGGCATACGACTTGTACACGTCCCGTTCCGGCAGTGCTGATGCCGCCAAGGTGATTCGTTGTGCCCGAACGACTCGATACATGCGTCAAGCCGCGCTATATCGTGGTCACGTGTCGTGGTATTTGGAAATGCGCGCTCGGGATGCCGCACTCGGGCAAACGTCGTCGCCTCAGGATTCGACAGTGTTTCCCGATTTTCCGTCGTATTTTCAGCATTGCAAAGGGTACAATGGCACTCTCGGTCCTGTGGAATCAACGCTGACAGGCCTGGTCAACAACTGCATTGCTCGTCAGCTCCCGTTCTTCAACCGAATGGAAGGCGCCATCACCGGGACTCATCTCTCGGCAGACCATCATCACAACGTGCCGGGACGCATGAAATTGACGGATGAGTTCAACGGCAGGAAATTCTCCCCCGTTGATGGATTGCACTCCGTCATGAACGAGCGCCAACAAATCCTCTCCCATCAGTTCACAACTACGACGGGCAATGCGGAACGTCGATCTGTTGGTCGGGGTTTGCTGAAACGGTACAACGCTTACGATATTGATACTTCGTTGCTCATCATGTACTTGGACAAGTGTTGCGATGATCGGGAATGGCTGGAAGAGTTCGAGAACATCATTGTTCTCCTCGACAATCATCACCTGATCACGAGGTACCGGGACAATTCGAACGGCACGGATCGTGCTCGACACGAACAATTCATGGCTGTCGTGGCCGAAATCATTGTAGGCACTGGACAAGCTCCAATGCGGGAAGGCTCTTTCATTGAGGCTGAATTGGATGCATTGTTGGATCGCATTGAAAAGTGGGAAATGAAGAATGATGTGCCTCCATCCAAGCGCATCGTGACGAGCAAACTTCTCGCTTGCCACGAGACGCAGAAAAAGCACATCAGAAATTGCTTAACGCCGCCCGCATCCGCGTCGACTATCGTCGTGGATCGCTTCTTTCGTTCGAGTCTGCCTCGTGGATCAGGGAAGAATGAAAACTTGTGGCGCCATGGACTATCCATTTGCCCGGAGACCATATCTCTGGAAGGAGGGAACTTGTTGCTCCATGTCGTTGTCGCTCAAATCAACTTTCGAGGAGAACTCCAATTTGATCCTCGCTGGGCGTATTTGCCAATCTCTGGGATGCATATCATTCTCACCCAGTTTCTCGCACTGTTTTCGATCAATGGCATCACTCCCTCACCTACGTCTCTGTCAACAATGTTTCATCTATTGCCTCTCTCGATTGATGATTGTGACGATGAATTTGGATTGACGACAGCGTTTGGACAATCCCTTCCTCAACTACCCGAAATTCCTGCAGGGCAACTGGAATCGCTTGGAATGGTCGCAGAATCAATAGCCGATAATGCAATTTGGTCGAGTCACACGTTCGATGCGATTGTGCACGATGCCCTCGATGTTGTCGCTGCTGTTGTCGAGCGGGCTCACGATGATTATCACATCGTTGAAGAAGACAATGCTGCACCGCAGGACGATGGTGATCTGAACCATGCTGATGACGTCGATCAGTTGATTGGCGTCGAATCTGGCGTCAAAGTCAGCAACGCCCCCCATTCCATTCAGTCCAATCGCAAGCGCCGCAAACCAGGACCAACATCGCATGAGCGCAGCTCTTCATCGAGTCACCATAAGAAATCTCGCAGCCTCAACTCATTGGGCAATGAACGTCAGTCGGCATTACAAGGGCTTAATCTCTGGGAAGCTGTCATGAGCACTTCACCAATGATCAACCCCTTGGAGCGTCGCTTGCTCCGAACGATTGCTCTCAAATTTCTTCTGCCCGATGAACTCCAGGATCTGAAGGATTTCCCCATTGACTCCTTACATATTCCACAATTGCATCGAATCTGGTCTGTTCTTGTCTCGGCTTTGCGTAGCACCAATTTTGCTTTCAAACGGTTCATTCGGCCGAAATCGGAACAGGTCCTGAAACAGCACCTGGAGGATATGGTGGCCCAGGCCCGATTCAGATTGCCCATTCAACGAGCAGCGCCCAAACGCAGCATCATTACTGCCCTGAATCAAGCCGCGTCAGTGATTGCTCCATTGCGGTCGCCCCCTCTTGCCAGTTTCAACATTATGCAGTTGGAAGAGACCGTGACGACGACTACAACTCGAATTGTCACCTTAGCAACCGGCACCAATCACAGTTCACGTCAACCCCGTGCATCGGATCTACAATCTGCGCCCGAACAACTCATTGAAGGATCATCGGACGATATCATTGATCGACTGGTTCAGCAAGAGATTGATGTCGGGCATGCCGGCAACATTCATTGGACCAAAGTGGTCGCCCCCGCGTACGCACGCATTGCTTCCCGTCGCGAGGATCTGCTCGAGATGACCCACAAGGAGATCCAGAATCGTTGGGAGTATCTTGCACGCCTCAAGAAGCGTGCGGCATCAACCACATCGGCACGACCAGGTCATCATTCCCGTTTGCAATCGCATTCCGAGGCGTCCCACCAGCACGACGACCCAGGCTCCCTCAACATTCCGTCATCGCCGCCGGCCGAACCATCAGTTCCAGCCGCATCTCCGACCACCACAAATTCTAATCAACCAGCCTCTTCTACTGTCATCACAACGGCGGAGGAACCTGCTGTGTCCAGCACGGCCGCTGTCAGCGAGATTGGTTCGCGTCCGCCATTCATGGTCGATCAACAGTTGCCTAGTTTGAATCAAATATTGGCAGCCACCATCCCCGCACCATCTGCAGGGGAGCCGTTTTCCCAAGCGGAGAAGGAGCTCCTCAATTACTTGCTGACCAGTCCAGCAGAGCGCTTTCATGTGAAATCGGCGATTGGTGATCAAACGTCTTGGAAGAGGCTGGCCAAGCGTTTCTTGTACTGGGCGCGAGTCGCGCGTGTATTGGGGATGAACCAGTTTCGGGCCCGATCCGATGGGCAGCTCAAGCAAAAGGTCAAGGATGATAACAAGAAAAAGTGCTTGCAACACTCTTTGTGAACTGCGGACAGGTAAATTATTAGGAGTTTGAAGCTTCTTCTATGTCATCTTCTTCATAAACATGTAATTTTTAATCTTTTTCAGTGGATTCTTGCATTGTTGTAACTACAGAGAACACGGATGATATTGTTGATTCTTTTTAGTGGATTTCTGCATGATGAAAGGTATTTTCTGTCATCTTCTTAAATGTGATGAATTATATTAATTTTTTATTGAATTCTGTTCAATTTATGTTCATATGAGGAAGATGCATTGTTGATTTTAGGTTAGATGCATATGTTCTAACACTAAGGGCCAGTTTGGGTGAGCTGTTGCTGATGGAAAGCTGCTGATGAGCTGTTGCTGATAGGAAAAGTGCTGTTTCTGGAAAACAGAGTTTTGTTAAAAAACTGTTTGTGTGAAATGGAGTTTGCAGAGCTTTTGATAAGCTGTTTTGTACAAACTGTTTGGCAGAAATGGAGTTTTTGTAAGTTAATTTTTTTGTAATTAATTTAAATTCTATGTTTAATACCTGAAATCATTTTCAACATTTAAAATCATCGTCACACTACATACCAAATAAAATATCAATGTTTTTCAGATATTACAAAACGATATTACAAAACAACATAACAAAAAAAATTTTTAACTCTCGACGCACATATCCATCAGCTGCTTGCAAATATTTCGGTGTATCACCTACATAATTGAAAATATTTTATATTAGAATCTTATATTAAATTAAAATATAAAATATGAGGAAAGAATCTTACCTTCTTGCATCATAGAGTTGTTGCGCTATAGACTCGCGCAGTGCTAACATCTCGTTTACACCACTTGATGTATCAGTGCATGTATCATGTCGTCTCTGTGAGTCTACTCCGTCTCCCGTACGCTGGCTCTCACTTTCTCTAAAATCAGGATCCATACGTGATGGATGTCTCCGTATAAAATTATGCAAAGCCATTGTCGCCAGGACGATATGTGTTTGTTTCTGAATACTATATGTAGGCATATCACGGAGTATTGCCCATTTTTTCTTCCATACCCCAAAAGTGCGTTCAATCACACTCCTAAGAGAAGAGTGTGCTTGATTGAAAATCTCTCGAAGTCCCTCCACTGGACGATTACCACGAGCAAAATCAGGAAGATGGTATCGTGTATCTGGATATGGTTTTATATACCCTCTTTGCAGTGGATATCCAGCGTCTACCAAATAATACTTTTCTGCGTGATTAACGCACACATTTTAATGAAAAAAATAGGGAATAAGTATTGTATGAAGTACAATTATAACATCATTACCTCTGGGGGGGTGCGGGAAGTTATACTTGGGATTGCTTATAGCAAAATTAAAAATCCGACTATCATGCGCAGATCCTTCCCAACCTGCCATTGCGAAAGTAAAACACATGTTGAAGTCGCATACAGCCATAACATTTTGTGTAGTAGTTCCATGACGCCCAATGTACGGTACTTGTTTTCTAACTGAAATACTTGCATCAACATGTGTTCCGTCTATTGCACCAATACAATCTTTAAAAAATGGCATATACCGTGCATCTCCCGTTATTTCTTGTGGAGTATTAACAAAATCTCTGTCTATGGGCACTATAACATCTTCTGCAAGACGCAGTAATGCACGGAGACCCTCGCTAAAATATCTGCTAGCAGTCTCGGTTGAATGTTGAAACCGCTCACTTGCTTTTCTGATGGTCTCGTTATGTGATAGAACATATAATGTAATAGCAAGGACCTCTCTACTTGCGGTCCTTTGTGAACCTTGCAATCCGTAGTTTTGTTCTAACGTCTGTAGTAGATCAAAAAATATTTCTTTTGGCATTCTGAAAGCATTATGAAATCTACCCGGATGCCCACCAACTAATTCACCCAGCCATTTATCACCAGTTTGTTTTGATGTCATGCATGGTGTGCTCGAATTAAATAAACTGGTGTGTTCAGCTAACACATATATCGTCGAAGTTAGAACTTGATGATAAGCAGCCACATGACGCCTTTTAACCCTTTCATACTCATCACTAGAAGAATCTGAGTCCTCACTGGACATTCTCTGATTCACAAAAATAAAGAAAATTATAAACAGAATTATAGCAACATGACAAAATTTCATAGATAAAATATTTCAGGTAGATAGCATCTAAAAGCAAATTTAACATAATGTATCATCAACATGTCAACATAATGCAACATATCAACTACAAAGCATCTCCTACTCAGCCCCTTTTACGTAGCGTGTACGCAGCCATCTAACCCTGATCTCCTCCCTGAGACACATAAAGGTCTCCCTATGGTTCTTATCCATCAGCAACATTGTAGCAAAATCAAAGAAATCATACTCCTGGCATATCTCTGGGTAGGATTCAAGTTTCTCCAAAGCTTGGGCAATTGTGAATGGGCAAGTCGTCCTTGGCGGCTCCCGGAGAGATAAACCGATATCCTTAGTAGATTCCACCAAATCAACTAGAACTGAGCTGGCTGCCTTCTTTTTCCCTTTCTTCTGTCGTTTACAAGACCCAGAAGCAACGGATGGATCTGTACTGTCTGCATGCCCACTGATCTCAACCGGAACATTGTCATCCTCAGACATACCACGCTCATCAATAGACTCACGTTCTTGGGACATAGTGTTAGGGGTACAAGCATGAACTCCAGTGGCGACAACTGCACTGAACATCATGTTCAATTTTTCCTCAAGCTCCGGGGCTATGCCTCCATACCTAAACTTCTTCGCGGTAGGAACAACCTGATACAAGAAATTAATTAATTATAAGAAACAACATAATGCAGGAAATTAATTAAATATAATGCATATATTTTAGTTTACCTTCAACCTCTCATCCCACCATTCATCTGAGGCATCGATGGTACCTCTGGAGGAATTCCAACCTAAACCTGTTTCCCCTCTTTTGAGCTCAACCCACAACTTCCACTCTTTTTTCAGGTGGTCCCATTTATTTTTCATTTGAATTCGATCATACTTCTTTCCGGATTTCTGTTCAAATTTGACAACTAGATTGGTCCATCCCTCTTTGTTGAAATGTGTAGTCGGGCGATTTCCGAGCTCAATTTCAGTTATGCATAAGTCACAGAAGACAAGGATATCATTTTGATCCCATATAGCTGAAACTCCTCCATCCTTAGGTTTCCCCATCTAGACATTTTTAAAATTAGATGAACATACATATATATATATTCACACACACACACCTACACATACATATATATACAAGCACACACACAACACATACATATACACACATTCATATACACACACATATATATATACACTCACACACACACACACACACATATGTATACACAGCACACACACACATTCATATATATATTCACACACACACACACAACACCTATATATACACTCACACACACACACACACACACATATATATACATACACAGCACACACACACACACACACAGCACCTATATATACACTCACACACACACACACACACACACACACACTTACACATATATACAAGAAGCACCTATATATACATACACAGCACATACACACATATATATATATACACAGCACATACACACACATTCATATACACACATTCATGTACACACACACATATATATATATACACTCACACACACACACACACACACACACACACACACACACACACATATATATACATACACAGCACACACACACACACAGCACCTATATATACACTCACACAGCACATACACACACATTCATATACACACATTCATATACACACATTCATATACACACACACACATATATATATATACACTCACACACACACACACACCTACACATATATACAAGAAGCACACACACAACACATACATTCATATACACACACATATTCACAAAACACACACACATATATATACACAGCACACACACACATTCATATATATATTCACACACACCTACACATACATATATATATTCACACAGCACACACACACACACACACCTATATATATACACTCACACACACACACACACATACATATATATATATACATACACAGCACACACACACACATAGCACCTATATATATACACTCACACACACACACATACATATATATATACATACACAGCACACACACACACCTATATATATACATATACATACACACACATATATATATATACACAGCACATACACACACACATATATATACACTCACACACACATACCTACACATACACACACACACCTACACACACATATATATATATACACAACACAAACACACACACATTCATTAAAAATCAAGAGCAAAAACATAACCCATACTAATAACAAAATCAAGAGCAAAAACATAACCATTTCCCAACATAAAAAATTGCAGGAGGGGTAATGTTGGAGGAATATACCTGAAATTGGAAGAGTTTGATGGAAGATCTGCAACAAATCGACGCTGGTGGGGGAGATCTGGAACAAATCGGCAAAGCACAGTCAAGTCGAGCAAGCGGGGTTGGGGAAATCTGGAACAAATCGGCAAGGATCGCGAATCTGGAAGGAGATCTGGAAGGAACATTCAAGGATCACATACAAATCATGGCTGGAGGAGATCTGGAAGGGAGGAGATCGGGAAAAAATGCAATACCTAGGGTAGATCGTGAACGAAGGAGAAGGATCGCCACTCCGTCTGAAGGCGGCGACGTGTGACGGCGGCGACGGAGACTAGTCGTGGGAGAAAGCACGAGGGCGCCGTCGAATCGGGAGGGAAGGAGATGAATCGCGAGATCGCCCGGGGTTCAGGAGCAAGAGCGCGCTGCGGCAGGAGGGAGAAGCGCGGAGCGGCGCGGTGGAAATGGCCCTAATTCCAGCTTCTCGATTTCATATGGCACCGGCTCAAATAAAATAAGCTGATTGGTGGATAAACTGCCCCAAACGAAGCTTATTACCAAACCTCCGTTTTTGGTCTGCCGCACCGGAGCAAATAAGCTCCCCCAAACGCTACCTAAGACTTCGTTTGGCGCGGCGGTGGCGGTCATGAATACGGTGGTTATGAACCGTCGTTCGTGAACGCCCAACCTCACCTAAGGAATTTCATCCACTTCTATGTTTAAAACTATTTTTCTTTTTTGCTCAGTCTGCGAATATGATTCATTACAAGGAAATTATATAAACCAAGACATTACAATCATTTAGATTGTTGATGACCTCCCTTTTGCAGTATGTTAATGTTGAAACTGTCATTCACCAAATACTATTTCAGTGAAATTGTGAGATTTTCTCTAACTGTGAAGGCACTATAAATCATTCTGTCTTAGAAAAACAAGGCACCTAAACTATTTGACTAATATTTATATGTTTAGTTATATAAACCAGTGTCATATGACATTAACGAATTATTTAAAATCCAGAATGATTTTCGGCGGACTTATGTGAATGATATCTCTATTTGGGGATGTTTGAGGGGAAATCATTGAAGAACAGATGGTGATAACAGAGCTTGCTGGTCATGCTGGAATGAGGAGGATACCGACGGAAGCTCTACAAATAACAGTTGAAGAACAGATGGTTTCTGTATATTCAATTAATTGGTGATTTTTTTTCTCTTCATTGCTGGTTAAGCAGGCAAGTAACATGATTTATATGCATAGACTGAGTTTGCACAAAGTTTCATCTTACTTCCACCCGACAAATTAGCTTAATTTTAGGTGCAATCGATGGAGTTATACTCGAGAGAAAATCACTTATTAATTTCAATTGGGTGTGTATTTTGGTATTATCATGATTGGAGTATGAGTATTATTAGGAGCTCCATGCATTGGGCATGCTCTATTTCTATACTTGAGATGCTGGTGACATTATGATATTGTATTCTATGTACACTGTTTTTTTCACCTGATGTAATTCTACATTTGGGATATCAAATTTAATCTGTTTTCTAATATCTTTCTTCTGCTGCTTTCTTCTTTCAGCTTCATCCAGTTTTTATGCTGATTGGCTTAATAGTCATTGGTGGTGAAGGTATGCAAATTAGGGGCCTCAATTTTTCTGCCCATCAAATGCCTTAATCTGATTTTAAGAAAAAAAATCTGATATTGTTTTTATACACATCAGCAATAATAAGGTATAAAAGTCTTCCATTGAGCAAAGAAGTGAAGAAGCTAATCCATTTGATTCTTCATGCAACTGCAACTGTTCTTGGTATTGTTAGAATCTGGGTTGCCTTCAAGTTTCATAATGATAGTGAAATTGCTAATTTGTACAGCCTTCTTTCCTGGGTTGATATTGGAACATCAGCTTATATGGCATTCAGGTCAACGCCTTCTCCTAAAATCATTTCCACTATTCGTAGCTATTCTGCGTCATGTTCATGTTAAAAATGATCTCATGATCTTCCTCTGTAGTGGATTTATGGGTTCTTGACGTTCTTCTACCCCGGGGGCGCAGCCAGACTTAGACGTTCCTCGCTTCCCTGGCACGTTCTGTTTGGGCTCTTCGTCTACGTGTTGGCCGTGGCTACCGCAAAGTACGGTTCCGAAGCCTTCTTGGTCAGCTTCACCGCGCTCGTCGTCATTTTGTTCGGCGCATTCGTGCAAAGCACTGGCGTAGCTAAATTGGAAATCACAAGCATTCTCAAAATTTGCATCCGTGAACGCCTTAAAAAGTCATCCTCTACAATCTCCTGAGGAGGAAGACGAGGCAGATTCCTCCTTTGAGCCCAGAGGAATGTGCGGCTGAGATGGAATCGGATGGTCAGAGTGGAGATCTCAAGGAGTACTCATTTTGAGGTGAGCCTGAATTCAGAGCTACACTGGTGGTGTTTGATCCATTCAAAATCGCGCCCGCCCAAAATGAATCGGATGGCTAGTAACATAGAAAGTTTTGTTGTTGTTGTTGTTCATATGTCTTGACGAAGTATAGAAACAACATCACGATGCTATGATATCACTGTCTGGACAGACGTTATATTTGGCTGTTGCTGCTTCTTACTACTTTATGATAACTCTGGCCTTTTTACTACAGTATGTTAGCCCAACAAATAATTCTTGCTCGTGCGTCCGTTAATATATTTCACAATTTGTGTTTTAAAGCTTTCTTTTTTTTTTACATTTTGTTTTGTTTATTTTTTTTGTTTTGCATGAAAAAAATCATCCTCTACAATCTCCAAAATCTCCAGGCAGCTTAAGATGGAAAGAAATTACTCAGTTAAGGATGCGGAAGGGGAGCCAATCAAATTTTGTTTATATTTATTTTTTAACAAAATTTACATATAATTGGGGCTAATTTAGCTGATACCACTTGAATTAAATTGAGATAATAAAATCCCATATAATAAGATCGAATTAATGGACATTAAATATATATGCATATCATTTATCAAAATTATTAAGTTAAATTATTCATTAATAGGAGCCCATAAAATAGAAAATATTTAACACACCCATTTTGGATAAGGTGATCAGTAATTTTAATACTGGTCATAAGTTTTAAGATTTTAATGGTCTAACTTGATGTTGTGTTTTTGAGCATCACGCAAAGCGGAGCTTAAAATTCATGAAGGCATTTGTCTCACATTGCTTGCAAAGAAACATTTTAGGTGTTTGAATACCTTCTTCTCCTTTTTGGTATTATTGAGAGAAACACGAGGAACCGCACTAGTGGAGATAAACTTAAATTCATAACATTTTAGGTGTTTGAATACCTTCTTCTCCTTTTTGGTATTAATCTCCCTTTCTTTTTTCTTCCCTCTTCTCTCTTTCTTCCTCTCTCCCTCCCTTCCCCTCCTCTCCCTCTCCCCCTCTCCCCCTTTCTTTCTCCTCCCCCTCCTTTCTTTCTCTTCCCCCCCCCCCCTCCCCCCCTTTTTTCTTTTTCCCCCTCATACTAGAGTGGAACCCGGCGGCCCCCCCATCCCTTGCCTAGCATAAGGCAAGGGATAAAAGTTCAAAATAATAACCAGAATGCCCCTCACAAGGCTTGACATCATACGAGTCAAAATGCGATTGTCTTTAACATATAAAAATAAGCCGCCAAAATATAATAAGGTCATTTTAGTCACCTCGTAGCTTCCCTCTGAACTGATAAGTGGTTCTCCATCAAGGCCATGTAACATCTTCCTTGTTGTGATCAAGCTTTTCCTCAAGCTTGAGTGATACTCCCAAGTGGCTTCATTTACGTCTTCACCCACCCATTGCACAAGGTCCTCGGATAGCCCGTCCCTATGTCTGGTACCCAAAATATGTATCAGTAGACGCGTCATCTATCTGTCCACCTGTGGAGATAATGAAACTAGCAGCTCAATCAGGGTGTGCGCACAAATCACTTCAAATTCGAAACGTGGAATACATAATGGATCCTAGAATCCGTAGGCAACTACAACCTATTGGCCACCTCACCTATCTTTCGAGTCACCTAGAAGGGTCCATAGTATTTGGGTGTCAACTTGTGATACACCTCCCTCGATTCAAAAGTTTGTCAGCAAGGGCAGTGCTTCATCCATATATGTTAGTTGGGCTCAAAGAAAAGCTCGTATGCCCCCTATTGTAATCCTTTTCAATGTGTTCCTACACCAGAAGTAATCAAGCATGAGGCATTGTGAGGACCTAATCTAGAGTAAGGAGATTGCAATTCACTCCATCAACCATGGCAGTGCAACCACAATAAGTTGGCAAACATTGGGGCTTTTTTCCATATACGATTCGAAGGGGATCGTGGATCGTCTGCAAATATTTATGGTACGAGGTGTTGTAGTGGTGTATTTCATCTAAGTAGGGGTGAGAATAAAACATGCAAACCGCAAAAAATACCTACATCACACAAATCGCACTGATTTTTAAACCACAGTGTAATTTCAATGCAACGCAGGCGGTCTAGCTTGTCGAGTGGAGAGAAACGAGTGGATGTCGCAGATGGCGGCCTGAAGATTAAAGAGGGTAGCGTCAACGCGATCCATACGATCAAAAGGGCTTCGATTGAAGACGGAGCATCCTTATCGTGTACCATCCAGAGAGTAATGGGCATGCACGGAGATGGGGAAGGACAAGGTGACGGTGTGGGTAGAGATGTACGAAAAGGGGGGATGTTGTTGGGACGGAATGCGTGAAGGGCGGAAATGATGTAGCACCGGTTATAGGAGAAGGGACCGTTACGCTGTAGACGGGGGCACAAGGGAGGGTATGCTACACTAGAGGCGGACGCACAAAAGCAGGGTGCGATCAACGCGTGGAACCGGAAGGCCCAAGACGAGGAGCAGACGAGCAAATAAAGGGAGTTCGCACAGCTTGACGTTGGACGAAAGAAGGCGGACCAGATGTAAGTGCAACTATCGCTCGGGATGCACGGGACTAGGACAAGATAGGGACGTTGGGTAGTCTGTTGCTTTCTCTTCTCATTCCAAATAAAGATAAATCCAAAAAATAAGCTTACAAGACTTGGTATCCTACAATTACACATAACAAGAAATAAAGACAAAAAATAAAATGCGACATAATAATGAAGACATAACGACGCCGTCATCCTTGCGCCGTGGTGAGAGCTCATGGGCGGCATATGAGTAAACCCGCACATATCGTTGTTCGGGTGTAGAATCTCCCGTGCTCGAATCAAAACTCCCCGTATATCCTAACTCTACCTTAAACATAGCATATATAATGAAACAATCATAAAGAATTTTATGTATTCGAGAATATGGAGATAGAAAAGACTATGATATCATTATATAATAACGAGAAACAATGCACCACCCCCCTGTGCGACCGCGACAATACCCCGACAATGACAATTTCCAGGCGCGACGAAACTTCTGCCGCTAGCGGCCCCCCGAACCCATTAGAAAATTGAGCGGCAACTGGAGTACTGTGCTGGGAGAGCGGCGGGAGTGTCTTTTTGTCGGGAACTGTCACGGCCACACGGGTGTGTGTGTGTGTGTGGGGGGGGGGGGGGGGGGGGGGGAGGGGGCGTGCCCTATCTCTCGGATAATAACATTTTCTATAAATAGGTATTTATTCTATATAATAAAAAGATTATAAATTTTAAATATAATAATATAAATATTATTTAATATTATAAATTTTAAATATAATACTATAATAAATGTAATTTATAATATATATGTATCGGTTTATATATATACTTACATAACCCAAAATATCAAAAAATGCATGCATGATTGATGGATGAACAGGGGAGGAACTGTTCGGGCACTATTCATCGGCGATGTTTGCGTTATATATAGTATAGATAATGCAAGAGAAAAGACTATGAAGATATCATAATAAAAAAAAAATCAAATATTTCACTCACTTTTCCCTTTTATTATTAACAAAAGAAAATCAATTGTGAGAGAGCGGTCAATGACATAAGTAGATTAGCGGAGAAGCCCATCATTTTATTTAGAGTTGTAGGTCACCATTCAAATAGAAGAAAAACTAGGTACCAATAGTAGTATTTTGAAATTATTGTAAAAAATATAATTTGTATGAAGTTATCAATAAGTATGTTATAATTAGCGTTGTAGATGTCGTCCGACATAATTTTTTTTTTGGAGAAAACGTCGTGACATCAACAGTTTAAACAAAAATGTCATTTTTGAAAATATCGTCTGATATATCATTTTACCTTATATATCGGCGAGAGTATTAAAAAAATCATTTCTTTTAAGCGACTAAGCGGCAATATTGTATTTTGTGCATCTCTCTGCTCTTAGCTTAGACAACTTTCTCGTCTTGCTCACATTTGGGACTCTTTATGTCGTTTACTGTCGCCGACGCTTCTTTTGTATGTTATATGTTTATTGTGTAATTTATAAACATACATTATGTAGACAATTGTACATATTTACAAAAAATGTGTATATATATGAATAAATTTATTTAAATATTAAAATTCGTCATTGTAAAATATTCATGATATATCCCCCACAATCCAGCATTTTAAACGCGACATATGCAACCTTGGTTATAATATATTGGTGTTGGTGTATTAAGATGTCACTGCCAAGGTAGTGTTAAGATAAGAATGTTTATAACCACGCAATGAAGTTTAGTTTCAGTCACAAGCCACAAGGATAAAACTTGAGATTCAAGATTTTACGACTAAAGCATCAAACACATACTAGGATGATCACGCTCCAAACTGTATCACAGTCTTATCAGAGAATGTAGTTGGCTTGGCAAGAGACCAGCTAAAAATCTAAAATTAAGATTTATGCTAGTTCTCCTACTGTATAATGGTATACTCATATACGTGTGGCGATCATCAAGTTGCATAGTTTTATAACCAAGGTGTTCATACTCCACAATGTATCACGGACATTTTAGGGAACACAGTAGTGCTTGGGGATGGGGTGGGGCAGAATAATAATGTTATTTTAATATTTATATCTAGAGAGTGCTCGAAATAACCAACTACGTGAAAATACAACATTCGAGACAGAAAATCACAAACAAAATGACATAGACGGGTAAAAATTATTATTATTTTAAAAGCTCAAGTTAATAGTCTAATTATCTTACCTTATCAAACTACAAGAATTGAAATTAACACATCATGCAAGAAAACTAGCTTAACAACGTGGCATATGTGCACTGGAGATTAAAAATGCTGATGTCACATTCAAGAAAATATCAATTTACATGAGTTTTTTAATAGTAAAAATAGTCTTCATTCTCAAGATAAACACATACTTTCTTTATAAGAGAGTATATAAGTAATGTTACATAATATGAGCAATAATAAGTCAATAGTATACTCATGCAATGATAATCAAATACAAAGATATACATTCACTTGAAGAATGTCCAGCAGACATTAGGGTGAATGATGCTTGAAATTCAAAATAAAATAAAATAAAAATTAATTTCTTTTTTAAATATTTTACAAAAACAGAGAAACAAAAGAACACGAAATATGAAACAATATCAATTCAATGTCACACGAAATACGAAACAATATCACAACAATGAAAAATACTACTATATAGAAAGACGCATTGTTCAGCTAGAACTAAGATCAACAAAACTGGTTAGAAGAACAAGTGAAGGGCCTACTGGAAGATTTGTTTTGGAGATTGCAACACAATAATACTCATTCATTATTAGGAGTGATACCATATGAGCATACTGAATTTATCAAGTATTAATATCAATGTGATGTTAACCGGAAATCTCGAAATTGATTTTAAAAGTAATATTGCAATCAATTCCAAATTAAGCGTCGCAAGCTTGACTCGTCGAGCGATACTATAAGATAATTAGCCGAGGCCTTCGCACGACTACGCGCAAGCAAACTAACTTTCAAACGAGTAATACATATGATATAACATTCCACAAGCTAGCAAATGAAAAGACGAACAAGCATGATTTTGAATTAGCAACAAACAAGTTAAATGAAGCTAGAGCAAGTTCTGGCATTTAAAGATCAAGTAATAAAAATGAACAAAGTTATACTAACAAATAATGAGAGATATGTAGTAATACCACAGGAAACCCGCATGCAACAGTGGACCCCAAATAGGTGCGGACAGGGCTAGGTCAGCTTGAACCTCGAAACAGAGGAGGAAGGGGGCGTTGGTGGCAGTGGGGAATTGGGATTGGTTGGGAAAAGTTCGGAACTGCTGGGCGTTGGTTGGAAACTGAGGGGAATGTGCACTAGAGGCCGTTCAGAGGAGGAGGAGGAAGGGTGGACGGAGGCGAGGCAGCTCCCTGGAGATGAAATGGCCGGCTAGAGTAAATCCCGAGCTGAAATTGTCAGACTGGTTGATGGCCGACAAAGGTTAGGTCGCCGGAGGGAAGAACCATAGAGGAGGGCTCACCAAAAGCAAAGGTGGTTGTTGGCGGCGGTGGCGAGGCTTGGAGAAGAAGTATAGTAGGCTAGAAGGGCTTCTGACTGGGAAACTGGGAAACAAAGAGATTTTCCTTTATAGAGGAGGGGGTTGGTTACTTTATAGGAAAAAGAGGGGGGGGGGGGGTAATTTTATGGCTTTAATGCATAAATGGTATTAAATGAAAATAAAGGGAGAAGAATTTGAACGCTTGATATTCTCTCATAATTTTGAAAATAATAATTTTTAATTACCCTTTGGCCTAATTTGACGTCTATCAAGCCAATAAGTCGTACGAGTGTGTGCGAATGACATGCGCGAAACAAAACATATATGCGTTAATAACTGATAATGCATAATATAACTTAAATTATTAGCGGAAAATACTAAAATATTTATATATAAAATATGTATTTTCACATATTAATATATCATTTTGATTATAATTAGACTTTCTCTAATAAAATATGCTATTGTTGTTATCATTTTGCAGGCCTGGGGGGATTTTCGCACGTCCAAAATAAAAAGCCCGCTGTGAAGTTTTGATCCAAACACGTGCGTGCGCGCATCTTTGCAAAGTCAAGCCCGTCACGTGGATATATTATTTCATGCAAGCCGCCACCATTCCATGCAGTTATAATCATTATTCTCATGCATGCAAAATTGTATTTTTATTATATTACTACTATCATTTTCATTATTATTATTACTATCATAATTATTAGTATTACTATTATTATTATAATTATCATGTCTTTCATTAACACTATTATTATTATTATGATCATTAATGATATTATTATTATTATCAATAATACAATTATTATTACCAATATTATAATTTCTATCCTTATGGTTATTATTATTATTACTACTATGATTATATTAATATCATTACAATTATTATTATTCAAACTAAATATAACATATCTAAATATAGCAACCTTATAATCTCTCTCCTTCATTTCTTGGCCGATCAAAATAAATAAAAATAAACTAAAAACCCATGTAGCCGCCAACTCCTCCTCTTATTTCTCCCATTCACACGTTTTTTATCTCATAGAGTGATAATTAATAGTTGACCGCACCTTTTAAAATCTCCAATTCACACATGATTTTCCATATGTTCTCTCATTTACATAGCCGGCCATTATTCCCCTCCATTCATACAGCCGGTCAAATCTCCTTACCAAAAATAGCCGGGTTCCACTTCATCTAAACCATGCAACCCACTAATTCCTCTCCTCCACATATTATTATTATTATTCACATAACAGCCCGCCAATATGGCTCTAATATTTCCTTCCATTCACATGGATTTCAACTCCAATATATTTTATGGCCGGTCAACCTCTTCCTATTCTCCATCCATTCATTATATTTTATACATTTCATCCACTATAATGCATGCACCATTATTAAATGTAACAATATTTTCACCAACCTTTATTTCAACATTTCCTATCCCCCCTTTCACATGATTTCACACTCATGCACATGCCACCCACCTTCATCTTCCCCTCCCCCACTTCATCTATAAAAGAAGCATGGCACCAAGGGATGAGGGATTAACCAACCAAGCAAGGATTTGTGTGACCAAGGAGAGAATGAAGAGAGGAGAGTTTATTTGAGAGCTTGTTTCCTATGTTCTTTTCTTAATTAAGAGTTTATGTTTTGAATTTTGTTGTTTTAATTAGCTTGTTTTTATGGTTTTCATTCTCAACTTACAATTGTAGTGTTTTGTTCTCATATTAATGTTAATGTTCATTTCACTTTTTGTTATTTCTTTCCCCACTATGTGTAACTAATTTTCCACTTAGTGCTTGATTAGATAATATTGGGATGAAGATTTAATCATAATCTATCGTCTCTAAATCTTACAAAAGATCGTTTCGATTCATTTCCGATTAATTTTTGATGCGAGTTTATATTGCCGGTATATAAATGTCGTGATCCGATTTGCGTCCTATTAATCGAAAGGTTCAAGGAAGCTTTAGATCTCTCGGAAATGAAGGGCCTATTATATCTTCTTTGAAAAAAAGAAAATATAACTCCTTTGGTTTTTTGGATTAATGTTTTTGCAATTTTGATTTATTTGAAGTAGTTTAAAATTAGGCGGTGGTCATCTCTAGCGAGTGATTATCGTATTTTTCAATCCTCCAATCGAAACGGGATTTTTATAGATTTAGAACGTGTCTTTTGAAATTGGATTCCCAAGAACATCTAATCAAGTGCTAAGGTTTTGAATTGTTCTTTCGCTCAAGTGTTTTTCCTATTTGCAACTTTCAGTTTTCTAAAAAATCAAATTCACTTTTCCTTCGGTAAATTAATAGAATTTTGCGTGAGTACGATTACTCGACAGGCCTCGGGCATATACGACATTTTTCCTATACTACATTTTGATAGGTACACTTGCCTACATCGTGATTTAGTTCGGACGAATTATTTTAAAACGAAAATACACCATCAAGTTTTTGGCGCCGTTGCCGGGGACTTTCTATTTTGTCGATATTTCGAAAGCGCAAAACTATTATATTTATCATTTATCTCTAAAAATCTTTAAGGGTGTGACTATATTCTTGGAAAGGGAGATTTGGGCTTCATCCCATCGCATCTCCTAGTACCGATGCGAACCCCTCACAGGGTAGACCCCGGGAAGTCCAGGACTAACATAATCCGCCTACAAAGATAAAGAAAAATCACTTTTTTTAATTTTGGTTTTCCTTCACTTTCGGTTATTCTCCCTCTTTCCTTTTTTTTTCTTTTTAGTGCATGACCCATAGTAGCTCTTCGAGTAATCCTGATATTCATTTTGATCCAGAGGTCGAGCGCACCATTCGGCAGCGCCTTCGAACTCGTGATCAGGATTTACATATAGATCTCGAAGAGTCGATCGGAGACACAACCACAGAAAAAATGGGAGACCCCAATCCAGAAGTTGACCAGCAAAGGACAATGTCCTATTATGCCCGGCCAAACCTGGAGGGTACAGAAACAAGTATCGTTCGCCCTGCAATTGCGAACAACAATTTTGAATTAAAGCCTGCTATAATACAAATGGTACAACAGTACGTACAGTTTGATAGTCTTCAGGATGAAGACCCAAATTTACATATTTCTAGTTTTCTCGAAATCTGCGACACATTTAAGCTTAACGGCGCAACCGATGATGCGATAAAGTTAAGACTTTTTCCTTTTTCTTTACGTGCTAAGGCCAAGCAATGGCTAAATTCTCTCCCCCGAGGATCTATCCATACTTGGGCCGAACTTTCTGAAAAATTCTTAGCAAAATATTTTCCACCCGCAAAAACGGTTAAATTAAGAAACGATATTTCATCATTTGCTCAAATTGATCCTGAAACCCTTTACGATACATGGGAACGTTTTAAAAATCTTTTACATCGTTGTCCACACCATGCACTTCCCACCTGGCTTCAAGTCCAGACTTTTTATAATGGTTTAAATGCAAACACAAGGCAAACCATCGATGCAGCTTCTGGTGGCACTCTAAATCACAAAACCCCGGAAGACGCTTTGAAGCTCTTCGAGGATATGGCTATGAACTCCTATCAATGGAGTACACCACGGGCGCGTCCAAATAAGCCGGCCGGGTTGTACGAAGTTGATACGGTAGACCAACTTGCCTTACAAATTGAACTTTTAAATAAAAAAGTGTCCGCAATGTCTCCTCCTTCAAATTTTGCTTGGGATGCTAATAACAATAATAACGTTTTTGTGGAAGAACAAGTGGATTATGTCGGGAATCCGCCTCGGCCTTTCCCAAATTTGGGGAACAACACATTTGGAAACACATATAACCCAAATTTAAGGAATCATCCAAATTTCTCCTGGAGCAATCCAGGGAATGCGGTCCGCCCTCCAAATGCTTTCCCACCTGGTTTTCCACCACCTGCACCTCGTATACCCACATTTGAAGAAATTTTTTCAAAATATGTTTCTAATACTGATGCTACGTTGCGAAACTTAGCCGGGTCTCTCCGGAATCTTGAAAATCAAGTCGGGCAGCTCGCCAAATTTTTAAACGAACGTCAGCCTGGAACTCTACCAGGAAACACTGAGGCAAACCCACGAGATTCAGTTAATGCCATCACTCTTAGAAGCGGAAAAGAAGTGTGTCTGCTCTCGAGAAAGAAAAAAGTACGTTTGAAACTCTGCCTTCTTCTTCCTCTCCTCCTCCACCTATTCCTTCTCCAGATATTTCTAAACCACCTCTACCCTATCCTACTATTTTAAAAAATAATTTGAATGATGAAAATTATAATAAGTTTTTAGAAGTTTTCAAACAAATCCATATTAATTTGCCATTCTGTGAGATAATCTCACAAATGCCCAAATATGCTAAATATTTAAAGGATTTGCTTTTAAACAAAAAGAAATTAGAAGAATTTTCTCGCGTTACGTTGAATGTCGAATGCTCGGCAATTTTACTTAACAAATTGCCAAAAAAATTGAACGATCCGGGAAGTTTCTCTATCCCGTGCCTCTTCGGTGATTTGTTGGTAAAACATGCTTTGGCGGACCTAGGAGCTAGCATCAATTTGATGCCTTACTCATTATTTAAAAAACTAGGATTAGGTACGCCAACTCCAACTCGGATGAGTATTCAGCTTGCATATAGATCTATAAAATATCCTATCGGCATAATCGAAGATGTTTTAGTAAAAGTGGATAAATTTATTTTTCCGGTTGATTTTGTTATTTTAGATATCGAGGAAGACGCAGAGGTTCCCCTTATCCTTGGTCGTCCTTTCCTAGCCACTTCTCGGGCAATAATAGACGTAAGCAACGGAAAACTTCTGCTTAGAGTTGATGATGAGGAAGTCACCATTTTAATTAATTCTTCTTTAAAAAATTTTCTTTCAAATGATGATTTAGTTTATTTTCTTGAAACTTTTTCTGAGGAACAAACTAGTATGGATTTTCTAACTTCATCTGATGATTCTCTTGAAATTTTAAATACGTTATCAACAGATGTTCCTATTTCAATTCCTCCACTTTTTGAAAATCTTGAAAAAGACAAAAATATTTTATCTACCTCTCATGAAACTCCACCTAAATTAGAATTAAAACAACTTCCTGGGCATTTAAAATATCTTTTTCTTGAATCCAATTCTCAACTACCTGTAATCGTTTCTGCTTTGCTTTCTGATCTAGAAAATGAAAAATTAATAAAAGTTTTAAAAGAACACCGTCACGCTATCGCCTGGCAAATCTCTGATATAAACGGCATTAGCCCACAATTTTGCACTCACAAAATTTTTTTGGAAGATAATTCACGTCATTCTATTCAATCTCAACGCAGACTAAACCCAAATATGAAAGAAGTAGTTAAGGAGGAAATTATTAAATTACTCGACGCAGGAATTATTTATCCAATATCCGATAGTTCGTGGGTTAGTCCCGTACAAGTCGTACCTAAGAAAGGCGGAATTACAGTTGTTTTTAATGATAAAAATGAATTAATTCCCACACGTACAGTAACCGGATGGCGAATGTGTATTGATTTTAGAAAATTGAATGACGCCACCCGTAAATATCATTTTCCTCTTCCGTTCATGGATCAAATTTTAGAACGTCTTTCTGGACATGAATTTTATTGTTTTCTCGATGGTCTCTCGAGTTATCTTCAAATACCCATCGCTCCCGAAGACCAAGAGAAAACTACTTTCACATGTCCATTTGGCACATTCGCATATCGAAGAATGCCTTTTGGATTATGTAATGCACCAGCTACATTTCAAAGATGTATGCTGGTTATTTTTGATGAACTTGTAGGCGATATCATGGAAGTTTTCATGGATGACTTTTCAGTTTTCGGCGATAACTTTGATTTTTGTCTAAATAATTTAAAAAAGGTTTTAAAAAGATGTGAGGAAACTAACCTTGTCCTAAATTGGGAAAAATGTCATTTTATGGTCAGGGAGGGGTTAGTTCTCGGCCATAAGATTTCAAATAACGGAATTGAGGTTGATCGTGCAAAAATTGAAACCATCGAAAAACTCCCTCCACCAACTACGGTTAAAGAGATTAGAAGTTTTCTTGGCCATGCCGGCTTTTATAGACGCTTTATTAAAGATTTTTCCAAAATTACGAAACCATTGACTCACCTACTTAAGAAGGATGTTCCTTTTATTTTTGATTCTGCTTGTCTTTCGGCTTTTTCTATTCTTAAAGATAAACTTATCAATTCTCCTATTTTAGTTGCTCCTAATTGGAACTTACCCTTTGAACTTATGTGTGATGCTAGCAATTATGTTGTTGGTGATGTATTAGGGCAGCGCATTAATAAACATTTTCATCCAATTTACTATGCGAGCAAAACTTTGAATCCTGCTCAAGCGAATTACTCCACTACGGAGAAAGAACTTTTGGCAGTTATTTTTGCCTTTGATAAATTTTGTTCTTATTTAACGCTATCTAAAGTAGTAGTCTTCACCGATCACTCTGCACTTCGCTATTTGCTCACAAAGCCAGATGCCAAGCCTCGACTAATCAGATGGATTTTGCTCCTCCAAGAGTTCGATTTGGAGATCAAGGATAAAAGGGGCGCGAAGAACTTTGCTGCTGATCATCTATCCAGATTGGAGAGCCCAGACTCGGGAGCTGTTGATGAAGAAATTGATGATACATTTCCTGAAGAGCACCTCCTTTCTTTGGCTAAGGTAAATTCTCTCCCTACCCCTTGGTTCGCAAATATTGCTAATTTTCTTGTAGGAAAGGTAATTCCAAAGTCCTTTTCAACTCAGCAGAAGAAGAAATTCTTCTCTGAGTTAAAATTTTACTTTTGGGAAGACCCTTTCCTCTTCCGAATTTGTGCGGATCAAGTGGTAAGGAGGTGTGTATCCAAAGAAGAAGGTTTCCAAATTCTTAAGCACTGTCATGAAGGACCGACTGGGGGCCACTATCAAGCTAGCAGGACGGCACATAAAATTCTTGGAGCCGATTTCTATTGGTCATCACTCTTCAAAGATGCACACAGTTTTGTAAGTACATGTGACGCTTGCCAACGAACGGGTAATATCTCTGCCAAGAATGAAATGCCTCAAAATTATTTTCTAGAATGTGAAGTTTTTGATTTATGGGGTATCGATTTTGTGGGACATTTTCCCTCTTCTCTTGGTAATCGTTATATTTTAGTTGCTGTTGATTATGTTTCTAGGTGGGCAGAAGCCCAAGCGTTTTCAAAAAATGATGCTAGAGTCGTAATAGGATTTTTAAAAAAATTATTTTCAAGATTTGGCACTCCACGAGCCTTGATTAGCGACCGGGGATCCCACTTTTGTAACGCCCAACTTACTAAGTTGCTTGCACGTTATGGCGTTACACACAAATTATCCACAGCTTATCACCCCCAAGCTAATGGCCAAGTGGAAGTAGTTAATCGCGAGTTAAAAAGAATATTAGAAAAAACAGTTTCGGCAAATAGGAAGGATTGGTCGATCAAGCTAGACGACGCTCTTTGGGCCTATCGTACAGCTTATAAGACAGCCATTGGTTGTACTCCTTATCGCTTAGTCTATGGCAAAGCGTGTCATCTACCAGTTGAATTGGAACACCGTGCCTATTGGGCACTTAAATTTTTAAACCTTGATCCGATTTTATCCGCAGATTTACGAAAATTTCAACTTAATGAGCTAGACGAATGGCGAGCTAACGCATACGAGAGTAATTATCTTTATAAAGAAAAAGTAAAATTATATCATGATCAACGGCTTAAAAACCCAAAGAGTTTTAAGCCGGGTGATCTTGTTTTATTATATAACTCTCGTTTGCGTCTTTTTCCGGGAAAACTCAAATCTCGGTGGTCCGGCCCCTTTATTGTTAAAGAGGCTTGGCCATACGGGACGGTGCTTCTAACGCACCCGGAAAAAGGAGAATTCAAAGATAATGGCCACCGACTGAAATTATATTTTCCTGGTGAGGAGTTGGAGCGGGATAAGGTTTCTCTCCTACTTCCTAACATTTAGTTTTTTTTTGCAGGACTAATTGCTTTGGCGGGATTTCTCCTACTAATTCTTGTCTTTCTTTCTTCTATTTTTGTCTTTTCTTTTCTTGTCTTTTCAACATTGAGGACAATGTTCCCCTTTAGTCTGGGGGAATATTGGTTTTCATTTATTTACAAAAAAAAAATAAACTTAGTTTCTTATATTTGCACTTTTTCCAAAAAAAACAAAAAAAATAGAAAATCACAAAAATCTAATTCCTTGGAAAGGGAAATTTGGGATTTCATCCCATCACATCTCCTAGTACCGATGAGAGCCCTTCACGGGGTATATCTCGGGAAGTCCAAGAATAAAAAAAAGGGTTTATTCTTGTTTTATGGCAATTTACTTTCTTATTATATTGTTTTAACTCTAAAAAAATGAAAAAAAATGAAAAAAAAACCATGTAATACTTTGAGTTAATTTTTTGTTTTATCCTCAGTACCCCATGACTTTGTCTTTTCTTGTTTTTAATCATTTATATATTTGCTTAGTTAGAATAAATTTCTCTAATTTTCATTTTGTCTATGTTTCGCGGGTAATATGTTGACTAATGCAGTGTTTCTAATTAAGGTAGCAAGTTATTTTCAAAAAACTTTCTTGAATATTTGCACTTTTTCATTGCTATCTTTTTATACTTTTCACTTTTATAAAATCTAACATCCCTTATTTTCTTTTCTAAAAATCTTTGTAGTGTTAGTTAGTGTTGAGTGTAGTAGATGTGAATCAATCTAGACGCTTGTTATTTTCATTTTCATGAAAAGTTAATTCTCTTTATTTTCTATCTAGAATTTACTTTTCTTGAATTTTTCAACACTTTGCTTTAAATAAATTTGGAAGCATGAATATGATCAAAGCATTTTATTCCAAACCTTACAAGTTTAATCATTGTTAACCACCTTGTGCCTTTTCCCTTCCTTTTGGTAGCTCCACTTATTTTTCACCAAAGCCAAATAGTCTACCTATGTTGCACACAAATTTATTTTGAGCTTTATATGTTGCTAGTGTGTACTACATTTTGTGAAGATGGTGGAAGTTTCAATTATCTCATGATGGCTAAAAAAGGAAATAAATAGCAAAAAAAAATGATGAAAAAATATTTGAAAAATTATGAGAAAAAGATTATGAAAAAGAAAAGCAATTTTGATCCCAATTCTATATGTCAAAAAATAATTTGGGGTATCAAAAATTATTTTTAGCAACATCATTTCATGCAAAGCTCTCCCTTATGATTAAGTGTGCTTGAACCCGTCATTTCTATCTTTTTGATTTCCGCACCTTTAAACCCAAGCCAAAATGTTACGCCTAATGAAAGTCTTTTTGATTCATGCTTCCTAGGTTTATTTTTAGTACGGTAGCGAGGAAGTAATTGGGTAAATTTTTAGGTAGGAATATGAGTTTTTGACTTGAATTGATATGATTATAAAATGTCTCTAAGATTTTAGTAGCAATTCAATGCGCTTTTCATTCGTCATGTTACTCAGCTTTTACTTTTGCTAAAATATGGGATGGTTTATTTTATGCTAGTGGAATTTATAAAATCATTTGCTAAGATTAAGTAATAATTTTCAGTTTGTTTTTCATAGTTTCCCTACCTTTAATTTCGCATCGTACTCGTGTACGGCATAGCCAAACTGTTTGATTAGTTTATTTTATTTTTGCTAGCTCGTATATGTTTGCTTGAGGACAAGCAAAATACTAAGTCTGGGGGAATTTGATAATGCATAATATAACTTAAATTATTAGCGGAAAATACTAAAATATTTATATATAAAATATGTATTTTCACATATTAATATATCATTTTGATTATAATTAGACTTTCTCTAATAAAATATGCTAATGTTGTTATCATTTTGCAGGCCTGGGGGATTTTCGCACGTCCAAAATAAAAAGCCCGTTGTGAAGTTTTGATCCAAACACGTGCATGCGCGCATCTTTGCAAAGTCAAGCCCGTCACATGGATATATTATTTCATGCAAGCCGCCACCATTCCATGCAATTATAATCATTATTCTCATGCATGCAAAATTGAATTTTTATTATATTACTACTATCATTTTCATTATTATTATTACTATCATAATTATTAGTATTACTATTATTATTATAATTATCATGTCTTTCATTAACACTATTATTATTATTATGATCATTAATGATATTATTATTATTATCAATAATACAATTATTATTACCAATATTATAATTTCTATCCTTATGGTTATTATTATTATTACTACTATGATTATATTAATATCATTACAATTATTATTATTCAAACTAAATATAACATATCTAAATATAGCAACCTTATAATCTCTCTCCTTCATTTCTTGGCCGATCAAAATAAATAAAAATAAACTAAAAACCCATGTAGCCGCCAACTCCTCCTCTTATTTCTCCCATTCACACGTTTTTTATCTCATAGAGTGATAATTAATAGTTGACCGCACCTTTTAAAATCTCCAATTCACACATGATTTTCCATATGTTCTCTCATTTACATAGCCGGCCATTATTCCCCTCCATTCATACAACCGGTCAAATCTCCTTACCAAAAATAGCCGGGTTCCACTTCATCTAAACCATGCAACCCACTAATTCCTCTCCTCCACTTATTATTATTATTCACATAACAGCCCGCCAATATGGCTCTAATATTTCCTTCCATTCACATGGATTTCAACTCCAATATATTTTATGGCCGGTCAACCTCTTCCTATTCTCCATCCATTCATTATATTTTATACATTTCATCCACTATAATGCATGCACCATTATTAAATGTAACAATATTTTCACCAACCTTTATTTCAACATTTCCTATCCCCCCTTTCACATGATTTCACACTCATGCACATGCCACCCACCTTCATCTTCCCCTCCCCCACTTCATCTATAAAAGGAGCATGGCACCAAGGGATGAGGGATTAACCAACCAAGCAAGGATTTGTGTGACCAAGGAGAGAATGAAGAGAGGAGAGTTTATTTGAGAGCTTGTTTCCTATGTTCTTTTCTTAATTAAGAGTTTATGTTTTGAATTTTGTTGTTTTAATTAGCTTGTTTTTATGGTTTTCATTCTCAACTTACAATTGTAGTGTTTTGTTCTCATATTAATGTTAATGTTCATTTCACTTTTTGTTATTTCTTTCCCCACTATGTGTAACTAATTTTCCACTTAGTGCTTGATTAGATAATATTGGGATGAAGATTTAATCATAATCTATCGTCTCTAAATCTTACAAAAGATCGTTTCGATTCATTTCCGATTAATTTTTTATGCGAGTTTATATTGCCGGTATATAAATGTCGTGATCCGATTTGCGTCCTATTAATCGAAAGGTTCAAGGAAGCTTTAGATCTCTCGGAAATGAAGGGCCTATTATACCTTCTTTGAAAAAAAGAAAATATAACTCCTTTGGTTTTTTGGATTAATGTTTTTGCAATTTTGATTTATTTCAAATCTAAGAGATTTTATTTGAAGTAGTTTAAAATTAGGCGGTGGTCATCTCTAGCGAGTGATTATCGTATTTTTCAATCCTCCAATCGAAACGGGATTTTTATAGATTTAGAACGTGTCTTTTGAAATTGGATTCCCAAGAACATCTAATCAAGTGCTAAGGTTTTGAATTGTTCTTTCGCTTAAGTGTTTTTCCTATTTGCAACTTTCAGTTTTCTAAAAAATCAAATCCACTTTTCCTTCGGTAAATTAATAGACTTTTGCGTGAGTACGATTACTCGACAGGCCTCGGGCATATACGACATTTTTCCTATACTACATTTCGATAGGTACACTTGCCTACATCGTGATTTAGTTCGGACGAATTATTTTAAAACGAAAATACACCATCAATAACGTGCAAGGAAAAAAAAAGAAATGTGCGCAAAGACATGTTCTACAAAATAATATATAAAGATGCGTGAAATAAAATAAAATAAAATGTTGTTTCGACTTAGGTTGCATCACAATATCAGAAAATAGACGAGTATGGGCAAAATCAAGTGGGATACTCGTTTTAGTGAAAAAGAATGAGTAAACAACAAAAACAAATGAGGGGTATAAAGATAGGCCAACGATCCGTACTTGAACGTTCATGAAGAAGCTATTATAATGAATAGCATCAACCATTTGATACACACGTGGAAGGTTTCAAGGTTGTATGCACAAGACCGGATATTAAAACTGTTCCGATCAAAAAGAAATATTCATTTGTGTTTTTTTTCTTAGGCTCACCGGATTTTTTGTCAGCTATGCCAATTGCTGTAATTACTTTATTATTAATTTAACTGGGAATTAACCTCATCTTCTCCACACAAAAAATGTTACTAGGAATAAAACTAAGGAGCTACATACCACTGGTTGCTCGAAGCCTCCAGCATAGTGGAAATAACACCCAACAATCCAAGCATGATCAGCATCACCAGTTGATGTCCAGATAGAGATGGCTTTTGTCCAAAAACAACGATTCGAGAAGCTATCTTGCAATCAAAATGTACCAAATCAACAGTTTTGTTAATAAAATAAATCACTTACTAAAGCTTAGAATCAGCTTAAATTAACAAAATAACAGCATGATTGATATGTTTCTAAGTTATACTTTGTAGTGTCTAATTTTTAAAGTAGACGACAAGGGAACGAGCACCGTAAAGTTGAGTCATAGAGATGAAACTAAAAAGTTGAGTCATAGATATAGAACCTAAGATGTTGCATTCCCAATTTCACACAAGGGCATTCCCCCAAACAATTAAACGACTTCATTTACGAGATGTGCGGGGAACCCAAAAAAGATGAAAAAAGAAGTAAAATGGGCATTCAACATATGTGAAAATACACATTTGACTCTTAGCATTACATTCATTGCAGTGAAATATGCTAAGGTGGTGGGGAAACGTCAACCAAAAACAAAAGGGCAACAAACTTTCACCTTCATTAAATCAAGTAAAGAAAAGCTTGTCATCATTCATCACGAAAAATTGTAGCTTAATGGACAAGATGGAGAAACAAAACTAGAGAAAACATAAATTTGCATTACCTAATTAAAGCTAGACCCTTGGGTTTTAGTATTCGCTGCATTTCCTTGAAAACATCAATTGGCTTGGTCAGATAATCAACGCTAACCTGGAAAGATATAAGACAAGCTTCAATAAATAATCCAAATAACAAAGACATATTAAAAATGTTAAATGGAGTAGGCAAGCTACCATCTTAAATGATATGGAGTAGGCAATCAAAGAGTTCATGCCCAAAATAGATATTCATAACACTTTTCTTGTATGCCCTGACACAAGATGTATCTATAGGTGACAGATGCATGATGTTGTGCAATGCAAGCAACCATGACGAAGCTGTGGACGAATGCACGTGTGCAATCTGATGAACATATGATGGCAAACCCTAATGCGATGTAAATAAAAATAATTCAATCATGCAATTACCGCGACACGCAACTAATTAAATAACACAATTAAAACTCGCCTAAGACAACCATAATTGATTACAATTGATTCCAACCAGGCGACAAGTAATAACAACATATAATTGGGAGTATTAAAACATCGAGTATCAGGCGAATAATACATATGAGTCCATTGAAAGAAACTACACAAATAAATTGAGTAAAATATTAATAGCAATAAGTAGGAGCACCCGTACAATATAAAGGAAAATGAAACCAAACTGCAAACTCACCGAGTAATCAGTGTCAGTGGTGAAGGGGAGGATCAAGTGGTGGTGGTGGTGGCGGCTGTCTGGGAGTGTAGATGTTGTTTGCGGGCTAGAATTGGTTGGAAGATGCCTGAAGGGGTCGTGTAAGCTTGGGGAAGGGTGGGTGGTTGTATGGAGTGCCTGGAATAGGGGGATTCAAGAGTGAGGGTGGTCGGTATGGTGCTAAGACAGGGAAGAGGAGGGTTGGCCGTTGCCGTGTATGGCTGGACGACATTGGGATGGAAGTTTGGTGTGTGTGGGGGGGAGCGACTTGGGGGCTGGTGGTAGATGTAGGAGGAAGTAGGGGCTAAGACGGTGGCAGCAGTGACGTCTGTAGAGGGAAGCGGCGACCGGGAGGCGAACTGGAGGAAAAACGAACTTAATTTTCGCATAGGGTATGGTTGTCGGTGTTGGGAAGATGGGGAAAGCGGCGGCGGGTGCGGAACTGGACGTCGTGAGGCTGGACGGGGTTCCGGTGAGGTCGTCGTTGGCTGGAGCAGTGGCAAGCGGTGGTGGAAGGCGAGTGACCTCTTAGAGTTGACCGAGCAGCTTCTTATACAGAAAACCTAACTCTCGATCTTCAAACCGGTGACCAGATATAAATAAGGGTTTTAGTTTGTGTACCCGGTCCAAATCGCCTGATCAAGTAACTTAAGCTAACTCTCGAAATAAAACTAAATAAAATAAAATAAAATACAAATAAATTGGAAAAATCGAGCCGGTCGCAATCACAAGCTCCGATTGTATGCCCGATGATCAAATAAAAGTCGACCAAGTCAGTCGACTCCACCAATATCACGTGAATAATCTCCATCATAATCATTCAAACATAATTGGTAATTCAATTTCATTAAAATAAATTTAGCATCAAGAGTTTGATTGTAATATGATCCACAGCAATCGGGTGTTGAAGGAATATCAAGGCAACAACTAGTGGAGGAGGCCTCGGTGTGAAGAATAAAGAGAGTTTAATCTTAAATTTTAACATCATTTCTTAAGAAGGTTGCAGATGTCGGATGTCGGGGACACGTTGGTTTAGGTTTTTAATGCCGATTTTAATATCTGGAGATTTATCGGGAATATTTCATATATCGGGTTTTAATATTTAACAATTTATATACATAATTATATACAAATATAAACTTTTTAATATTTACATATTAATATATTAACAATTTAACATTTATTTAATTTCTAAATCTACAAAATTACTATAAACACTTTATGTTCATTGAGTAATAACAGTATAACGCAAGGAAGAAAGTCAAGGGCAGCAGAAATTCAAGAAGGCATCGATGATGATAAAAGATAATAAACCTTCAATACAAAATCCGAAGGTCCAGCAGAATTAAAGTCAATGATGGACGGGCACACGGAAGAAAATCAGAGGAAGCGGGAAGATAGTGGGGAGCTAAAGCATAAAACAATTCAAACAACGAAATGATTTTGTCTTGTTGTCTATTAAACCATAGACGCTAAAAAAATACAACAACACTCAAGCTTTTATCCCACTATAGTGGGGTCGGCTATATGGATCCTTTGTCGTCATTGTGCCCTATCTTTAGCCATAACCTCATTAATGCCCAATTACATCATGTATTTCCTTATAGTTTCATTCCAAGTATTTATTGGTCTACCCCTCCCCCGTTTATCATGCCTAGTGACTAAACTCTCACAACGCCTAACAGGCGCCTCTAATGGTCTCCTTTATACGTGTTCAAACCATATTAGTCGAGCTTCTCGCATTTTCTCTGCAATTGGTGTCACTCATGTCTTATCCCTGATACATTCATTCCTAATTTTATCTAGTCACGTGTGTCCACACATCCACCTAAGCATTCTCATCTGCGCAACTCCTATTTTTTGCTCATGTACACAATTCAATGCCCAACACTCAGACCGTAGAGCATCGCTGGTCTAATTGCAGTACGGTAAAACTTGCCTTTAAGTTTTAATGGTACTTTACGATCACATAAGATCCATGACGCGTCTCTCCACTTCAACCAACCTGCTTGGATTCTATGTATCACATCTTTATCAACACCTCCATCTTTTTGAACTATTAATCCAAGATATTTAAATCACTCACTGCGGGAAATATCTTGATCACCCAACTTAATAACAAAGGCATCCGTCCTTCTTGCACCGTGTTAGGGGCCGTTCATTCAGGCTTTGAACCCCGGTCAAGCCACATAACAGGACTGCACACCCCAACCCATCACCGCATGCGTGTTCTCAGCGCAGTAGGTTGTTGAGGCCGGGTCGAACCCTTTACCTCCTTGATGAGAAGCTCTTAACGCTAGACTTAATAACGAAGTCATTTGTCCTTCTTGCACTGTGTTGGGATGGGTTGCTCGAGGAGATGGGGTTGTAATAAAAAAATAAAGATGCAGCTGAAGAGAGGTTCGAGGAGGAAGCAACGGGCGGGGTGGGATCGATTGGACAGAGCAGCAGGCGGAACGAGAGAGGAGCGTGCGTGCAGGCAAGTTCTGGCAATTGGTGGGAGGGAACGACGAGGCTGAGGTGAGGTGTCGGCGGAGGTTCTCTGTGCGTGAAGGGGAGCCCGCAGGATGGCAGTTAATGAAGTTTAGGGAAGTTTCGGCGGACGAGGGAGCGTCGTCGATGGCACGAGAGGATGCGATCGGAAGTGAGTTGGTGGAGTTGAGGCATCGACGATGAAGAGGAGGGTGATTGGGGTGGGGGGGTAGGAGTGGTGGGTCGACATAGGACCGAGACGCTAGCGTCTAATGCCAGCGGACGATGAAGAAGCTGGCTGCTGGTACGGGGAAGACGATGAAGAAGGTGGTTGTTGGTGAGGGGAAGATGATGAAGAAGTTGAGTTAGGCTTGAGAGCGATGGGGAAAACAACAGCGGCTTGTCGTAAGGTGGAGGAAGAGGGGCTCGAGGTTGCGTAAGCGGCGCCGGTGCGATGTTGGCGTGCGTCGGCGGAAGGACTGAGAAGCTCTGATACCAAGATGTTATGGTCCTACTCAGAGGTCATCGGAGGAGTGGTCGGAGGTGAGGAAGATGGCAGAGATACAACGGAGCCTTGACTGCGGCTGCCTAAGCGGGGTTGCTCGTTAGAGGAGAGAGCCACCAAATATCTCACAATAAGGGGACAAGAACTAGAACTCTTTCATTGCTTAAATCTTCTTCATACAAGACAAGGGTATATATAGGACCCCGGGGCAGAATTGTAAATACAACAAGGGACATTAATAAAATACGCGACGATTGCGATTTGACTCCTATGACTTATTATAATAAAGGCTTGACGCCTAATAAAGACTCGAGACGACATAATAGTAATATAATATGATAAATGACAAAGGATCCGCAACCGATCTGTAACATATCATCCGCCCATGAAATCGAGTTTGTCCCCAAGCTCGAACCTCGCATGGATGGTCGAGTCCTCAGGCATCTTAGTCTCGCGCCAGAACAACTGTCGATATCTTGTCGTGGTTGCCTCGACAGTGAGCATCGTCGGTATGAATGAGAGGACCGACGACCGAAGGACTGGGTCAGGTGGTGCTGGTTGAGCGGTGGCGGGCAGCATCAGTATGGAAGCCGGAGGAGTAATGGTCAGCGGATTAAGGAATGGATATGGCGGAACGGTGGCGAGGAGCCAGGGCAATGCAGCCGGAGGCAGCGGCGGAATAGCCGAAGGAACTGGCAGAACATGGGTTGGCGAAGCAGGAGTCAACAAGGGAAGCGGTGGCACGTCGTCGGCTGGCGAAGGTGGCCGCACGAGGAGAGGCGGAGGCGGTGAGTGTGGAAGCCGCGGAGGAAGGTGATCTGTAATGTTTGGCAGAAGCAAGGGTGACATTGGTGTGCCCGACGCCCATGACGAAGGGTTTGTTGGACGTGATCCTTGGACGAACGCATCAAGACGTCGCAACATGGAGGTCATCATTTCCTCCACCGAGCGGAAAGTAGCCATTTCCGCGACACTAAGCTTGTGGTCTGCCATAGTGAGTGAGGTTAGGGTGGGGATGGACCTATCGTGGCTTGGGGCTCAAGGCAATGGAAGCAGGGCGATGGAGACGTGTCGGTCCATGGTGTAATTAATTATGATGTAATAATTAATTAATTAATCAAAATATGTGATTAATCAATTAATAATAAAAAAACAAAATTAACTTCTGAGACAAGACGATAAAGCTTGCAATAAAAATAAAAAAAGGTTGCAATAAAAATAAAATAAAATAAAATAAGTGTGGGACGGGTTTCTCAAGGAGATGGGGTTGTAATAAAAAAATAAAGATGCAGCTGAAGAGGGGCTCGAGGAGGAAGCGACAGGCGGCGTGGGCTCGATTGGACAGAGCAACGGGTGGAACGAGAGAGGAGCGTGCATGCAAGCAAGTTCTGGCAATTGGCGGGAGGGAACGACGAGGCTGAGGTGAGGCGTCGGTGGAGGTTTTCTGTGCGTGATGGGGAGCTCGCAGGATGGCGGTTAATAAAGTTTAGGGAAGTTTCGGCGGACGAGGGAGCGTCGTCGAAGGCACGAGAGGACGCGATCAGAAGTGAGTCGGTGGAGCTGAGGCATCGACGATGAAGAGGAGGGCAATGGGGGGGGGGGGGGGGGGGGGGGGTAGGAGTGCTGGGTCGACACAGGACCAAGAGGCTAGCATCTGATGCCAGTGGACGATGATACCAGCGGACGATGAAAAAGTTGGTTGCTGGTACGGGGAAGACGATGAAGAAGGTGGCTGCTAGAGAGGGGAAGACGATGAAGAAGTTGTGTTGGGCTTGAGGGCGGCGGTGAAAACAACAGCGGATTGTCGTAAGGGGGAGGAAGAGGGTCCTAAGGTTGCGTAAGCGACGCCGGTGTGATGTTGGCGTGTGTCGGCGGAAGAGGACCGAGAAGCTCTGATACCAAGATGTTATGGGCCTACTTTTAGGTCACCAGAGGAGTGGTCGGAGGTGAGTAAGATGGCAGAGATACAACGGAGCCTTGACCGCGGCTGCCTAAGCGGGGTTGCTCGTTAGAGGAGAAGCCACCAAATATCTCACAATAAGGGGACAAGAACTAGAACTCTTTCATTGCTTAAATCTTCTTCATACAAGACAAGGGTATATATAGGACCCATGGGCAGAATTGTAAATACAACGAGAGACATTAATAAAATACGCGAGGACTACGACTTGAATCCTACGACTTACTATAATAAAGACTTGACTCCTAATCAAGACTCGAGACGACATAATAGTAATATAATATGATAAATGGCAAAAGATCTGAAACCGATCCGTAACACACTGCTAAATTTAAGCTCCATATACTCAGTCTTTGTCATGCTCAACCTAAAATCCTTCTGTTCTAAAGTGTCTCGCCAAGAATCAAGTTTAACATTTACAACCTTGCGCGTCTCATCGACCAAAATGATATCATCCGCAAACAATAAACACCAAGGTATTACTTGTTGGATATGTCCGGTGAGCTCAACTAAGATAAGGGTAAAGAGATAAGGGCTTAAAGCTGAACCTTGATGTAAGCCAACAGTGATAGGGAATTCCTGTGTTAAACCTCCAGATGTCCTCACCCTCGTCACTGAATTTTTATACATATCTTTGATTATGTCAATGTATGATACATTTACACCTTTCTTTTCTAAGACTCTCCATAAGATCTCTCTTAGAACCCTATCATAAGCCTTCTCAAGATCGATAAACAGCATATGCAAATCTTGTTTTCTTTCTCGATAGTTGTCAATGAGTCTCCTCAAGAGATTTATAGCTTCCATGGTCGACCGTCTTGGCATGAATCCAAATTGATTCTCTGAGATGTTATTCTCTCGTTTTACTCTTCTTTTTATTACTCGTTCTCATAGTTTTATGGTATGACTCATTAATTTAATTCCTCTGTAATTAACACAATTTTGTATCTCATTTATTAATATACAAAGGTACCAACATACTTTCTCTTCATTGGTCTGGCATTCTCTTTGACTTCAGTATCTTACTGAAGAAACATGTAAGCCACAAAATTCCTTCTTTCCCTAGACATTTTCATACTTCTATGGGTATATCGTCTGGCTCAACCATTTTTCTACTTTTCATCTTCTTTAGAGCATCATTCACCTCCGTACTTAAATTTTACGATAAAACGTTATGTTCCTATACTCCTCCGATTTACTTAACTCTTCCAAGTTCAGTTCATTGTCTTTTGTTTCATTATAGAGTTAATAAAAGAATTTTTTTCCATCGCTTTTTAATAGCCACATCATCCGTCAAAATTGTATCTGTTTTATCCTTTATGCATTTAACTTGGCTTAAATCTCTTGTCTTACTCTCTCTAGCTCGAGCAATTTTATATATGTCACGCTTTCCATCTTTGGTATCTAGTCGCTTATAAAATTCTTCATAAGTTTAACTTCTTGCTTTACTTACTGCATGTTTAGCATCTTTCCTTGCGACTTTATACTTTGTCAAGTTTTCATCATTCCTACAAGCGTATAGTGTTTTATAGCTGACCTTCTTTGCCCTCACTTTGTCTTGCACTTCCTCTTTCTACCACCGATATACTGTTGAGATATATCGGTCGATATATCAGTGATACATCGGTGGATATATTGATCCATAGCTCATATATCGGCAGATATATTCCAAATGGATATTTTGCAAAACAATATCGAAAATATATCGTTTTTCCCATGAAACATTTATATCGTCCGACATGTCGTCATGTCGGACGATATCCACAACAGAGTTTCTTAATAATCTGAATTACATATCTTCTTTAATTATATAATCTGGTATGTTACTGTTACACGATGATTTAACTTTTTACATATGGGACCTAGTTATAGGCTTTTACTGGTGGGGCATTGGTGACCCGGTGTCCATCCATGCATCTAACAAGGTAATCTTTATGTAGCCAAGCTTGAAGTCGCCCATAACACTGATTTTCAAACAATGTAATTTTTAACTCGTTGATGGGCAAGCAAAAAGTGACAAATATTGAGTTGGGTTTAAATATTGCAGAATCTTAAATATATTTTCATACAGAAAACTTGATCGATATTCAGAATTTAAATAAACTAAATGATTACAAACTATAAAAGCCACTGATGCCGAACAAAATAAGTAGGTAGGTCATATTGCGCATATTAACAAATGCTGATTGCAAATTAACTGAGATTGCAATGTGAAAAAGAAATTAGTCAACATTAATTAGAGAAAAATACTACTAGAAATAAAGAGTGACTTCGTACAATGTAAACGACATTAAAATAAATATGGAACTCACCAAGTAATTGGGTGTGATGCAGGGACGGTGTTACCGTTATTAATTAATTAGTATTAATTATGTTCTTTTATTTTAATGACATGTGAGCCCCCTCCGCCCTATATAAGGAGGAGGTATGGGAGTGTTAGCTTTATCTTTTGGTCATTAGGGTTTTGGCTCTCATTTGAGAGAGGGGTCTTAGGAGGAACCAGCCTCCTAGATATTGGCCGGAGTTCGCTCCGGATTGTATCTGTTTTTTCCCGTTTAATGCAAGCATGTCTCATCCTTTGTTCGATGGCGTATCAATGGTCCGATCTGCCGCCCCCGCCCGCTCGTTCCACGTCGTCGGGGCTCGAGCCACGCTGGACACATTCAACGCCCTGGAGCACCGCCTCGACGAATGAGACCGCCTCCTTGCGTCCATGCTCGCAAGTGTGCAACGTCTCGCGGCACGTTAGGGCCATCCCATGATGCTGCATCCGCCTTCCACAACACCCCTCGCACAGCCTGCCGCCCGGGTTGTTGGCCGCTCGCCACTTTCAGCACATCCTGTTGTTGTCATCGACCCACTTCACCAACGTCGGGGCATCCCACGATGCTCCATCTGTCTTCCACAACACCCCTCACACAGCCTGCCGCCCGGGTTGTTGGCCGCTTGCCGCTTTCAGCACATCTTGTTGCTGTCATCGACCCACTTCACCAACGTCGGGGCATTCCGGCCCTTAACCGCGCCGGAATCACCGGATCCGCTTCCTCCTCTGTGGGCGCTGCTTCCAAACCTACCTCTCCGGACAGACGACACCCTCCAGCTAGTCGGAGGCCTCCCCGAACTCACCCGTCGTCCTTCATCTCCGTCGCTAGCACCACCGTTGCGCCCTCCAACACCGATGCGGCCACTCTCCTTCGGCAAGCCGTCTCGGTACTGGACGGACACGACAGAGATGTCGTTCCCATTCCCCGCTGGCGTCGATGCAGCTCTCCCCTCCCCCCAACACCGCTCTCGCGCCGATCCCGACCGCAACAGCAGCGGCCCGCGCCTCCGGCGCCGTCAGCCTCCAGATCCAGCCCGCGCCTTCTCTTGTAGCGGCAACGCGCGACCGCGACCGCTTCCTCCCGCGATCATCTTCTTCCTCCTTGCGCGTCGAGTCCTCTTCCGTCGCCTGCATCGATGGATGTAAGTGTTGGTGAACTTGGGATGGTTGTAAGTGTGATCTGATGGATCAAATGCGGAGGTAGTAGAGAAATAGGATTTTAGATATTAATGTTTGGGGATTCAGAGATTTTGGACGCTTCAGGGGAGGAGGAAAAGCCCGGGAATGTTGCAGCTGAGGGGGGAGGTGGCATCGGCGGCTGTGGGGGTTTGGGGAGTTGTCGTGTTATGGGTCCCCACTACCCGTCGCAGGTCATATTGTGCATGTTTCATTACGAATCTTTATGTATTTTATTTTGAGTTGTATGGGTCGAGTTGTAGTTACAAGTTATTAGAGTCTTAATGGTTTTATGTTTTGCACAACTTTTGTATATTTAGTTTAATTACACTCAAGCCACTGTAAGTCCTATATATATGGACCCTTGGAGTCATGTAAAGGAATCAATGAATTAATGAAGTCTATTTGCATTCCCCCTGAAGAGATTATGGTAGTTCTCTCTCCTCCCGAGCACACCCCGTCTAGGCAACCGCGATTCCGGCTCCATAGTATCCCACGACTCTACCATCCCCGCCTACGGCAACACTACCGACGTTCTACGACAAGCCCATAACAGGTTGGTGGTGAAGGGTTAGTAAGGGAGAAAAGAGGAAGAGTCGGCAGGGATGGACAGGGAAAGGGAAAGGGTGGAAAAGCAGGACTAGAAGAGGCGATTTTAGGCTGTGGGGCAGGCGGTGAGGCTTGTGGAGGCTGGAGGTGGCATTGAGGCCTCCCGTGTAACATCCCAAAATTTGGACCCTACCAATTGAACCACCTAGGGGACCTAACTGGTTCAATCGACCTCTTTTGATGAGCCTATTCGGGGCCAGTGAGACCCCGTTGGCCCGGTGACCCGATTATAACTTGGCTTACCCTGAATCTCGAGTTACAGTGACTCAAACAGACTTTTTGAGCAGATAACCTCATAATCGATTCCAGTTAGCGTCGTTAGACTCGTAAAGTCTATACGAGTCTAACGGAGTCACCCGCGTTCAATTTCAATGAGTATCAGAGATGACGTGTCGACGCAATTTTAAGTTGTGTTGACCTAAAAAATGGAAATTGAATAAATTACTTCAAAATCGATTTCAGTTAACGTCGTTAGACTCGTAAAGTCAATACAAATCCATCAGAATCGTTCACACTCGATTCCGATGAGCATCGGAGAATTTGCAGTGCGGACGCGTTTTTTAAGTAATGAAATTTACCCGAAAAGGTGAAATCGAGCAAAACGACCTCGGAATTAACCTCATTCAATTTCGTTAGGCTCGTAATGACAATGCGAACCCAACAAAGTCATCTGTATGTGATTCTGACATCGTTAGATCAGTTTTCGATCTTTAAATCAAATCAGGCCGCATACGCCCCGGGAAGCATTAAATGAGCAAATGAACTTGGAATTGACCTCGGATCATTCTGGTGGATGTGTGTCAACGAGACGGTCGTAACGAGACCATCTGGGACAAGTTTCGTATCTCATGGAGAAATTTATGAGGTTTTATGCGATTGGGGAATGACTCCTACTAAACCTATTATTTTAATATAAATACACTTTATAATTTAGGGTTTAGAAACTTACCTTCTCCCAATCGTGCGTCTCCTTGCAACAGTCGATCAAAACGATGAGATCGCCCCTCTCCTCCATAGCCAACCTCCCAACCTCCAAGCTTCGACCACAACCCCTCCTAACTCCGACCGACACCTTCTACAACAAACCGAGCGACCAACCTCCAAGCCCCAACGTGCACCCCCATGGCCGACCACCTCAAGGTCGATCCCCATGGCCGAAAACCTGCAGCTCCTTGGATCGACGACCACCTTCTCCAAGATCCGACCTCCTCTACACCTCTCTCAAGGCCGATCAAAACCCGAACATAGCTCACTCTCCAAGCTCCCATCTCCATACACAAGCCACCCCTCCCTCCCACGCCGACCCAACTTCTTCCACTCCAGATCTGAGCAGCGCCGCCTCCTTCTCCATGGACGGCTGACGACACTACTCCTACTCATACAGCAGGCAGTCTCCTTCTCTGCTAGCTCCGGTCGATGACCTCCATGGCGGCTGAGTTGCTCTTCTCTCCATCTCCAGTTCCGACCACAACAACCCTGCTGCTCTCCATTTTCGGTGAGATTTACTCCAGAAGGTCCCTTGTTCCAGTATTCTACATTGGTTGTCGATGAAGCTCAGTTGCATTTGCATGAAGATGAAATTCCAAAACTGGATCGAAGTCCTAACAGTGAAAGTGTGCCAAAACCTCAATCTGTATCTGAGAGGTTTAGATGTGTAGAGGTTCTTTTCCCGCCCTCTCTTATCGGCATTGAAATTGCATGAATCCATGAGACTGCATACGACGTTCAATCAAATCTGGCAGCAATCCCGACGAGATCCGACTATGAAAGGGAGCGACGGACAAATGTCTCCTTCGCGGCGATTGGTAGCATGCTTGGACTTCGGTGAGTTCCTTCCCTCCACCCTTTGAACCTTAGATCTAGGTTATTTCATTTAGAGCTTTCTGTCGTCAATGGTGCTTAGGGTTCGATTCACAGACGGCGAGAGCAACATTGTTTCCACAAAGCCCTCTCGGCGTTGTAGAGGTTCAAGGAATCCATCTCCGGTGACCCTTGAGCCATCCTTGCCGGTTAAGGTGAATAATCATGCTAGTTGAGCCCTTGAAAGAGAAATGATTAAAACAGTGTAAATCGTTGACTGCCATGTCGCTTATCGTAAATCAACGTAGTGTTAGTAATCTATAAGACTAATTAAATGTCGTATTTAATATTGAATCATGTGATCGAAATAACGACGATCGCACGGTGGAAAATAATATTGAATCGCGCGATTGAAATAACGACGATCGCGCGGCGGTAAATAATATTAAATCACGCGATCGAAATAACAACGATCGCGCGATGGTAAATAATATTGAATTGCGACATCGAAGATAACGATGATCGCACGGTGAAAATAATATTGGATCGTATGATCGAATCAACGATGAATCGTGCGATGGAGATCAATGGTGAAGCTTGCGGTGCAGCGGTAATCAAGGTTGTCGTTACATAGTTCGGACTTAGGGTGGAAACGTTGAACCAAGCTCCGGAAGCATCACCTATTCCAATAATATTTAATCAACGACATGATGTCTTCCAAGGACATTGTCGTTTCCACCAACAATTGATGCATGTGAAGCAGATAGTTTCAAATCTTTGTTTAAATTTAGGGATATTAACCAATGAAGTGCTTAGGCAAGTCCGATGACCAAAAGAAGTATAAAAAGGGCATCCCGGACAAAGCATCTCCGCGCAGCGAGGGTCCGGGGAAGGGTCCCACCACAAGGGTGAAATGTAGGCAAACCTTACCCTGCATTTTTGCAAGAGGCTACTTCCAGGACTCGAACACGTGACCTCAAGGTCACACGGCGACACCTTAACCCGTGACCAAAAGAAGTATCATGAACTTAAATTTTGGATAACCAGTAGGTTTGTGTGATTATGATGAAACCAGAATCGACTACAACATGATGATTACAATCTTGAGGTTATGAATTTATAGATGACATCGACGAATATGAATAGAGTGTAATTAAGATGATTACTGATTGAGGCTGGATTGATGAACTTGAGTGAATCTAATTTAGAAATATATAAATTGTTACACGTTTAACAGACCGGTCTCTTCCTAAATCACTAAATCAATTCATTAGTTTAGTTCAATAAATTTTATGAGACCGAATCTAGATTTAAATAGTATCTGTTTTTGCCATACTTAGATCTAGTTGTGCATATGTAACGAATAACATGATTATGGATTGGCATGTGGAGATGATTAGTTCTCTTGAGAGGGTCGAGTAGCTGGTTGATCGCCTCCCCTAGTTTGTAATGAATTATAGTATACTCTGCATGTATGAAATGATATTGCATGTGTATGTATGTGGCGGGTTGACAGCCCTTGCCGGCGGCACACACCGGAGGGTTAAGACAGTGACTCATGGATAGCGTCATGGTCAAACGTCAATGTGTGCCCTAGCCTAGTTGTTGTTTGTTTACGTGTTAGCCACCTAAGTTCGACATGAACTATACCTCAGTTCTTTTGGTTATACCGCCAGTATGGGAGAAGAATGAGTACGAGCTCAGACAGTCATACGTAAGGCCTAGGGATGATTGTGCTTAAATACCCTAGAAGTGGCCAGGACGTGTCATTGTCACTGTTTGACCACGGCGGTGGTGCTTGTGGGACTAACTACCCCACGAATAAGTGATCTCAGTCATTAGTTTGCACTCATTACGATCGGATGTTTGCGTCTCGACATCGTGCATGATAAATCTATGTCGACATTGTGTGTGTGTGTGTGTGTGTGTGTGTGTGTGTGTGTGTGTGTGTGTGTGCATGCTTGTATGTGATAGAGATATGTGTATTTACACAGTGAGACTCTGATGAGTCATGATGATTATGGGTTGTGACACTCCTCTGACGAGGATTTGCTTAACTTTGCATTTGGTTGCGTTATTAGATCATAGTTGCATGTGTACTTGATAGTGTATAGATGGTGCAATATTTTAAATTGCGTAAGACCCCAACACTCAAGCCTTTATCCCACTATAGTGGGGTCGGCAAATTGCGTAAGACCCCAATCATATAAATTCATGTGTGTTTATATATGATTGGTTATTTTATGTTGTGCTTTTATTTATAATATTCAATGTGCTACGAGAGTGCGTGTGTTGTGGACACCGTTAGGATAGATACAATGATGTGTTTTACTTATGTTCATTATTAGTGCACTCTTTCATACTTCATTACTGCACTCCTTCATATTTCATTACTGCACTCCTTCATACTTCATTACTGCACTTCCTTAAGTTATGCAATTCTTCATATTGTTTATATACATATTTATATTGCATTGTGCTGAAACTTACTGCAGGACAATCTACCGCCCCCTTGAGCACATAAGGGGCTCAGAGAGAGAGGTGGAACCCACTTAGCATATACGTATAATATTTGCTAACCCTCACCATTGGATGACACCCCCAGGAGTTCCAGGAGCTATCACACGGACTTGATGTGGACTTAACGTGGACTTAACATGGACATGACGTAGACTTGACGTGGAGCTTACAGAGGATGGTTGTTACCCTTAGTAACATCATCGGTCATATAGTTAGCTCAGAGTAGGCAATAGATTTACAGTATTTTGTTTAATCCGGCTTGGCATGTTTACTTAGGAGCCCCCGATTTTTTTAGACTATTGTACTTGGACTGTGGGGTCATCATGCCATTGTTGTGGTTGCTTTCTATCTTCTCCTATTACTCGTATAATTATGTGATCTATTGCGTGGTTGTTAGTCTTCCGCTAGTACTTCTTCCGCTACTGATTTGTTTGTGGTGTGATAGTGATTCGCTTAACATTATCGTCGGTTCGTAGCGTTAGGAGAGAATGACGGGAGAGGGTTGAGACGTTCATACCTTTATTCTTCTGTTATTCCCTTCATTATTGCGGATTGGAAGTGGTGTATGATAAGATCCTCTTCTTGTGCCTAATTTCCGAGGGGGGTCTTACATCCCGATCTTGGAGGAGTGGACGACGAGACTCCTACATGGTGGAGAAGGCGGCGGCAGGGGCTTCGCAAAGCTGGAGGAGGCAGCGAGGACTCGGGGAGGCTCGGGTTGTAAGATCGATGACTATGGGCTGCTTTTAGGGTGTTGGTGGGGGTTTGCCGAAGCTCGAGGAGTCATCGGGGGCGGTCGTGAGCTGGAGGAAGGGACGACGAGGGAGATGGGGAATCGACACCCCCGCGACAAGCTCCGGGTTGAATGATCGAGCGGCTATTTCTTTTAGCCAATACTCTCCATGACCTAACCTCTCCAATACAAGCTATATATACAAAACCAATTTTTTGGTTAACTGGAATCTCATAATAGCTCAAAACGCCCAATTGGTTCGTTTAACCTAAAACTCAAACTAGATCTTTACAGCTAAAGACTATCAAGGAACAACAAAGATGAATAATGAATACAAAATATGTAGACATGCTCGCTATCCGAACTCTTGAAGGTAGGATCTCTCTATCAGCATATCCTCCAAGGAGAGCCAACACCCTACTATCCAAGATAATCCTAAGACAATCAAATATGCAGACAACTTATATTCATGCAATCTAGGCAGATAATCTCGATAACGGAAACAAGAGAGAACTCAATCACGCTAAAATAATTCAAGAAAGATTGTAAGCGCAAAATGTTCCTCAAACAGTAAGAAAAGAGGAATAGAAACATACCACATTAGTTATGACATCAAAAGAATTATCTTCAAATGGAAGTTTGGGATTCACATTCAGGTCTTGTACAATGTATTCCGTTAAGACCTGAAAACATATTTGAGTGAATATTAATTATTAAAACAGAAATTCAACTAACCCAAGTACAGAATTACTGTTGTTATAATCAAAAACAGAAAACATTGAATGAGTACAAAAACAGTAAAGCTCTGTTCGATACGGTTAATGATGTCTGAACAGTTCTGATGATAACTACTGAAGGATTTGTTGTCATAATAAACCTTTGATTCATATGTTCTGCCTAAGTTTTGCGCTGGGTTTCATTTTTTTTATTATTGTTGAGCATAACATCTCATATCATAAAACTCATGTAAACTTATTATAGATCTTGGGTTCCTCCACATATAACCAATTAGCTTCAGGTTAATGCATCGATTCTAAGATAGCATCGATGTATCATATTAGGCTATGCCCAATGGCAAACTCTCATGTCACCCAATTAGAAAGAAGTTTATGTGGTAGAGGCCAAAGAACCTAAATGTGACGCGGCATGTGTTGAGAATTTAGTTTCAAATCTAGAAAATTATATAGCCTTGTGAATTTAATATAGATATTGGGCCCCTCCACTTCAACCAATTGGTTTTTGTTGGATGATAGGTTCTAAAAACTATATTTGAAATTTGTTTCAACTTTTGTTGAATAAAAAAAATTTAACACTAAGAACAAGCAACCCCACATGAACTAAGTCAAAAACCCTAGCCGCCAACCCATAACAAGAATACATTATATTTAGATTCGCAAGGATTCACCCCTCATTTTCTGTTATTGTTTGGTATTTTATAGGAACGCCTTCTCGCGAGTAATTATTATAGAGTAAATATGAAGAATGCTTAACACCTCCTAAATAAAGTAAAAAGGTTATTAATGGTAGCCTTTTAGGTTGACTAGTAGGCTTTCGTAAATAGAATAATAACTAGCTCACGTTCTGATTCTTCGACAAAAGGGGAGTCCTTCGTCATAAAAAGCTCGTCAGGAATTTTCGATATAATGTGCCGGAAAAAGTACTCATACCTTAAGTTTGCGCAAGCATCTCAGGGTTAATCGATAAAATCAATGCACAAGAAAGACGGCAGCTGATGCTTCTGCGTGGACTATCGGGTGCTCAACAAAGCTATTGTGCCCGATAAATACCCCATTCCAGTCATACAGGAACTTTTGGACGAGTTGAGCAGCGCCACCATTTTCTCCAAGATCGATCTCCGGTCCAGATATCATAAAATCTGGGTGCGTGCCGCGGATATTCACAAGACAGTGTTCCGCACTCATGACAGGCACTACGAGTTCTTGGTCATGCCTTTCGGCCTGACCAACGGCCCGACGATCTTTCAGGAGACTATGAACGACATTTTTTGCCCAAAACTTCGTAAGTTCGTTATGGTGTTCTTCGATGATATTCTTGTATATAGTCTGACCTGGCAGGACCATTTACATCATCTGGAGCTTGTTTTGTCCACCCTGCAGCGACACTCGCTAGCCTGGGCCACACGGTGTCGGCTTGGGGAGTGGCCAACTGGCCATGGACTCGGACAAAGTCCAGGCGGTTGTGCAGTGGTCGCAACCTCTTACAGTGCAAAATGTCCTAGCATTTATGGGTCTGATCGGTTACTATCGGCAGTTGATCCGTGACTACGACGCCTTGGCTCTTCCTCTGACACGCCTGCTGCGCAAGTCCACCAACACCACCTTCCATTGGCCCCTGAAGTCCGTCGCTGCTTTCTTGGCCTTACAGCAGGCCTTGGTGACCGCACCGGTTCTGGCCATGCCCGACTTCTCACAGTCGTTCACGGTAGAGTGCGATGCCTCGGGCACTGGTGTCGGAGCGGTTCTCATGCAGGCTGGTCGACCCATTGCGTACTTCAGTCGGTCCTTCTCCACCACCGCCCGCTCACGTTCCACTTATGACAACGAGCTGATGGCTCTCGTGCTGGCAATCCAACATTAGCGGCCTTATTTGCTTGGTCGACAATTTGTGGTCCGGACGGACCACCATAGCCTATGTTATCTTCTAAATCAGAAGATGACCACACCCACGCAGCAGGTTTGGGCAGCGAAATTTCTGGGTTGCGACTTCACAGTGGAGCTTGGCTCAGGTAGGACCAACGTCGCGGAGGACGCGCTCTCTCGCCAGTCAGGCGCAGCGGAATTGACAGTCATCTCCCGACCCGTGTGGCAAGAGGCTACTACCTTACAGAGTGAGGTGGAAGCTGACCCAACATTATGTGCCATCATTGACCGCCTACGTACTGATGCGTTTGTGTGTCCGTCGTATACCCTTGTGGGGGTCGAATTCTATACCGGGGTTGCATGATGCTTTCAGCTTCGTCTCACAGCATTCCATGCTTACTCGCCGAGTACCACGCCACACCAACCGCCGGCCATGTCGGGGTCTTTCGAACTTACCGTCGCATGGCAGCGGCCCTTTATTAGCGGGTCATGATGTGTCAGGTGGAGAAGTATGTTGTTGCATGCTTGGTCTGCCAACGCTCCAAGTACGAGACCACGTTCCCAGGAGTCCTCTTGCAACCCTTGCATCTGCCCGACCTCATCTGGGGAGATTTGGTGATGGACTTCATTACACGGCTCCCTCGTTCCTCAGGGTACGACTGCATTCTCGTGGTGGACTGTTTATCTAAGTAGGGCCACTTCCTTCTGTTGCCCACCCTTTTACAGCACCGCTGGTGGCCGATGCCATCACCTCGGGGGTGGTACGCCTCCATGGGTTTCCCCGCTCGATCATTAGTGATCGTGATCCCGTTTTCATGAGTGACTTTTGGCAAGAGTTATTCAAGTTGCAGGGGACGCAACTTCGGATGAGTATAGCCTACCACCCGCAAACGGATGACCAATCTGAGGTCTTGAACCGTTGCCTCGAGACATACTTACGACGCTTCACATCAGACAGACCACGTGATTGGAGCAAGTGGTTGGGATGGGCAGAATTCTTGTATAACACCGTCTTCCACCACTCTGCAGGCATGACTCCCTTCCAAGCTGTATACGACCGCCCGCCTCCCACCATCGTACAACATCTTTCGGGGGAATGCCACGTGGGTGTCGTGAGAGATCTACTCCGAGATAGCGACGAGACTCTCAGGCTACTGAAGACCCACCTCCAAGCAACACAACAGAAGATGGTCCACCACGCCAACAAACGTCGTCGTCACGTACAGTTACAGATTGGAGACCTTGTGTTCGTCAAGCTCCACCCTTACCGACAATCCTTCGTCGCACAGAGGGGCCACCCGAAGCTGTTCTCCCATTTTTATAGGTCGTTCGAGGTGATCGCACGTATTGGCAAGGTGGCCTACCGGCTCTATCTTGCGCCCCACTGCAGGATCCATCCCGTGTTTTACATTTTGTAGCTTAAACAGGTGGTGGGGGACCACACCGTCGAAGACTCTTTCCCATCCTACTTTGGGCCGAATAGCGCCGCCTTGTACCTGCCTGAATCCATCTTGGATCGCACATCTGATCAGGAAATCGGCCGTGAGCAGGTGTTGGTCGCTTGGCAGCGACGACCTCAATCAGACGCTACATGGTGAGACCGCGATGACTTCCACACTCAGTTTCCGGACTTTTACCTTGAGGACAAGGCAAATTTTACAGATGGAAGTATTGTTACGGCGAAGGAGAACGATCAAGAAAGCGAAGGATACTTGGCGGGTCTATTCCCAGAGGCAAAAGATGACGGACAAGATTAATTGAGGATGTTACTCCTCAATTATCTCAATTATTGTTATTTACTGCTTTTACCACTTGGTGAGGGGTATATATGTTCCCCTCTTGTATCTTTATTTTCATTGTTTGAAGTTTGGACTCATTTGGAGCCTAGGGCTGACAAGAGGGTTTCCTCTTGTGTATTTTCTTAAGTAATCTCAGATATTTCTTCCACCAATCCCTAAGGGGTATCAAATTCTACTACGTACAAGCATCTTTGGGTATGAATCCTCGAAAACAGCTCTTTTTGCAATTCTACCATGCGATAGCATCATCTTGAAGTTGCATGCATCATTCCCTGTCAATGCACCATTCCCAACGACATCCATTTCTCACAAGGAGAAATTGACCACAAGTTCTAGTTGTGATTATTATTAATATGATCATCGGTGTCAGATCCCCCCTCTTCTAGAGAAATCAATCGCTAGTTCTGGTTGAGCTCTTCATATCTGTGATTGCTTAACCTGAATATCTTTTCATGAAGAAAGCCTAACCACGAGTTCCCATTAGTGCAATCGATTATATGGTCATATGACACTCCTAGGTTCGTAATGAACACTATGTTGTCAGCGTGCTCCTCGTCCCTCCATATGATCATGTAATTTCGAAGTGCAGTCTAGTATGTCATACAACTTATACAGTTGGTGACTTTTCCTTTGATGAGTATCGCGTGTTAACATACTCGTGTTTGGAGATATAATGAACCCCTTAACTTTGTCGATTTTCATCATTTCAACTAATCACTATCACATTATTGGGCTTTAAGGGTCTTCAAGAGGGTATTGAGATTGTCTCATGGGCATTGTTCCTTCATAAAAGCTATATAAGCCAAAATAGACTTCCCTTAGAAATCTCTTCATCCTTTTCATCCTCTCATCGGCGGAGAATTTCCATCCTTCACGTGAGTTTGGGATGGGGTGTCTCTGAGCTTCTCCCCATAATGAGAGCATTAAGCATCTTTGCTAAGATGGGGTGAATGAAATCATGGTTCACTCTTAATAAGATATGTATTGAGTCTCAAATATGCATGGTGACTGCATCATATTACCATTGTATTTATAGCATCATGTGGAAGTCATTGAAAAAGAGAGGCCTATGTTATGGGCCTAGCCCTCAACACCAGTAAGGATGTCGGAGGATGACCGGAGGTGGAGATGACAGCGGCGGAAGATACAGTGGAGCCGTAACCGCGGCTGCCTAAGCGGGGCTTGCTCGTTAGAAGAGAGACCTACCACAAATCTCAGAAGAGCATAAGAAATAGACTTAACTTCAATTCCTCCATTTGCAAGACCCACAAGGGCTCTTAAATAGAAACGTACAAGGGTATTAACGTAAATACCCGACCCCTTAACAATAACAACATATTCATGATAAGACATAGATACGATAACTAATTGGGCATGTTGCCCATAACATCACTTCCGCTGTCCAAAAATGAGCTTGACCTCAAGCTCAAGGGAGCGCGAACTTCATCTGATGCACTCCTCGTCAGAGTCCTCGACGTGCAGGTAGAAAAGTTTTTTGCACATGTGTCCGCGAGTGTACTGCTTGTTGCAGTTAAAACATAATCCTTGGGCGCGTCGTTCCAACATATCGGCCCGAGATAGTCGGCGGACCGGCGGGGGGGAGATGGCCCTCAGTATGGCCCTGCTGGGTGCCGGAGTCAGTGGGCAAGTAGGCCTTCTGGGCCAACTGGAGGCGACGGTCGCATAGCCTGGCCAAATTCATAGCAGACACTAAGTCTGGAAGGGCCTCAAATTCGACAACCAGGCGGAGGCGGTCGCGAAGTCCGGAGATGAAGATGACGATTTGCATCTCTAAGGAAAGTGTAACGTGCGTCAGGAGAAGCTGAAATTGTCGGCCCACGTCAAACCCGACTGATCAATGAGGAGACGAGTGACCCAAAGTAAAGCCGAGTCGAGAAGGTGAAAGGAGGCCATAGGAAGACGTTCAGCTGTAGGAGTTTGTTGGTGTCCAAAGAATTGCTCGCACCTAGTGAGTCAACCCAAGGGATCAGTTTTTCCATCGTAGGTGGGAAATTTCAACCGGGTATAGCGAGGCAGAATAGCAATTTCGGGGCGTAAGAGGGTTGGTGGTGGTGGCTCGTGGCGGATGAGCGGCGGTAGCGGGACTTAACTGTTGCTAGCGTGATTTGTGGGTGGGGTGGTAACAACGGGCGGGGCGGTTGTTAGTCCAATAAACTTGGTGGTGAGGGTTGTCATGTCGTCCTGATGACGTGCGTCGGCATCCCGAAAGTGTGCTTCTACCTCCTGAAGGCGTGCATCCATGGCGGATATAACTTAGTGGAGTCGGTTCATAGCATCCAAGAAATTGGGTGAGTCTCCCATATTGTGGATGGAGGTAGCACGAGATAAGGAGCGGGTGGCGGGACGGCTAGATTGCTCGGAGGCGGCTGGTTGGGAGTTACCGCGAGAGCCGCGTCGTCTCCCAATGGTGGCGAAAATACTCCAAGCTAGCGGCATGGGACTCGAGATAAAACAAGGCAAAGCAGCTTGTTGTGGATTGTGGTTGGCTCAGAATAAACTAATTCCCAGGGCCCACCTGAATTACGACCCAGAAAAGGAATACATTAATTCCCCTGCATCCCCACGCGTGAGTGTCGGAAAAATCGAAAAAGAGTTGCGGCGTGGGTTACGCGCCTGTTGCGCGTCCGCACAGGTCTCGAGCGGACGACGTGTGGGGCTCGAGACGGCAAGCGGCGGACTTCGACGCGATAGGGCGTGGGTGGCTTGGAAAAAAAATTATGCGTAGGTGGCTCGATGACAGCGGTGGTTTGACAGGGAAAGTCAATCACAGAGAAAGTCGGCACCCAGGCGACGTCTTTTTCGATAGTGAAAGTCGATCGCAGAGAGGCGTCGATCGCAGAGAGGCGTCGATCGTGTCCTGCTACGCGGGAGAGGATATTGATGCTTGTTGTGTAAGGAGCTGCAGCTCGTCTGTTTGGAGGCGTCGATGATGTAGAAGTGGCTTGAGTCGGACAGGAGAGCTCGGCTGACAGAAGGAGGTCGCGGCTGGAACTTGGGCGGTTACGACCTATTTTGTTGTAGTCGATGAAGAGGCACGATGTCGAAAATGAAATGCTTGGCCGGATGCCGCTGATTTGAAGGCAGAGAGGCGCGGCTCTGTTGGTGATGGCAGTGTTGTAGCAGAGAGTAGAGAGGATGTGCGGTTTTGGCTTGACGGAATCACAGCGGGAAGAGGAGAATTGTTGCCTCTGATACCAAGTTGTTATGGGTCTGGCCCTTAACATTGGTAAGGATGCTGGAGGATGACCGGAGGTAGAGCTGACGGCGGTGGAAGATACAGTGGAGCAGGAACCACGGTTGCCTAAGCGGGGCTTGCTCGTTAAAGGAGAGAGTTACCACAAATCAAACTAGGATGGATGAGTTTTAAAAATTGAGGTTTAAAAATTGAGATATATGAAGTAATAAAAACTTTAAGATTCGTATTTCACTTTTACACTCATATATAAGGGTATGGTGAGGTGCTCCCCCTATGTGTATGGTAGCTTATATGTTGTCGACAAATGTGTGCATGTTGTTTATTGTGTGCCCCACATCACACATATTGGTGTTGATAGACTTTAGTCTCTAAAAGTCTACCCGATTGTCCTTTTATATATATAAAAATGTTAGAATACCGAATAATAGATTTCTGATATCAAACTAATAAGCACCCCCTCTTATATAGTGAGGGGAGAATACAAGGCTAAACGCACACCAAGTAAATTCAATCTAACATAAATTCTAACACTCCCCCTCAAGTTGGGCATGTTATATTTTTCATGCCCAACTTGTCAATCAAGCCATAGTGTAGATTTGCCCCAAGACTCTTTGTAAGGATATCTGCAAGTTGGCTCTCTGAGGGAACAAAGGGAATACATATGATCTTCTTCTCAATGTGTTCCTTAATGAAATGTCTGTCCACCTCAATGTGTTTTGTGCGATCATGCCGAACAGGATTATTGGCAATGCTAATGGCAGCCTTGTGTCGCAGTACAACCGAATAGGAGCAGTTTCACTCAACCCCAGATCACTCATGAGGGAGCGCAGCCAGAGTCCTTCACAAATCCCATGTGCCATGGCACGAAATTCGGCTTCAGCACTTGACCTGGAGACGACTTGTTGCTTCTTGCTTCTCCAAGTGACAAGATTCCCACCGATAAACGAACAATACCCAGACGTGGATCGTCTATCTGCAACACTTCCTGCCCAGTCAGCATCAGTATAAACTTCGATCTTCAGGTCAGAATTGGAGGTGAAAAGAATTCCTCTTCCAGGTGAAGTTTTCAAGTATCTCAAGATCCGATGGACAGCATCAAGATGTCTGGCCCTCGGAGAGTGCATGTATTGACTCACAACTCCAACGGCGTAAGCAATGTCAGGTCGAGTATGAGACAAGTAGATCAATCTCCCTACAAGTCTTTGATAACCTTTAACATCTTCTATAGGATCGCCATCATTTCTTCCAAAATTGTGGTTAACCTCCATGGGAGTGTCAGCAGGTCTACACCCACTCAGACCCGTTTGTTTTAAGAGATCAAGAATGTACTTCCGTTGAGAGATGAAAATGCCGTTCTTAGATCTGGCAACTTCAATACCCAGAAAATACTTCAGTTTGCCAAGATCTTTCACCTCAAATTCTTGTGCCAGGTGTTTCTTTAAGGCTTTTACTTCATCAATGTCATCACCTGTAATAATGATGTCATCAACATAGACTATTAAAATCGTTACCATGTTGGCCCTCTTTTTGATAAACAGAGTATGATCAGCATGACTTTGTTTGTACCCCAGGGAGACCATAGCGCTATGGAACCGTCCAAACCACGCCCTTGGGGATTGCTTCAGGCCGTAGAGAGCCTTCTTCAATTTGCAAACTTTTCCATCTGAACCCTGAGAGATAAAACCGGGTGGAAGGGACATATACACTTCTTCTTCCAGATTGCCATGAAGGAAGGCATTTTTAACATCCAATTGGATGAGATCCCAACCCTTGCATGCAGCACATGACAGCAGGACTCGAATAGAATTCATTTTTGCCACAGGAGCAAAGGTTTCTCGATAGTCAATGCCAAGAGTTTGAGTATACCCTCTCGCCACCAATCTTGCCTTGAAACGTTCCACTATGCCTTTGGAATTTTGATTGACCGTAAAGACCCACTTACAACCAACTGTTTTCTTCCCATGTGGAAGAGTGGTTAAGTCCCAAGTATTATTCTTCTCCAACGCTGCCATTTCTTCTACCATTGCCCTTTTCCAATCAGGATGTTCAAGAGCCTCCTGCCAGGTAGATGGAATAGAGACCGAAGCAAGGGACGACACAAACCCTTTATAAGAAGGAGTCAGCGTATCATAAGAGACATACTGAGATATAGGGTGTTGAGTACTCAATCGGATACCTTCATGGAGGGAGAGATCTTCTGACAGAGTTGGCATTGGGTCTGGAAGCATGGGATTAGCCGTTGTGTTCTGACCTTTACGCCGTCGGGTGTAAACCTGTAAGGGACAAGTAAGCGGAGGAGAAGAGATAACAGGAGGAGCAACGGGAGAAACAGTTGGATGATCAACCGGTATGATATTCTCGCTAGAAGGAGGAATCGGAAGGGAGAAGGTAGGAGAACTCACTTCAACAGCAGGCTCCCCCTGAAGTGAGGTAGCATAATAAGGAGTAGAATCACGAAAAGTAACGTCAGTAGATACAATTGTCCGACGAGTAGGAGGATGATAACACTTATACCCCTTTTGTGTAGGGGAATAACCAATGAAGACACACTTGAGGGCGCGGGGGTCGAGTTTAGACCTCCCAGGAGATGGAATGTGGACAAAGCACGGGCTCCCAAATATGCGAGGAGGAAGAGAGGATGTCGGAGAAACTCCTAAGGTGTTTAGAGGAGTTTGGTTACCAAGGACAGGAGAGGGCAGGCGATTAATGAGATAAGCAGCGGTAAGGACAGCATCCCCCCAATAGAACTTGGGGAGATGCATAGTAAGCAAGAGGCACCTGGTAACATCCAGCAAGTGACGGTTCTTTCGCTCGGCTACCCCATTCTGTGACGGGGAATGAGCACAGGAGGTTTGATGGATAATGCCATGAGTGGTAAGGTAGTGGTCAAAGGGAGAGTTGATATACTCTCTACTATTGTCACTGCGTAAAATTTTTATGCATGCAGAAAACTGAGTAGAAACCATTTTATGGAATCGTTGAAAAATAGAAAAAGCGTCACCCTTATGTTTCATGAGATAAACCCATGTCGTTCGAGAAAAACAATCAATAAAGGAAATAAACCAGTGACATCCAGAAATAGAGCCAATAGAGCAAGGCCCCCACACATCAGTATGTACAATATGAAAAGGAGTAGTACTAGGTAAAGAAACATGATTAACAGGGAGACGATGATGTTTTGCAACGTCACATACATCACACACAAAATTTTTAAAACAACTAGAGGGAAAAGTAGATAAAAGGCGCTACATAGTGGAAACAGAAGGATGGCCAAGACGACGATGCCAGGTGAGCAGCTGGGATGACTGGGTGGCATGAAGAGCGTGTGGAGAGATGAACCCGGTGGAGGGGTCAAACACATACAGGCCGTCCTTCAAGCTACCAGAGCCAATCGCCTTCCCCGTCTTCAGATCCTGAAAAACACAATAAGTAGGAAAAAAGGTGACTGAGCATTGAAGAGAAGTAGTCAACTGACTAACAGAAAGTAAACTGCGAGTGAAATTAGGAACATGGAGGACAGAAGATAAAGTGAGAGAGGAACAAGGTATGGACCCTTTCCCAGCAATGGAGGAAAAAGATCCATCAGCAATACTCACTTTATCCCGACCAGAGAGAGGGGAATAAGACACAAAACCTGAAGCCGATCCAGTCATATGATCAGTAGCTCCGGAGTCAATAATCCAATGGGGAGAGGAGCCAGTAGTAGCAGAGTGAGCACCTGGAATAACGGAATGGGCAAGGGCAGATGAGGAAGAAGCAGCCGTAGTCGGCTCAGTAAGAAGGCCCTGCATCAAGCGGCGAAGAGTCTGCATCTCATCAGCAGAAAAAGAGGACATAGTTGCAGGAGGAGGGCCAATAAGACCCGGAGAGCTGCTCTCAGGGATCTCCGTCAGATGAGCAGAATGATGTGAACAGCCAGAAGTGCGGCCACGACCTCGCCCACCACGGGAAGAAGACCCCCCCCCCCTCCCCGAGAAGAAAAGCCAGGAGGGAAGCCGTGCAGACTGAAACAGGTATCCCGGGTATGACGGGGCTTGCCACAATAATCGCACATGAGATGATCCTTATCCGTGGCACGAGGCTTGAAGTCCCGAGAGGTCCTGCTACCAGTGGTGGGAGGATGAGCAACCAAAGCAGAAGCCTCCGGAGTGGTGGTCATGTTCCAGGACTGTCTGCGATCGAACTCCTGCTGAATAATGCTAAAGACCTCAGGCAAGGAGGGAATGGGAACACGACCCAAAACCTGCACAGTAATCTGATCAAAATCGCGGTGAAGCCCCTGGAGAAATTCGAATACCCGATTTCGATCTTCACGAGCCCTTAATAGGACGGCATCAGCATCACAGACCATTGCAAGAGACTCAAAATGGTCATACTCCTGGTAGAGTTGGGTAAACTCCAAATAGTAGGCAGAAGGAGGACGATCTCCCTGGCGAAGATGAAACAACTGTCGGCGAAGATGGTAGATTTGTGCCGCATTCCCTTTGCGGGAGTAAGTCGATTCAGCCCGTTTCCAGATATCAGCAGCAGTGTCGAGGAAGAGGTAATTCCGGGCAATGGACTCCTGCATGGAATTGATGAGCCAAGACATGACCAACGAGTTTTCAGAGTCCCATCGGGACCAGGTAGCAGAGGTGCGAGCAGGCGCAGGAGTGTCGCCATTAACATAGCCAAAGAGACTCTGACTCTTTAAGGCCAGAGTAATAGAACGGGACCAAGAGAGGTAGTTGGTGTCATCCAGACGAATCGTAGTGAGCTGAGAGAAACTGTGATCGGAGCCAACCCGGGTAGATCCAGCGGGGGGCACGGAGGCAATGGGGGGCACGGAGGCACCGGAAGCGCCGGAATCAACGTCTGACATGGCACCAATGAAGAAGAACGGTTCAAGGGAGGAGAGAAAACTTAGGGCATCAGAGATCTGAGCCTCCGGTAGTAGAAGAACGCCGGATAAAGAACGGAGAGAAAAGGTAGATCTGAATCTCCGGAAAATCGAACCGTTAAAAACCACCAAGAATCAAGTATGATAATAAGGAGAGGAAAGCGAAACTTTTCCCAGAATTTCATGGCAATCGGACCATTGGAAGGTCGCCGGAAAAAAACATCCCGCCGGTTAATCCATAGCAAGACCGGCGGGTGCACGCACGAGAGAAAAGAGAGGAGGCGGGAGAGAGAGGAGAGGAGGCGGGGGCGCTGCTAAGGACGCAGGCGGCGGCGGGCGGTGGCGGACGAACGCAGGCGCAGGCGGGCGAGCGGGCGAGGGAGCGAGCGGGCGAGCGAGCGGGCGAGCGAGCGGGCGAGCGAGCGAGCGGGCGAGGGAGCGAGCGGGCGAGCGAGCGGGCGAGCGAGCGGGCGAGCGAGCGGGCGAGCGAGCGGGCGAGCGGGCGGGCGTGCGGGCGGGCGAGCGAGCGGGCGGGCGAGCGAGCGGGCGGGCGAGCGAGCGGGCGGGCGGGCGGGCGGGCGGGCGGGCGGGCGGGCGAGCGGGCGGGCGGGCGGGCGGGCGGGCGGGCGGGCGGGCGGGCGGGCGGGCGGGCGAGCGAGCGGGCGAGCGGGCGAGCGAGCGGGCGAGCGAGCGGGCGAGCGGGCGAGCGGGCGGGCGGGCGAGCGGGCGGGCGGGCGAGCGGGCGGGCGGGCGAGCGAGCGAGCGGGCGGGCGAGCGAGCGAGCGGGCGGGCGGGCGAGCGAGCGAGCGGGCGAGCGAGCGAGCGGCGAACAGGCGCGGGCGAGCGGGCTAGGTTACGCTCTGATACCATGTTAGAATACCGAATAATAGATTTCTGATATCAAACTAATAAGCACCCCCTCTTATATAGTGAGGGGAGAATACAAGGCTAAACGCACACCAAGTAAATTCAATCTAACATAAATTCTAACAAAAAAGATAGTTTTTTTCTTTTAATATGGGGCTATTGTAAAATATTCTTTTTTGGTAAAGAAATTGGATCGTCTAATTCACAATAAAAGTGAATAAAACCACACTGATACCAAACTGATGTAGCCCGAAATTCAAGTTTGATAATAAATTAATTTTGCGATCGATTTTAAACTAAGTGGCGCAAGTTAGATTCATCGAGCAATAAGGAGTAATAATCAGTCTAGGGTTCGTAAGACTCACGTAAGAGCATAACAATCAAACAATGAATAAACATGAATTAACATTCCACGAACATGCAAATAAATAAATGAGCAACACAAGATATTCAAATTAACAGCAAACAGGATAATAAAAATTAGGACAAGCGCAATGTTAAATGTCAAGTAACCCCCTCACCGGGTGGTGAGAATAAGGGTGGCTAAACCTAAGCCGGTGGTGCTCCTAAGCCGGGGGTTCGGATTCCAGATAAGGGGATGGTTTGCGATACGTGAAAAAAAAAATTGGCAGAACCCTAAGGTTCGTTTCTCCTCTTCCCTTCTCTTCATCGCAACATGGTATCAGAGCGGTTCGTCCCGTCGACCTGAAGGCCTGTTGCTGCCGATCCCGTCTGCGCCCGCTGCTGCCGATCCCGTCTGCGCCTGCAGCTGACGATCCCGTCGGCGCCTGCTGCTGCCGACCCCGTCGAGTGCCGCTGCTGCCGATCCCGTCAAGTACCGCTGTTGCCGATCCCGTCTGCGCCTGCTGCTGTCGATCCCGTCTGCGCCTGCTGCTGTGTCCTGCTGCCGGTCTCGTTCTGTTGCTTCCAATCAGTCCGCTGCTGCCAGTCTGTCGTGGCCTGTAGGACCTGAAGGTCCTGCTGCCGTTGTTCTGTTGCTGCTGTCGTGGCTTGAAGGACCTGAAGGTCCTGCTGCCGTTGTTCTGTTGCTGCTGGTTTCCGTCTGCTTCCTAAAGGTCCTCCGGCTTGTTTGCTCGTATGGAGGACAACTTGAAAAGTGCAAATGCCTCTGAAGGGGCCGCTAACCAACCCAGACACTACAGTGGAGGGAGTCCTAACATGGACTTCAGTCAAGGTGTTACTCACATTAAACTCAATGGAAGGAATTACCTTCTATGGGCTCAATCCATGAGGATTTTCATTGGGAGCCGTCGGAGACTGGGTTTTCTCACAGGATCCAAACCGGCTCCAAGCAAGACCGATCCCAAATACGAGGAATGGGAAGGTGAGAATCTCACAGTGATTAATTGGCTTGTCAATTCTATGGAACCCAAGATTGCAAGTCACTTTCTATTCTGTGAAACTGCAAAAGATAAGTGGGAACAGATCGAACGAAATTACTCAAAAAAGAAAGACTTAGCCAGAATATATCAACTCCAAACTGAACAGATCCACATGGCTGGAATGGGGGACTTCGAAGAATATTATGGCAAGTTGACCCATAAGTGGGCTGAAATTGATCAGTATTCTGCTATTCAGACTATTGAAGACTACAAGACTGAACTCATGCAACGGAGGGTATTTGAGATGCTCTCTGGTCTCCCTCCTGAACTTGAATTCCAGAGGGTTCAGATGTTGGGACGTGATTCTGTGCCTGATCTAGAGACTGTGGCTCACTATATTAGGGGAGAAGCTAGTCGTATAAATTCCCTTCGTTCAGGTACTCATGTGGGTCATGAGGTGTCTGCCCTTGCTGCTGAATAGAAGAAATGGCATCCTAGAAATATGAGGCAAGAAGACAAGAGTAAAATGAAGTGCCCTCACTGTGGGAAGAAAGGTCATGGGAAAGAGAAATGTTGGGATCTTCATCCTCATTTAATCCCTCCAGGATGGATTCGAGGTTCTGATGGGAAATATGTGAGGCCTCCTACTGCTATGTATGGCCACCTTGATAATTCTGGGCATCTTCAGGCAGAAAATGAAAGGTTGATTAGAGAACTCAAGACTCTGAAACCCAACTCTGCTATAAAGGAAAGGCCATGTTGATATTCCTGTTATAAAGGAAACCCCAACGAGTGATCTTCGTGTTTACAGAAGAAAAGGGGATCTTCAAGTTTATCAAAGAAGAAAAAACATCAAGACTGGACAAGAATGTCACACTCATGCTCCACCACCTACCACCACTCCGCCAGATCCAAGCTACAACACCACTTCAGAGATCCCTTCGGCTCTTCTGCTTCAGAGTGGTCGTACTAGATATCCTATGGATAAATATGTTGGGTATCACTCTATCTCTCACTCATTACAAGTATATCTTGCTTCTGTTTCCTCTATTCCTATTCCTAACAGTTTTTTAGACGCTAGCTCAAATTTCCACTGGGTAAAGGCTATGGAGGAGGAGATGAACGCTCTCCAACGTCAAAAGACTTGGGAAATTGTTCCTATTCCTAATGGGCGCCATCTAGTCGGATGCAAATGGATTTATACTACTAAATTTCTACAAGATGGTACTCTTGATAGGTACAAAGCGAGATTGGTAGCTAAAGGTTTTACTCAGGTTGATGGTGTAGATTTCCAAGAGACCTTTGCTCCGGTTGCTAAATTGAACTCCGTCAGAATTCTCCTATCTATTGCTGCTCATAAGTCTTGGACTCTACATCAACTAGATGTTAAAAATGCTTTCCTACATGGTGAATTGGAGGAAGAAATCTATATGACTCCACCTCCTGGTATGGATGTTCCTGAAGGACATGTGTGTCGCCTCAAGAAAGCACTATATGGCCTCAAACAGTCTCCACGTGCCTGGTTTGCCAAGCTAAGTGATAAACTTGTTCATCTGAATTTCAATCGCTGTACTTCAGATCATTCTGTCTTTGTCTACAAAGGGGAAGGATGCACTACTATTCTCGTTGTCTATGTGGATGATATCATTATTACAGGAACGGATGACCTCCACATTGCTCGGGTTAAGGAGGAATTAGCGTCCGCATTTGAAATAAAGGATTTGGGTCTCCTTCGGTACTTTCTTGGGATTGAGATTGCGCGTTCTGCCGGGAAGATTATGATCTCCCAGCGTAAATATGTCTTGGACCTTCTCAATGATGTTGGATATTTGGGAGTCAAACCTGTGGATAGTCCTGTGGACCCTGGTTATGACATTCATAAGGAGACCTCTCCTGATCTTGAGAGGAAGTCTGATTTTCAACGAATTGTGGGGAAATTGATTTATTTGACCATCACTAGACCTGATATCTCCTTCGCTGTTGGGTTGGTTACTCAATTCATGCACAACCCAAAGGTTCATCACTATCAAGCTGTTCTGCGGATTCTGAAATATTTAAAAAAGGACCCTGAAAAGGCATTATCTATCAAAATCATGGTCATCTTAAGGTCCATGGGTACTGCGATGCTGATTGGGCAGGCTCTTCCGTGGACAGGAGATCTACTAGTGGATATACGATCTTTGTTGGTGGCAATCTTATTTCCTGGAGAAGTAAAAAACAAAATGTTGTGGCTCGTTCCTCCACTGAAGCAGAGTACCGTGTCATTGCTGTTACTGCATGTGAACTGGTTTGGGTTAAATCTATCTTGGGGGAAATGGGATTTCCTGTCATTGAGGCTATGCAACTCCACTGTGATAATCAAGCTGCAATTCATATATCTAACAACCCTGTCTTTCACGAGAGAACAAAGCATATTGAAATTGATTGCCATTTCGTGCGGGACAAAATTCAAGATCAAACTGTGACTATGGTGTTCGTGCCCTCTGAAGATCAACTGGCTGACATGCTCACTAAAGCAGTCTCTGGCAAATCCCTTCATTTTTACTCTCTTAAGCTCGGAATGCTGGATGCTTATGGGGTTAGCTTGAGGGGGGGTGTTAAATGTCAAGTAACCCCCTCACCGGGTGGTGAGAATAAGGGTGGCTAAACCTAAGCCGGTGGTGCTCCTAAGCCGGGGGTTCGGATTCCAGATAAGGGGATGGTTTGCGATACGTGAAAAAAAAAATTGGCAGAACCCTAAGGTTCGTTTCTCCTCTTCCCTTCTCTTCATCGCAACACGCAAAACTTTTATGATAAGTAAACACGCATAAAATATACTTTAATACAATACAAGCAAGAGAAAAGTGAGAGGAATACCACAAGGCTCACAGAGTGAAGCATCGAAATCTAATCCGTGTCGATTGAGTTACTTGGGGTTTTCAGATTTGGATTTATAAAGGGTCAACTATTGGAAGGGTTGGGTACGGGTGAAAATAAGCTCTCTAGATGTTGGCTAGGTTTGAGAAAGTGGACTGGAAGGAGGAAACTATGGTCGAGTAGGTTAACAAAGGATTGGGTAAGATTATGTGAGGGGATAGTGGGATTTGTGTGGTGGGGGAGTAGTGGATTAGGGGTTTGATGGTTCATGACTACAATAGTGGGTAGAGAAGTGTCAAACAAAGGTGGAAGATGTGCTTGGGGTCGATCCAAAGCAAGTATGTGTTGAATCAAACGGGAAACGGTGCAGGGCGGGTCATCGTCATTGAGACCAAGTAGGGAAAGGGTAGTCGGTCTCCGGGTAGGGCTCCGGAAGAGGCGGTCGGCGATCGAGGGCCATTTTTGGCAGCTGGGAAGGAGCAACGGGATGTTGTCGAGCGTCTAGGAGCGAAAATTGGGATGCATCGACTAGAGAATCGAAACAGAGAAGAGTCTTCTTTATTATGTTTCTATTCCAGGCTCTTTAAGGGTTTCTTTTAATAAAAGGTATTAAATGGAAATAAAAGTAGGTTGGGATTCTTTTAATATGGGAATTGTAATGTTAACACCAATATTCTTTTTGATTTCCCTAAATCATAATGTATGTTAGAATAATGAAAATAGATTTCTTATCTCAAACTAATAAGCACCCCCTCTTATATAATGAGGGGAGAATACAAGGCTAAACGCACACCAAGTAAAATCAAACTAACATAAATTCTAACACTCCCCCTCAAGTTGGGCATGTTATATTTTTCATGCCCAACTTGTCAATCAAGCCATAGTGTAGATTTGCCCCAAGACTCTTTGTAAGGATATCTGCAAGTTGGCCTTCTGAGGGAACAAAGAGAATACATATGATCTTCTTCTCAATGTGTTCCTTAATGAAATATCGGTCCACCTCAATGTGTTTTGTGCGATCATGCTGAACAGGATTATTGGCAATGCTAATGGCAGCCTTGTTGTCGCAGTACAACCGAATAGGAGCAGTTTCACTCAACCCCAGATCACTCATGAGGGAGCGCAGCCAGAGTCCTTCACAAATCCCATGTGCCATGGCACGAAATTCAGCTTCAGCACTTGACCTGGAGACGACTTGTTGCTTCTTGCTTCTCCAAGTGACAAGATTCCCACCGATAAACGAACAATACCCAGACGTGGATCGTCTATCTGCAACACTTCCTGCCCAGTCAGCATCAGTATAAACTTCGATCTTCAGGTCAGATATTGGAGGTGAAAAGAATTCCTTTCCAGGTGAAGTTTTCAAGTATCTCAAGATCCGATGGACAGCATCAAGATGTCTGGCCCTCGGAGAGTGCATGTATTGACTCACAACTCCAACGGCGTAAGCAATGTCAGGTCGAGTATGAGACAAGTAGATCAATCTCCCTACAAGTCTTTGATAACCTTTAACATCTTCTATAGGATCGCCATCATTTCTTCCAACATTGTGGTTAACCTCCATGGGAGTGTCAGCAGGTCTACACCCGCTCAGACCCGTTTGTTTTAAGAGATCAAGAATGTACTTCCGTTGAGAGATGAAAATGTCGTTCTTAGATCTGGCAACTTCAATACCCAGAAAATACTTCAGTTTGTCAAGATCTTTCACCTCAAATTCTTGTGCCAGGTGTTTCTTTAAGGCTTTTACTTCATCAATGTCATCACCTGTAATAATGATGTCATCAACATAGACTATTAAAATCGTTACCATGTTGGCCCTCTTTTTGATAAACAGAGTATGATCAGCATAACTTTGTTTGTACCCCAGGGAGATCATAGCGCTATGGAACCGTCCAAACCACGCCCTTGGGGATTGCTTCAGGCCGTAGAGAGCCTTCTTCAATTTGCAAACTTTTCCATCTGAACCCTGAGAGATAAAACCGGGTGGAAGGAACATATACACTTCTTCTTCCAGATTGCCATGAAGGAAGGCATTTTTAACATCCAATTGGATGAGATCCCAACCCTTGCATGCAGCACATGACAGCAGGACTCGAATAGAATTCATTTTTGCCACAGGAGCAAAGGTTTCTTGATAGTCAATGCCAAGAGTTTGAGTATACCCTCTCGCCACCAATCTTGCCTTGAAACGTTCCACTATGCCTTTGGAATTTTGTTTGACCGTAAAGACCCACTTACAACCAACTGTTTTCTTCCCATGTGGAAGAGTGGTTAAGTCCCAAGTATTATTCTTCTCCAACGCTGCCATTTCTTCTACCATTGCCCTTTTCCAATCAGGATGTTCAAGAGCCTCCTGCCAGGTAGATGGAATAGAGACCGAAGCAAGGGACGACACAAACCCTTTATAAGAAGGAGTCAGCGTATCATAAGAGACATACTGAGATATAGGGTGTTGAGTACTCAATCGGATACCTTCATGGAGGGAGAGATCTTCTGAGTTCTGACAGAGTTGGCATTGGGTCTGGAAGCATGGGATTAGCCGTTGTGTTCTGACCTTTACGCCGTCGGGTGTAAACCTGTAAGGGACGAGTAAGCGGAGGAGAAGAGATAACAGGAGGAGCAACGGGAGAAACAGTTGGATGATCAACCGGTATGATATTCTCGCTAGAAGGAGGAATCGGAAGGGAGAAGGTAGGAGAACTCACTTCAACAGCAGGCTCCCCCTGAAGTGAGGTAGCATAATAAGGAGTAGAATCACGAAAAGTAACGTCAGCAGAGACAATTGTCCGACGAGTAGGAGGATGATAACATTTATACCCCTTTTGTGTAGGGGAATAACCAATGAAGACACACTTGAGGGCGCGGGGGTCGAGTTTAGACCTCCCAGGAGATGGAATGTGGACAAAGCACGTGCTCCCAAATATGCGAGGAGGAAGAGAGGATGTCGGAGAAACTCCTAAGGTGTTTAGAGGAGTTTGGTTACCAAGGACAGGAGAAGGCAGGCGATTAATGAGATAAGCAGCGGTAAGGACAGCATCCCCCCAATAGAACTTGGGGAGATGCATAGTAAGCAAGAGGCACCTAGTAACATCCAGCAAGTGACGGTTCTTTCGCTCGGCTACCCCATTCTGTGACGGGGAATGAGCACAGGAGGTTTGATGAATAATGCCATGAGCGGTAAGGTAGTGGTCAAAGGGAGAGTTGATATACTCTCTACCATTGTCACTGCGTAAAATTTTTATGGATGCAGAAAACTGAGTAGAAACCATTTTATGGAATCGTTGAAAAATAGAAAAAGCGTCACCCTTATGTTTCATGAGATAAACCCATGTCGTTCGAGAAAAACAATCAATAAAGGAAATAAACCAGTGACATCCAGAAATAGAGCCAATAGAGCAAGGCCCCCACACATCAGTATGTACAATATGAAAAGGAGTAGTACTAGGTAAAGAAACATGATTAACGGGGAGACGATGATGTTTTGCAACGTCACATATATCACACACAAAATTTTTAAAGCAACTAGAGGGAAAAGTAGATAAAAGGCGCTGCATAGTGGAAACAGAAGGATGGCCAAGACGACGATGCCAGGTGAGCAGCTGGGATGACTGGGTGGCATGAAGAGCGTGTGGAGAGATTTACCCGGCGGAGGGGTCAAACACATACCAAGGCTCTGATACCATGTTAGAATAATGAAAATAGATTTCTTATCTCAAACTAATAAGCACCCCCTCTTATATAGTGAGGGGAGAATACAAGGCTAAACGCACACCAAGTAAAATCAAACTAACATAAATTCTAACAATGTATGCTATAGTTCTTTAATGTAGGAAATCTGACACAATGAAAAGCTAGCATGCAAAAAGTGAGAGAGACCCGGTTCTTCTTGAGCTCATCTTCATTCATTCCCATTCCCACAATTCTATCTTGCCTGTAACCCGATGGATAATGGCTGACCTGTATCAACAGCAAAGAATAGCCCAATTTACATAAAGATAGAAAGACTTTAGAGATGAGTAATAAGAAAAGTGGAGCTAAAACATAAGCTATACCCAGCTGCTACAAAGATCGAGTAAGCACACCCCTGGTGTATTGCTTGGAGGGAACAAGACCGAGTAGTATTTGGTAAGTGCGGAAATAGCAGGATCATCTATATGTGTGACAAAACGAGGTTCTGAATAAAATAAAGAATCAAGTGACCTGTCAATTTATCAACAACGATCATTACAAATGCATTTTAAACCTGTTAAACTAAGCACTGACAAGAAGTCATGTAAAACAGTACAAGTATAAAAGAAAGAAAAAGGAAGTGAAATTTGGAACGGTTAACCAACAGCATTTCATAAGTCTTATGGGATACTCTTTATTGAAAAGGTCTAAAACAAATTTCAGTATACAGGCTCTGCTAGATACTTCACCTAAGGCTTCATTTGGTTTAGCGGTTGCGGTTGTAAAAGGAGTCATTGCAAAGGAAGGTTTGTAAATGGAGCTGGTGGAAACTGGTTGTTGGAAACGGAGATTTGTTTGGGCAGTCTGTGTTTGCAGAGCTGTTCGAAACAGAGAACTGTTTGGCGAAACAGCGGTGGCGTTTTGTAAATATTTTTCATTATTTAAATTTTTGTATTATTTTTGTATATTTCAGTTATATATATATATTTCTGTTTTATATATATATATATATAAATATATTAAATTATTTATTTTAATATAAATTTGTATTAATGTTACTGTTAGAAGTTATTATAAAATTTTACTGTTCACCTCCTCTCCGCCTCCGCCCCACCTCAGCCCCGCCTCGGCCTTGGTTTTTTTAGGTTTGGCGCCGGCAGCTCCGCCGCCGCCGGCCTGCCCGGAGCCCACCGGCGGTGGCCCTGACGGAGCCCCGCCGGGATACCCCTGGCGGGTTCGCCGTGGTCCGGCGAGCCCGCCGGTGGGCTCCGGGCAGGCCGGCGGCGGCAGGGAGGAGGGCGGGAGGGCGTATGATGGTGGAAATAACGGATCGAGAGGCGAAACTCTAGATCTGGGCTGATCTAGCGTTTGTAGGGTGTAAGAGAGGTGGATCCACGTGGGAGGAGGAAGTGGGTGCTCGGATAAGGCAGGGGAGGAGTGGGATGGCTTTTGAAAGGGGTGTGGGGGGCTGGCGGCAAGGAGGAAGGGCGGCTGGAGGTAAGGGAGGGGGCGGCTGATGGCTGGCAGCAAGGAGAAGGGTGGATGGAGGTAAGGGAGGGGGCGGCTGATGGCTGGCAGCAAGGAGAAGGGTGGATGGAGGTAGGGGTGCGGGTGGCTGAAGGCGGGCAGCAGGGAGGAGGGCGGCTGGAGGGCGGGCAGCAGTTTGCTAGGTTGCTGGACAGAGGGAGGCGGCGGCGTGGAGGAGCTTTTGGGCGGCAGGCGGTGGCTGGGAGGAGGGGAAGAAGAGGGGGAATGATAGGGGGTACCTTGGGGAGAAGATTGAGCACCTAGGAGTCGTCACCTAGGGTTCCACGGCGTCGGCACCGCGGGGTGATCGCTGGAATCCGGGAATGAGTGTTCTCCAAATTCTGCAATGCCTCCAATCAGCCCACTACTCTCTTATTTATAATAAAAACAAAGCTAGGGAATCACAATCAACGGCTATGATTGGCCGGGGGAAAATCCACTTAAATACAACAATAGTAAACCAAAATATATAAAGTAATATATGATCTCGACTCACGACGCGAATCCGGACACAACCGCGGAGTCAGATCGTCGATCCGGGCACGCCATATATGGAAAGTCGTCAAATCAGCCCTGAATGGTCTCAAAGCCCGTCCTCGTCTCTGCTCCGCATCAATCTCCCTGGCTTAAAAGAATTCATCTCCCGATGAATAGGGGCCAGAATTCTCTCGCCGTATGCCAGGTAAAACACGAAGAGGCCCGCCAGAGGTCGTCCAAGTGTCGTCGCTGATAAGTGGCCTCGCCAATGAACTCCTCCGAATGAGTGGAGACGGACGTACTGAAGTCGAAGTCCGGGGGCGAATCGATCAAGCTCTGCTGCAAGTTCCCAAATGTCATCAACGTCTGTAGTAGGAATGTACCGGCGGAATATGGTCTCTGTGATGCTCTCAACGCTCAACTCTCGAGTGGTGGATCCCGATGCGATCGGCGGCGCCGTGGGTAGAACCAAAGAAGACGAGTTCCCATGTGGGTGGTTGTCAGAAGTGGGTGAGTAGCAGTGGCCATCAAACGTGGGTGGGCTATGAGGGTGGTAAGGCAACGGGAGTGGAGGTGTGGGCGGCTAGAAGTCCCCACTGCTTGGGTCCACATACTCGCGAGGCTCGTAGTACGGCGTCATATCATCAACACTAAATACCAGGTGGATACCCATACTTGCAGGGATATCAAGATCGTAGATGTTTGCTTCGATCTGTCTCATGATATAGGGATCCATTCGCCTAACGCTCAAGCTTTTAGCAAGCCTCGCACGGAGCCTCACAACGCAGATTCTCACCATCACCTGCTCGCCTTCATGAAATACCTGCACTTGCCAGTGAACATCCACATGTGATTTACAAAATTTATTACCAATATGGATTATTCGTCGGACCGACTCATGACACACATGCAAACAATGAACAGACAACACAACAGACTCATGCAAATGATGACAAAATGACTCAACAGACTCATGCAAATGATGTAAATGAGATACGACGGACACACCATACTCGTTATGGGAAAAGCTAATAACCACTTGAAAATATACCAAAGGAGGTGGCCTATCAGGAGACTCTCTCGGGGGAGTGTAGAAAAACTCATCCCGTGGACGACGAGTGTTCAGGTGATCATGCGAGACACCTACACCCAAAGACGAGCTCGTAAAGGGCCAAAAGTCTCTCGGGGAACGTAACACATCAGGGGGCTCACTAGGAGGTGTGTAAGAAAAGTCATCACGAATGCGACGACCATCTAAATGAAGAGCGTGTGCACCGACTAGAAGACGTGGCTCTATAGTGTGGTGAGTGTCCCCGAAAAGAAAGGGCTCGTCTGGTGGGTCAGCAGGTGATGCATCTCAAAACTCAGCGAGAGCGCGATGTGTCGGCAGGTGGTGCCCTAAATATTGGATGCTCCTCACAATATCCATCCTCTGAGGCGGGGTCAGGAACGATAATGGAAGAGGCTTCCATAAATCGATACTCATACAAGCGGGGCTCACCTGAATCCCATGCTCATCAGGATGTGGCGGATCATCCGGAGGCTCAACTGGGGGCTCGTCGTAGAACTCGTCACTAGGGTCATGGTCCTCCAGATGAGTACCATCGTAAGGGGTAGTGTCCCCGTGAATGGATGAAATAGCCACTACGAGATCAACACCAGGCTCTGGTCTCTCGGTCGTGATGTGACTCAGGGTAACGACAATGAGAGAGCGACATAGATCTACGCTCAAGAATGGGTCTGTGGGTGCGGTGTCAAGATGTGAGTCCAGGGTAGGGGTGTTAATCAACCCATGACATGCCATAGGTGGTGGTGTGGGTGAGGGGCACGACATTATAGGCTCAAGAGGTCGCTCAGGCTCACTCTCAGTCGGGGTCACGGGAGATGGGTCAAAAACAAGAGATAGGTCATTCACTGGGCTAAGCACCTCACTGGGGTGAGAGCAATCTGCATCAGGTATCACTTCTGCCATGTCTGACGGAACAATGGTAGGCAGAGTGGTGTCCTCGGTGTGGGAGGAGCTCGTACTGCAGAGGTCAAAGTGAGGATCCAACCGACCAGCTCTTGCGGATCTCAAAGACTGTTCGTAACGAAGGGCAAGCTGATATGTCTGCTCGAGGGACTTCGAGCTATGATAAATCACCTTAGTACGAATGTCTGATCGAAGGCCAGACCGAAATCTGCAGGAGGTCATGACTGGGTCCTCTCGGATATCGCTTCTCACAACTAACTCATCAAAGCGATCCTTGTACTTAGCGACGGACATGGATCCTTGTTGAAGGGAAAATAATTGGTCGAGCAAGCGAATCTGATACGACAACGGAAGATACCTCTGACACAATATACGCTTCATGTCCACCCAACTAGTGATGCGATGTATACGGTCTCGCTCACGAGTCCTCTCAACGCTAGACCAGTAAGCCCTCGCCTGATCTAAAAGTCTAAGTTTCGCAAACTTGACGCGACGCTCATCGAATACCTCAAAATGGTCAAGATAATACTCCATGTCCACGAGCCAATAACTGAAAGACTCGGGACTCGATGAGCCGTCAAAGGAAGGGGCAGCAGTACGAAACTGACTCTCAAGATCTCTCTCGGAACAACGATCCTCATAATAATCATCCCTAAGGTAACCGAGTCGAACCGAAGGATCAACACGATCCACTCGCGTACAAGGATATGAACGACGACAATCATTATACTGATCGTCTCTAGTGTAGTGGTCTCGTGTCGGTGGGTCAACACGATCTCTAAAAATGATGTGCTGCGATCGAGAATAATCGTCGTAGTAACGTGAAGATCTCCCTGACGGGGCTCTGTGAGAGCGGGTGCTAGTGGACTCGAGACCTCCAAAGTGAGGGGAGGAATAATCGTGACATTTAGACATAATGAAAAATCCTAAATCTACGACTGCGTATCGAAAAGTGCGCACAACCTCGCTTTGATACCAATTGACGCAGGATGAATCTATAGCGGCGGAATATCCGCGACCTAACCCTACATGCTATGCAAATCCGACGGTTAAGCCACAGTTAGATAATAATTAAAATATCTCATGCAGATAAATTCACAGCAAGATACAAATAATTTATTATGGCAAACAAGCTTAGGCTTTCCTCCGCGTGAAGGGTCAAAGCACGAGCGCGCGGCGAATAAACCCTGCAAATCACAATAATAATCTAACAAACAACTACTATGCAAGATATTCAAAACAGGTACGAGATCTAATCCAATATAAATATGCTGAAAATAATAATCCAATACAAATAAGACTCACAAAGTAGTGGGCTGACCAAGGCAATGAAGAATCCGGGTCCGGGTATGTAGATCGGCGATCGAAGGTGGAACCGGAGGCGTGACGATAATGGCGGTGGCTGTCCTTGGCGGAAAATAAGGAGATCGGGCCGGAAATGGATAGATCCGGCTACTAGGAGATAGATCTGAGTGGGGAATGGATGGATCCGATGTGTGATAGCGGATCTGGGGTGCGGGAGGGCGTATGATGGTGGAAATAACAGATCGAGAGGCGAAACTCTAGATCTGGACTGATCTAGCGTTTTAGGGTGTAAGAGAGGTGGATCCACGAGGGAGGAGGAAGGGGGTGCTCGAATAAGGCAGGGGAGGAGTGGGTGGCTGTTGGAAGGGGTGTGGGGGGCTGGCGGCACGGAGGAAGGGCGGCTGGAGGTAAGGGAGGGGGCGGTTGATGGGGCAGCAAGGAGAAGGGTGGTTGGAGGTAAGGGAGGGGGCGGCTGATGGCTGGCAGCAAGGAGAAGGGTGGCTGGAGGTAGGGGTGTGGGTGGCTGAAGGCGGGCAGCAGGGAGGAGGGCGGCTGGAGGGCTGGCAGTAGTTTGCTAGGTTGCTGGACAGAGGGAGGTGGCGGCCTGGAGGGGCTTTTGGGCGGGCGGCGGTGGCTGGGAGGAGGGGAAGAAGAGGGGGAATGATAGGGGGTACCTTGGGGAGAAGATTGAGCACCTGGGAGTCGTCACCTAGGGTTCCACGGCGTCGGCACCGCGGGGTGATCGCTGGAATCCGGGAATGAGTGTTCTCCAAATTCTGCAATGCCTCCAATCAGCCCACTACTCTCTTATTTATAATAAAAACAAAGCTAGGGCATCCCAATCAACGGCTATGATTGGCCGGGGGAAAATCC